>CM060941.1:623396541-624021541 GCA_030765085.1 Allium cepa
TTTACTGCTATTTTTATTTTGTATAGTCCTATGATTACCGCCTAAATTCTTTGTTTGGAGTAATAGAACTATGAAGTGTTTTTGTTCTTAGTATTTTTATTTGAGCATCAATGTATGCTCATGTGTGCCCCCAGTTCACGGGGTTGTTTACTTCGAACACCTGGAAAATTACCGGCTGACCCGAATGATTATCAGATATTTGTAATCGGACTTGTTTGTGTCATGGACATATGATTTGTATGGCTTGATTTCAGATTTATTGTCGGTCAACAATTAGAATTTTCTGTTGACTCATAGTAGTTTGACATTATTGGATTCATACCCGTTTCTCCCGATAGTGGGAGTGGGTTGGTTCTTGTTATTCCTGCAACTGACGAATTTCCCAGTATCCTCAGGGAAATATCAGCATTTAAGAGTATGCACGGCTTGTGAAATGCACGGCTTTTGGGGATTGATATGACCCATCGACCTGAATTGGTTCGGAACTTCTTGGCATTATCAATCTTCGGTCAACGTGAAGAGTTTATACATCAAGAGTGTGATTCCATAGCTTGAAAGGTAATGCACGGCTTTGGGAAGAACAGATTTGATTTGGGCCTTCATGGTGCTGCCGAAGCAACACCGGTTCTTAGAAGGCGGGGATCGAGTTCCGCCAATCCAATGTTTGAGTCAATTTGCTTCCGTCGGCCTGGCGGGTAAGTGGGGCATACAAGAGTGTGATTCCACTATCTCAAGCAGCGATTAAATGATTTTGAGCCGATTTGACCCCGTTGACTCCAAAGGTTACTTTTATGAACGTTGTTTTATTAGTTCAGAAAGAAAAGCAATTTTATGAAGAAAAGTTGGGCAGGTTTTGCCTATTTGCAATGCTCTTAGTATTTCGAGATGGTTGATTTGCTAAAAAAACTGAAAGTACATAGTATAGCTTCAGATAAAGTAATAACGCAGTGGTTCGCTATTCCATGCTCGGCGAATTTGAATTTTGTCAACGGTTGTCAGTTTGAAAGTTCCATCCCCTAGCTTTTGACTGATCACAAATGGCCCTTCCTAATTTGGTCCAAAGGTTCCTGGTACAGGATAGACTCGTTTAAGGAGGAGGTCTCCCACTTCGAAGGTTTGGTTATGAACTTTGGAGTTGAAGTACCATGCAATCCTTTTTTGGTCAGCGGCGGTCCTCAACTTGGTTCTTCCCTCTTCTCGTCAATAATATCAAGCGACTCAAGTAGGAGTTGCTCATTTTGCCTGTGATTGAAATTCCGCCTTTGATGAGAGTGGACTCCTAGCTCGACGGGGTTCACTGCTTACGAACCATACGCCAAGGCGAATGAGGCATGCCCAGTTTCTGCTTTGTATGTTGTTTGGTAAGCTCACAGTGCGAGCGGAAGTTCATCAACCCAATTCCCCTTAGCTTTAGATAGCCTCTTTTTAATGGTGGACTTGATGATCTTGTTTATTTCCTTCACTTTCCTGTTTTCCTTGTGGATGAGCGACCGTGGAAATGCTCTTCTTGATTTGGAAGTGTTTGCAAAAGTCTTTGAACTCGATGCTTTCGAATAAGGTTCCGTTATCAGTGATGATTTCTTTAGCGCACCAAACCTGCAAATAATGTTTTTAGTAAAAAAATTAATGACTTTCTTTGTGGTAATGGTGGCCAGAGGTTCCACTTTGGCCCCACTTTGTGAAATAGTCAATGGAAACTATAGCATATTTAGCCCTCCTTTAGCTATTGGCAATACTCTAATCAGATCAATTCCCCATATTATGAATGGTCATGGGTTGACTATGTGTGTTAGTTCTACTAAGGGAGTTCTTTTGATCTTGATGAATCTTTGGCATAGGATGCATCGCCTGGCATAATATGCTACATCGCGATTTACAGTTGGCTAGAAATATCCATACTAGAGGATTTTCTTTGCAAGGGTTTGCCCCCCGGTATGGTCTCCGTAGTCGCCATCGTGAACTTCTTTCAGGATCCATCGAGCTTCACCGTTGGTCACACATCTGAGCAAGGGGGTAGAGACCCCCCTTCAGTAGAGTATTACATCATGTATTATAAATCGATGTGTCTTCTGGAGAAGCCTTTCCTGATGGTTCCTATCTGAGGGAAGAGTTCCTGTAAGCAAGTAGTCTTTGATTGGCATCATTAATGTTTCTGGTTCAATGGTAGTTTCCAAAATCCAGTTGATACTCATTTTTCTTATACTAGGAGTGGTCAGGGTCTCAGCCGGGACTAGTTGCAATGATTGAGCTTCTCCGAAGCTGGCCAGTTTAGCTAAGTAGTCAGCCTTCGTGTTTTTCTCCCTTGGGATATGAATTATGGTGTAATGATCGATGTCATTCAGCAACTCTTGAAATTTAGATGGATATGGGCAAGGTTCTCCCCTCGAGCTTTGTATTCACCTTTCACCTGGCAGATGACTAGTTGAGAGTCGCTATAAATGTGAATGGATTTTATTTTGAGTTCCTTCATGACTTCCAATCCCGCTATCAATGCTTCATATTCCACCTTATTATTTGTCGCAGAGAATTCCAAGCATAAGGCATAGCAAATGGCCCGTCCTTTGGGGTTTTAAGTACTACTCTTGACCCCGAGCTGAGGTTATTAGATGCACCATCAATGAAGAGTTTCCATCGTGTTTCCACTTTCGGAGATATTTCTTCTTCGTCATCCCGTATGGTAAATTCGACGATGAAATTTGCCAATGCTTGCCCATTGATTTCCCTTCTAGGATGGTAGGTGATTTCATATTGGCTCAATTTGATATTCCATTCGTGTCAGTACCATACTTGCTTCAAGGATTGATCGGTCAATACTTTAATCGGGTGTGCCTGGAAATACGGTCGTAACTCTGTAGATGCAATCAAGAGGAAATTCGCTAGCTTTTCTAATTTCGTATAATTTTTCTCGGCTCCTGTAAACGCTTGCTAATGTAGTATACGGATCGTTGAATTCTAGCTTCTTCACGCACAAGAGCAACACTTAGGGCATAAGGTGAGGTTGCTAAGTAAGTGAACATGTCCTCTCCATCTACTGGCTTCGATAGGATCGACGAGGTTTCTATACATCGCAGCAAATATTCAAATGCGGTCTGACAAGCCTCATTCCAGTCAAAATTCTTCTTTCCTTTTTTTAATGCATCAAAGAACGGTGTACACTTGTCGGTGGCTTTCGAGATGAACCGGCTTAGCGCTGTGACTTTCCCATTAAAGCTTTGTAACCCCTTCTTGTTCTTCAGGGCTTGGACTTCTCATATGGCAGTTATTTACTTTGGATTTTCTTCAATGCCACTAGCGCTCACTATGAACCCCAAGAACTTTCTAGAGGCTACGCTGAAATGACATTTGAGTGGATTGAGTTTTATTCCATATTTTTGATCTATTTCAAACATTTCAGCGAGATTATCTAAGTTATTGGTAGTTATTCATGATTTAACCAACATGTCAACCTTATAGAACTCCATGGTTTTTTCGATCTGACGCTTGATCATAGCATTAACTGATAAATTGCCCCAACATTCTTTAAACCAAATGGCATTACCTTATAGCATTATAATCCTAGATCGGTGATGAAGTTGGCATTTCCCTGATTGGGTTCATGCATCAGGATCTGATTGTATCCTGAGTATGTGTCCATAAATGATAGAAATTCACGTCTAGGTGTCCCGTCAACAAGATGGTCAATTCTGGACAGTGGAAAACTATCTTTCGGGCATGCCTTGCTTTAGTCTGAGTAGTCGATGCAAGTTCGCCATTTCTCGTTAAACTTCTTGACCAAAACCGGGTTAGATACCCATTCGGGGTAGGTTGCATCATGGATAAAACCATTGGTCCTTAGCTTGTCTACTTCTTCTCTCAATGCCTTGGACCACTTGGGACCTAGGCTGTGCCTTTTCTGCTATATAGCACAAACCCGGGATAAATGTTGAGTATGAAGAAATTTAGTGAGTTAAATCACTTCTTGTTTCCAAGGTGAGATCCCATTTTCAAGACCCGTGTCGAGTCATCCATATCGACTGGGATAGACACCGTCAATTCTTCTGGTGCTTAACGATCCTTCCCTAAACTCTTCTTTCTAGGGTCCAAAGCCTTGTCGAATTGGCTATGGTCCCCAACCAAAGACCGGCTCTGTAGTTGCTATTTGGAAGGTTCGCAAAAATTGGAGAGTTCTCCCCACATTCTTTCCCTTTTCTTTCCTGTTGGATTCACGCGGTTCTATGATATAACACTCCGTAATAGCACTTTGGTCTCCTTTGGTCACTCTGATTCCATTTTCCATTGGGAATTTCATGGCAAGGCACCACTGGGCTAAAGTAATTCTGAAATATGCTAATGCGAGCCGTCTTAGGAAGGCATTGTATGCGGAGGTTTCATCTACAATCACGAAAGTTTGGATGAGGGTGACTCTTCGGTCGCCTTCCCTAAGTTTTGCAGGCAAGTCAACCATCCTGACGGGTTATTTAGGTTTGCCGGTGAATCCTTGGATTTTTATTTGGTAGGCAGATAAATCCTTCGTGTTGATCTTCATCTGGTCAAAGGCGCATTTGAAAAGAATATTCGTAGAACTTCCATTGTCAACCAATACTCGTCGGACCACGGCGAGTCCGATCCATACTGTCACGACCATGTGATCGAGAGTTGGAGCTTTGGAGCTTCAATTCCTTTAGTGTCTCGATTTTGGAATGATATATCATTGTTCAGAGTTCTTTGTTGCTTGGTAGGGGATCCACCTTCGATCGCGAGGCACAAATCCTTTGGAGCGTGTTGCATATCACTCCATTTCTCCCTAATTCCTCTATTAGGGACGAGGTCCTCCAGATATCGTTCCAATGATGAGTCTCTGGTCAGTTCATCTAGATCCCTCTTCGTTGGTTCCAACTTGGTTTCCTCGATCCCTATGAGCTTGGAGGGACATGGGTTGGTATGGATTTTATGATTTTCTCACGTATTATTGATGCTTATTCTCCCAGATCAGCTCTTCAATCAAGTTCTTTAGGTGGGGGCAATCGTTTGTGTTATGACCATGCATTTTGTGGAAGCGATGGTACTTCCCAAAACACTTTTGTTGTTCAGTCGCTTCCTTTTTAGGTGGTTTCTTGTACTCCTCTGTCCCCTATGTTGCAAGATAGATGTTTTTCGGAGTATCATTGAGCGGGGTGTAATCCTTAGACCTGAAGCCTTTAAGCCTTTCATTGTTACCATTTTGTATGTAGAATTTTGATTCTTACTTTTCTGGTTTCCGTTTTTTATTGCACTTTCTTTAGCGGTCCCGGAGGCATTTATGTTCTGGTTCATCGCCATGCTACTCTTCCTAAAATTCATCAGTTGCAAGCTTGAAGACTTCAGTTCTAACTCCTGTGCCTCTTCCAATCTCTAGTATTGACTCACCTTACGATTGAAGTCATTCCTAGCGCTAGATTTTTCATTTTGACCCATTTTCGAACTTAGTTTCTTGGTGGATGGCGTGAACTAAGGCCATAAAAGCCATATCCTCATTCGGCTTGCTTACTTCGATCACTGCGGTGTTGAACCAACTCATGAAAGACTTTAGAGATTCATTTCATCCCTGGAATAGACAACACAAGGACATTACATCTTTAGGCTGTGCTGTGAAAAGTATGAACTGATCAAGGAATCTTGCTACTAGTTGATTGAAAGTGGAGATGGTTCTTGGCAAAAGCCTAGTGAACCACATGGAAGCAATTCCTTGCAGAAAAGTTAGGAAATATCTACATCGAACAGTATCTGAAGCATTCACTCCGTCCGTGTACCAACTGTACTTATACATATGGGATTTTGGGTCTCTTGTTTCATTATAGGACGAAATAGTTGGCATAGTGAATTTTTTTGGGTATCTCTCATTCAAGATCTCATCAGTGAAGGATTCCGACATGGAGTGGATCCACACTCATCATCTCTTCTATTCTTAGTCTTATCCATCAGTCACTTGACCATAGCTGCGATATATGCCTCAGATGTCCGGTAGTCTGGGGTTGGATGTCTGTCACTACACCGAGTGTTTGGCTTTGCAAATGATCTTGGTGAGTGGGCTGAAGCCTAAGCTCTCTTATTTTCAGAAAATCCACTCCCTCAGGATTCCGTTGGCTTGTGATTGCCCTGATTAGGCCAATTTGGACATTCTTGGCATTATCGAATTCATTGGCATTTCCTTCCAACTTGTCATCGTCAAATTGCTCTCCATCTTCCGAGTCGGAGAGATCCATGGCTATATTCTCTTATGGGGTCTTCACTCCAAGGTTCAAGTTCATAGTTGATTGCCTTGCGGTCGGTCGAGTACTTGTGTTTCCTTCTAAGATAATTCCCACGATTCCAGCTATCACTCCTTTTAGCGGATGCTTCTCGTTTCTTCTGTTTAGGCCAGAAACGGAAGAATTTTCATATTTTACAAGAGCCTTGGGTTTTGATATGCTTCTTGGAGCAGGATGTGATTGTAAGGTCAAGAGGGCATTAAGTTTATCCATAAGAGCTCTCCGACTGCCTTCCATTTTCTGATTGCTTTCATCAACCATTTTATTAAATTCATCTCTTGTTACAACTTGATGTTGATTAGAGGATCCTGGCATATGATCTCCTACGTTGGCGCCATTTACTTCGATTTACTAATGATTCATCTCTTCTCTGGCTATTATTGCTCCTATAGATCTTCAAGAAGCAGTTCTCTTTCTTTCCGAAGCCATTGATTCTTAGTAGCAGATCTTTTGAACAAAGATTAAGGACCTAAGTTTTGGATTTTTCTGATCAAAAGTAGGTATCTAGATCTAAGCCTAAGTTGGGTTCTCAGTGAAAGCACCAAAATTTTAACCTCAAAATTGAATCTTCACCCTGGATTTAGTGTGAATGCACCAGCCCTGTTTCTTACAGAGCAATAATATAGAGAATAAATGTAAAAAGAGTAGAAATGATAAAATGAGAAGAAGATTTTTATAGTGGTTCGGCTGTCAATGAAGCCTACGTCCACTTTATGACTTTCTATTAAATGACTGCTGTTACAAGTTGAATAGGATTATAATATGATTGAATCTTCTTAATTGGATCAAGTCACAAGTATAAGAGTTCATTGGAGAATCACAGTGAAGAATAATCTCTGCAAAGTTCCAACAGCAAGTCCAAAATCTCCCGTTTATGTTCTACGTAGGATTGTATTTATAGGGGTTGGAGAGCTATTGGACTAGGCCAACTTGCCAGGTGCTTGCAAATGAACTTATGAAGGTGCACTGAGAGTTTCACAGTGAGCTTAATCAATTCGATGGATCGATGGTGATCCATAGCATTTGAGTCACTGACGATTCAGCTTCTTATGATGCTTTCCTTCATCCTCTCTTTTAAACTTCATAGTAATCTGGCACAATCATATGAATCGCTAGCGATCCATGCACGTAGTGGATTTTGGGACTTTGTCTTTTATATTGCATTGGTTGTCTCGTGTTGGTGTTCTCTATGTAATTTCTTGTTTGTTGACTTTTTTTTATTATGATCCACACACGGTTGCACTGGACTGTTGATTGAATTGGGTGAATGCTTGCTTCTCGATCTAACTAGCTTGGAATTCCATCAAACTTAGCCACATTCTTAGACTGTCTTTTGGATCATGATGCAAGAGGATTGATAGAACCATGAGCGAACATTATGGATGGCTAGCGATCCATCGCTTAAGTGTGTTTTTTGCCTTCTTTTTCTCTGATCCTTCTTCTTTGGTTCTTCTAGTTCTTTTGATGGCTCTTGAGCTGTTCTGAATTAATGAAGCCATTCCGACTTCGTTTGAATTCTATAGGTTAAAAACTTGGATAACACAAATCCAAAAAAGAGAAAAGCTAAGGACCTACAGTGAGTGAATCTTAGTTTTGTATTTTAGTAATTGAATAGTATTGTTTGGATTTGATGTATGCCTTGGGGATTTTTGGATTACGAAAACATCACATTAAAAACTCCTGAAATTCCCTCAAAGGGAAATGTCAATTATTAGGTTGGAATCTTAATGTTTATATATTAAAATAATGGAGTTTGTATGGATTTTGCAATTTAAGTGTTTTACCTTCTATTGCACTTCGTTTTCTTCGAATCTGATTATGGGATTTAATTAAGAAATGGTGCATAAGGTACGTATTCTTATTTGTAGTTTACACTGCCTATTTTTGTAAATTGAATAGAATTTCCCTTGTCTACCTTCATGTAAAAGAATTCGAATAGAGCATAAAATGAATTATATTGTAAGTTTCTATTATTATTGATTTATTTTGTTGTTTGATATAAAATTAGTTGGATTTGGATTCTAAATATAAATCTATTGATTTGATTTTGGAACATTGGAATTATGGTATAAATGTTATTCTGGAAATGCGACTTCTATAATTTTGGAAGATTTGACATTTGCATATTAGTTTAGGGCGTAATCTCTACACCAATAGAAATTAATAAATGTCTGTGTGTGTATATATAAACACACTGGCGTAAATAATGTACAATCATGGCGTATTAATTGCGTAGTTAATTAGGCTAATGATTATCATTAAATCCTCCTTAGAAAAGAGATGATTATTAAGGCAAATTAAGAAGGAATTCTTATAAGGCCTAAAATAATGAATAATGGTGAGAAGTGTGATAATATATTTTGAAAGTGTTATGAATTATGACTAAGTTATAAGGATGCAAGGTTAGTTAAAAGCACAGAAATCTGCCTAGTTAATTTGGCTAGTAGCAGTATGACTTTAGGGCTGATGTGAGACATCGTCCATAATAAGTAATTATGAATGATGTGGGGTTAGTCCCAATTTTATAGGCTAAATCTGCCTAGCTGATATGGTTAACATTACCTATGAATAGTCAGGCTAATAATGTGAGACGTCTTCGTGGGGTACGGGTTATAATACAAAGGACCTGCTTCAGGGATTAAAGGTATTAAGTGGTTGTTTGAAGACCAGCCTCTTTCCTATGTATGAAGTATTAAATGGTCAGGATTGGGTTTAGGCACGGTGGACCTTGGGAGTAGGTATTAAATGATGGGGGTCTATCTCAATTGAGGTCTTAGATGATCAGAGTCTGTCTATTTTCCATTAAGAAGGTATTAAGTGGATTGCGTACTATCTCTCGCATTGGTAGACATCGATAGTTATGGGTTATGGATTATGGAATTGGACAAGCCTTAGAGCTTATAGTTGGAAAGGATTTGAATGTAGTTTAAATGCGTAAGACATATCCTTGTTTAAATTATACTACCCAAGTACTAATATAGAAAGGATCAAGATTTCTATTCATCGGACATTGTTGTTTTGAATCACTCCTTATTACAACACGGGTTAGGGAAGGAGATAATGCTTCAAATGGAGATGACGATGAGAGAATTTTGTGGCAGTAGTCTATATATCTATTTATGCTATTTTCTTATGTACCCATTTAAAGTTGACAATGTATTTTTGAACATGATGAATCTCGGTTATGTAATGGTTATTGGAATTATGTTATGGTTTATTGACATTTGAAATTTTAATTAAAATGGGTATTGTTTATGTTATTATATTCTATCCTTTACTTGTGAGTTCTGAATAAATAGAGAATGTTCTTTTTAACTAACACCCAGCTATTCTGATGGGTCTTTTCTGGTTCAAACTTTAGGCACGTTCCAAGGAGGGTTGTTACAAGCAGAATCTAAGAAAAATAGTTTGCTTGGAATAACTAACGAGTAATAACTAATGATTGAAAATATTAGAAAACATAACTCAGAATGTGAAAAGTGGCAGTCTCTAGAGGAAGAAATTAATAGGTCTAAGACTAAAATTGAAATTCTCAAAAATGAAAATTTGACTCTAAAAAACGAAGATGGCAAAAAAAGAGAAAATTCCATTAAGAGATGCACCTCACCTTTGAATGAAAATGTTGCTCTTAGATCTAAGGTTCAACAACTTGAATCGACAACAAGAAAATTTTCCAAGCAAGAAAAATCAATGAATATGTTGTTAGGATTCCAAACTATCGGCGAAAAAAGAAAAGGACTTATATATGATAGAGTTTAACAACTAAAAAAATGTGATAATCTTGAATTTCACAAATATTTTCAAAGTATTTAATTTGTGGAAAAATTGAGCATAAACAAATAAATGTTGAAATAGGAAAAAAAAAACAAAACCATTAAACAAATTTAGGTTCCAAAAGGTACAAACATAAATTTACTTAAATTTAAACAAGTTTGGGTTTCCAAGGGTACAATCAAAAATGCTAATGGTTTGTTATATAGATGAATTTGGGTACCGAATGTTACAAACAAAATAAGAGTGGTCCTACATCATTTTTTGGGCCACTCGCTTCCTCTAATATTTAGGTACAGAAACGGGCTAAGGAACTACTTGTTAGTCCGTGAGATGATGGTTTTGATGACAACAACCTTAGATTAGATTATAAAATATAAATACTAACATTATAAATTTAGATATATATGTATATATAGGATTTAACCATGCAGGTACTAAGAATGAAGACTGTATAGTATAGAGATTCAAGATATCAAGATAGAAGACTAATGAGTATCAAGATTATCAAGAGTTCAATATTTCAAGGATAAGAATTTTTTTATTATCATGAATTTTGTTAAAACTCGTAGAAAAGCACTAGCATCTTAAAATCCAATTTATTCGTGGAATGGATTCCACTTCTAGACCGTTAAAGGGATGGAAACCTAAGTAGGATGGAACCTACGAAAATCTAGTGGGACATTGTTTTGTATCCACTAATTTTAATTTAAAAGATTTTAAAAAATTATCTTGTTTTCAAAATGATTTCAAAACTTTCCTTTTAAAAATATTCAAAACCCTCCATCCTGAATTTAAATAATTTCAGCCTCAAAAACATCTTTATTTTCAAAGTCAAATTACTCCTGATTTTAAACTATCTTTTTAATAATATATTTAACTTTTAAATATTTATACTTAGATTTAAATATAAAATTATGGTTAAATTCTATATATATTATTCTTTATATTTACTTATGAATTTCAACTATAGTCAAGTATATTTATAAAGTTTAAATTATTTTTTATAAAAGATAAAGGTTATTTTCAAAGAAATTCAAAACATCATAAAAAGCTTTGGGATGTCGACATGCCTATGGGTACCATGTCGACATGGTGACAGTTTGATTCAAAAATTCAAATTTCAAAACAAGTGTATATTCGCCATAACTCTTCATGAATGGACATGGTTGTTGTTCTTCTATAAATAGGGGTCAGTTTCAACGAATTTTCTATCATAATTTTCTGGTTTTCACTCCTCTTCTTCTTCCTCCTCATTTCTTAATACATATTCTTATCATTACTCTGTCGGAATCAACATTGAATCATACTCGATTACTTCTAGTTTGATGCTCTATCACTATCTCTACAAGATTCTCAGTGCTATTTAGAGTTATAGACTTCTTTATAATCTATTAAGCGAGAAAAGGTGTGATTCCAGCCTTGGAAATCAATCAAAAGGGAAAATGTGTGATTGTAGCCTTGGTAAATCAATTGGGTAAACTTGTGGCCTGGAAATCAAGTATCTCTACCCAAAGGATCGAAATTCTGGAGGGTGTACCTCGTAGCCTTGAAACCGAGGGTGTAATTGTACGATTGCTGTTGAAAGGAAATCCGTACTTTTGTTGTGGGACTGGATGTAGGGTAACTTCGAACCAGTATAAAATCCGGTGTGTTCTTTCCTTTACTGCTTTTATTTTATTTCTGCATCTGTGTTTGTTTCTGTGGTTATTCCTGTTTCTGTATATTGGATACTCTTGTGTCTAAATTAACATAAATTCAAAAAGATTTAGTAATTCTTGATTAACACTAATCACTCCCCCTCTAGTATTAATCTTAGCCTTAAGATCCGTAATCCGCATTTCTCATAATTGGTATCAGAGCAAGGTTTTCAAAGTTTTCATAATCTGAATTTTGAAAAAGTTTTAAAATGGCTATTTTTAGGATTTTATTAACACTATTTTCATATGAATATGTCACAGAATCATCATGATATTTTTGTTGAAAACTATATTTAATTATTTTGAAAAGCCACTTGATTCTTTAAAAGGTTATTTTATTTTGCAGGAGAAGAATTATGTCTAATGACTGTTGGTTAAAAGATATCAGATAATCATTTATCAATCAAGAAGAACAAGTGGATATATATTGGAAATCGACAAAGAAATGGATACCATATCAATACAAAACTTTTGGTTCTCAGCTACAAATTGATTTGATGCAGTAGTTCTCTCCATCTGCTTCGCAATGCCACTGGTTTCGTATGAATCCGTCAAGAAATGAGCAAGTTATGGTCAAATGAAGTTTTGGTGAACAAAGAGAAAAAGAAGGCAAAACTGTCAAAGATATTCTTCAAATTTCAACCAGATATTTGAGTATTTTGTTCCCACTCCTTTCCCAGATTGTAGTACTTGTTCTCGCGGTCGTTTTGATGGGTTGATCATCAAATTCCGATCAAAATTGAGTGAAATATGACAGTTTGAAGTTGGCTATCCAAAACTGAAAAACTGTGTACGGGATCTTCTACATTTCTTTTACTGTTCGGCCTGTTGCATCACAATACCGTCCAAATTCTACACCAAACTATTACTGGATCGTAGCCATTTCCTTCCTCTTCGATTTTCCGTTGGTTTCATCCAATTCTGTTAACAAACGAAGGAGATATGCCCTCTAGAAGTTTGATAGTATATAGAAAAACGAGAAGAAGAAGAAGAAGAAGAGCAAATAAAACGAAAAGTGGTGACCGTTGGGTCTATTTATAGTGGTCAAAGTGTCCATTCATTCAAAATTCAAATTCAAAGTTTTGACGCCAAGTTGATCGATCTACTAAATCATCTATATTTTTCTCATACGGTCTCCAAATTCAGCAAATGAATATACTACGACGATCAGAAAAACATGCCCGTCGCAATAGAGCAGATCTCGTCATCAAATTCTAAAAGATATAAATGTGTGACTCACGACAATGGAAGAACAACAAAGTTAGAAAGATGGAGTGCAAAATTTGATACGCTTTACTATTATTTCATCTTTATTGTTGCATTTAGGAATATATATATATATATATATATATGCATTTAGTTAGGTATAGAAATTTATCTCTTTTATAAGTTTTGATATATTGGTCCATATATCAACACACCATGATATAAATATCGATGTACAAGTCTAAACATTTTTGAAGTCTTTTAAAATGTGTTTACTTTCAAACAAAATCTACAACTAATTTATTACAACTATACTAAGTAGAAAAACATAACTTCATTCATGATTTCAACTTTTCTAATGTTATTTTTACTTCTCATACTCTATTTCTTTTAAGATACTAATTTTATATCTTTAAAAAATTAATAGAATGAATTTAGAATGTTAGAATAAGGTTCTATTTATATATTTCTTCAATTAATAAGAATGCACCACATCACATGACCGGAATTTTAGATAGCATTTCTAAAATGCTTATTTTTTTATTTTCTTCTGTAATATTTTGTAAGTACTGCAAATTCGTTTTTATAGCATTTCTGTGCTTTGAAACGCTGTGGAGTTTCTGAAACTTTACACAGCATTTGGTAAAAGCTAGAGTTTTAGTTTTATAAAGTTTCGAAAATATTTTATTGGAAAAACTTTTTATAGCATTTTGTAAATGCTGTCTTTTCTGTTTGAGCCTTTAGATTATGTAAAAATAATATTTAAATTAAGTATTTTTCTCTATTCTTTTTAGAAATTATTTTCTAACTTATATTAAAGATTTTAATTTCATGTTTAATTTTTTTTTAGTAATTAATTAAATTTTTTAAAAGTAAGAGGCCTTAATATAACACATGTTTATTTTAGTTTTTCAATCTTTATTATTTTATTTCATTATGATATTTTATAAATTTAAAAAATGTTTAAACATGTTTCTAAATATTTAAACCAATAATAATTTATTTTTGTTTAAAAAAAAGAATTAAATAAGGAAAATATTAATCTTTATAAAAACCATATTTGATCATATATAGTATAAATCCTTATTCCTTAGCATTTGATTTTAATATTAAGTTTGATTACTACCTTTCACAATTATGTTATAGTTTTAATATCACTTATTACCTTCAAACTCTTACTTTACAGCTCTTTCAGTCTCATTCATTAGTTTCCTTAACCTAAGTCTAGTAATTGGTGTGTTTTATCTTTGTATAGTTAAAGTATAATAAATAGTTTGGTATATGTATACATACATATATAGACACACACACACACACACACACACACATATATATATATATGCTTGTCAATTAGATATTACTTATTACTCATGTTTATCTTATAATCTGGATGTCACTTACCGTAGTATATATATCATCGTATCATTCTGCATATCATTATTTTTACTTAATTATCATTTTGTTTCATATTACATATCATTATGCATCCTATTTCATATCTCATTTTATTGCATATTACATCATAAATTACAATGCATATCATAATTATTTGCATCATAAGTTGCACTTCATTCTGCATATTATCTCATGCTACATTGCATATGTCATACATTTCATACTGCATTGCAAACTACATATTGCATACATGTATACATAACGAGTTTATTTTCTTTAGGAGGAGTTTGTAGTATCGTTTTATAATATAGGATTATTAGTTTTTGATTTGTTTGGTATGTTTTGATTGACTTGATTGACTTGTTTGACTTGATTGACTTGATTGATTTGTTTGACTTGTCTGACATGATTGGCTTTGATGAGTGTGTTGAAATATACTTAATAAATAATTTATGTTCTTATATTTTTCTAACTATTATAAGTATTACACTAGATTCTTAGTTAGGATAGTTAGTAATTTAGGATTAAGTTTTAGTTTTTAGAGTTAAGTGTTGATTATTTATGATAACATTATCATTATAATCACATGTCATATAGTATTAGATTAAGGAGGAGTTACATAGTTTGAAGTTTGTTTTTGTTAATGACAAATGGGGAGAAATATAAAATAGGGTAATTATGGCATAGATTAAGGGGGAGTTATTAGTTTTAGGGGGAGTTATTAGGATAGAAGTAATATTTTATAAACAAAGGTTGTCATCATCAAAAAGGGGGAGATTGTTAGTCCGTGTGATGATGGTTTTGATGACAACAACCTTAGACTATATTATAAAATATAAATACTAACATTGTAAATTTAGATATATATGTATATACAGGATTTGACCATGCAGGTCCTAAGAATGACGACTGTATAGTATAGAGATTCAAGATATCAAGATAGAAGACTCATGAGTATCAAGATTATCAAGAGTTCAAGATTTCAAGGATAAGTATTTTTTTTATTATTAGGATTTTTTGTTAAAACTCATAGAAAAGCACTGGCATCTTAAAATCCAATTTATTCGTGGAATAGAATCCACTTTGAACCCTTTAAAGGGATGGAACCCTAAGTAGGATGGAACCTATGAAAATCTAGTGGGACATTGTTTTGTATCCACTAATTTTAATTCAAAAGATTTTACAAAATTATCTTGTTTTCAAAATGATTTCAAAACTTTCCTTTTAGAAAGATTCAAAACCCTCGATCTTGATTTTAAATAATTTTAGCCTCAAAAACGTCTTTATTTTCAAAGTCAAATTACTTCTGATTTTAAACTATCTTTTTAATAACATATTTAACTTTTAAATATTTATACTTAGATATAAATATAAAATTATGGTTAAATTCTATCTATATTATTCTTCATATTTACTTATGAATTTCAACTATAGTCAAGTATATTTATAAAGTTTAAATTTGTTTTTATAAAAGATAAAGTTTATTTTCAAAGAAATTCAAAACGTCATAAAAAGCTTTGGGATGTCGACATGCCTATGGTACCATGTCGACATGGTGACAGTTTGATTCAAAAATTCAAATTTCAAAAGAAGTGTCTATTCACCATAACTCTTCATGAATGGACATGGCTGTTGTTCTTCTATAAATAGGGGTCAGTTTCAACGAATTTTCAATCATAATTTTCTGGTTTTCACTCCTCTTCTTCTTCCTCATTTCTTAATACATGTTCTTATCATTACTCTGCCGGAATCAACATTGAATCATACTCGATTACTTCTAGTTTGATTCTCTATCACCATCTCTACAAGATTCTCAATGCTATTCAGAGTTATAGACTTCTTTGTAATCTATTAAGCGAGAAAAGGTGTGTTTGTAGCCTTGGAAATCAATCAAAAGGGAAAAGGTGTGATTGTAGCCTTGGTAAATCAATTGGGTAAATTTGTGGCCCGGAAATCAAGTATCTCTACCCAGAGGATCGAAATTCTGAAGAGTGTACCTCATAGTCTTGAAACCGAGGGTGTAATTGTACGATTGCTGTTGAAAGGAAATCTGTACTTGTGTTGCGGGACTGGATGTAGGGTAACTCCGAACCAGTATAAAATCCGGTGTGTTCTTTCCTTTATTGTTTTTATTTTTTTTCCGCATCTATGTTTGTTTCTGTGATTATTCTTGTTTCTGTACATTGCATACTCTTGTGTCTAAATTAACATAAATTCAAAAAGATTTAGTAATTCTTGATTAACACTATTCACCCCCCCTCTAGTGTTAATCTTAGCCTTAAGATCCGTAATCCGCATTTCTCACAATTGGTACCAGAGCAAGGTTTTCAAAGTTTTCATAATCTGAATTTTGAAAAAGTTTTTAAAATGGCTATTTTTTAGGATTTTATTAACACTATTTTCATATGAATATGTCACAGAATCATCATGATATTTTTGTTTAAAACTATATTTAATTATTTTGAAAACCACTTGATTCTTTAAAAGGTTATTTTATTTTGCAGGAGAAGAATTATGTCCAATGACTGTTGGTTAAAAGATATCAGATAATCATTTATCGATCAAGAAGAACAAGTGGATATATATTGGAAATCGACAAAGAAATGGGTACCATATCAATACAAAACTTTTGGTTCTCATCTATAACTTGATTTGACATAGTAATTCTCTCCATCTGCTTCACAATGCCACTGGTTTCGTGTGAATCCGTCAAGAAATGACCAAGTTATGGTCAAATGAAGTTTTAGTGAATAAAGAGAAAAAGAAGGCAAAACTGTCAAAGATATTCTTCAAATTTCATCCATAGATTTGAGTATTTTGTTCCCACTCCTTTTCCAGATTGTAGTTCTTGTTCTCGCGGTCGTTTTGATGGGTGGATCATCAAATTTTGATCAAAATTGAGTGAAATATGACAGTTTGAAGTTGGTTATCCAAAACTGAAAAACTGTGTACGGGATCTTCTATATTTCTTTTACTGTTCGGCCTGTTGCATCACAATACCATCCAAATTCGACACCAAACTATTACTAGATCGTAGTCATTGCCTTTCTCTTCGATTTGCTGCTGGTTTCATCCGATTCCGTTAAGAAATGAAGGAGATATGCCCTCTAGAAGTTTGATAGCATATAGAAAAACGGAAAGAAGAAGAAGAGCAATTAAAATGAAAAGTGGTGACCGTTGGGCCTATTTATAATGGTTGAAGTGTCTATTCATTCAAAATTCAAATTCAAAGTTTTGGCTCCAAGTTGCTCGATCAACTAAATCATCTATATCTTTCTCATACGGTCTCCAAATTCAGCAAATGAATATACTATGATGATCAGAAAAACAAGCCCGTCACAATAGAGCAGATCTCGTCATCAAATTCTAAAAGATATAAATGTGTGACTCAAGACAATGGAAGAACAACAAAGTTAGAAAGAAGGAGTGCAAAAATTGGTATGCTTTAGTACTAATATATATATATATATATATATATATATATATATATATATGCATTTAGTTAGGTATAGAAATTTATCTCTTTTGTAAGTTTTGATATATTGGTCCATATATCAACACACCATAATATAAATATCTATGTACATGTCTAAACTTTTTTTTAAGTCTTTTAAAATGTGTTTTCTTTCAAACAAAATCTACAACTAATTTATTACAATTATACTAAGTAGAAAAGCATACCTTCATTCATGATTTCAACTTTTCTAATGTTATTTTTACTTCTCATACTATATTTCTTTTAAGATACTAATTTTATATCTTTAAAAAATTAATAGAATGAATTTAGAATGTTAGAATAAGGTTCTATTTATATATTTCTTCAATTAATAAGAATGCACCACATCACATGACCGGAATTTTAGATAGCATTTCTAAAATGCTTATTTTCTTCTGTAATATTTTGTAAGTACTGCAAATTCGTTTTTATAGCATTTATGTGCTTTGAAACGCTGTGGAGTTTCTGAAACTTTACACGGCATTTGGTAAAAGCTGGTTTTAGTTTTATAAAGTTTCGAAAATATTTTATTGTAAAAACTTTTTATAGCATTTTGTAAATGCTGTCTTTTCTGTTTGAGACTTTAGATTATGTAAAAATAAGATTTAAATTAAGTATTTTTCTCTATTCTTTTTAGAAATTATTTTCTAACTTATATTAAAGATTTTAATTTCATGTTTAAATTTTATTTTTTAGTAATTAATTAAAAATTTTAAAAGTAAGAGGCCTTAATATAACACATGTTTATTTTAGTTTTTCAATCTTTATTATTTTATTTCATTATGATCTTTTATAAATTTAAAAGATGTTTAAACATGTTTCTAAATATTTAAACCAATAATAATTTATTTTTGTTTAAAAAAAAGAATTAAATAAGGAGAATATTAATCTTTATAAAAACCATATTTGATCATATATAGTATAAATCCTTATTCCTTAGCATTTGATTTTAATATTAAGTTTGATTACTACCTTTCACAATTATGTTATAGTTTTAATATCACTTATTACCTTCAAACTCTTACTTTACAGCTCTTTCAGTCTCATTCATTAGTTTCCTTAACCTAAGTCTAGTAATTGGTGTGTTTTATCTTTGTATAGTTAAAGTATAATAAATAGTTTGGTATATGTATACATACATATATAGACACACACACACACACACACACACACACACACATATATATATATATATGCTTGTCAATTAGATATTACTTATTACTCATGTTTATCTTATAATCTGGATGTCACTTACCGTAGTATATATATCATCATATCATTCTGCATATTATTATTTTTACTTAATTATCATTTTGTTTCATATTACATATCATTATGCATCCTATTTCATATCTCATTTTATTGCATATTACATCATAAATTACAATGCATATCATAATTATTTGCATCACAAGTTGCCCTTCATTCTGCATATTATCTCATGCTACATTGCATATGCCATGCATTTCATACTGCATTGCAAACTACATATTGCATACATGTATACATAACGAGTTTATTTTATTTAGGAGGAGTATGTATTATATAATATAGGATTATTAGTTTTTGATTTGTTTGGTATGTTTTGATTGACTTGATTGACTTATTTGACTTGTTTGACTTGATTGACTTGATTGATTTGTTTGACTTGTGTGACAAGATAGGTTTTGATGAGTGTGTTGAAATATACTTAATAAATAATTTATGTTCTTATATTTTTCTAACTATTATAAGTATTATACTAGATTCTTAGTTAGGATAGTTAGTAATTTAGGATTAAGTTTTAGTTTTTAGAGTTAAGTGTTGATTATTTATTATAACATTATCATTATAATCACATGTCATATAGTATTAGATTAAGAGGGAGTTATATAGTTTGAAGTTAGTTTTTGTTGATGACAAATGGAGAGAAATATAAAATAGGGTAATTAGGGCATAGATTAAGGGGGAGTTATTAGTTTTAGGGGGAGTTATTAGGATAGAAGTAATATATTATAAACAAAGGTTGTCATC
Organism: Allium cepa; assembly: GCA_030765085.1. NCBI lineage: Eukaryota > Viridiplantae > Streptophyta > Magnoliopsida > Asparagales > Amaryllidaceae > Allium > Allium cepa. The sequence continues at coordinate 623,416,389 of CM060941.1, forward strand.
GTCAAAAAGGGGGAGATTGTTAGTCCGTGAGATGATGGTTTTGATGACAACAACCTTAGACTAGATTATAAAATATAAATACTAACATTATAAATTTAGATATATATGTATATACAGGATTTAACCATGTAGGTGCTAAGAATGAAGACTGTACAGTATAGAGATTCAAGATATCAAGATAGAAGACTCATGAGTATCAAGATTATCAAGAGTTCAAGATTTCAAGGATAAGTATTTTTTATTATTAGAAATTTTTGTTAAAACTCGTAGAAAAGCACTAGCATCTTAAAATCTAATTCATTCATGGAATGGAATCCACTTCGATCCCGTTAAAGGGATGGAACCCTAAGTAGGATGGAACCTACGAAAATCTAGTGGGACATTGTTTTGTATCCACTAATTTTAATTCAAAAGATTTTACAAAATTATCTTCTTTTCAAAATGATTTCAAAACTTTCCTTTTAAAAAGATTCAAAACCCTCGATCCTAATTTTAAATAATTTTAGCCTCAAAACATCTTTATTTTCAAAGTCAAATTACTACTGATTTTAAACTATCTTTTTAATAATATATTTAACTTTTAAATATTTATACTTGGATTTAAATATAAAATTATGGTTAAATTCTATATATATTATTCTTTATATTTACTTATGAATTTCAACTATAGTCAAGTATATTTATAAAGTTTAAATTAGTTTTATAAAAGATAAAGGTTATTTTCAAAGAAATTCAAAACATCATAAAAAGCTTTGGGATGTCGACATGCCTATGGGTACCATGTCGACATGGTGATAGTTTGATTCAAAAATTCAAATTTCAAAAGAACTGTCTATTCGCCATAAACCTTCATGAATGGACATGGGTATTGTTCTTCTATAAATAGGGGTCAGTTTCAATGAATTTTAATCATAATTTTCTGGTTTCCACTCCTCTTCTTCTTCCTCCTCATTTCTTAATACATATTCTTATCATTACTCTGTCGGAATCAACATTGAATCATACTCGATTACTTCTAGTTTGATTCTCTATCACTATCTCTACAAGATTCTCAATGCTATTCAGAGTTATAGACTTCTTTGTAACCTATTAAGCGAGAAAGGTGTGATTGCAGCCTTGGAAATCAATCAAAAAGGGAAAATGTGTGATTGTAGCCTTGGTAAATCAATTGGGTAAACTTGTGGCTCGGAAATCAAGTATCTTTACCCAGAGGATCGAAATTCTAGAGGGTGTACCTCGTAGCCTTGAAACCGAGGGTGTAATTGTACGATTGTTGTTGAAAGGAAATCTGTACTTGTGTTGCGGGACTGGATGTAGGGTAACTTCGAATCAGTATAAAATCCGGTGTGTTCTTTCCTTTACTGCTTTTATTTTATTTCTGCATCTGTGTTTGTTTCTGTGATTGTTCCTGTTTATGTATATTGCATGCTCTTATGTCTAAATTAACATAAATTCAAAAAGATTTAGTAATTCTTGATTAACACTATTCACTCCCCCCCCCCCCCACTCTAGTGTTAATCTTAGCCTTAAGATCCGTACTCCGCATTTCTCACACTACTACGATAGTAGAATACTTCGAGTTGTTCTATATCTCATTGAAGAGCAATAATTCCAATGTTCCTTAGTCTAGAACAATGAGGTGGAGATCTACAACAAAAATGGTGAACAAGAATACAACATAAAAAATAAGCAAAGATATGATCTCTAAACCCTACTTTCTTTATTTGTTGTTAATTCTATTTTTGTTGACAATGCTGCAGTATAATTACCATATCTTGAGCTCGTTAACTTCGATTTTCAAAATTCAAGTTGTTCCGGAAAATAAATCGAAGACTCTATAAATTTTATTTTATTTGGTTTTTCATAATTTGAAATTAAACTATTGAAAAACTGAAAAACATTCGGTATATTGTTTGAAAACTATTTCAGAACTTCTTAATACGGTTGTAGTAATTCAATCATAATTGAACATCTTTACTCCGAATCTGTAAACTCTTGAAGCTCCGGAAAGTAACGCTACAACTTAACTATTTTGAGTTTGGCGAATTCATTTTGGAAAATCTTAAAAAACAACAATCATGCTAGCATATAACTAGAAAAACATTTCTGATTTATGTCAACAGGTTTTAGTATTTTAGATATTAAAATTTGATTAATTCACTATTTTTTACTTGAAACCAATTTTTGAGGTTAGCAATATTATATCTAAAATATTCAAGTTTAGTGCTAAATCAAATCATGGACTTAAAGGTTTCAAATAGTGGTTTCAAATGGTTTAACTTTTCAACACAACAATGGTCTATTTTCTATATATAATGAAGACTTTCATTACCTTTATTGATGACTAACAAATCATTGGTTAGAGAATTTTTTGTTGTATGCTTGATATAAATGACTTTGTCTTTGTTTGACGAAAATTGCTTTGTTGATTTTTTTTTTGAATATTTTGTCATTTCGAGTGATACTGTAGAGTACATGGTCGACTTGTTTGATAATATATCACAGTATGTCACCTTGGGCAACCAGAGCACAAGTGGTGTCAGACATCACTTCACTTAAAATCATATTTGCATTTTCGACGTTTTACAAAACCCCTTGCAGAAAATAGATTTTCACAACCTCTTTTGGATTTAGAAAATTTTCAAACAACTGAGATTTTTACCTTGATTTCCTTTAATAAAGATACTCTTATTTAATTCAGTAAGGAATTTACTTCGAAAAAGATAATACTTGACTACTTGAACTTTTTTAAAATTTATAAAAAAAATTAATAGTGATTGAGAAATTGATGGGTAGCGGCTAAATTCTACTTCATAACTAGAAGAAGCATATGTTAAAATTTTCTTGAATTGAACAAGTTTTATAATATTTTTGAAATTAGTACATATTCCCATGATCACCTCTATCACTATCATCCTACTTGCGATCTATATACCAACATTTAATATAGTGTACAAAAGTAGGAATTTCAAAAATAAGGAATCATATTTTACTGTACTTTATAATTCTATCCCAAAGTATTCACTCTCATTTAAAAGTCATCATGGTTATGCATGGGTGAATAGCTTCAATCTCTATGTAGTGTTTCCATTCTCTTTTGAAAGTCCTTACGGTTATGCATGGATGATCACCTATATAAGATAGGGATAAATATTCATGTAATTTCTAACCTCGTTTAAAATTCCAAACGGTTATGCATGGTTAGAAATGCATGACATTCTTTTTTAAGTAACTACCAACCTCTTTTAAAAGGCCTAAATGTTATCATGGTTAGAAAATGCTTAACATTTTTTTGTATAATATTTAAAAAATTAATTTACAAATTTTCCCTTTATTAAAAATACCACACCACAGTCACGGTATAAATTTCCCATAAATCATAATCCAATCGTGACTCTAAAGTGGAATTTGTGTCTAATAAATAAAATATTATGATTTTTATTTGATTAATTGAAATTTGAAATATATGTTCCTCTCTATATGATTTATGGTTTTATATCAAAATAGGGAGAGGGGTTATGATTTTGGTGGTTGAATAATAACCTTACTGATATTCAAGAGTTGTGATTTTGATAGTTGAGTAAGAACCCTACTAATATTCAAGAGTTGTTTTGGCAATTATTTTTACAATCAGTTTTTTCATTTTTTTTAATTACATGCATCTGTGTGGTGGCGTCTATTACATGGGAAGTATGTATATAGAGGAGCTTGATATGACACATCAAACACATTTCAACAAACACATTTGTTTGACATAGAATCTTAATATAAGTTTGTTATCATCAAAAGATGAGATTGTAGAATATAATAGTTTATGATTTTTATTTGATAATACATATGTGTGTGTGTGTGTGTGTGTGTGTGTGTTTGATACAGTAATATTGTGGAATCACAGAATGAAATAAACAACTATAATTTTATTTCAACAGATATTTTATTTCAATATAATTTCAACAGTACACACGATTATACCAAAAGCTTCCATAATAATTTAAATACAATATTCATGTATAACAATATTTTACACTTTCAATCACTCACTCACTTACAATCTTTTCAATTTGCTTGCTCCAATTTCTCTACTCGTCTGCTTTACCTGTCAAGTAACAACACAGTAAAAGAAAAAAGAAACAAATTCAAACTCTAAAAATATAAATAGTTATGCACTTGACATTGCCTCAGCCTATGATTTTGTTCTTTTCATATTTTGAAACAGGCACCAAAAATATCAATAATGTATACGAGCGACCTACGACATGCACAACGTATCACTATACATACCATAAGACTGAGCACATGTACAATACACATTTGCATCAACTCAATTTTAGGGACAAAAACAAGGTCAAGCCCAAAGGCGCAACACAAGCAACGCAAGGTCAAGCTAAATAGCTCAAGACAAGCAAAAGTGAAACAACATACAAACATATACAGCCCAGAAGTGCAACATCAACCAGGTGCAACAAAATAAAGTACACGAAGGTGCATCAGTAAGAAGTTCACCCACACAACATAGGCAAGCAGGAGAAACACAGACAGTATGGTTCTTAGCGACAAACATGCAACATAGGCCTGCACAATAGCCAAATCAAGTCAGCAATGTATAGGGTCAAGTACACAAGTTAATGCACATAAAAACACACACAAAGAGGTAGGCTAGGATGCAAGCAACATAATGGAAGTGCACAGGTGCACAGAAACTTCACAACATAAGTTAAGAGAAGGTCAAAACTAAAAGTCAAAAAACTCAAAGCATTTTCAAAACACACAGGCAAACTTGAGTGCAGCAACACAGCAAGGGGAACTGCATAAATGCACAGAAACAACACACTATGGTAGAGATGCAACAAAATAGCCAAGATATACACAATGCAGTGCATAAACACACTTGACCAAACTGAACAAAACAGCTCAAACAACTAGTACTTCAAGGAACTCCATATAACAGTTTGGATTCAAGGATCAAATACCAGAACTTGAACTCCACTCTCACCATCAATCACACAGCCATATTCATATATTAACACAAATCAAAACCTATAAATTTGATCATTATCTTTAGTTACTGAAGTACATATCTGAGCATATCAACATACATAACTAAATTACAGTGGTTGCGAAACAAAGTGATAAAACCAAGGTCTCGGTGGCATTTTAGGTGCAAGCAAAATTAATCACAAATCACTCAAGTTCCATATATTGCAACTCAACCATGGTAGCATATCACCTTAATAATCCCAAAAATGTAAACATCGTCTCTCAGTTAAACTGACTACATCGCGCAACAATGCAAATACATGTGAAGACGCATCAGAAAATATGAACAAAGTCGGCCTCGATTGATGCACAAAAGTATCATAAAATATCAAATAAAAAATATACGCAGGTTTATATAGTCAACCCAAAGAATATATGTATATGTACATCAGAGATGAACTAGTCAGAGATCAAAATACCTTTAATTAGAAAATTGATGGTCAAGCATATCGAGTGGAAAAATTCAAACCCAAGAATCAAACCAGAAATATTCGAAACATATGGAATCGATCCACTAAAAATTACCAATCAACATCGGAAAAATAAAAGAGTCAAGTTTGAATACAAAGGAATCAAAAAGGGAAGAAATTCATACCAAATCAGCATCAATAAGTCACTCGACCCTTGAAGCAACCGAAGATAAAATTATCATGCGAATCAAGAAATCAATCGACAAGCACGTAGGCAATTTTATTTCAATAGATTGACGATCGAAGCTTCAATTTAAAACCCTAATTCAAGAACGAAGAGGATAAAGAGGATTGGCCTTAGGAAGAAATTGATTTGCAAAACAAGGGGATACGAGCCAAACATTTTACAACTTTTTTATTTTACTTCTGGGCCATATTTTGTATTTGTAAATAAGTTCAACTTGGGCCGTGTATTTTAAGGTTTCGTATTTATTTTAAATTTTTATTCATTTTTAAATTTTATAAAACTCTAATTTTCGACTAGGATCGAACTACAAAGCGTATTTTGAGAAATCCTCAACTCGAGGACAGAATTAAGGCGGAGTTTTTAGCTTAGGGCTAGAGCAATCAGGTTAGCGATAGTTGCAAGTTTATCGGGTCTGTAAGTGGTTGATTGTTTAATGCTAGTAGAAATCTTGGGTGTAGCAGTTGGCAGGTTTTGCCAAAACTGGATAAATCTGTATGTTGCTTTTAATTCCGCATTTGCTCTGTTAATATCTATATTACAATTTTTATTATTCTGTGAATTTATTATAAACCCTATTCACCCCTATAGAGTTAATTCAATCCTACAATCTCGACTAAGTTGACCAAGAAAAACGAGAAGTTCCTATGGACCGATAGCCGTAGAGGATCATTTCAAAAGTTGAAGATGTTATTGTCAAACGCTTCTGACTTGACCGTACTTGAGGGGAATCAAGGATTGGTAGTGTATACCGATGCTTATGGAATAGGCTTGCGGTGGTGCTAATGCAAAAATGTTAGTGATAGCTCATGCATCAAGGTAGTTGAGACCGCATGAGCTAAGATGTCCAACTCACGACTTGGAGTTGGTGGTATTAGTTTTTGCACTAAAGATCTGGGGACATTATGTTTTGAGAGGGCACTTTGATTTGTATATGGACCATAAGTCCCTTGAATATTTATTCTCTCAAAAAGAGTCTAATATGAGACAACAGAGATTGATAGAGTTCTTGGTGGCATATGATTTTAGGATAGAATGTACGCCAAGAAAAAGGAATAAGCTTATCGATGCTCCGAGTAGAAAGAAGTAGAATGAAGTGTTAGCCATGATCGAGGAATGGAAGACATTAGAGATGTTGGCATCATATGGAGCGCATTATATAATAAATACATGATCGAGTCGAGATTTGAGAATGACAGTAAGTTTGGAAGTACATCCTACCCTTGTAGATAGAGTTGCTGCAAGCCAAAGAGAGGACATTGTTAGCCAAGAGAATTAGGAAATTAGGAATTGGAGCAGACGTTGAGGATCTGAAAGGATTCAAGATAGACTTAAAGGGATGTCTTAGGAAGAAAGGAAGATTATGTGCTTCGAATGTGGAAAGTCTTCGAAAGGAGGTTTTGGAAGAATGCCATTGATCTAAGCTTATCGTTCTTCCCAAAGGCATGAAGATATATGGTGACACGAAGAGAGTATTCTTTCCAGAAGGGATGAAAAGGGATATCAGTGAGTGTTTAAAGAGATGTTTCACTTATCATCAAGTAAAGATGAGCATCGAAGGCCAATCAGATTACTTCAATCATTGGAAGTATAGATTTGGAAGTGGGATTCAGTGTATATGGATTTTATTGATGGATTGGCTAGGTCGAGTATAGGTAATGAAAGCATTTGGGTAATAGTCAATAGATTGATTAAGAGTGCCTATTTTATCCTGGTGAAGTTGATAAGGATGGCAGCTAGTCTGGCGAAGCTATTCATGAAGAATGTGGTGAGACTACATAGGATTCTATGCAGTATTTTAAGCAATAAAGATCCTTTGTTCACCCGAGAATTCTAAAGAAGTTTGCAAGATGCATTGGATAAATATTTAAGCATGAGTATAGGTTACCACCCGCAGATTGATAGTCAAATAGAGAGGACGAACCATGTGCTCGAGGATTTGCTAAGGCCATGTGTTTTATATCTCAGATGATCTTGGGAAGATCATTTTCATCTGGTAGATTTTGCGCATAACAGTTACCAGACGAGTATCGGGATGACCCCGTTTGAGGCGCTTTATTGTAGACCATGTAAATCACATGTTTGCTGGTTGGGCATGGGAGATAGACTCGTGTTAGGAACCAATTTGGTAACAGAGGTTAATGCGAAGATAGATTAAATTTGCACCATAATGAAGGTGGCGTAATCAAGGTGGAAGAGTTATGCTGGTAAGAGAAGAAAAGATCTTGAGTTTTGATAGGTGACTATGTGTTTGTGAAGGTTTCTCCAATGCGAGGAGTTATGCACTTTGGGAAGGCGAAGAAATTGGCACCTGGATATGTAGGACTATTTCCAATGATAGAGAGAATTGTTAAAGTCAAATATTAAGTCGAGTTACCAAGTAATTTAGTGGATGCGCATAATGTTTTTGACATATCACATTTGAGGAAATAAGCGTGCGACCCAAATTAAGTGGTGGAACCGATGAAGAATAAGATTTTTCTATAGAACAAGACCCGACTTATGTTAGAAGATCGAAGGGGGTAGTAGGTCATGATACAAAAAAGTTAAGGAACAATAAGGGGATAGTAGGTCATGATACAAAAAAGTTAAGGAACAATGTTATTAAAATAATTGGTATCCAATGGAGTAATGTTTTTAATGATTGCATTTGAGAGGTAGAGGATGGGATTAGAAATATATATCTCGATTTATTTGACATGTATGATTAGACATGTATGTTTTTATGTATTAACTAGTAGTAATGTTAGTATGATTTGTGGTATGTCATTTGCATGTGTTGATAATGATAATAGTACACCATGTTTGATGATTTACATTAGTGGGATACTAATATAATTAATAATAATGTATGCACATTGTTTTGATGAATATGATTTTGTCCTTCCATGTTTGGATTTTGAGGACGAAATTCCTATAAAAAGAGGAGGCTGTAACACCACATATGAAACAACCCGAGGTTGAGAAGGTAATAAAATAAGGATTAATTTAATTAAAAAGAGGTTTTAATATATAAATATGGAAAATAGAAATACTGGGAAATTGAAAGGTGAAAATAATTGTAAAATAGAAAAATAATTTATAAGAGGGTTTTTTGATTTTTTTAAATGAAGTTTGGAAATTTTAAGATTGAAAGCTTGCGCCTTTAATCCACGACACATCTGCTGTTGTGTATGGTTAAGAGCCACTGTCCTCGTGTCATATAGGCCAACAGTCTGCTACCAATGGGGCACTTGTAGGGTCTTTACCATTACATAGTGTTAACTCTCCCTGATGGATATTAGGCCACGATGGCCTTAGAGGTAAGTTCAGAGTATAGGAGTAGCACTGAAAGCAAGTAAGGAAGACTGCTAGAGCAGGCTGAGAGTTGTCAGTCTCCTATTTTGTTATTGTTGTTGCATAGTAGACATACACTCTTAGGATATTTATGGAATGCAATTGAGAGTTCATGTAATTTTTTTCCCAAACGGAGAGTCTTTGAGATAATCATCCCGTGTATATGTTGATTATAGTATCATTCAAAGAATGATATTTTTCAAATGATACTTAACACTGCTTAAAGCAGTGTGTTATATAATTGAAACCCATGCCTATCTCATCGATGCATGCTAAGATGAGAGCTAAGTTGGGCATAACAAAGTGCTTTCCATATTCCTTTCAGATATGGTTATGTAATGGATGTTTTGGATTGCTGATTGTTTACTATGAATTAATATTTTATGTATATACTAATTATGATGGGATCTATAATCTTGACTATGTCATATATTTTTTACTTACCATATGGATTATATTCTACTATTGTCATCACCTATTGACATTTTAAATTTAGACATAATTTGACCCATGTATTATTTTATAATACTCAGGTCGGTCCAAGGTGTTTCAAGTTAGGTTACTCAGTAGCTAGCTTGATTATGGACTACTTTTGCGAGGCTGGAGTATGCATTATAGGATGATAGACACCCTATGATTTTAGTAGCCTTGTTTATGTATTTCGATGTACTATTATGATGACGTTATGTATGTTAGATATAGTGAGTGTTGGACTATCATTTTTTTTCTCACTATGGACATGTATATTTGATGTATTATATTTTATTGCTGTGTTATGACTCGGTGATCTCTGCATATGCATCTTATGCTATGTATTGTTCAGTCTTGGAAACCAAGCATGTTTATTGCTTTATGCCAAGACTGGATATGTTTATTGTGTGATCCTGAGAAATTCACCAATGTTAGCCTAGGGGAATATTCATGTATGTAAGCCAAATATCACCTTATTCTTCATATTATCTAATAGTATTACCCTGTATTACTCTTGGATAGTGTGGTTATAGACGTGGGTTGTTAAATTTAGTACCGGAATGGGGTAGAACAATACATAATATAAAGAGACATGAGTCATTGGCCTAAGATAGACCTAGGATTCCCTATCCCTTAGGTGTTGGGTAGATACTTTACATATACGTTAGGAGTACACGGTGATTATTAGGGTAGTCACCCGGGGCGTACTTTTTATTTATATGTTTTAGTATATGTAAATATATTTATCTTGTTTATTCTAAATTTTGAATCTCACTTTAATGCAGAAGTATAAGATGACTGGTGGTCGAATCCCGAGAGGTAAAGCCAGATAGCCAATGGTTTGGCCAAAGGGGGGTATTTATGACCATCAATTGGTTGATGGAGCTTGTAAGGAGTATTCAGGCATCTAATCTTCCACAACTCCAAACCTTCCAACTCCCATATTTGATTTTGCACGAATGTGTAATTATTATGCTAACCTTGGAGAGAAGACCTTTAAGGACATAGGCGAAGTCATAGGAGTTCAGGCATGGCTCAAGACATGGGAGTGCATATTTACTTCCATGCGAGTCATAGATCAACAGAAGGTTCAGATTGCCTCCGGGCAGTTGCCAGAGCGGGCTTTGGATTGGCACGAGTTGTTAGGGACAGAGGTTGATGAGGCTAAGCTAGCATAGGAACAATTCAGGCTTTTTTCTTGAGAGGAAGTTTCTTCCAAAGGCAGAGAAGGCTTCCATGGTTACGAAGTTTATTGGTTTAAAGCAGGGCCAGATGTTAGTAGCAGCAGAGTATGTGGTAGCTTTTTAGGCTCTCTCTAAGTATTGTACCGATCCCATTAATACCCCTCTTAAGAAGAACTAGAAATTTGTTTATGGCATGAATAAGGCTTTGAGGAATGCCTTACTTCCACAACTTGATGCTACTTTTAGAAGCTAGTTAATACATCATTGAGGTTGGAAGAGGTTGATAGATAGTAGTGATAAGGTTCAGAAAGGTAAGAGTGGTTTTGGTCAGTAGCGGAATGTTATGTTCCATAAGAAGAAGGTTGGCTTTCAGAGGAAGCAAGTTAAGGGAAAGATTCCAGAGTTCAAGAGGCAAGCCAAGGAGTTAGTAGAGTGCTTCAATATTTGGAAGGGAGGTCATTATTCTAGAGAGTGCACCAAACCATTTCCTCCGACCTCTCCGCTGAAGTATAGGATCTGTAAGGAGTCAGGGCATCTTAGTTATTCTTGACTAAAGAAAGCTAAAAGGTCAAATGCTTTAAAGACACTAGTTGACTACCTCAGACCAACGGAACGGCTCCATCCATTCTCTAAGATATATCTTAGTCTGAGATACTCCTACTAGAATTCTTTTCAACACAAGTGCATCTCATCCATTCATGTTGAAGGAACTTATGGACACATTTGATCTTGATGTGATATGCTTAGTTACATCCTTAAGGATTGCTAATCCCATTGGAAGTTATGCAACCCTTGGGATGCTATATAGGGATGTTGTTCTAGATTTGTGTAGTAGTTAGAACCTTGTATTTTGATGTTTTGATCTTAACAACTATATGAGTAAATATTATATAAACTAACCATATTTGCAGGAAAATACACTATTTTACTCGACAATAGATTAAAGACCAAGAATTTAGAGGGAAGTTTCAAAATTTATTAATGGTTTGTCTATAGTCTAGTTTAGTAGTTAATCATTTTTAAAATATCTCCTAAGCGGTATATGCATGCACACAAGTACTTAAAATTATTTTCAAACCATATACACACAAAGTATTTCATTATTTTCAAATTCCATTGTCAAACATTTTTCAAAAGTACTCTAATATGGCGAAAATTCTAAATTCAATCGACTGAATACCTGTGCACGTGCACAGTGCACTTGAAGATGCAGTCGACTGGGCCACCCTATTCGGTCATATGAACTATGTATCTTTTTAATATTAAACTTTAAAATTTGAATTTTTTGAATATTCAGTAGACTAAAATATTTTTCTCAGTCGACTGAAAATTTATAGCAGCTATTTGTCTAAACGGTCACTTCCATTTAATGAACAGAAACAATGCTTGATTCAAGAGTTGTTTTTGTATCTTTTGACCGCAACTCTTCACGAAGAATTGCATCACTTAAACTTTATCTGCACCCTTCAATCCGGTTGTTTTAATCATTTAATTTCTAATTTTGTTCTCATGTTCTTATTATCTAGAATGCATTGAGATTTGCTTTCAAATCTAGTTCTAACCACTTGCACATTCAAATCCAAATTCATTTTTAATTAAATTAACTTTCAATCTTCACGAACTACACTATATACCACAAATGAGAAGATTACAGAAAGGGTGTACTAGAAAGACTTATCTGTACTAACAAAAGGGCACAATCGGTGTAGAAAATTCGCTACATTGTTGAAGTCCTCTTCGGTTGCTCAAGTGGTAGAAGTCCTATTCGGTTGTATAGATGGTAGAAGTCATGTTCTGTTGCTTAGGCAGTGTAATACTTATTCCTCCGTGTTTATAGAAGGTTAATAGTTAAATTCCAGAAGGAGTCTAGGACTGGACGTAGAATGAGATTTTAAACCAGTATTGTTAGCACCAGGATTGGTGTCTAAAACCCTTGAGAAAAATTGTGTAGAGAGATTAATGAAGAAAGTAAATTAAAACAGAGAACTATATGCTAAACTAATTGCAAAACAAGAACACCGGATTTATAGGGTTTCAGCGTAACTGCCTACGTCCACTTTAAGTTTTAATCTTTATTTCTTTCACAAATGATTGAATACAGATACAATCGGTACAATAATGGCTTGAATACAAGTGCTAAGCGAAAAAGGACGAGTCTTGAAAGCGGCAGAGTCTCCCCAGTGTTCTCTCAAAAAAGGTCTCATCCACTGTGCCCCTGCCCTTCTATTTATAGATGAAGATTGGTTGGACTTCCCTCATGGGCCTAGGTACCTCGAACCGTGGTAAGTAGCTTCTGCGCATCGAGCCAGAGATGCCGAATGGCAATTGCCGTGCGAAGTTGATCGAACCAGAGAATGCCGAGCGAGGTCTCCATGCCAAAGGGCACTCGTATGTCAAGCCATATAACGATCCCGACTCGACCTTCAAAAATCGGCACCGAATACGACACTCGTATTCAAATGCCGCAGATCCAAACGTCGAATGTGGCTCGCCGAAGCTTATAACACATTAAGTACAACACAGCGAAAGAAATGAAATGAATAATACATTTGAAATACAACATTTGATACAATATCTGATACAATAGATATCAATATACATCAGAGATATGATACAAGACAATAGCAGCGGAAAGAAAAGATAACACCAACAGTGAAACACTATCTCCAATATGGTCTTCAAGAGAGAAAAAGAAATAGAATCCTGAACTGCAACTCCATCTCCAAAGCACCAATCCAGAAGTAGCTCGAACTCCCAATCAAGATGAAGTGAAGCAACTCAACCCAAATGCGATTGCCAAATCCTAAGGCTGAAAGCTATCGAATCTATGCCTACTATTGATTATCTGAAAAACCCAACTCTAGACTGCCCGTGTGGGAAAATTGTGGGCACCCAGAGTTTAGGAAAGGAACAATAAACTCCAGGTCATTCGTGAGACTGATATGAGCAAACAAAAACATTTGGTCCTTAAAACAGACAAAAAGAGAATTTAAAATAAATCTGCAATGCTTTTTAGAAAATGAAACTACCATAAGGCCTCCCGGCACACACACAATGCAATCGCACACTTAGGGGAGATTTCCCCTTATGGTAGTCAAATATGCTTATGCGAGAAAAATTCTTTGATATTATAACTAGTGCATAGTGGAAAACCTTTCGAAAGTATAATATTAATCCTAGCCAGCATATGTACCATGATATTATGCCTACTATAGCTGCCATGTTAAATGGCAGGTTCTACAACTAAAACCGTATAGGGCTCGTATTGTTTTGTTTGGATTTCCAACAAATGGTCAGGCTAAGGAACTTCCTACTGTCCATGGGTACACCTTTGGCGGGACGTCCCGAGAGCTTAACCAGCTCTCTGCCAACACAAGGCCGGGTTACCTCTATAACTAGGTAACTACTACACGAGCGTGCCATCCCCTGGTCCTTTGGGACCTTTATCCGAGCGCTCGATACCAACATCCACAAAGAAATCACAAAGTAATAGATTTGAAGTGACCACATGAGTCAAGTACCTAGGATCCATACCATGATACCACCCTTTTCCAAAAGGGAATGACAAACTCTAAAGGGAGCGACCCTCCTAACCTTGCCGCATCTTTCCTGTTTCGACCATTTTCGGGATGTGAGGTCCCGATGCAGTCTCGTCCACAAAGCTATACTTTATACAAAAGCCATGCTTTGATCAACAAATGATACACAGCAGCACTCAGCATACCACACTACCAAATTTAGGAGTATATCACTGATAAATATCAACTACATAACCTCTGAGCTCGTACATCTCAGAGAAGGGTGTTAAGCTAAGAGAATAAATTCTTCGCCACCAAGAAGAAATGTATTTGATAGAGATCAGTTTAATATCTTAAAGTGTAGTGTCAGACATACAACCATACAAGTCTGTCTCGGGTTCGAACAGAACCGAAGGCACTTCCGAAGAAGCCCTTGCAAATCCGGGCATTCACAATTCCAATCGGACTTTCCATCACATATGGAGAGCTCTATACCGGAGCAACTCAGTGCAGAGTCAATCGAAAGGTTATCCTATCGTTCTTGAAGACACCCGGCCTTCAAATGAAATCCATAACGTCGTATCACTATTCGGAATGGGTAATATGACACAAGGTCCTCTCCCGGCTAAACCGAATAATGAGCGCAATATTTTTAAAACATATGGATATGGGATTTCAGTCAAGTCACAACTTTTAAAAAACCCAAATCTTTCTTTTAAATGGTTTAAACAAATTACCATTCCAAATCTTTAAACAAAAAAGATTTATTTCACAAAGTTAACCCAGTTTAACAAAGATCCATTCATAGATTTCAAAAGAATTTCCATTTAGATTGGAATAACTCATTAAATCTTTAAATTAAAGATTTAACTTATAGCTTTCAAACCCGTTTCCAAAGATTTATCTATAACTTGGAAAACTATTTCATTTTAGACTTGAAATCCTTTTAACACAAATTGGAAGTTCATTTCTTACGTGAAAGCTTTCATTATTTGAAAACAAATAGTTTTCATTTCATAAAAACCAGTTATATAAGTTAAAATCTTGGGTTATATTTAAAGTCCCAAAAAACCCTTTAAAAATGGTTTAAAACCTATATAAACTTATATAGCCCCTTTAAATCATAAATAGGATTCCATTTCAAATTTTGAATTCAAATTTAAATCAAATTTCAAAACAAAATTAAGTTATTCAAAAATAACTTTTATCTTTGAAATTCCTTTTCAAAAGCTTTTTATTTTAAACCAAATCCATTTCCAAGACCATTTGGATTCAAAGATTCAATTTTAATATTATTTCAAAAATCTGTGACTTAACCCATTTCCACGTGCAATCCATATTTGTGTGTGTATAAGTGTGGTCCAGGGGTTTTACACAATAGAAGTGCTACATCATCAATCGACACAGATTCAAATACAACAATATAATTGATAAGCGGTATAAACTATATCGCTTATATTTGATAAGCGGCATAAACCATAATGCTTATCTTTTATTCACAGATCTCAAGTATATATCACATATGATAAATTACATCAAACACAGCTCAAATCAAAACAGAACATATCAGGGTACCAAACAATTCAATCATCCAATAGAATCTAAACATCCATAAGTAAAGTCAGTTAATTGTCTGATTAATTCAAATCAGATTTAATTACTTATGACTTGCTAATCCTGGTTAATTTATATTAATAAATCACAAATAATTTTGATTAATTGTTCTTTAATAATTTATTAATTAACTATTAAAAATAAATAAATTAACCTTTAATTATAATTCATCAACTTTTAATTATTTAATTAACCGTTTCATTAATTATCTTTAATTAATTAATTAACCCATGATTAATTAATTACCATTAAATTGATTATCCTTAGTTAGTTACGATGAGTGATTATCCCTAATCTTAACCAATGTTAATCACTTGATAAATCCACCTTTAATCTCTAATTAATTACTTTTAATTAAGTAGTTATCTTTAAGCAATTAACTACCTTTAATTGCTTTCATTAGTAATTTTTAATCAACGATTTATTATCGTTAATTTCAATTGATTAAGTCCTAATCACCTTCATTAATTTATGATTTCTTAATTAATTATCTAAATTAATTTATCCTTAATTGTTAATTAATCAACTTTGAATTACTTTTATAAATTAATTACCTTAATTTAAATTACCTTAATTACATTGATTAATTATCCTTAATTAATTAACCTTTAGCTAATTACCTTGATTAATTAATCCTTAATTATGAATCAATTATCTTAAATTAATAAATTAATTAGTCTTTAAATAAACTATTAATTAATTATTCTAGTAATTATAAATCATCTATCTTGATTCATCACTAAATCTTTATCAAAATCTTTAATTAATTAAGCTTATAATTAATCAACATTAACGTTTTATATGCACCCGAGATTCACACGAGACTTTCCCGAGTAAATAACCCCTCTGCTTCGGGTTCTTCCAAACTTTCAAGCATAACGTTCAAACTTAAAAATTTCGTTTAAGTATTTAAAATACCCGGTATGACAAAAACACACTCGAGTCTATACTCGAGCAAAACATCATCTTCCTCGACACGTCCTTCGAGCAACCACCTTATTCCTCAATGACGCAAACAAAATGCACAGGTGCACGCATTCATGTGCACCGATGATCGCCGAAGCTTCGGCCAGCCTCGCCATCGTCAGTGGATCACCCATTGCCTCTTGAGTCGCCATGATCACCTAAATCACCGAGAACGACCACGATTTGAAAACGATAGTTCGACCCAAATACTGGAACCAACCCATCAATCTATAATCCCTCGCACCGACGAACTTCGTCAATTGGAACCTACGCCGACCAACCTACAGCCGCCTCACATCTCCACCTTTCGACCCCCCCCACATGCGATGAAGTCCGATGCAATACTGATGATGCAGAGATCAAATTTCCTGACCTAACTAAAATTTGGCTTAAACCCTAGATTGCCATCTTCCGATCATCACAATGAAATATAAAATCATCTTGTATTTTTCTCGTATTCTACAATTATTCCAGCATCTCTGAAACATATCCCAAGTCTTAATTCATTCGCGAACGCCGAAGATTTTCAAATTACCTAAATTTGTTCAACTGTGGGTATCTCCATGAATACTTCATTTAAAATCATGATTTCTTTGTCAAAATTCATCATTTTCAGATATAAATCTGGCCATACAGTTAAAACTAAAAATATTTTATTTTCTGACTTTAATTTGCTCTTAACTGTAATTCTTATTTTTGATAAAGTTCCTTAATATAAACACTTGAGTTTATTTTAAAAATAGTATTACAGTCTTGCCTTCATTTTCCATTTGTAAATCAAGGTCTGAAATTGATTGCATGAAGAGCAGTTCAATTTTTCTTAGTGAAACCTAAGTTTGAGCTTCAAAAGAACAATCACATGTATGTATATACATACATTCAGTCATGCAAACAAATAAACAGTAAACACTTTACACAGCATCACCAAGCAAACATCACAACATCAATTTGTAGATCTAAGGTTATGATTTAAAGGGTTGCTCACCTTTGTTTTGACAGAGCAGAGAGGAACTTTGGTTTTGTTGAACACAGACAGGCCATTTTATTTCTTTGATCTGAAAATCTTGTTTGTTTGCTGAAACCTGGATTTGATTCTGCTCCTTGCTTGATATTTGAGTTGAATCTTTGCTTCATGAATTTTCTTAACCCTTAACTTGATATTAAATTTGATCTTCATCTCCAGGTTTGTTGTTGTTTGACTTTGTTGAATTAGCATGCTTAAAAACTGAGAAGATCTCTTCTTTGAATTCTTTTGCTTTGATTGAGTTTGTTTGTGATATGCAATTTGAATCTGATTTACTCGTGTTTGAATTTATTTTCTTCAGAATTTGAACTGCTTCCCTTTTCCTTTTGAATCATGAAAAAAAACTGAAGCTTTGCATTGCTCTGGTTTGATCTCTTCTTCTTTCTTTCTTTTTGAACAGTGTTTGTTTTAAATTTGGAATTTTGCTTGATCTTTGCATTGAGTAGAACTTGCATTTGATTTTATATTTTCAAGCTATTCTGATTTCTAGGTTGAAAACCTGTGAATGTCAAATTGTTTTCAGGTTGATTTGCTTTCAGATTTTGAGAAGAGAATGGAATTTTTCTTTTCTGATTTTTTTTTCCTTTCTACTTTATTTTTTCCTTGGGTGTTGAGATTTGAGATACTCAATCCTTTTTACTGTACTTTTCAGATTTGGTGAGAAGTTATAGGATTTGAATATGCGAAGATGAAAAGTTTTTGTGATTTATTTATTTATTTATTTATTTATTATTTTATTCAATTAATTCTATTGAATGTCATATGAAAAATAATGATCATGAGATCTCAATGTTTGTTAACTCCTTTACTCCATCCCCTTTGATGTTTATCATTTGTAATTTTTTCAAGACAAAAGAATTTTGAATAAATTTTTTTATATCATATTTATTTTATAAATAAACATACCCCTTTATTACTTATTCTTTATATCTACATGAGTTTATGTAGTATATTTCCTATTTTTTTAGCTTTAATATGTACAAAACTAATTTATAACTTTCGTTTAAACCTTACTTTATTTTTATATTTAATATTTATAGTCGACCCTTGTTTCTAATTTACTTATGAAACATGGTTTCTTATTTTAGCTTTAGACTTACATATGTTTTACATTTTGTAAATGTTTATCGTTTTAACCTTCAAATTTTAAATCTTTTATCAAATCTTATTTTACATTTTATATTCAAGTTATTAGGAATGTTCATATTTTATTCATTCATTTTTTTTTATGTACAACTTTAAAAAGGAAAGAAGGATTTAAAAATTTTGATTTCATATTAACAAATAGTCACATTTATTTATATAAGAGAATTAAATCTTAAAAATAAATCTTTTGAAATTTATTACATCTTCCAAATATTAATAAAATTAAAAAATTTAGAAAACAAACCGTCATTAACTTTTTTTATTAATCTCAAAGCTTTAATTTCTATTTTATTTTTAATACATTTTATTTTGAAATTCAATATTTGTTTATAAAATACTTATGCATATATTTTATATCAAATTTCTATTTATTCCCAATACACTTATTTTCCTAATCTAATATTTATTTGTAAGATATTTATGCTTAAATTTCAAATTAAATTTCTATTTATAACCAATAATTATTTATTTATTCTAGAAATCTCTAATTAATTCACAATTTATTTTCAAAAATTAATTTAATTGCCAAATTAAACTTGGTGAATTTTCAGGAATGTTACAGATTTCCCCCTTAAAAAAATTTCGTCCTCGAAATTTGCAAGGGAGACGAGAAAGAATAGATGATAGATAAAGAAATGATTTATCATATCAAATCGAAATATTTATTCTGCATTCGATTTACCAAATCAGAATATCAACAATATGAGAACAACTCATACAATATTACACAAGATATTTAGGTCATACGGTCAACAAATATGCAAGGGCATTGATTAGTTCGAAGGGATAACCGGTCGTTCGTAGAATATATCGGTCCCAGAGAATAGATAGATAGATTAAATCTTTTATAATTCTCAAACATTAGGTATGGATTCCAAATTTGGTTTTAACCGATATCGTTTTATTGATTCAATTCATGTTCAACTTCATATTCTATTAACCAATTTAACTCAATTTAAAATTTTCAAATTTATTTAAAATTTTCAATTTCAAATTTCAAATTCATTAAAGTTTAAAACGAAAAGATGATAAGAAATCGATGAAGATACCAAGTAAGGATTTTCTATAATGATTCGTAGGGTCATCCTCACACCAAAACTTCTTTCTTGAGCTGTTACGAAGCAATCAAAAGAATTTTGAAGTCGAATCAAAGGAGATTGATAGAAAAGGTGATTTCCACTATTGCAGGGTATTGACCATTTATAATGGTGCTCCCCTGTCTCCTATCTCATCCTCTTCTCGCACTCATACTCGCTATCAGCGGATAGTAAGAAAGTTTACTGAGGCATTCGAACGGATATCTTAGGGATATACTCATTCTAGGGTATACTTCACCCTATCTTTAATGAGCTACTTAATGTGTTATACTCCTGAGCTAAAGTTTCAACCTTCAGCTCTGATACCAAATTATAGCGATCCTGACTCGACCTTCGAAAATCGGCATGGAATACGACACTCGTATTCAAATGCCGCAGATCCAAACATCGAATCTGGCTCGCGGAGCTTATAACACATTAAGTACAACACAGTGGAAGAAATGAAATGAATGATACATTTGAAATACAACATTTGATACAATATCTAATACAATAGATATCAATATACATTAGAGATATGATACAAGACAATAGCAGCGGTAAGAAAATATAACACCAACAGCGGAACACTATCTCCAATATGGTCTTCAAGAGAGAAAAAGAAATAGAATCTAGAACTGCACTCCATCTCCAAAGCACCAATCTAGAAGTAGCTCGAACTCCCAATCAAGATAAAGTGAAGTAACTCAACCCAAATGCGACTGCCAAATCCTAAGGCTGAAAGCTATCGAATCTACCCCTACTATTGATTATCTGAAAAACCCAACTCTAGACTGCCCGTGTGGGAAAATTGTGGGCACTCAGAGTTTAGGAAAGGAACAATAAACTCCAGGTCAGTCGTGGGACTGGTATGAGCAAACAAAAACATTTGGTCTTTAAAATAGACAAAAAGAGAATTTAAAATAAATCTGCAATGCCTTTTAGAAAATGAAACTATCATAAGGCCTCCCAGCACACACACAATGCAATCGCACACCTAGGGGAGATTTTCCCTTATGATAGTCAAATATGCTTAATATGAGAAATTTTTTTTGATATTATTACTAGTGCATAGTGGAAAACCTTTCGAAAGTATAATATTAATCCTAGCCAACATAGGTAACATGATATTATGCCTACTATAGTTGCCATGTTAAATGGCAGGTTCTACAACTAAAACCATACAGGGCTCGTATTGTTTTGCTTGGATTTCCAACAAATGGTCAGGCTAAGGAACTTCCTACTGTCCATGGGTATGCCTCTGGCGGGACGTCCCGAGAGCTTAATCAGCTCTCTGACAACACAAGGCCGGGTTACCTTTGTAACTAGGTAACTACTACACGAGCGTGCCATCACCCGGTCCTTTGGGACCTTTATCCGAGCGCTCGACACCAACAACCACAAAGCAATCACAAAGTAATAAATTTGCAGTGACCACATGAGTTAAGTATCTGGGCTCCATATAATGATACTACCCTTTTCCAAAAGGGAATGACAAACTCTAAAGGGAGCGACCCTCATAACCTAGTCGCATCTTTCCTGTTTCGACGATTTCCGGGATGTGAGGTCCTGATGTAGTCTCGTCCACAAAGCTACCCATTATAAAAAAGTCATGCTTTGATCAACAAATGATACACAGTAGCACACAACATGCCACACTACCAAATTTGGGGAGTATATCACTGATAAATATCAACTACATAACCTCTGAGCTCGTACGTCTCAGAGAAGGGTGTTAAGCTAAGAGAATAAATTCTCCACCACCAAGTAGAAATGTATTTGATAGAGATCAGTTTAATATCTCAAAGTGTAGTGTCAGACATACAACCATACAAGTCTGTCCCGGGTTCAAACAGAACCAAAGGCACTTCTGAATAAGCCCTTGCAAACCCGGGCATCCACAATTCCGATCGTACTTCCCATCAAATATGGAGAACTCTATACCGGAGCAACTCAATGCAGAGTCAATCGACAGGTTATCCTATCATTCTTGAAGACACGGTCTTCAACACCGGTCTTCAAGTGCAATCCATAACGTTGTCTCACTATTCAGAATGGATTATATGACACAAGGTCCACTCCCGGCTAAACCGAGTAATGAGCGCAATAATTTTAAAACATATGGATATGAGATTTCAATTAAGTCACAACTTTTAAAAAACCCAAATCTTTCTTTTAAATGGTTTAAACAAATTACCATTCCATATATTTAAACAAAAAAGATTTACTTCACAAAGTTAACCCAGTTTCACAAAGATCCGTTCATAGATTTCAAAATAATTTCCATTTAGATTGGATTAACTCATTAAATCTTTAAATTAAAGATTTAACTTATAGCTTTCAAACCTGTTTCCAAAGATTTATCTATAACTTGGAAAACTATTTCATTTTAGACTTGAAATCCTTTTAACACAAATTGGAAGTTCATTTCTTATGTGAAAGCTTTCATTATTTGAAAAAAAAATAGTTTTCGTTTCGGAAAAACCAATTATGCAAGTTAAAATCGTGAGTTATATTTAAAGTCCCAAAACAACCCTTTAAAAATGGTTTAAAACCTATATAAACTTATATAGCCTCTTTGAATCATAAATAGGATTCAATTTCAAATTTTGAATTCAAAATTAAATCAAATTTCAAAACTAAATTTCAAATTAACTTTTATCTTTGAAATCCCTTTTCAAAAGCTTTTTATTTTAAACCGAATCCATTTCCAAGACCATTTGGATTCAAAGATTCAATTTTAATATTATTTCAAAAATCTGTGACTTAACCCATTTCCACATGCAATCCATATTTGTGTGTATAAGTGTGGTTCAGGGGTTTTACACAATAAAAGTGCCACATCATCAATTAGCACAGATTCAAATACAGCAATATAATTGATAAGCGGTATAAAATATAACGCTTATATTTGATAAGCGGTATAAACCATAACGCTTATCTTTTATTCACAGATCTCAGGTATATATCACAGATGATAAATTATATCAAACACAGCTCAAATCAAAACAGAACATATCAAGGTACCAAATAATTCAATTATCCAATAGAATCCAAACATCCATACGTGAAGTCAGTTAATTGTCTGATTAATTCAAATTAGATTTAATTACTTATGACTTACTAATCCTGGTTAATTTATATTAATAAATCGCAAATCATTTTGATTAATTATTCTTTAATCATTTATTAATTAACTATTAAAAATAAATTAATTAACCTTTAATTATAATTCATCAACTTTTAATTATTTAATTAACTGTTTCATTAATTATCTTTAATTAATTAATTAACCCATGATTAATTAATTACCATTAAATTGATTATCCTTAGTTAATTACGATGAGTGATTATCCCTAATCTTAAACCAATGTTAATCACTTGATTAATCCACCTCTAATCTCTAATCAATTACTTTTAATTAAGTAATTATCTATGAGCAATTAATTACCTTTAATTGCTTTCATTAGTAATTTTTAATCAACGATTTATTATCGTTAATTTCAATTGATTAAGTCTTAATCACCTTAATTAATTTATGATTTCCTAATTAATTTATCCTTAATTGTTAATTAATCAACTCTTAATTAATTTTATAAATTGATTACTTCTTAATTTAAATTACCTTAATTACATTGATTAATTATCCTTAATTAATTAACCTTTAGCTAATTACCTTGATTGATTTATCCTTAATTATGAATCAATTATCTTAAATTAATAAATTAATTAGTCTTTAAATCAACTATTAATTAATTATTCCAGTAATTATAAAGCATCTATCTTGATTCATCACTAAATCTTTATCAAAATCTTTAATTAATTAACCTTATAATTAATCAACATTAACGTAAGAGATTAAGGTTAACTAAGAATTACAAGTCAATATTTCATCTTAATTTACTTTTAATTACATTATTTATTTGAAATGATTAAAAGATGCCACAATTTAAATAATTTAAACTTAAAACTTTTTAAAACATCTTACTAAAAAATTTCCTTAATCCAATACCTAAATTAAAACCATTATTTAAAACATGAATTTAACATGTTAAAAATTTAAATTTTTGTTTATGGTCAAAAATACTGTTTTTTATATGCACCCGAGATTCACACGAGACTTTCTCGAGTAAATAACCCCTCCGCTTCGGGTTCTTCCAAAATTCCTCGCATACCGTTCAAACTTAAAAATTTCGTTTAAGTATTTAAAATAGCCGGACGACAAAAACACACTCGAGTCTATACTCGAGCCAAACGTCATCTTCCTCGACACGTCCTTCGAGCAACCACCTTATTCCTCAGTGACGCAAAAAAAATGCACAGGTGCATGCATTCATGTGCACCGATGATCGCCGAAGCATCGGCCAGCCTCGCCATCGTTAGTGGATCACCCATCACCTCTTGAGTCGCCACGATCACCTAAATCACCGAGAATGACCACGATTCGAAAACGAGCAGTTCGACCCAAATACTGGAACCAACCCATCAACCTATAATCCCTCGCACCGATGAACTTCGTCAATTGGAACCCACACCGACTAACCTACAGCCGCCTCACATCCACCTTTCGATCCCCCCACATGCGATGAAGTCCGATGCAATACTGATGATGCAGAGATCAAATTTCCTGACGCTAAGTACCCTAGATTGCCATCTTCCAATCACCACGATGAAATATAAAATCATCTTGTATTTTCTCGTATTCTACAATCATTCCAGCATCTCTCAAACAAATCCCAAGTCTTAATTCATTCACGAACGCCGAAGATTTACAAATTAGCCAAATCAGTTCAACTGTGGGTATCTCGATGAATACTTTGTTTAAAATCATGATTTATTTGTCAAAATTCATCATCTTCAGATATAAATCTGGCCATACAATTAATACTAAAAACCAAAATATTTTATTTTCTGACTTTAATTTTCTCTTAACTATAATTCTTATTTTTGATAAAGTTCCTTAATATAAACACTTGAGTTTATTTTAAAAATAGTATTACGGTCTTGCCTTCATTTTCCATTTGTAAATCAAGGTCTGAAATTGATTGCATGAAGAGCAGTTCAATTTTTCTTAGTGAAACCTAAGTTTGAGCTTCAACAGAACAATCACATGTATGTATATACATACATTCAGTCATGCAAACAAATAAACAGTAAACACTTTGCACAGCATCACCAAGCAAACAACACAACATCAATTTGTAGATCTAAGGTTATGATTTAAAGGGTTGCTCACCTTTGTTTTGACAGAGCAGGGAGGAACTTTGGTTTTGTTGACAGACAGGCCATTTTATTTCTTTGATCTGAAAATCTTGTTTGTTTGCTGAAACCTGGATTTGATTCTGCTCCTTGCTTGATATTTGAGTTGAATCTTTGCTTCATGAATTTGCTTAACCCTTAACTTGATATTAAATTTGATCTTCATCTCCAGGTTTGTTGTTGTTTGACTTAGTTGAATTAGCATGCTTAAAAACTGAGAAGATCTCTTCTTTGAATTCTTTTGCTTTGATTGAGTTTGTTTGTGATATGCAATTTGAATCTGATTTACTCGTGTTTGAATTTATTTTCTTCAGAATTTGAACTACTTCACTTTTCCTTTTGAATTACCAGAAATTGAAAAAAAACCTGAAGCTTTGCATTGCTCTGGTTTGATCTCTTCTTCTTTCTTTCTTTCTTTTTGAACAGTGTTTGTTTTAAATTTGGAATTTTGCTTGATCTTTGCATTGAGTAGAACTTGCATTTGATTTTTGATTTTCAAGCTATTCTGATTTTTAGGTTGTAAACCTGTGAATGTCAAATTGTTTTCAGGTTGATTTACTTTCAGATTTTGAGAAGAGAATGGAATTTTTCTTTTCTAATTTTTTTCTTTCTACTTTATTTTTTCCTTGGGTGTTGAGATTTGAGATACTCAATCCATTTTACTGTACTTTTCAGATTTGTTGAGAAGTTATAGGATTTGAATATGCGGAGATGAAAAGTTTTTGTGATTTTTGTGATTTTTTATTATTTTATTCAATCAATTCTATTGAACGCCGTATGAAAAAAATGATCATGAGATCTCAATGTTTGTTAACTCCTTTACTCCATCCCCTTTGATGTTTATCATTTGTAATTTTTCAAGAAAAAAGAATTTTGATTAAATTTTTTTATATCATATTTATTTTATAAATAAACATACCCCTATCTTACTTAATCTTTATATCTACATGAGTTTATGTAGTATATTTCCTATTTTTTTAGCTTTAATATGTACAAAACTAATTTATAACTTTCGTTTAAACCTTACTTTATTTTTATATTTAATATTTATAGTCAACCCTTGTTTCTAATTTACTTATGAAACATGGTTTCTTATTTTAGCTTTAGACTTACATATGTTTTACATTTTGTAAATGTTTATCGTTTTAACCTTCCAAATTTTAAATCTTTTATCAAATCTTATTTTACATTTTATATTCAAGTTATTAGGAATGTTCATATTTTATTCATTCATTTTTTTTATGTACAACTTTAAAAAGGAAAGAAGGATTTAAAAATTTTGATTTCATATTAACAAATAGTCACATTTATTTATATAAGAGAATTAAATCTTAAAAATAAATCTTTTGAAATTTATTACATCTTCCAAATGTTAATAAAATTAAAAAATTTAGAAAACAAACCGTCATTAACTTTTTTTATTAATCTCAAAGCTTTAATTTCTATTTTATTTTTAATACATTTTATTTTGAAATTCAATATTTGTTTATAAAATACTTATGCATATATTTTATATCAAATTTCTATTTATTCCCAATACACTTATTTTCCTAATCTAATATTTATTTGTAAGATATTTATGCTTAAATTTCAAATTAAATTTCTATTTATAACCAATAATTATTTATTTATTCTAGAAATCTCTAATTAATTCACAATTTATTTTCAAAAATTATTTTAATTGCCAAATTAAACTTGGTGAATTTTTAGGAATGTTACAGATTCCCCCCTTAAAAAAATTTCGTCCTCGAAATTTGCAAGGGAGATGAGAAACAATAAATGATAGATAAATAAATGATTGATCAAATTAGATCGAAATATTTATTCTACATTCGGTTTACCAAATCAGAATATCAACAATATGAGAACAACTCATACAATATTACACAAGATATTTGGGTCATCCGGTCTACGAATTTGCAAGGGCATTGATTAGTTCGAAGGGATAACTAATCGTTCGCAGAATATATTGGTCCCAGAGATTAGGTAGATAGATTTAATCTTTTATAATTCTCAAACACTAGGTATGGATTCCAAATTTGGTTTTAGCCGATATCGTTTAATTGATTCAATTCATATTTAGCTTCATATTCGATTAACCAATTTAACTCAATTTAAAATTTTCAAATTTATTTAAAATTTTCAATTTCTAATTTCTAATTCATTAAAGTTTAAAACGAAAAGCTAATAAGAAATCGATGAAGATACCAAGTAAGGATTTTCTACAATGATTCATAGAGCCACCTTCACACCAAAACTTCTTTCTTGAGCTGCTACGAAGAAATCAAAAGAATTTTGAAGTCGAATCAAAGGAGATTGATAGAGAAGGTGGTTTCCACTGTTGCAGGGTATTGACCATTTATAGTGGTGCTCCCCTGTCCCCTATCTCGTCCTCTTCTCGCACTCATACTCGCTATCAATGAATAGTAAGAGAATTTACTGAGGCATTCGAATTGATATCTTAGGGATATACTCATTCTAGGGTATACTTCACCATGTCTTTAATGAGTTATTTAATGTGTTACACTCCTGAGCTAAAGTTTCAACTTTCAGCTCTAATAGCAAATTATAACGATCCTGACTCGACCTTTGAAAATCGGCACTGAATACGACTCTCGTATTCAAATGCCGCAGATCCAAACGTCGAATCTGGCTCACCCAAGCTTATAACACATTAAATACAACACAGCGGAAGAAATGAAATAAATAATACATTTCAAATACAACATTTGATACAATATCTGGTACAATAGATATCAATATACATCAGAGATATGATACAAGACAATAGCAGTGGAAAGAAAAGATAACACCAGCAGCGGAACACTATCTCCAATATGGTCTTCAAGAGAGAAAAAGAAATAGAATCCAGAACTGCAACTCCATCTCCAAAGCACCAATCCAGGAGTAGCTCGAACTCCCAATCAAGATGAAGTGAAGAAACTCAACCCAAATGCGATTGCCAAATCCTAAGGCTGAAAGCTATCGAATCTATGCCTACTATTGATTATCTGAAAAACCCAACTCTAGACTGCCCGTGTGGGAAAATTGTGGGCACCCAAAGTTTAGGAAAGGAACAATAAACTCCAGGTCAGTCGTGAGACTGGTATGAGCAAACAAAAACATTTGGTCTTTAAAACAGACAAAAAGAGAATTTAAAATAAATCTGCAATGCTTTTTAGAAAATGAAACTACCATAAGACCTCCCGACACACACACAAGGCAATCGCACACTTAGGGGAGATTTCCCCTTATGGTAGTCAAATATGCTTAATGCGAGAAAAATTCTTTGATATTATAACTAGTGCATAGTGGAAAACCTTTCGAAAGTATAATATTAATCCTATCCAGCATATGTACCATGATATTATGCCTACTATAGCTGCCATGTTAAATGGCGGGTTCTACAACTAAAACCGTACAGGGCTCGTCTTGTTTTGTTTGGATTTCCAACAAATGGTCAGGCTAAGGAACTTCCTACTTTCCATGGGTACGCCTTTGGCGGGACGTCCCGAGAGCTTAACCAGCTCTCTGCCAACACAAGGCCGGGTTACCTCTATAACTAGGTAACTACTACACGAGCGTGCCATCCGCCGGTCCTTTGGGACCTTTATCCGAGCGCTCGATACCAACATCCACAAAAAAATCACAAAGTAATAGATTTGAAGTGACTACATGAGTCAAGTATCCGGGCTCCATACCATGATACCACCCTTTTCCAAATGGGAATGACAAACTCTAAAGGGAGCGACCCTCCTAACCTTGCCGCATCTTTCCTGTTTCGACCATTTTCGGGATGTGAGGTCCTGATGCAGTCTCGTCCACAAAGCTATACTTTATAAAAAAGCCATGCTTTGATCAACAAATGATACACAACAGCACTCAGCATGCCACACTACCAAATTTGGGAGTATATCGCTGATAAATATCAGCTACATAACCTCTGAGCTCCTACGTCTCAGAGAAGGGTGTTAAGCTAAGAGAATAAATTCTCCGCCACCAAGCAGAAATGTATTTGATAGAGATCGGTTTAATATCTCAAAGTGTAGTGTCAGACATACAACCATACAAGTCTGTCCCGGGTTCGAACAGAACCGAAGGCACTTCCGAAGAAGCCCTTGCAAATCCGGGCATCCACAATTCCGATTGGACTTCCCATCACATATGGATAACTCTATACCGGAGCAACTCAGTGAAGAGTCAATCGACATGTTATCCTATCGTTCTTGAAGACACCTAGTCTTTAACACCGATCTACAAATGCAATCCATAACGTTGTATCACTATTCAGAATGGGTTATATGACACAAGGTCCTCTCCCGGCTAAACCGAATAATGAGCGCAATATTTTTAAAACATATGGATATGGGATTTCAGTTAAGTCACAACTTTTAAAAAACCCAAATCTTTCTTTTAAATGGTTTAAACAAATTACATTCCAAAGCTTTATACAAAAAAGATTTATTTCACAAAGTTAACCTAGTTTCACAAAGATCTATTCATAGGTTTCAAAAAAATTCCCATTTAGATTGGATTAACTCATTAAATCTTTAAATTAAAGATTTAACTTATAGCTTTCAAACCCGTTTCCAACGATTTATCTATAACTTGGAAAAATATCTCATTTTAGACTTGAAATCCTTTTAACACAAATTGGAAGTTCATTTCTTATGTGAAAGCTTTCATTATTTGAAAACAAATAGTTTTCGTTTCAGAATAACCAATTATACAAGTTAAAATCTTGGGTTATATTGAAGTCCCAAAACAACCCTTTACAAATGGTTTAAAACCCATATAAACTTATATAGCCTCTTTAAATCATAAATAGGATTCAATTTCAAATTTTGAATTCAAATTTAAATCAAATTTCAAAACTAAATTAAGTTACTCAAAAATAACTTTTATCTTTGAAATTCCTTTTCAAAAGCTTTTTATTTTAAACCAAATCCATTTCCAAGACCATTTGGATTCAAAGATTCAATTTTAATATTATTTCAAAAATCTGTGACTTAACCCATTTCCACATGCAATCCATATTTGTGTGTATATAAATGTGGTCCAGGGGTTTTACACAACAAAAGTGCCACATCATCAATCATCACAGATTCAAATACAGCAATATAATTGATAAGCGGTATAAACTGTAACGCTTATATTTGAAAAGCGGTATAAACCATAACGCTTATCTTTTATTCACAGATCTCAGGTATATATCACAGATGATAAATTACATCTAACACAGCTCAAATCAAAACAGAACATATCAGGGTACCAAAAATTCAATCATCCAATAGAATCCAAACATCCATAAGTAAAGTTAGTTAATTGTCTTATTAATTCCAATCAGATTTAATTACTTATAACTTACTAATCCTGGTTAATTTATATTAAATCACAAATCAATTTGATTAATTATTCTTTAATCATTTATTAATTAACTATTAAAATTAAATTAATTAACCTTTAATTATAATTCATCAACTTTTAATTATGTAATTAACCGCTGCATTAATTATCTTTAATTAATTAGTTAACCCATGATTAGTTCATTACCATTAAATTGATTATCCTTAGTTAATTACGATGAGTGATTATCCCTAATCTTAAACCAATGTTAATCACTTGATTAATCCACCTTTAATCTCTAATTAATTACTTTTAATTAAGTAATTATCTTTAAGCAATTAATTACCTTTAATTGCTTTCATTAGTAATTTTTAATCAATGATTTATTATCGTTAATTTCAATCGATTAAGTCTTAATCACCTTCATTAATTTATGATTTCTTAATTAATTATCTAAATTAATTTATCCTTAATTGTTAATTAATCAACTCTTAATTACTTTTATAAATTAATTACTTCTTAATTTAAATTACCTTAATTACATTGATTAATTATCCTTAACTAATTAACCTTTAGCCAATTACCTTGATTAATTAATCCTTAATTATGAATCAATTATCTTAAATTAATAAATTAATTAGTCTTTAAATCAACTATTAATTAATTATTCCAGTAATTATAAATCATCTATCTTGATTCATCACTAGATCTTTATCAAAATCTTTAATTAATTAACCTTATAATTAATCAACATTAACGTAAGAGATTAAGGTTAACTAAGAATTACAAGTCAATATTTCATCTTAATTTACTTTTAATTACATTATTTATTTGAAATGATTAAAAATGCCACAATTTAAATAATTTAAACTTAAAACTTTTTAAAACATCTTACTAAAACTTTCCTTAATCCAATACCTAAATTAAAACCATTATTTAAAACATGAATTTAACATGTTAAAAATTTAAATTTTTGTTTAAGGTCAAAAATACTGTTTTTTATATGCACCCGGGATTCACACGAGACTTTCCCGGGTAAATAACCCCTCCGCTTCGGGTTCTTCCAAAATTTCCCCGCATACCCTTCAAACATAAATTTTTTGTTTAAGTACTAAAATACCCAGTACGACAAAAACACACTCGAGTCTATACTCGAGCCAAACATCATCTTCCTCGACACGTCCTTCGAGAAACCACCTTATGCCTTAGTGACGCAAAAACAAAATGCGCAGGTGCACGCATTCACATGCACCGATGATCGCCGAAGCTTCGTCTAGCCTCGCCATCGTCAGTGGATCACCCATCACCTCTTGAGTCGCCACGATCACCTAAATCATCGAGAATGACCACGATTCGAAAACGAGCAGTTCGACCCAATTACTGGAACCAACCCATCAACCTATAATCCCTCGCACCGACGAACTTCGTCAATTGGAACCACGCCGACCAACCTACAGCCGCCTCACATCTCCATATTTCGATCCCCCCACATGCGATGAAGTCCGATGCAATACTGATGATGCAGAAATCAAATTTCCTAACGCTAACTAAAATTTGGCTTAAACCCTAGATTGCCATCTTCCAATCACCACGATGAAATATAAAATCATCTTGTATTTTTCTTGTATTCTACAATCATTCCAGCATCTCTGAAACAAATCCCAAGTCTTAATTCATTCGGGAATGCCGAAGATTTACAAATTACCCAAATCTGTTAAACTGTGGGTATCTTGATGAATACTTCATTTAAAATTATCATTTCTTTGTCAAAACTCATCATTTCCAGGTATAAATCTGGCCATACTGTTAAAATTAAAAATTAAAATATTTTATTTTCTGACTTTAATTTGCTCTTAACTGTAATTCTTATTTCTGATAAAGTTCCTTAATATAAACACTTGAGTTTATTTTTAAAAATAGTATTACAGTCTTACCTTTATTTTCCATTGGTAAATCAAGGTCTGAAATTGATTGCATGAAGGGCGGTTCAATTTTTCTTAGTGAAACCTATGTTTGAGCTTCAACAGAAAAATCACATGTTTGTGTATACATACATTCAGTCATGCAAACAAATAAACAGTAAACACTTTGCACAACATCACCAAGCAAACATCACAACATCAATTTGTAGATCTAAGGTTCTGATTTAAAGGGTTGCTCACCTTTGTTTTGACAGAGCAGAGAGGAACTTTGGTTTTGTTGAACAAAGACAGACCGTTTTATTTCTTTGATATGAAAATCTTATTTGTTTGCTGAAACCTAGATTTGATTCTGCTCCTTGCTTGATATTTGAGTTGAATTTTTGCTTCATGAATTTGCTTAACCCTTAACTTGATATTAAATTTGATCTTCATCTCCAGGTTTGTTGTTGTTTGACTTAGTTGAATTAGCATGCTTAAAAACTAAGAAGATCTCTGCTTTGAATTCTTTTGCTTTGATTGAGTTTGTTTATGATCTACAATTTGAATCTGATTTACTTGTGTTTGAATTTATTTTCTTCAGAATTTGAACTGCTTCCCTTTTCCCTTTGAAT
Source organism: Allium cepa (assembly GCA_030765085.1). Classification (NCBI taxonomy): domain Eukaryota; kingdom Viridiplantae; phylum Streptophyta; class Magnoliopsida; order Asparagales; family Amaryllidaceae; genus Allium; species Allium cepa. The sequence continues at coordinate 623,449,553 of CM060941.1, forward strand.
TACCATAAATTGAAAAAAAAACTAAAGCTTTGCATTGCTCTGGTTTGATCTCTTCTTCTTTCTTTCTTTCTTTCTTTCTTTCTTTCTTTCTTTTTAAACAGATTTTGTTTTAAATCTGGAATTTTGCTTGATCTTAACTTGCATTTGATTTTTGATTTTCTAGTTATTCTGATTTCTAGGTTGTAAACTTGTGAATGTCAAATTGTTTTCAGGTTGATTTGCGTTCAGATTTTGAGAAGAGAATGGAATTTTTCTTTTCTGATTTTTTTTCCTTTCTACTTTATTTTTCCTTAGGTGTTGAGATTTGAGATTCTCAATCCTTTTTACTGTACTTTTCAGATTTGGTGAGAAGTTATAGGATTTGAATATGGGGAGAAAAAAAGTTTTTGTGATTTTTTATTTTATTTTTTATTTTATTCAATCAATTTTATTGAATGCCATATGAAAAAAAATGATCATGAGATCTCAATGTTTGTTAACTCCTTTACTCCATCCCTTTTGATGTTTTTCATTTGTAATTTTTTCAAGACAAAAGAATTTTGAATAAATTTTTTTGTATCATATTTATTTATAAATAAACATACCCCTTTCTTACTTAATCTTTATATCTACATAAGTTTATGTAGTATATTTCCTATTTTATTAGCTTTAATATGTACAAAACTAATTTATATCTTTGTTTTTAAACCTTACTTTATCTTTATATTTAATATTTATATTCAACCCTTGTTTCTAATTTACTTATGAAACATTGTTTCTTATTTTAAATTTAGACTTACATATATTTTACATTTTACAAATGTTTATCATTTTAACCTTCCAAATTTTAAATCTTTTGTCAAATCTTATTTTGCATTTTATATTCAAGTTATTAGGAATGTTCATATTTTATTCATACATTTTTTTTATGTGCAACTTTAAAAAGAAAAGAAGGATTTAAAAATTTTGATTTCATATTAACAAATAGTCACATTTATTTATATAAGAGAATTAAATCTTAAAAATAAATCTTTTGAAATTTATTACATCTTCCAAATATTAATAAAATTAAAATTTTTAGAAAACAAACTGTCATTAACTTTTTTATTAATCTCAAAGCTTTTAATTTCTATTTTATTTTTGATACATTTTATTTTGAAATTCAATATTTGTTTATAAAATACTTATGCATATATTTTAAATCAAATTTCTATTTATTCCCAATACACTTATTTTTCCTGAATCCAATATTTATTTGTAAGATACTTATGCTTAAATTTCAAATTAAATTTCTATTTATAACCAAAAGTTATTTATTTATTCTAGAAATATCTAATTAATTCAAAATTTATTTTCAAAAATTAATTTAATTGCCAAATTAAACTTGGTGAATTTTCAGGAATGTTACAAGCCACACATCCAGGCCGAACGACATTTGTATGCCGAGCGAGGGATTCGTGTTGAACTGCACTCATATGCTGAACAAGGTGTTGTGCCGATCAAGGTACTTGGGTTGAGCATGGCTCTTGTGCCGAACAAGGGAAGGTGCGCCGAATGAGGCATGTGTCGAACGACTCATCTATGCCGAACGAGGCATTGTGTCGATCGACCCTTCCATGCCGAGCGAGGCTTCATGCCGAGCGACCCTTCGATACCGAACGAGGCATTGTGCCAATCGACCCTTCTATGTCTAGCGAGACATTGTGCCGATCGAATCTTCTATGTTGAACGAGGCTTCATGTCGAGCGACCCTTCTATGCCTAACGAGGCTTCATGCCGGGTGACCCTTCTATGCCAAACGAGGCTTCATGCCGAGCAAGGCTTCATGCCGAGCAAGGCTTCATGCCGAGCGACCCTTCTATGCCGAACAAGGCATTGCGCCGATCGACCCTTCTATGCCAAACGAGGCATTATGTCGATCGACCCTTCTATACCAAACGAGGCTTCATGCCGAGCGAACCTTCTATGCCGAACGAGGCATCATGCCGATCGACCCTTCTATGCTGAATGAGGATTCATGCCAAGTGAGGGGAGGTGTGCTGAATGAGGCCTATGCCAACCGAGGTATCTATGCCGAGCCTCTTGTTACATGGTCAAACAACTGGGTAACACTTGACCCCCAATGTGTATCGTGCGGATGAACATGATGCGCTTTGAACCATGAGCACTCCGCATTTTTCTTTAAGCCCTTGTTCTATCTTCTTGATAGTGTTTTCTTATGATCTCCCGAATGCCTAACGAGGCTTGAATGCTGAACGAGGACTTGTGTTCCAAACTAGGCCCGGATGCCGAACAAGGCCCTGATGCCGTACGAGGCTCGAATGCCGAATGAGGCCTTGATGTCGAACAAGGCTCGAATGCCGAGCGAGGCTTGAATGCCGAGCCATCGAGATGCTTTGACCGATTCCACCGGTCACTGTCTGTTTACCTTCTTTCTTTCCTAATATAAAAGCCAACACTTCTCCTCTTTCTCTTTTACTTTTTACCTCCGCTCTAACACTCATACGGACTCGTCTTGTCCCAGACTCTTGCTATCATCTTAACCTCTATTTAGATTCCCGAGTCCCATATGTTTCCTCTCGACCGCCCTCAAAACAACAAGCCTGAGTGGATTTCACTTCTAAATTGAGTACTTCACTAGACTTTGACCCCTTCTTGTAGCTATGACCCTCTCACTTGTTCGACTTTCTCCAATTAGGGGTTTTGTACAAGATTCGAATTCACGATCCTCATTTAACTCTCGAATAATGGAAATCGTGTAGATAAGGAAGATGGATCTGAGGTTTAAACGTGCCTTAGGATTAGATGGAGAGAAGTAAGGGAAAATATACCAGAGGGAGCTGAGATGCAGGTTCCTGTTGGGTCGGTGAGTGAGGGAGGAGGAAGTTGTGATGACTTGGCGAGTGTTGGTGAGTTTAATAGGTGCTGGTCAATCGAGGTCGCTAGGTGAATAAGAAGCAAGGGACTAGTGATTTTAAACAGGTCGGCATGTCGAGCGAATGCGACTCGGTATGCCCCCCACATGCCGAACGATGAGGAGATGTGAGACGAGAGAAGTAAGAGCTGAGGGAAATGTGCCAAGCGATGCAGCTTGGCATGACTTGTTGAATGCCAAATGGTGGAGAGGGAGTGTAGGAAGGAAGTTGGAGTTGGGTTTGACGTGCCGAGCGATGCGGCTCGTCATGGCCGCGGCTTGGCATGACTTGCCGAATGCTGAACGGTGGAGAGGGAGCGTAGGAATGAAGTAGGCAATAATAGTCGAGTCTCTGCAGTGTCGCTCGACATTAAGTCTGGTAGCAGGCTACAACAGTCAGAACCATGCCAACTCGAACATAATGCATGTTGACTTAACTTACTTCCTATGCACGAACATATGACAGTGAACAATGACATGGACTTAAGAAATCAAGCATATCAAACAATCCGAACTGATAATTCCCCTGTTTTGACCATAATAAACCTGAATTTAGCTCGATTAAAACAGATAATAACCTTCTATATACAGTGTCAATGCCGAGTTTGAAACTGAAACCATCATACGACAAGCTCTCGGAGACGGTCAGCAATGACAGTCTTCAAAGATGATAATTCAAATCCTAACTTTATTTTATCAGCTTTGTGACTTTTAATGCTTTGGCACTTATACTCGAATGACTACACTAGTTCACACACCACACGGAGGGAGTATTTTTGTTGTTATGTCTAATGTTGATTGTTTTTCAAGTATAGTCTAAACAGGTGTTTCATCAGATCCAACACTCACTAGAGATGTCTAGAAAATCCAGTTCTGCCACAGTCTCGACCTGAGCCATCTTCTCAACAGGAAATGGTCGGAACCTCAAACCCATTAATAGCTCCCGCATAAGATATTCCGAGTCCGACGATCGCATCCATTGACTTGGCTTCCGATGCCTTGGATGCAGCAATCTTTTAGACAATCCGGTCGATTCTCAAGCTTCAAGAATTAACGAAAGCGCTCTTCGTCGCATATGCTCAATACACGGGATTTTTTTTGACAGTGTGCTGGTTCCATCGGGACATGATCTTCCTCACTTGCCCCTAGTTGGATATACGGCCTGCAACAAATTTATGTGCTAGATTGGTAGCGTGCCACCATTCAACTCCTTTCTCTACGACCGGTTACAATATATTGAAATCTCTCCATCACAGTTACATCCAAACAGTCACGCGTTCGTATAACGCACGTGCATTCTCTTCATGAGCGTTCTCTTCAGGCCCCCGACTCCTGGCGATATTTGCTATATTTATCGTTTCAAGAGACGATCGGACAACCAATCTTTTGTATTTCTTAAGCCACACAGCAAGTGTCAAATTCTGATTGGGGCGTGGAGAAAATTCGCCCAGTATAAGCAGGAATGGTTCTACATGCGATGTCACCCTGGCTTTGCAAGGAGATGAGTAGAAGGGAGTAAGCCTCTTTTTTGGATCAATACTTGCATTCGGAGGAAATTGCACGTTTTCTAACTCTTTTTATACTTTTACAGGCATTAGCCCACGGCCTAAAGGCTCCGGGTATTCTGAAGCCGTTGAATCTATCCGAGCTATCCCCGCGGAAGATCGGGATATTAGATCTATTATTTCCAACGAATCGCTCCCTAGATTCGGGCTGTTGGCGGAAGATCGACGAATAAGTCTTCCTCACGGCGTCACCATAACCGGGTCTGCCTTGGACAAAGGAAAAGGCAAGAAGGACCTTCAACACGCGATGTCCCCGACACATCCGAGGAGGGAGAGATTAGAGAAGCTAAAGAGCCCGAAGTACTGGGTGATAATGTTAGTCCCGCTCAGGTGCCGGTGATTGAGGTTCACGATATCGAAGTAACGCCTCCCCTTTTGAAGGAAAAAAAGAAATTGACTTACAAGTCGAGGAAGAAGACAACGGGTGGAACCTCTAAGGTCACAATCACCCTCGTGGAGAGAGAGCTTGCTCCTTGGCACTTAGAGAGTTCTTTGAAAGGCTTGTTGGACCTCACTATTCTCGATGATTTGGTTAATTATGGCTTTAATGATCCGGAAGCCCTTAAACTTCATTCGCCCGCAAGAGGCAATGCGGGCGCTTAAGCCCATATTCAGGGAGAAAAAACTCTTATAAGTAGAGATAAATAAACTAGTCCATTGGGGGAAAACAGTAGGACACACACGGACACGTGCACTTCACCTTGCACTTCAATTTTATCCATCACTCTAATCTTTGCTAACTTTTCGTTATTCAAATTCTGCGCAGGTGACATGGGACGTACTCACAGACTCGATTATCTTCGCGGGTCATTTATTTTTCATCATTCTGGCTGGGATTCGGGCCCTAGCAAACACCGAGTCAGAGATGATTCTAGAGACCGAGACTATCGCCCTCGAGAATCAACTTACCGAAGAAAAACATACAGCCAGTCCTCATATTCCTACGATCCTCCTTCTCAGTCAGAGAAAGGCAGGAAGAATTCTGCACAGAAAGGGTCCCAACATGAGGCCCACCGAGATCAACATTCCAGTTCATCTAGCACCAGGCAATCCCAAGAACCCCGCAAAACATCTGTAGTTTCCAGGCATACTCCTCCTACTCCTATACCTGATCCGTCAGTAGCAGAAAGACTTGATGAGATCAAGGCCACATTCCCGAAAATATGCTTTGATGGTTTGAAATTTCTCTTGGCGATTCATCACATTCCGAGACACATCAAACAAAGCGCTATTGCTTGTAATAACGACGTTTACGTTCAATATGACGCATTTGTCTATTTAGCTGAAAGTCTCGGAAGTCTCTATTGAGCATCAACACGAAATCGATCGCCTGAAGCTCGAATCTATCACGATAAAGACATTATTAAAGCTCAGGATGAAGAGCTCTCTTCGCACAAGTCTCAGCTTGAAGCTGCCCAAAAAAGTGCTAAAGACACAACGGAGGCCGTTAATCATCTGGAGACAAAACGTAAGAAAGAAATCGACGAAGTGGTTCAACGCTATGGGGCCTTAGCTTTAGAGAAGGATTCTATTCAAAAGGAGAGGGATGCATTCACCCAGCGATTCAAAGAGTTAGAAGAGCTACTCCTCAAAGAGAAAGAGGAAAAAACTACTGCCCTGGAAGAGTCGCAACGATATTACGATGAGATTGTTGCTACGCGACTCCTGAAGACAAAGCTCCATGACGAACTCTCTAAAGTTTAGGTGCTGAAGGATGAAGCCCGTGAGGAGGGAAAAAGAATTGCATCCATGGAGTTTGAGTCTCGCTTGTGGTGGTTACGGAGGCTGGCAAGGAGGAGATCAAGTGCTTGTTCAAACCAGTTGTAGCAGAATACAATGCCTGTGTCCTCACGTATCGGGACTTAACTTTTCTGGGTGAGGGTTACCTCGAATCTTTAGCCAAGGCATGGGAAACTTTGATAAAGATCAGAAAGGTTGAGTAGGGCACCAAGGACATTGACGAGGAGGCTTTGGTAAAGGAATTTCTCAAGGGGAACGAGCCTTCAGGCTTGTCTACGGCGAAGGCTCTCTATCGCAAAGGTTCCTCCTCGTCAAAAGGGAAGAATGACATTGCCGGTCCGTCTGGAACCAAGTCTCCAACTCCTCCTCCGACTCAACTGACTAGTCAGCCAGCATTAGATCCGTTCGAATAGCACGTCAGTTACGACGTGGAAGACCCTGGCATAGACATTCTTGTTCTATCTTCTATTCTGAAGGGTGAGACTCCTCGGACGGTGGAGAGTCGGCAAGAAACCGGTATATAACCTTTCTTCTTAAAGTCCAAAGAGCCGTCGTTTTTCGAGAGAGGTTATTGTATTCTAACGTTTGTCTCTTGTGATTTTGCGTAGGCCGCTCTGACCTCGAGCCCATTCCAAGGAGTGATGACGCCAAGGAGGAGAAGGCGAGTGAGGTTGCTCAAGCGGGAGATACTCCCGGTTCTGATGCTAAGTGATTGAGGCGTTTGACAAGGACAAATCTAAAACTTCGTCACCCATTGGAGAAAGTTATGAAGTTGAGATTACGGGCGCCTCACGACACACTTCGAAAGTGAGCATGAAGTAGCAACTTGTGGAGAAGAAAAAGAAGAAAGTTAAGATCAAGGTCGAGCCCTTGGTAGTGGAGCTAGACGATCCGTTGGACAGGCCTTTGAAGGTCATTCTCCTTGGTAGGTCCAGGCCAATGCGTCCTTCCTCGGATGTTACTTCCCATCAAGCAAAGTGTCCAAACGAAAACGCATAGGGAGGAGTCATCCAAGAAAACAAGGAAGGAGAAGAAATCGAAGAAGTAGTTGTCACTCTCGTTCAACGAGAGTTAGCTTAGATTATGTAATTATTTTTATTTATTTTCCTAGTCAATGTAGATAGACTTTTGACTGCGAGTTTTGGAGGAGCTGTAGTGGAACCTCATTTTGGATTGATAAATAATATTTAGTTCCTTTGTATTTCAAAATGACTTTTATTGTTCAGTTTACAGTATAACAGTGGTCGAGATCCAAAATCTTGTGGGTTACATAAATCCCAATTCACTTCCATATGGCTTGGAGGTTTTTTGAAGGTCGTAAGTACTCTGTTTCATTCTATGGGTACTTAGAATATCTTTAGTCTGCACTCTGAGGATTTGAAGATTTCAAGTCATTTATACTCTAGTCCACACTCTAGGGACTCAAAGCACTCCAGTCCGCACTCTGGGGACTTAGAGAGTTTGAGTTTATAATCTAGTCCGCACTCCGGGGACTCAGAGTAATCCAGTCCACACTTTGGGAGCTTGGAGACTTTGAGTCATTTATATTCTAGTCCGCACTGTGGGGACTCAGAACACTACAGTCCGCACACCAGGGACTTGGAGATTTTAAGTCGTCTTTACTCTAGTCCACACTTTGGGAGTTAGAGTACTCCAGCCCGCACTCCGGGGACTTGGAGATTTAAAGTCATTTATACTCTAGTCCGCACTCGGGGGACTTAGAGTACTCCAGTCCGCACTCTGGGGACTTGAAGATTTAAAGTCGTTTATACTTTAGTCCACACTCTGGGGACTTAGAGTACTGTAGCCCGCACTCTGGGGACTCGGAGATTTTAAGTCGTTTATACTCTAGTTCGGACTCTGGGGACTCAGAGTACTCCAGTCGCACTCTAGGGACTTGGAGATTTTGAGTCATTTATACTCTAGTCCGCACTTTGGGGACTTAGAGTACTCCAGTCCGCACTCTGGGGACTTGGAGATTTTGAGTCGTTTATACACTAGTCCGCACTTTGGGACTTAGAGTACTCTAGCCCGCACTCCGAGGACATAGAGATTTTAAGTCGTTTATACTCTAGTCTGCACGCTGGGGACATAGAGTACTCCAGTCCACACTCTGGGGACTTGGAAATTTTAAGTGTTCGTGCACGTTCATATGTCAGATAGAATAATGTAATTCTAGTTTTTGCCAATGAATTATCATACACGGAAACATCAATAATTCATGGAAAATATTGCTTCAAACCTTTATTAATGAAAACAAACTAAATTGTCTTATTACATTCCGAAAACTAAGAATCAATGAAATAAAAACATACTGAAAATAATTGTAACAAAGATACAAAAGGAATAGACTAAGTATAATAATGCCACAGATGCTTTCTATTCCATGGTCAGGGAAGTGTCGCGCCATCAACGGTCGCTAGCTTGAAAGTTCCCTCTCCAAGCCTCCGTTCAATGACATATGGACCTTCCCATATGGGGTTCATATACGATGGGACCGGGAAAACTCATTTCAAAATGAGATCACCCGCATCAAAGGTTCTCGGTCGGACCTTTTCATTATAATATCGAGCGACTCGGTACCTATATGCAGCCGCTCTTAAATCAGATTCTTCACGCTTTTCATCAACAAAGTCCAGTGATTCCAGTAAAAGATCCTGATTCGTCTTAGGGTCGTAATAAGTTACCCAATGTGATGGAACTTCAAGTTCCATGGATTTAATTGCTTTTGTGCCATATGCCAATGCGAATGGAGTGTGGCCAGTCGCGGACTTGTGGGTGGTTCTGTAAGCCTAAAGTGCTGTTGGAAGTTCATCCGCCCACTTGCCTCTAGCCTTTTCCAAACGTTTTTTCAGTATGGACTTGATTATTTTGTTCACGGCTTCTACTTGTCCATTGGCTTTCGGATGAGCAACTACTGCAAACCTTTTCTCAATGCCATACTTTTGACAAAATTCTTTGAACTCCCTACTTTCAAATTGAGTTCTATTGTCTGCAATGATAGTCCATTGTTTCGTACAATGAAATTAATGAACTTCTTGGTAGTGATCGTGGCTATGGGCTCTGCTTCTGCCCACTTGGTAAAGTAATCGACCGCAACTTTTGCGTATTTCGCACCACCTTTGGATATGGATAGAGAACCGATTATATCGATACTCCACATTGCAAACGGCCAGGAACTAGCCATTTGTATGAGTTCCGTTGGCGGAGCTCTCGGGATTTTTGCATAATTCTGGCATTTTTCACATCTCCTAACGTAGTTTGTAGCATCCCAATTTACAGTTAGCCAATAATATCCATAGCGGAGGATCTTCTTTGCTAACGTCTGCCCCCCAGTATGGTCACCACATTCTCCTTCATGGATTTCCTTTAGGACTCGTTTTATCTCATTGTGGGCAATGCACCGTGGTTAGGGGGCCGAGAATCCCCTTCGATACATTATTTCTTCCTACATTACATATCGTGAAGCCTTATGAATGACTTGTCATCTTTCGTTCTTTCTTTCAGGCAAGATTCCGTGTAGCAAGTATTGCTTGAATGGGGTGATCTATGATTCCTTCTCGATTTTTGTTTCTAACGTGAAACCTATCTCCATCATATTTATACCTGAAGCATGTAAGGATTCGAAGGGAACCAATCCCATTTGCTATGCATCGCCAGTACTTGCAAATTTTGCCAATGAATCTGCTTCTCTATTTTGTTCACGCGGGACATGCGAAATATCATAACATTCTAGATTTTGCTAGCAGCTCTTGAACCCATGCAAGGTATGGGGCAAGTCTCTGTCCCTTCGCTTGATAGTCCCCCTGCACCTGGTATACCACCAATTGTGAGTCACAAAAGATTTCAACCAAATTTACCCCTAGATCTCTAACAAGTTTCAAGCCAGCAATCAATGCTTCATACTCGGCTTGATTATTTGTTGCTGGGAATTTGAGCTTCAAAGCATAACAAGTTGATCAGTTTTTTGGAGTCACAAGAACTATACCAGCTCTAGAGCAACGGTCATTAGATGCCCTATTGGTGTACAGCTTCCATCGAACGGGAGGTATGACATTGTGACCGTTTGATTCATCTGCCATGGTGAATTCAATGATGAAGTCTGCTAGCGCTTGCCCTTGTATGGCCCTTTGTGGCGGGTAGGTAATATCGAACTGACTCAACTCGATATTCCATTTTAACATCCTTCTAGAGGTTTATGGTTGTTGGAGTACCTTCCGCAATGGTTGATCGGTATAAACACTGATTAAGTGTGCCTGAAAGTACGGACGAAGCTTGGTGATGCAATCGCCAAGCAGTAGGCTAGTTTCTCGATCTTGGGATAATTTCTTTCTGCCCCGTTAAACGTTTACTGACATAGTACACTGTCTTTTGAACTCGGTCCTCCTCGCGAACCAAATACGTACTGATAGCATGCTGGGATACTGCCAAGTACACATACAACACTTTATGGTCTACTAGTTTTGATAGCACCGAGCGACTTTCTAAATGCCTTACCAGAGCTCGAAATGCTTCCTTACAATCGGATGTCCATTCGAAACTTCTCTTTCCTTTCATTATGACATCAAGGAAGGAAATACATTTATCTATGGCTCTGGATATGAATCAACTCAACGGCTACTTTTCCGTTCAAGCTATGTACTTGCTTTATTGTTTTGGGCACTTGTATGTCCCGAGTAGCTTAAATCTTTTCCGGGTTAGCTTCAATTCCCCATGAATTAACAATGAAATCCAAAAAAATTCTTAACGCAATGCCAAAGAGACACTTCAAAGGGTTAATTTTCATTCCATAATATCTGAGTATATAAAGCATCTCTGCTAATTCTCGAATGTGGTCGTTTGACTGTCGTGACTTCTCGAGCATGTCATCCACATTGACTTCCATTATTTGACCTATCTGGTCTTTAAACATTCGATTCACCAGACATTGTTAAGTCGCTCCTGCATTTTTTACTGTAAAAGGCATCATTACATATCAATATAGCCCGACATCTATGACAAAACTGGTGTGTTCTTGGTCTGGAATGTGCATCGGGATTTGATTATATCTCGAGTACGCATCCATAAATGACAGTAAATCGTGTCCCGCTATTGAGTCAACCAGCTGGTCAATCCTGGGTAAAGGAAAACTATACTTGGGGCGCGCTTTCTTCAGATTAGAGTAATCTGTGCAAGTTCTCTATTTCTCATTTGCTTCCCTCACTAGCACAGGGTTAGATACACATTCAGGGTAGAGGGCGTCGTGGACGAACCCATTGGCTTTGAGTTTGTCCACCTCATCTATAAGAGCAACGGACCTCTACGGGTCCATGCCTCTCCTCTTTTGCTTTACTGGTACGTACCTCGGGTCTATAAACAACATATGACTCGTAATAGCGGGAGAAATCCCGCATATATCAGAATGCGTCAAAGCGAAAACATTCAGATTCGCTTAGAGGAAATCAGTAAGATCCTTGGCCATCAAGGGGTCAAGTTGTGATGCAATCTTAAGTACTCGCGATGGGTCATCTTGGTTGACTGGAATGTAAATCGTTAGTTCAGCCGGTGCTGCTTTTGCTTCCCTGGGTTCCCCATCATCATCTCTTGGATCTATGTCTCTATAGATTCGAGAATGTTGCCCGAGCCAGGGATCGGGCACTGCTTGTCAATTGTCAGTATTCTAGATGCAGAAGGAGTTGTCTGAAACCTTTCCTTTCTCTCTTCGTCAGGCCTCTCTTAGCTCAGCCACATAACATGCACGGCCGAGCGCCTGATCGCCATGCACCACACTAACTCCTTTGTCACTCGAAAATTTCAACGTCAAACACCACAGGGCTAAAGCTACCCTAAAATCTATCAGGGCCGGTTGAACCATAAACACATTATATGGAGAATCAACATCCAAAACTATGAAAGATAGGATTTGCACCCTCCAATGCTCACCTTGTCCCAGTTCAATTGGCAATTCAACATACGTCACTACATCAGTCGCTACACCATTAAAGCCATGGATACGGGCTTTAGATGGCTTCAAATCCTTCGTCTCCATCTTAATTTGGTTGTATGTCTTTTTGAAGACGATGTTAACAGAACTTCCACAATCAATCAAAATTCTCTTCACAAATGCTGACCCGATTGTCGCGGATATAACCATCGGTTCAACCGTAGGAGCCTCCACCTGGTCAGCATCTCGGCTCTAAAACACTATATCATCCGTCATCATGCGCTGCTGTTTAGCGGGGGTCCTATCCTCCAAATTCAAACAACACTCATAATCTACATGCCTTAAGGAGTTAACATACCGCTCTCTTTCCTGCCAGTTCTTGTCTGCAGGGTGAGGTCCACCGACTATAGTGTTTATGACTAATCTACCAACAGTTCAGGCAGGTTCCTTTGGATGGCGTGGAGCCGGCCTACGTCCGAGGTCTGACGTTCCTTGCCTTCCTTCCTGTGGGTTCTTGACAAACTCCTGCAGTTTTTTCTGTATAATCATCTTTTCTATGGCATCATGTAGGTGTCTACACCCTTCTGTATTGTGTCCGTATGTCTCATGGAAGTGACAGTACTTCCCCGTCCGCTTTTGTTCCCTTGTTGACTCCTTTGGACGCGACTTTTTGTATTGAAAAGTATTACAAGTTGACAGGTAAATATTCTCCAGAGATGCATTCAAAGGAGTATATTGGTTGTAAGTTGGAATCCTTGGCTTCCATTTTCATGCTTTCCTTTTCTTTCAGGGATTTCCTCCTCCGGACCCTTTAGATTACCCAGGCTTGTTCTGGACATTGACTTGAACCTTCCCTGAGTTGTTACCGGATTGTTTTGCGGTGATGTTTCTTTTCACAATCTCCTGAATAGGCCATGGTGCCTTATCTTGCCTTATCCATCTGGCTTCCTCTCTTTTTATGAATTGATGAGCCTTTGAATATAAATGCTCCAGCATAGTCAGAGGTTTTACCGCCAATCAATCTCCAAACCCTGAATCTGGATCCACTCCTCGCATTACAGCCATCAAAATTTTATGGTCATTAGGATTGCTAACTTCAGTAGCCTCAACATGAAAATCTCTGTAAGTACTCTTTCATTGACTCCCTCGGAGCCTGGATTACACTAGATAGGGACATCACGTCTTTGGGATGAGTAGATTGTGTCCTGAACTGTTCTATAAATTTCGTCGCTAATTCATCAAAGCTGGATGTAGACCGTGGGAGAAATCGAGTGAACCACATGGTGGCAATTATGGATAAAGTAATTGGAAGCATCTACACTTGGTCGCGTCATTCGCTCTAGTCAAATCCAACATCCATTCATACCTCATCACATGCTGTCTGGGATCAGTCTTCCCTTCATAGGCCGAGATAGTTGGCATGCTAAACTTCCTGGGGTACTCGGCCTATAGAATAGTATCTGTGAATGGAGTATGACTCCTGGATATCCACCAATCTTCATTGGTCAAGCCTTGATTTTCTCTCATCAACTGTCTGACCATAGCCGATAAGTCCGGGTTTGTATAGAGGATGGAAGGTTGGAATCTATTCTATGGGACCACTAGGGTTGATGTCCCCTCTGTTGGCGATCTGCCAAACGTGTATCTTGGGGACCGGCTTCATTAGGTTCTTGGTGAGTCGGGCATCCAGTTTCAACACATGCTCCAGCTCCTAAGTTTCCTATTCCAGCTTGGGTGTGGTCTCCAAGATGTTAGTGATCCCTAGTTGATCGATCAGCGGCACCTGCTTGTGTAGTTTTAGTTTTGTGACTTCTATGCCTAGGAGGTTCATCAGATGAAGTCAAACTATCAGATGAAGAGTAAGGAGCGGGACTACCTCCAGCATGTAGATGCTGTTGTTGAGCGAGCTGAGTTATAAGGTTGACGTTAACTTGAATCTGTTCGCTAAGTTGTCTCCTCCTTTCCATAAGTTCTCTCATTATGTTGTTGAACTCTGTCCTAGTGACAACTTCCATCTGGCTATGAGAGCCGACAACCCCTATGCCAGGATTAACTTGTTGATTGCTAGGTCCTATTTGTTATACGCTAGCAGTCTCATTGACATCCGCGTTATGATAGGCTGATCTGGTACGTGGTCTTCCCATAGTAGAATTATTGATAGAAACTCTGAATAGAATCAACGTACATCATGTGAATGACTGGATCTCCTTCTGGGGATTTATTCAATCTAGTAGCGATAAAGAAGATCCTAGCGGCCTGAGAATTCGATTCTCCTTGAAAGAACCAAAATGTTAGCACCAGGATTGGTCACTAACACCCTTAAGAAAGATTGTATAGAGAAATTAATGAAGAAATTAAATTAAAACAGAGAACTATATGCTAAATTAATTGCAAAAACAAGAACATCAGATTTTAGTGGTTCAGTGTAACTGCCTACGTCTACTTTAAGTTTTGATCTTTATTGCTTTCACAAATGATTGAATACACATACAATTCGTACAATAATGGCTTGAATACAAGTGCTAAGAGAAAGAGGATGAGTCTTAAAAGCAGCAGAGTCTCCCCAGTGTTCTCCCAAAACAGGTCTTTTTCACTATGCCACTGCCCTTCTATTTATAGATGAAGATGGGTTGGACTTCCCTCATGGGCCTAGGAATAAGGTATCTCGGCCGGTGGTAAATAGCTTCTGCACACCGAGCCAGAGATGCCGAACGACAATTGCCAAGTGAGGTTGGTCGAACCAGAGAATTCCTAGCGAGGTCTTCATGCCGAACGAAACTCATATGCCGAGCCACACATCCAGGCCGAACGGCATTCGTATGCCGAGCGAGGGATGCATGTCGAACTACACTCATATGTCAAATGAGGTGTTGTGCCGATTGAGGTACTTAGGCCGAGCAAGGCTCTTGTGCCAAACGAAGGAAGGTGCGCCGAACAAGGCCTGTGCTGAACGACTCATCTGTGCCGAGCGAGGCCTTGTGACGAGCAACTCATCTATGCCGAACGAGGCATTGTGCCGATCGAACCTTCCATGCCGAGCGAGGCTTCTTGTCGACCGACTCATCTATGCCGAACGAGGCATTATGCCGTTCGACCCTTCTATGCTAAGCGAGACTTCATGCCGAGCGACCCTTTTATACCGCACGAGGCATTGTGCCAATCGACCCTTCTATGCCGAACGAGGCTTTATGCCGAGCGACCCTTCTATGCCGAACGAGGCTTCATTCCAAGCTACCCTTCTATGTCGAACGAGGCTTCATTCCGAGCGAGGTTTCTAGCCGATCGATCCTTCTATGCTGAACGAGGCATTGTGCCGATTGACCCTTCTATGCCGAACGAGGCTTCATGCCGAGCGATCCTTCTATGATGAACAAGGATTCATGTCGAGCGACCCTTCAATGCTGAATAAGGCTTCATGCCGAGCGAGGGGAGGTGTGCCGAACGAGACCTGTGCCGACCGAGGTATCCACATCGAGCCTCTTGTTACATGGTCAAACAACCGGGTAACAAGTATAAAATCCCTGGTGCTATTTACTTTACTATTTACATTTTATATTTTATTACACATTAGTAGATGACTTAGTTACTATTCCATATTACAATCATTAGCAACACTTTCATTTGGTATCAGAGTAAGGCCGTCATATAACCATAACACTGTTATTTGGTATTCATTTAATATGGAAAATAACACTAACACAAGTTTTATTGAAGGTCGATCCCCTACACGACTACCACTATTTAATAGTTTGAATTACAGTTATTGGTCAACTTGAATGAGAATTTTTATGCAGGCAAATGGATACTATACCCACTACACCATTTGCGGAGTGGTCAAATACACAAAAGTTAGATGCTACATCGAATGCAAAAGCCATGAATATGTTATTTTTTTCCTTAGACAAAATTGAATTTAATAGAGTTAGCATGGGTACAACTACTTATGAAATTTGGAGAACTCTTAAAGTCACACATGAAGGAACTAATAAAGTTAAACAAAGCAAGATTAGTAAGCTCAAAAATCAGTTCTAAAATTTCAGATGAAATTATAAATGACATGTATTCTAGATTTCAAGACATACATCAATCACTATTGGCATTAAGAGAATTTTTTTTAGATTTTGATATTATCTCAAAACTTCTATTTAGAAGATGAATGGGAACGAAAAGTCTTGGCTATTGAAGAAGCTAATGACGTTTCTACCGTCAAACCTGAAGAGTTAGTTGGAAATCTCATGTTATATGAAGTTAATTTGCAAGCAAAACGAGATCAATCCCAAGATAAAAAAATATTGCCTTCAAAGTTGAACAAGAAGATTCGGATTCAGATGATATGACATTGCATTGATTGTAAAAATTTCAAAACGTTCTCAAAATTTGGGAAACAGCAAGAGAGACAATTTCAGTAACCGCCAGTTTTGGATCTCGAATGTTATGAATGTCATAAGAAGGGTCAGATGAAGAAAGACTGTCCTGGTAGAAAGAAAGACAGATTCAAGAATAAAAATGACAAGTAATAAAAGGAACAAGCATTCTCTGTTACATTGGATGATTCAAAATCGTCTTCATCGTCAAACAGTGACACAGACAACGATTTTGAACAAGCCAACGTCTGTTTTATGGGTTTGAATGACGATGTAAGTGATTTATCTTTTGATGATCTAATTGATATATATTTAGAACCGTTAGACAAACTCAAAGAAGTTAAAACAAAGTATAAAGATACACTAGAAAAAATAAATAAAATTAAAGTAAAAGTTGATATGCTAAGAGATGAAAAGAAAATCCTAGAACAAGAACTTGTTAATACAAAAGAATCTTTGTCTAACATTTCTTCCCAACTCAATATGCTATCAAATGAAGTAGAAGTGCAAAAGGAAAGGAAAATGATGTTAGCTTCAGAAAATCGTGATCCAAAATCAAATGTCAAAATTCTTTAATTGAAAAATACCATTCTCAAAACCGAGTTAGAGAATATCACTAAAAATTTACTTAATATTAATATAGGAAGAGAAAATATTTTTAAAATTATAAGTAATTCTCAAACTGCTACTAATAGATATAAGAATTCTTCAAAGACT
The DNA here is from genome assembly GCA_030765085.1 of Allium cepa. Classification (NCBI taxonomy): domain Eukaryota; kingdom Viridiplantae; phylum Streptophyta; class Magnoliopsida; order Asparagales; family Amaryllidaceae; genus Allium; species Allium cepa. Next base: position 623,466,755 of record CM060941.1, read on the forward strand.
AGTCTAAAGAAGAATAGTATATCATATAAAAATTTCAATTTAAATAACAATTTTGTAAAAGCAAAACCAAAACAAAAGGTTTTCGCTCAAAAGAAAAAAATTGGTAGCACAAATACTATAAAAATTTGGGTACCAAAACTAATAACAGTTTAATCAAAAATAAGCGTATTAAATCTTTTATAACTTCAGTTCATAAAAATGAAGATTTAACTTATAAAGGGAATTCTAAACCCTCTTGGGTTTGGCTTCCTTAGACCTAACTCTTAGGACCCTAATAAAAAGTGGGTACCAATGTCATTTTTATTTTTTGCAGGTACCAAAAAGAGGAAAGTGCATACTAGACAGTGGTTTCTCAAAACATTGATAGGAAATAAAGATATACTAACTAACATATCTACTCAAATGGAGGATCTATCATATTTGGAAATAATTCCAAAAGAATATATCATCGACAAAGGCAATTTGAGCAATGATGGTACGTCTAACCTACCTCTTAATACAAATGTTTTACTAGTTAAAAATTTAAAACATAATTTGCTAAGTACAAGTTAACTATGTGATAAAGGTTTTAATATAACTTTTTTAGAAAATAAATGCAACATATTTGATCAAAATAATAGGCTTATATTTGAAAGAATCAGTGGAGGGGATATTTATATATTAAATATGAAAGTCAATCATGACACAAATATGTGGCTAATGGCCAAAGGAAATGATCATTGGTTATGGCACAAAAGATTTAGTCATATAAATTTTAAAGCTATAAACAAAGTATCTAAGAATAACTTGGTTAAAGGTTTGCCTAAAATGAATTTTAAAATGAAATATATTTGTGATGCTTGTCAATTAGGAAAATTAACAAAATCTTCTTTTAAATCAAAGAAAATGATTTCTACATTTCAACCACATGAGTTATTACATTTGGATCTCTTTGGACCAACTCAAATTTAGTCAATGAACCATAATAAATATGTTTTTTCCGATTGTAGATAGTTCTTCAAGATTTACTTGGACAATATTTCTGAAAAATAAAAGTGATACTTTGAAAATTTTAAAATATTTTCTAAAAGAATTCAAAATATTAAAAATTTAAGAATTAAAAACATTTGAAATGATCACGGTGGTGAATTTGAAAATGAATCTTTTGAAAATTACTGTAATAAGGAAGGAATTGTTCATAATTTTCATTTCCTAGAACTGCACAACAAAATAGAGTTATAGAAAGGAAAAATAGAACACTTCAAGAATGTGCTAGAACTTTATTAAATGGAAGTACTCTACCAAAACATTTTTGGGCAGAAGCTGTAGCAACTGCTTGTTATGTTTTAAATAGAGTTTCCATTAGAGCATTAACTAAACATACACAATATGAGCTTTTTAATATAAGAAAACCTAACATATCTTATTTTAAAGTTTTTGGTTCCAAATAATTTATATTAAATACAAAAGATAAGCTTGGTAAATTCGATCCAAAATCGGATGAAGGAATATTCCCTGGGTAATCAGAACGAAGCAAAGCTTAAGAATTTATAATAAAAGAACTAAAATAATCGAAGAAACACTTCATGAGTCATTCGATGATAATTTCATAGTTAACCATAAAATAGAAGATGAAGAAATTATTTCTAAGTCAAACGACTAAGATGATGATTTTGAAAGTAATATAGACAACAATATACCGAACAATAATGAAATAAGATCCCCACCAAGACTTCTAAGGAATCACCCTATTGAAAATATCATTGGAGAAATAAATACTAACGTAAGAACTTGAAATCAAAAAAATCAATTGGATCACGTAGCTTTTCTTTCAAATATTGAACCTAAAAATGCTAAAGAAGTATCAACTAACGATTACTGGATTATAGCTATGCAAGAAGAATTAAATCAATTTGAATGTAATAATGTTTGAGACTTGGTAACAAGACTAAGTGATCAAGCGGTTATCGGTACAAAATGGGTTTACAAAAATAAAGCCAATGAGCAAGGAAATAATATTCGAAATAAAGCTAGGCTAGTCGCTCAAGGTTATGATCAAGAAGAAGGAATAGACTATGATGAAACATTTGCACATGTAGTCATCTAGAAGTTATACGTATTTTATTAGCTTATACATGTTTAAAATTTTTAAACTATACCAAATGGATGTAAAAAGTGCTTTCTTAAATTGCTTTATAAAAGAAAATGTATATGTAGAACAACCTCCTTTATTTGCACATGAAAATATCCAAATCATGTTTATAAGTAAAAAAGGCTTTATATGGTTTAAAACAAGCACCACATGCTTGGTATGACCATCTTAAAAGTTATTTAATTAATTTAGGTTTTAAAATTGGAAAAGTAGATCAAAATAAAAAAAGATATTTTAATAATTTAAATCTACGTATATGACATTGTATTTGGTTCTACAAATGTATATTTATGTGAAGAATTTTCAGAAATTATGACAAGAGAATTTGAAATGTTTCACTGGGAGAATATTCATATTTTCTTGGTTTACAAATTAAATAATTAAGTAATGGTATTTTATTAATCAAGAAAAATGTTGTAATAATCTCATAAAATGATTTGGTATGGAAAACACTTATGCCAAACCAACTCCTATGAGTACTACAATACATCTCGATAGAGATGAAAATGGAAAAAGTGTTGAGCAAAAACTATATAATAGTATAATTGGTTCATTACTATATTTAACTGCTAGTAGACCAGATATAATGACGAGTGTGTGCTTGTGTGCACGATTTCAAGCAAATCCCAAAGAATCATATTTGTGGCCAGTGAAGCAAATTTTACGATACTTAAGCAAGACTAAAGACTACAGTCTTTTTTATCCAAAAAATGTCCTTTTCATTTAGTATCATATAGTAATGATAATTTTGGAGGATGTCGAACAGATTGAAAAAGTGCTAGTGGTACTTGTCACTTTATTGGACGATCTTTAGTATCTTTGTTCAGTAAGAAACAAACTTGCGTTTCACTTTCGACTTATGAAGCAGAATATATCTCCGCTGTTTTGGCATGTGCTCAAGTAATCTACATGAAAGCAAACACTATGATATTTTGGAATACACCTTTCTAATTCATCAATTTTTTGTGATAATACAAGTGCAATAAATTTATCGAAAAATCCAATAAATCATTCTAGAACTAAACACATTGATATTTGACATCACTTTATCCGAGAAAATACAGAAAAAGGAAATATTTCTTAAGATTTTGTTCCTTCAGAAAACCAGATAGCTGCGTTAAATGAATTTTTTTATATTAAATTATGTCAAGAATTAGGGATTATATATTTGCATCATTTACAAATTTATTTTTTAAAATTTTGAAAATAATTTTTCTTACAAAAATGTAGTTACTGGCGCTCGAGCTCCGGTCACTTGTAAGGAAGTTGTATGCACTTCCATTATACTATGTTGTTATTTGGTTTAACTACATTTACCTACCTCAAATTTCCTATACGGCCAGTATTTCTTATGTTTATCTACCTCTAATTTCTCCTTTGGTTATAAATGTTCGAACAATCTGCTTCTCAGGTTACTTCAACCTGAAAATAGAACATCCTCCCATGTATAAAGACTTCCCACGTTACCTGTTTCTTCAATATTCTCTTTCATTCAATCTTTCTTGCTCAATATTTTTTCAAACTTTTGTACAAACCCCAAATGTCTTTACAAGACGGATCAAATTAGTCTTTCATTGTTTTCAGTATTCCCACTTTCGACTCATCAAAAATTTCCAACAACTCCACTCCTGTATATATTCAAGTTAAAATTACACCATCTCCAACACATCACACTGGATATACGCCACATAGGAAGCGAGCTAAACGTTACCTATGTTTTGGCTCTCCACCCACCAAAGATAAAATTGATGATATTCACCATTACCAAAGAGAGACTCTGGAACTTCAATATGAAATGCACTATGAGCAGAAAGTTAAGGCTAAATGCTTAAGCTTTCTAGAATAAGTCGCTTTGAAGCTTTACAGGTCATCATCGTAACAATGCGTCCATCAACCATCACCACAACGTCCTCAAGCGCCACCAAACTCTTAAGAACGAATCCCCCAACGTCCTCAGGTATCACCAAACTCCTGGAAACATAGTAATGTATAGTCACTAATCCACCCATTACAAGAAATTATGAAGGTTGAACCGCGTTCTGATGATTCAAACTCTTCTAAAACTAAGACTTCTTTTATATTGTTGTATATTTAATTTTGTATTTCTTATATGTTCTCAATATTAAATAATGATATATTTTTGTTTTTAATGGATTATTGATAAGTATATATATTATTTAATTATGTTACAAAAAAATCTTTAGTAAAGAGGATAAGCTCACAAAAATGCACAGTTTTAGTCGACTAAATAAGAAAAAACAGTCGACTAAAGCTTCATATGATTTTTTACAACTACAGAACTAGTAGACTGAACTCATGAAAACAATCGACTGAAAAACTTGATTTTTAGTTATAAAGTTGCAACCTTAAATTCCTTTCATATCAATTGACTGAAATATGGATTCAGTTGACTAAATGTTCATACATACTTCAAGTTGTTTCAAAAAACAATCGACTGACTTTATATATACAGTCGACTGAATTTGCGAATTTTACACAATAAACATGCAAGATAAATTTTCCTACATATCAGTCGATCGGTCCTACCATTTTAGTCCACTGATTCATATATTTTTGGTTTTTTAAAATCTGTCTATACATTTCCCAACCTACCTTTTCGCCAACCCTATATAATCATCTTCTTTTTCATCAAACCCTTACCTCTTCGGCAACCAAAACCCTAGCCTCCATTTTTTTCAGACAACCTTTTTACCTCCAAATCCAATCAATCCAATGGCTCCAAGAATTAAGGGCAAGAGAATCCTCCGTCGAACCATTAGGAGGTCAAATAAGATCAAGGCTTCATAACAACATTGCAGTTACTCGATTCAATGCTATGAAGAGCTCAAGTATTTTTGATGGCTTCTACGTCAAATTTCCCGATTTCAATGCCTATGCCATTCATGAGATTACTGAAGCTAGCGGGATTGACAGTTTGATTTGATTTGATGCTAATAATGTTAAGATCTATCCCCTTCTTATTAAACTATTCTTCGCAAACATAAAATTGGATCACCATGATCCAAGAAATGAAGATAATTGCATTTGAACGTTAGTTTGCGGCATCCGAATCTATCTCCCACTTCAACGACTCAGACATATTCTTCATTGTCATTCCAGTGGAGCTGATATCCACAACATCGATGTCGACATGGATAATAGAGATGGAGTCTCCCATAGATTTCTCTCCAACAATTTGACGGTGCTCAAATCCATAGCCTTGCGACCAAAGGCGCATATTCTTCACCGTGCTCATCCGATCTCTTTGACCTCGTACCGGGAGTTACGAGAAGGTTTACAAGAGAGACTTTCAAGCTCTCTACTCTATTTACTCCTCCCAACAAGTAAATTGGACCAAAGTTATTCTTGACGAATTCCTAACTGTAAATCATAAGAAGTGTTATAAGACCATCTTCTTATGAATTTTGAAGTCACCTTACCGATGCCGACTTCAATACCATAGGCGAATTAAATTCTAAGACTTTAAGTCTTATGAATTTTCCCAAACTTCCTCAATCTTAAGGAATCATTAGTTTCCAATAATGAATGGCAAATCGAGAGCAAGGGATTCCACAACCCCAAGAAAGACGTATTGCCTCCTCCTCCACTCACCTTCCTATCTAATAGAGGAAGAAGAAGACAATGAAATTCAAGAGCTTCAAGGTGAATTCCAACGGAAGCACGCTTTTTCCACTTTCTCTCAAAATCAAAGCAAGCTCAACGAGCGATTGGTCACCGTCGAAAAGAATTTCGTCAAGGCCAACAGGAAGCTCGGTTCCATCAAGGGCTTCTTAAACAAGATAAGGGAAAAGATTTCTTGTATCGACTCTACTTCTATATGTATTATCGAGAATCTCTCTCCTTTCATATGGCCTACATCTGAGGAGGACGAAGAAAAGGAAGAATCGGAGAGTGAGGAAGTTTAGTTTTCTTTATCTTAGTTTATGCCTATCTATTTTTATGTTGTTCTATATTATGTTACATTGGATATTTGATGTTGTTTTGATGTTTGTTTAGTATTGTTTGATGTCTTAAAACATGCTTGTCTCTAATGTTCGTTTCATTTATCATGTTTATCTATTTAATATTCATCTGTGATACTATTGTTTATCATGATATCCATGTATTCCTTTTTGTCGATGACAAAGAGGAAGAAGTATATATGTTCAATAGGTAAATCAAGCAAGTGGATCATTTATTCAGTGGGAGTTACAATCGTTTTTATAGATTTATAATTTTTTAGACTTACATAGTTGTCATCATCAAAAAGGGGGAGAATGTTAGAACCTTGTATTTTGATGTTTTGATCTTGACAACTATATAAGTAAATATTATATAAACAAACCGTATTTGCAGGAAAAAAACTATTTTACTCAACAATAGATTGAAAACCAAGAATTCAGAGAGAAGTTTCAAAATTTATTAATGGTTTGTCAGTAGTCTAGTTTAGTAGTTAATCATTGTTAAAATCTCTGCTAGGTGGTATATACATGCACACAAGTATTTAAAATTATTTTCAAACCATATACACACTTAGTATTTCGTTATTTTCAAATTCTGTTGTCAAAAAGTTATCAAGAGTACTTCAATATGGAAGAAACTTTGAATATAATTGACAGAATGAGACGTCCAGTCAACTGAATAACTATGCACGTGCACAGTGCACTTGAAGGTTCAGTCGACTGAATCACCCTATTCAGTCGACTGAACTATGTGATATTTAATATTAAATTTTAAAATTAGAAATTTTGAATATTCGGTAGACTGAAATTTTTTCCTTAGTCGACTGAAATTCACGACTATTTTTCTGAACGGTCACTTCTATTTAACGAATAGAAACAACCGTTGATTCAAGAGTTGTTTCCGTATCTTTTGACCGTAACTCTTCATGAATAATTGCATCACTTAAACTCTGTATATAACCTTTAATTCAGTTGTTTTAATCACTTAATTTTTGATTCTATTCTTATATATATTTTTATTATCTATAATATTCTATCATTTTCTTTCAAATCTCGTTCTAATCACTTGCACATTCAAGCACAAACTCATTTGTGATTACATTAACTTCCAATCTTCAGGAACTACACTATATACCTTAAATGGAAAGATTATAGGAATGGCGTGTTCTAAAGACTTATCTATGCTATCAAAAGAGCACAATCAGTCATAAAAATTCTCTGTATTGTTGAACCCCTATTCGGTGGCTCAGGCGGTAGAAGTCCTATTCAGTTGACTAGATGGTAGAAGTCCTATTCGGTTGCTCAGGCGGTTTAACACCTATTCCTTCGGGTTAAGAAAGGGTTAATAGTTAAATTCCAGAAGGAGACTAAGACTGGACGTAGAACGGAAGTTCAAACCAGTATAAAAATCCTTGGCATTATTTATTTTAGTATTTACCTTTTATATTTTATTCCACATTAGTTGATAACTTAGTTACTATTCCATATTACAATCCATAACAGCACTTTTAGTAGTTTCTCTTTCTTGCATGATTTGCATATATTCAAGTTTCTAGGATTTGGCATTATTCTTAGCGTGGATCGGCTAGACTGTTATGAAGCTCATTTATATTGTCCTGAAAGATTTATTTCTCACAGCCATCCAGATCCCAAAAAGACGTCTCAGTTTAGTTCTTGGAAACATCATCCAAAGCTCAAGAGGTTCTCTATTTGCTCTTGAGTCTCAGGAAGATAATGAAGTTTCCAAAACCTCTATTGTCGGATATTGTAGTTGTATTCGAGCCTATTTTTGATCTACCTCCAAGACGGGCCATTGAGTTCCATATTGATCTTATTCCAGGAGCTCATCCAGTCAGTCATCCTTCAACAAGGATGCCCACCAAAGAGAATGAGAAGTTGAAGAAGTGGTTGTCCGAGCTCGAGGCAAAGTATTTCGTATAATCTAGTAGTTCACCTTGGGGTGTTGTAGTAGTGTTTGTGAATGAAGTGGATGGTTCCCTTAGGTTGTGCATTGATTACCAAAAACTGAACGAGCTCACCATAAATAATAAATATCCTTTGCCACAGATTGACATATGTTTGATCAGCCCAATGGTGCTACGGCCTTTTCTCATCTTGACCTTACCACCGGTTTCCACCGGCTACGTGTTGCGGAGGATAGTATTCCACCGACAAATTTCTGGACTCATGATGGTTCTTACGAATGACTTGTGATGCAATTCGGATTATGAAATGCTTCTGCATATTTCGTCGACCTAATGAACAGGATTTTTAGGGACTATCTTGCTAAGTTTGTTCTAATATTCATTGATGACATCTTAGTTTATTCCCAGTGAGAGATAGAGCATGAGAAACACCTTAGAGTTGTTTTGGAGACACTTAGGCAGAATCCGTTGAAGGCCAAATTCTCTGAGTGCCACTTTTGGCAAAAGCAGGTGAAGTGCGTAGCCATGTAGTATTAGAGGATGGAATTTCTGTAGATCATAGTAAGATCAAAGCTATTCAGAGTTGGAAAAGTCCTGAGTTCCCTGGGCTTAGCTGATTATTATCAGCGTTTCATAATGGAGTTCTTGAATATCGTGCTACCTCTCACTAATCTTACTAAAAATGAAGTAAAGTTGTAGTGGTCAAATAGACGCAAGGCAGCCTTTCAGAGGCTTATGGAGTTGCTTACCTATGCACCTATTCTTATTGTGCCAAAGGACAGTCAAGATCTTAAGGTTTATATGGACGCATGCAGTTTTGGTTTGGGAGCTATTCTTATGTAGAGAGGTAGGGTTGTGGCTTATGCCTTTACGTAGCTAAGGCCTAATGAAATTCGGTATGCTACTCATGACTTAGAGCTTGCAGCCATATCTTTGCATTGAAGATATGGCATCATTATTTGCTTAAAGAGAGATTTTTTATTTATGCCGATCACAATTTGCTAAAGTACTAATTTATGCAGAAGGATCTTAATATGAGGCAGCAGTGTTGGCTTGAGTTTCTTGCAGCTTATGATTTTAAGATTCAGTGAATCGCTAGCAAGGGGATCCGCGTTGCTGATGTATTGAGCACAAAGCATCGAGCGATTGTTTCTATGGTGATTGAAAAGTGGAAAGATCTATAGATACTATCAATCTGTGATATTAGGTATAGAGATTCTGTTGTAGGTTCAGGTGTGATGTTGGCTATTCTTGTCGCTCGATTGTCTTTGGTTGATCAAATCGATAATGCCAAGAAGAGGGATCTTGTTAGAACCCTGTTTGTATGCTTTAACGATGACAAATACATCTCTGAATATATCTAGAATATTATATTATGCATGTACCAAAAGAAATTGAATCAAAGAATCAAGGAGAAAAAGAAAGTGTGTCATTTACATATCAAAAGACAAGGAAATATGGATCATCATGTAAAATGTATGTATTTGGTCTTAGATATACTTGTTAATCTCTTTGATAGTTCACATGCATGCCCATTACATAGAAAGAATTTCAAACATCAAAGAGTTGAGCACTAAAATAAGGCTATCTATATAAAAGAGGATTTTATATTGTTCAGCCGACCGAAAATATTTTTAGTCGACTGAGGGCAGTCGATCGAAAATACTTCTAGTCGACTGAAGCACATTTTATTGTGTATTTACCATTTTGAATTTGTCATGTTTTCTTATGTCCATATTCAATAGACTGACTTTTTATCCTCATTCGAATGATTACCCTGTAATGGCTATTTTATGAAATGACACTTCGAATAGTTGCAATCATTCAAGGGCATCGATGCAAATTGTAATGGTTGTTTCGAACGACTATAACTCATTGATGGTACTCTTTGATATCTATAAATAGGGATCAACATTCAAAAATAAAATTAACTTTCTCAACTTGCTTTCTTGATCTCTTATCTCCATCGAGCACTCGTGAACAGTCTTGCTTTCAAACTCTATTGTTTACTCAAGAATCACTCGATACACTTCCAATAATCACGGTGCACGCATCTTGAATCATCAAAGAGATTATAGGAAGTCATGTACTACCAGTCAAAATATGAGTGAAGGAACATACGTTTTTCAAGCCAGAAACTCTATTATATTGCTTATTCCTCCAAGTGAAGAAATGGTATTTTGGTTAGTGGATAAAGGGGAGCTTCGGGACTGGGCGTAGGACGGTAGGTCCAAACTGGTATAAAAACTATGGTGTGATTGTTTTATTTACTTACTTTTCTCTCCTAGTTACTATTTCTTAGTATCGCACATATACTTGTGTACACGTCTCAGCCATATTATACAAGATCCCTGTGCACTTTCATTTAGTATTAGAGTAGGCCATTTCAATAACTAAAACAAAGTTCTTGAAAAATATTATAATATGGCAAGCACTTTTCCAGAAGGTTAGTCAATTGCACGTCCTCCACTATTCACCGAGTCTAACTATGCCTACTGGTCCACTCGTATGAGAATTTTTATGGAAGCTAACGTCTTGGAATCTGGCAAGCTACTCAAACTAGGAATGAAGCACCTACTACTGAAATAAGTACTTGGACAGATGCGTAAAAAACCATGGCAGCCAAAAATGCTAAAGTAATGAATGTTCTGTTTTGTTCACTTGATAAGAATGAATTTTCTAGAGTTATGTTGTATAAAACTGCATATAATACTTGGCATATACTTCAAGTCACGCATAAAGGCATTAACAAATTTAAAAAAACTAAGAGCTTTATTTTACAACATCAATTTTCATCATTCAAAATGAAAACTAATGATATTATTATAAATCTGTATACTAGATTTCAAACTATACATCATAATCTCATGGATTTAGAAGTCGCATTCACTAACTTTGGCCTTGTTACACGCATTTTAAATTCCTTAACTATTGAATAGGAAAGAAAATTTAGATATATAAGAAGCAAATGATTTTTCTCAACTCAAAGTTGATGAAATAATTGGAAATCTAATGTCGTACGAAGCAAATTTGCAGCATAGGACAGGACAAAATCATGATAAGAAGAGTATAGCCTTCCAAGCCAATGATAACGACTCAGACTTAGATGATGATGATGAGATCATGTTCATTACCAAGAACTATAAGAAATTTAAGAAGTTCGTGAAAGCTTAAAATGGTGGTAACTGGACTTCAATCATGTGCCATGGATGTGACAAATTTGGTCATATAAAGAAAGATTGTCCATAACTAAACAATGAGAAGAAGAAGAACAAATTCGAAAAGTTCAAAACGAAGAGAAAGGCATATCAAGTTACATGGGGGGATTTGGATTCATCTTCTTCAGATAGTGAAATTGATAGTAACACGAAGCAAGAAAATGTTTGTTTTATAGCCATTATAAAGGTAAATCCTGAACTTTCATATAATGAGATTTTAAAGATAAGTATCGAATTGGATGATAAACTTAGAGATTTAAAGAAATAAAATATGGAAAATATAAGAAAGCTAAAAAATCAAAATTAGAAATTGGCTTACTAAAAGACAAGAAAAGTACTCTAAAAAAAGAACTAGAAATTTCACAAAAATCTTGTGAAAGTTTAACTTCTCAAAATGTTGCTTTAATTGATAAGAATGAATTTTCTAGAGTTATGTTGTATAAAACTGAATATAATACTTGGCATATACTTCAAGTCACGCATAAAGGAACAAACAAATTTAAACAAACTAAGAGCTTTATTTTACAACATCAATTTTCATCATTCAAAATGAAAACTAATGATACTATTATAAATCTGTATACTAGATTTCAAACTATACAACATAATCTCATGGCTTTAGAAGTCGCATTCACTAACTTTGGCCTTGTTACACGCATTTTAAATTCATTAACTATTGAATAGGAAAGCAAAGTTTAGATATAGAAGAAGCAAATGATTTTTCTCAGCTCAAAGTTGAGGAACTAATTGGAAATCTAATGTCGTACGAAGCAAATTTGCAGCCTAGGACAGAACAAAATCATGATAAGAAGAGTATAGCCTTCCAAGCCAATGATGATGACTCAGATTTAGATGATGACGATGAGAACATGTTCATTACCAAGAACTATAAGAAATTTAAGAAGTTCGTGAAAGCTCAAAATGGTGGTAACTGGACTTCAATCATGTGCCATGGATGTGACAAATTTGGTCATATAAAGAAAGACTGTCCATAACTAAACAATGAGAAGAAGAAGAACAAATTCGAAAAGTTCAAAACAAAGAGAAAGGCATATCAAGTTACATTGGGGGGGGGGGGTTGGATTCATCTTCTTCAGATAGTGAAATTGATAGTAACACGAAGCAAGAAAATGTTTGTTTTATAGCCATTATAAAGGTAAATCCTAAACTTTCATATAATGAGATTTTAAAGATAAGTATCGAATTGGATGATAAACTTAGAGATTTAAAGAAATAAAATAATGAAAATATAGGAAAGCTAAAAAAATTAAAATTAGAAATTGGCTTACTAAAAGACAAGAAAAGTACTCTAAAAAAAGAACTAGAAATTTCACAAAAATCTTGTGAAAGTTTAACTTCTCAAAATGTTGCTTTAATTGATGAGATTAAAGCCAGCAAAACTGAAAATGATAAGCTTAATAATGAAGTTTGTGAATTAAAATCTAGTTTAGACTTAGCTAAAAATGAAATTGTAGAACTAAAACAAAATTTGGAACTAATTACTAATAATGTTTCAAAATTTAAAGCAGAGTTTAGAAAATTTAATTAAAATTTCAAAACCTTCTGGCTACAAAAATGGACTTGGTTTCAAAGCTAAACAAAATAATCACAAGAAGTATTGCACTTTATATACAAAGTTCAAAAAGTTCAAAGATAGTGATGAATCAAGCTTTTCGAATTCAAAAATTTTAAAGATTTGGATTCCTAAAACAAATAACAATTTGAGTAGACAGAAATATATAAATGATTATTTAGTAAATGTTGTTCATAATAGCAATTATATTTCTAAAGGTTCCAAGCCCTCTTGCGTATAGTTACTGAAAATCTAACCCCAGACCCTAACGTGGGAAGTGGTTACCAGAATTTTGTCTAATTTTTTGCTGGTACACCGCATGTTGAAGGGGAGGTGTATCCCTAATTTTCTAATTCATGTGGACATGAAGCTATAAATGTAAGAAAATTAGAAAATTTTATAATTCTATCTTTAATTTATTTTATGAGAAATATTATTTTTATGCTAATGCATATTTTTGAAATAAAGGATTTTCTTAAAAGAAAATTATAGTTATGGATATAAGTGCTATAAAAAGATTAAATCTTAAAAATATATATATACCCCTCGAAATGTTTTAATGATATAGATATATTTTCAAGTTCTTAGTCGACTGAAATACTTTACCAGACGGCTAAATATTACATTTTTATATATATAATTCAACCAGCCAACCAAATAAATCATTTATAGTCAACTAAATTAAGTTCTACAATCTGGGATGAAAATATAACTAGTTCAATTGACTTAATAAAATTTCCACTTGACTAAAAATAGGCCAAAATATAAAGTAGTTGACTAAATTTTTTAAATAAGATGATTGAACTCATTCTTACTTTCTGCCTTTAAAAAACTCTAGTTCAGTCGATTGAATTTTTTCCCAGTCGACTGAATCTGGGTAGTTCAGAATGCGGATTACTTAAATACAGGTGACTGAATTCCACTTTTTTTTTTACCTAGAATGCAAATTATGTGTGTGTGTGTGTGTGTGTGTGTGTATTCGGTCGAATAAATTGATGGTTTGTAGTTTTTCAAAATTTAATACCCGTATCTTTTCATTCTCATTTGCTTTCTTGCAACTTTCGAACTCAAAACCCTTGCCCCTTAAAACTTCAAAGTCAAATCCTTGGCACCCAAGCAAAAACTACCAGCGAGTAAACAAAGACCACAATCTCAAAGATAAATGGCTTTATCATCTACAAATCCGTCTCACCCCGAATTCACCTCCGATGAAAAATTAGCTATTTGGATGAATAATAGCAAAATTTTACTCAAGCACTTCAATGAACTTAATGATGAACGAGTTTTCCTAGAGACTTGCTATAAATTGGCGGATTTTTTGACCTGTTGAATTGAAGAGATACAAAGGAGCATGAATTCCTATCACTTATTAATGCTAATTAAAACAAGGTGAAAATCTACCCTTTCTTAGTACGTATGCTTTATGCAAACTTACATGGGAACTTTTATAAACCTGATAAATATGAGGGATTATTATGGAGAAAATTATTAGGAGTTGGAATTAAGTTGTTTGTGGAAGATTTAGGGATAATATTAGGTTGTTCTCGTTCCGGTTATGGTTTAGATGACATCAATCACTATGAATTCACTTATAACCCAACAAGCTATCTATTTCATACCGATCATGCTCCTAACACTTCGATTAACCTTCATTCCCAAGCTAGAATTCTCAAAAAAACGATAACTCCCATTATATTTCCCAGAAATGGGGGCTACAAGAAAATGTATGATAACATATACAAGGTTTTACATGCTATTAATTCTAACAAGAAATTGAACTGGGCAAAAATAATACACAATGAGATCAAAAGCTTCCATGCTTGCTCCCGACATACCATGTCCTTTGCTTCTTACTTGATAAAATATTCATTCACTTTGGCATTAATGTGGAGAGTTTGCAAGATTTTACCTTTTCCAAAATTATGGACCAAAAATCCATCTCTCCTATGAAATTAACATCGAGAATGGAGCCGATTGTGCCTTATAACATTTATATTTCTCCCTTGGTTCAAGGAAATATAGACCAATCTTCTTATCAACCACAACGGGCGGTGCAACCATCTTCTCACCATGAAATTGAAGAAGAAGCCCCTTGGTCTACAGATAGCGACAAGGAGATTTCATTTGTGTAGCCTTCTAAAACAATCTTTGCCAAAACTGCAATTATCTATAATTAAGAAATCCTTTTCAAACAACAATGTAAAATGATCAAACTACAAAAGCACTTTAAAAAGACTACAATGGGCTTCTTAGAGAAAATTTGGAAAAAAAATTCTTTGTGTTCTCGGTCACCCTCTCTAGCCAACTCCTCTAAAGAATTGAAAAATCATTTTAATAGCTTTGGTTAGTTTGACTTGTGTTGCTTATGTTTCATTTTGTGATAAATAATTTATGTTATTTGAATTATTGTGCTTGTTTATGGTAGTAATGTAGTAGTTATGTGTGTTTGGTTTTGTTTAAATACGCATGAAAAAGTGTAACGTTATTTTTGTTGAATGTGTAGTGTTATGATGCTTATGTTGTCAAGAATATCATATGTATGATTGTCATATAGATTCTTGTTGTGTTATCATATGTGTAGTGTTATTCTCTAAGATTTCTGTCGTTTGTGTGAAAATGTCATATCCTCTACATCGTTCATTTGTATTGAATTAACTTTATCATGTTCTCTTCTTTTTTTGATGATAAAGGGAGAGAATATGATGATAGGGGGAGCACATATATATGAGAGAATTATATATATAATCTTAATCCAGTTCATATAATTGTCATCATCAAAAAGGGCGAGGCTGTTAGAACCATGTTTGAATATTTTAATGATGAAAACTATATCTCTACATATATCTAGTATATTATATTATGCAGGTACCAGAAGATCTTGAATCAAAGAATCAAGGAGAAAAGAAAATGGATCATCTACATATCAAAGGAAATACAAATCACCAAGTCAAAGGTATGTATTTGGTCTTAGATAAAATTGTAAAATCTTCTTGACAGTTCACATGCAAAAATACACATATCTGCGTACAAAGAATTTCAAAAATCAAAGAGTTGAATAATTTAAAATAAGGTCGTCTATATAAACAGGATTTTTATATAGTTCAACCGATCGAAAATATTTTCAATCGACTGAAGGTAATCGATTGAAAATATTTCCAATTGATCAAACTACATAGTTTATTATGCATTCACTTTTTTGAATTTGCGGCATTTTCTAGTGTTCACATTCAGTAGACTGAGTTTTATTCATACTCGACTGATTACCTTGTAACAGTTGTTTTTGTAAATGACACTTCGAATAACTGTGATTGTTGAAGAGCATCTCTGCGAACAGTAATGATTGTTATAAATGATTACTACTCTTTGATGGAACTTTTTGATATTTAAAAATAGAGTTCAACATTCAGAAATCAAACTAACTTTCTCAACTTGCATTGTTGATCTCTTATCTCTCTTGAGCACTCTTAAACACTCTTGCTTTCAAACTCTATTAGTTACTCAAGAGTCACTCGATACACTTCCAATAATCACGACACACGCATCTGGAATCATCAAGGAGATTACAAGAAGTCTATTATTATCAGTCAAAATTTGTGTTAAAGGAACATAAGTTTGTCAAATCAGAAACTCAGCTATATTGCTTATTCCTTTAGGTGAAGAGAGAGTATTTTAGTTAATGGAAATTCCAGAGGGGAGCTTCGGGACTGGACGTAGGATGGGAGGTCTGAACCAGTATGAAAAATCTGGTTCGATCATTTTATTTACTTTACTTTACTCTGATTTACTAGTTACTATTGCTTAGTATTGCACATATACTTATATAAACGTCTAAGCCGTATTATACAAGATCCCTCTGCACTTTTTGATCTAATTATTTATCCAATTATTAGAGGTTTGAGTCTGGAGAGGAAGTTGAAGATCTTATTGGTTATTCTATTGATGCTCATAGTTGCGTATGGAGAAGGGATAGGCTTGTTGTACCCAATTTGGATGATCTCCGTAAGGAGGCGATGGATGATTGTCGCTATTTATGCTATGTTAACAGCCCTAGAGGAAGAAAAATGTACATGGATATGAAATGTCTGTATTATTGGGAAGGGATGAAGTGCAATGTTGGGAAGTACGTGATGGGTTATTTGACTTATCAGCTTGTTAAAGATGAGCATAAGAGGCCTAGTAGTCTTCTTTAGCCATTGGAGATTCCATTATGGAAGTGGGATCAGATATACATGAATTTGAGTTCTATAATAAATTTGCTTATATAACTTCTAATAGGAAATCTAGTAAGGGTTTCTCTAATGATTATATTCTTTTAAGCGTTGATAGATTTTGTTAATGGTCTTTCTGGATCCAGGAAAGGCCATGATAGCATTTAGGTAGTGGTTGATCGCTTGACTAAATCAGCACACTTCAAATCGGTAAAGTCAAGTAGAACTACATCGTATTTGGCCAAGTTATATATGAAGCAAATTGTGCGGCTTCATGGTATTCTCAGTGCCATTGTGTGTTATCATGATCCGTTATCCACCAATGACATCTAGAAGAGTCTTCAGTCAGCTTTAGGGATGAAAGTGAACTTCAGTACTATATATCATCCTCAGAAAGATGGTTAGACAAAGCTGGTTAATCAGGTGTTGGAGAATTTTCTTTGTTCGTGTGTTCTTGAATTCGGTGTTAGCTAGGAGGATCATATTTGTTTGGTGGATTTTTCTTACAACCACGGCTACTAGTCCAGTATTGGAATGGCAGAGTTTAAGGCTCTGTACGGTAGACCATGTCGTTCATCTTCATGTTGGCTTGGGACATGAGATAAGTTTGTGCTTGGTCCAGATTCTATCAAAGAGGTTTCTAAGAAGATAGAGTTGATTAGGCAGAGGATGAAGGAAGTGCAGGATCATCATACGTCTTATGCTGATCGTTGGAGGAAGGAGATAGAGTTCGAGGTTGATGATCTTGTGTTCATGAAGATATCTCCTTTGAAGGGTGTTATAAGGTTTGGTAAGTCGAGGAAGCTTGCATCTTGCTTTATTGGTCCATTCTCAATTACTAAGCGTATTCGCTAAGTTACATATCGAGTTGCTTTTTTAGATTAGTTCTCTGGTATTCATGATGTGTTCCAAGTTTCCAACCTTAGAAAATGCTTGAGGAGTACTGAGATAATACTTGATCCGAGTCATCTTAAGGAACTCGATTTCACTCCCGATTTGACTTATGTAAAACATCTGATCCGTATAACTGACTCAAAGGTCCGTCAACTTGGGAGCAAGAAGGTTCCATTGGTGAAGGTGCAATGGTCCGACGGCCCTTTAGCTTGTACGTGGGAGATCGAGAAGCAGATGATACACACATATTCTGAGCTATTCCTAGATGCACATGAGTAGATATGTTTTGTTTTCCTTGCTTGTTGTTTACCTTATTTAATAGTGGTGTAGATGAGCTACAAGAATTGGCTCGGTTTTAGATTTTCCCTAAAGAGAATTGCGAGAGCATAAGTTTCTTAATGGGGGGAGTCTGTAACAACCCAAAGTTGAGAAGGTAATAAAATAAAAATTACTCTAATTAAAAATAGGTTTTAATATTATAAATATGGGAAATAGAAATATTGGGAATCAAAAGGGGAAAATAATTGTAAAATAGTGAAATAACTTATATGAGGGATTTTCTAATATTTGAAATGAAGTTCAAATATTATTTTGGCTTGTTATATAGAATAGGATGAGACTCGTGTGTGACTTATTGGCATTAAGCAAACAGGTGAATATCGTTTCCAATTGCTTTCTGTGAGTAAATGTCACTCGAACTGGGTTATCAACGCAGGGTATTTTTATACTTGTAAACGATTATGCAAAACGAGGGTAAGCCGGACGAGAGGGCCAAAGTGTGTTTATTTATGCATTAAGATTACTCATATTATACGGTGTTAAGTAAAACTGGATTAGGCTAGTATTCATCCTAGTGGCCTAATTACGGGATCGCCCCTCGAATCTTTGACACATCCATTATTGTGTATGGTTGAGAACCACTTCCCTAGTATCACATGGGCCAATAGTCTGTTACCAATGTGGCATTTTCAGGATCATAACCATTGCATAGCATCAGCAAGCGCCTGATGGATATTGGATCACGACAGTCGTCGAGGTAACTTGTAACAACCCTTATTTTATATATTAGAGGATATGACTTTTAAGGGCATTTTACATACTTAAGATTTTTCTCAAATTTCTATGCGACAATTTTGACCATGAAAAACTTGCTTGGGCTAGAAATTTTGATATGAGTCGAGTTAGGATCTCATACCAATCCCATTGCTTCAGGAGGATGGTGTCTAATTCGGTAAAGTGGTCATAAGAGAAAAACAGATTTACAGTTAGAAAGTTATGCCTGCTTTATGTTTTTAAAGCTGCTGGCCAGGATTACTGTGTAATTAATTAAGCTCATTAGTATGCCCATTAGTCTAATTGGAGAACACTATAAATAGAGGGTTGTAGAGTCAAATTAAAACTTTTTTCTCTCATTCTAAATCAAATCTAAATCCAATTTAAACCTAGATATAGCCTAATTTCACCCAAAATCACCCAAATTGCTCTCTAAATCAAAATAAATTATGGATTTTAGGCTACTCCTTAATTAGAAGCTAGAGGTCATCAATTTGCATGATTTGGAGTGCTTTTCTTCACTGTTCGGATTAAATCTACACACAAATTGGTTAAATTTGGCAATTGGTCAGTTGTTTATGCCTTCTCACTATACTACATATGTTATATGGTATTGATTGATTAGAAAACACCTTGACTTATGTTCATATATTCATGTGTAGATCTATGTTAGAAATTGCCTTATTTATCTTATTTTGATTGGTTGCAGGTTTGATTGGATGAAATTGCTTATTATTCTATGTTTGGATGATATGATTTGATGTTGTTTCTAGTGTTGTGATTGTATAGAAAGTTAGGTCGGAGAATTGAGAAAATCGAAGGCAAAGTTGGTCAGAATTGGAAAAAACTTGGCGGATGGGCTATAGAGCATGGCAAGGGGAAACAGGATAACTAAGGTGTCGATTGGATGCAAAGTGATAGGTCAACACTAAGTTAAGGAGATAGGTTGGACCCATTTTATGGTGGTAGCTTGTGAGTTATGGTCGACTTAATGGCTTGGAAGGCTATGGCTAATAGAGCTTGTATATGGAAAGGTTCTGGAAGATTGGCTAAGTGCTTGAGTTTACGATGAGTTATCAAGATAGATTGGCGATGAGTTATGCCTATACCTCAACACTAAGTTATGGGAAAAGATGTTATGACTTGGTGGTTGACATAGATAGAGCTTGGCTAGAGGAGATGTTCCGTATCATTTTCTAGGTATCTGCTTAAGGGTTGGATGCTATACCGATTTATCTCTAAAAATAGAAGATAGGGCTTTAGATTGGGGGTCGAGTTATCAAGGAGGGATGAGCCGAGGTCTAAAGCACTTGAAGAAAAGTACTAGAGGCATGGTAGAAAACTTAGCATATGGTTGGCTAAGTATATAACTCGACCCCGAGTTTTGCCTATAACTCGGCACCAAGTTATCATGGTGTATGAGTGGAAGATGGAACTTGTGAGGACTGTTGTAGAGGTTCTATAGATCATGTTAGAGGTGTTGGCTCGTTCATATTAGGTAGGATGACGATACAACAACAAGATGAAAAGATGCGGTCTTCGGATGTTACCTCGTGTTGGGAGTAGGTTCCAAAGATAGCAGCTCATAAAGGAGGGAGCTTCATGGTAGGGAAATGTGAAAGGGTTGTCATGAATAACGGAAATTGGATTGAGTAAGAAGATCCCGGTATCCAAAAAGGAGAAAATCTGGGCTCGGTTATAGGTGCTAAGGAATCGTTGATGACTCGGGATGTTTTCAGTTGTACTCAAAGTAGGGGTATTGTAAATGGGGATGCCCATGGGTCAATAAAGGGACATGTACACCCTGGACCTATGGCTTTTGGTCTAATGTCCAGTTGTGGGTTGCGAGACACGTATCTACCTTTGGGCTATAAGATATGTGAGTACAATAGAGAACAAGGATTTCCATTAGTCCCTGGCTTGGAGGTCATACGGGTTATCATATATTCATAGCACAAGGAGTGATAATTAGGATTGTTGATGGATGCTCTGGATGCTTTAGTTTTTTTCTTTAGTATGTTATCCCTCATAGGTCTCAAGGGAAGTAGGTACTGGAGATAGGAAGACATGGAAGACTAGTATCCTTTATTTGGTTTGTGTTATAACTTTATGATATTGTAGAGTATCATATTATAGTGTTATATGCTAACTCTTTGGTTTCAGGGATAGGTCAGTTATGGTTCATGCACTCTTGTTTCTTACCATATTTACCTACAGTATTTTGAGACTCATTTACCGTTCACACTAGCCTGTTTTATGAACCAAATTTTTATGCTTTGTTTCTTATTATTTTGGATACTCTTAAATGAGTAGAGTAGATTACAAGTTTAGGTGGCGCAATAGCTGTTCGAAGGACAAGCTTGATGGAGCTATCTCGTATTATATACATATTTGGGGTCTACGTTTATTCCACTGTGCAGCACTGGGGAGCCTTAGCATTGAATGCTTACCATTTGTATATAAGGTAGTTGTTGAGTTTGTTCTCCTTCTTATAAAATTCACTATTAATGCATAACTCTGTGTGTATTATACTCCGATGACGATGATCTGTTCGCATTGTTATTACTGTCTTTTATGTTGTATACGTGATATTATATTTTTTCCATGCACTATGAGATGTATGACATGTTATATGCTATATCGATTTATTTCAACCTTGATGATCGTCCTATATTAACCGGGCATGACAGCATCGCACTATTTATATACTATTAGTGTCAGTGGTATAGGGCGGTCGTCACATAACTTAAGAATGTAAGAGTAGCGCTGAGAGCATGTGAGGAAGACTCTTGGATCAGGCGAAGAGTCGTCAGTCTCATATTTAGTTACTATTGTTGCATAGAAGACATACATTCGTAGGATATTTATGGAATGCGACTGAGAGTTGATGTAATTATTTCTGAGACTGAGAGCCTGTGAGATAATCAACCCATGTATATGTTGATTATGATATCACTGGGACAATGACCTTTAACACTACTGAGAGTAGTGTGTTATATAATTTGTCAGTCCGTGAAATGATGGTTTTGATGACAACAACCTTAGAATAGATTATAAAATATAAATAATAACATTATAAGTTTAGATATATATGTAAATGCAGGATTTAACCATGCAGGTACTAAGAAAGAAGACTGTACAGTATAGAGATCCAAGATATCAAGATAGAAGATTCATGAGTATCAAGATTATAAAGAGTTCAAGATTTCAAAGTTAAGTATTTTTTATTAGGCATTTTGTTAAAACTCATAGAAAAACACTGACATCTTAAAATCCAATTTATTCGTGGAATGGAATTCACTTTGAGCCTGTTAAAGGGATGGAACCCTAAGTAGGATGGAACCTACGAGAAATCTACTGGAACATTGTTTTGTATCCGCTAACTTTTATTCAAAATGATTTTTCAAAATTATATCCTGTTTTCAAAATGTTTTCAAAACTTTCCTTTTAAAAGATTCAAAACCCTCTATCCTGATTTTAAATAATTTTAGCCTCGAAATTATCTTTAATTTCAGAGTCAAATTGCTCCTGATTTTAAACTATCTTTTAATATAATATATTTAACTATATTCAAGTATATTTATAAAATATACTCAAATTTAAAATATAAAATTAGAGTTAAATTCTATATATATTATTCTCTATATTTACTTATGAATTTTAATTATATTCAAGTATATTTATAACGTTTAAATTAGTTTTAATATAAGATAAAGGTTAATTTCAAAGAAAATCAAAACATCAAAAAATGCTTTGGGATGTCGACATGCCTATATACCCCATGTAGACATGGTGTCAGTTGAGTTCAAAATTTAAATTTCAAAAGAAGTGTCTATTCGCCATAACTCTTCATGAATGGACATGGCCGTTGTTCTTCTATATATAAGGGTTAGTTTCAACGAATTTGACATCAGATTTTCTGGTTCTTCACTCCTCTTCTTCTTATTCCACTTTTCTTAATACATATTCTTATCATTACTCTGCCGAAATCAACATTGAATCGAACTCGATTACTTCTAGTTTGATTCTCTATCACTCTCTCTACAAGATTCTTAGTGCTTTTCAGAGTTATAGACTTCTTTGTAATCTATTAAGCGAGAAAAGGTGTGATTGTAGCCTTGAAAATCAATCAAGAAAGAAAAGGTGTGATTGTAGGCCTGGTAAATCAATTAGGTAAACGTGTGGCCCGAAAATCAAGTATCTCTACCCAGAGAATCGAAATTCTGGAGGGTGTACCTCGTAGCCTTGAAACCGAGGGTGTAATTGTGCAATTGATTTTGAAAGGAAATCCGTACTTGTGTTGCGGGACTGGATGTAGGGTAACTCTGAACCAGTATAAAATCCGGTGTGTTCTTTCCTTTATTGCTATTATTTTATTTCTGCATCTATGTTTGTTTCTGTGATCATATCTGTGTCTGTATATTGCATACATTGGTGTCTAAATTAACACAAATAGAAAAAGATTTAGTAATTCTTTATTAACACTATTCACCCTCCTCTAGTGTTAATCCTAGCCTTAAGATCCGTAATCCGCATTTCTCACAATTGGTATCAGAGCAAGGTTTTCGAAGTTTCATAATCTGATTTTTGGAAAAGTTTTTAAAATGGCTATATTTGTTAATACTAGTTTAGAAGCATTCAAACCATCATCGTTTCTTGAGTCTGCATATAATCAATATTCAAATTCAAGTTGTCTACCAAGATTGTTTGATGTGCAGGAATCATGCTTTATGGGTGTTGAGGAATCAATCCACAATGGACAAATTGTGCAGATCAGAAAGAACAAGTGGATACTTGATAGTGGGTGTTCTAGGCACATGAATGGAGATCCAGATATACTGAATGATATAATATACAAAGACGGAATATTGGTTAACTTTGGAGACAATTCAAAAAGATATGTGATTCGCATCGGCAAAGTCGGTAATTCTGAAACTCCTACTATTACTAATGTTTTGCTAGTTAAGAATCTGAAACATAATATGCTAAGTATAAGTCAACTATGTGATAAAGGATATAAAATTAAATTTGAAAAAGATAAATGTCACATTGAAGATAATAATTCAATCATTATATTTGAGGGAGTCAGGAAAAAGAATATTTATATTCTTAGTATGAAAGTTTCAAATGATAACCTGTGTCTGTTGGCAAATACAAGTGATCCTTGGATTTGGCACAAGAGATTTGGGCATTTGAGTTTCAAACTCTTATCTAGACTATCAAAACATGATCTAGTAAGAGGTCTCCCTAAAATGAATTTTAAAGTAGATAGTTTATGTGATGCTTGTCAATTATGAAAACTTAAAAAAAGTTCTTTTAAGTTAAAAGATATGATTTCTACTTCAAAACCTCTTTAATTACTTCATCTTGATTTATTTGGTCCATCTCAAATTCTATCAATAAATCATAGTAAATATGACTTTGTAATTGTAGATGATTATTCTAGATTTACATGGACAATATTCTTGAAACATAAAAGTGATACTTTTGAATGTTTTAAGACATTCTCAAAAAGAATTCAAAATCAATTTTCTCTAAAAATTATAACTATTCGAAGTGATCACGGTGCTGAATTTGAAAATGAAAAATTTGAGGAATTCTGCAATAAAAAGGGAATAACTCACAATTTTTCATTTTCGAGAACTCCACAACAAAACAGAGTAGTAGAACGTAAAAATAGGACGATTCAAGAGTGTGCGAGAACTATGCTTATAGAGAGTAATTTACCAAAGAAATTTTGGGTAGAAGTAGTTGCTACCGCCTGCAATATTTTGAATAGAATTTTAATTAGACCTCTAGCTGATAAGACATCTTATGAACTTCTTTATTTAAAGAAACCTAAGGTATCTTATTTCAGAATTTTTGGAAGTAAATGCTTTATTTTAAATACAAAAGATAATTTAGATAAATTTGATCCTAAATCCGACAAAGTATCTTTATCGGATATTCTAATAGAAGTAAAGCATACAGAGTGTTTAATTTAAAAACTAATTCCATTGAAGAAACAATGCATGTTTCATTTGATGAAAATTTCAAAATTTTTGAAGATACAAATGATGAAAAGGATTTAATCACTCAAAATCAAGAATCAATTGAAACTAATAATGAAATTATTCATCCTAATAAAAGGACTAAACTCTTAAAAGATCATCCTACAGAAAATATACTAGGAGATATGCAATCTGTTGTTAAAACTAGAAATCAACTAAGTCGAATGAGTAATGTAGCTTTTATATCAACTATTGAACCCAATAATCCAAAAGAAGCATCAACTGATGATTCATGGATTTTGGCTATGCAAGAAGAATTAAATTAATTTAATAGAAATGATGTTTGGGAACATGTTCCTAGACCAGAAAATAAAACTCTAATTGGAACTAAATGGGTTTATAAAAATAAAATAAATGAACAAGGAGAGGTAGTTATAAATAAAGCTCGATTAGTCGCTCAAGGTTATTGTCAAGAAGAAGGAATAGATTTTGATGAAACCTTTGCTCCCGTTGCAAGATTAGAAGCCATTAGGATTCTACTTGCTTTCGCAAATCATAATAATTTCAAATTATTTCAAATGGATTTAAAAGTGCCTTTTTAAATGGATTTGTAAAAGAAGAAGTATATGTTGAACAACCACCACTATCTGAAAATGATAAATTACCAAATCATGTTTATAAACTTAAAAAAGCATTATATGGCCTAAAACAAGCTCCTAGAGCTTGGTATGATGGACTAAGATCTTATTTATTACAATCTAATTTTGAAATTGGTAAAGTAGATAATACTCTTTTTATTAAAAGAAATAAAAATGATATTCAACTAGTACAAGTTTACGTAGATGATATCGTTTTTGGTTCAACTAATTTTGAAATGAATAAAGAATTTTCTGAAATAATGACAAAAGAATTTGAGATGAGTCATATGGGTGAATTAAATTTCTTTTTAGGATTACAAATAAAATAATTAGATAATGGTATCTTTATTAGTCAAGAAAAATATGCTAAAGACCTAATTAGTAAATTTGGTTTGACTACTGCGAGTTGAAGGCCCACTCCCATGGCAACCATTGAGTACCTTAGTAAAGAAGATCTCTCGAAAGATGTAGATCAAAAACTATATAGAGGAATGATTGGATCACTACTCTATATTACCGCCAGTAGACCTGATATCATGCATAGTGTTTGTCTATGTGCCAGATATCAATCCGAACCTAAAGAGATCCACTTAAAAGCCGTAAAACGAATCATAAGGTATGTTAAACACACATCTGATTATGGTTTATTCTACCCTAAAAATGATTCTCTTGACTTAATATCTTACTGTGATGCTGACTATGCTGGTTGTAAATCAGACCGAAAAAGTACAAGTGGGACTTGTCACTTTTTAGGGCATTCTCTGTTTTCTTGGCTTAGTAAAAAGCAAAACATGGTTTCTTTATCAATAACTGAAGCAGAGTATACTTCTGCTGCTTCGGCTTGTTCTCAAGTAATATATATGCAACAAACCTTAAAAGATTTTGGTTTAAAATTTTCAAAATCACCAATTTATTGTGACAATACAAGTGCGATAAATTTGTCCAAAAATACTACTCAACATGCTCGAACTAAACATATTGATATCAGACATCATTTTCTCAGAATAATATAAGTAAAGAAGTAGTTACTCTCGAGTATATCAATTCTGAGAATCAGGTTGCTGATATCTTAACAAAACCCTTAAATAAATCAATATTTACTAAATTAAGAAGAGAATTAGGTATTAGTTCTATAATTAAAATATAAAATATAAATAACAAGTATAATTAATAATTAATATTAAAATAATTCAAAGAGTTAAAATAAAAAGGACCATGTCGACATCCCCATATACCAATGTCGACATGCAACGTTTTTAAATTTTGTAATTTTCCCACCAAAATTCAAAAAAAATTAGTTATATATTCTTCTCTATTTCGAATTTTTGTTCATTCTCTCTGTTTTCTCTTTAATCTATCTTCTAAAATAAATAAAATAATGGCTTCCTCTTCCAAATCAAACATAAAATCAACCTTTTCATTCCCCTCTCCTACGTCGAGTCCATTTCAACGTACTACTCTCACTCGTGTGACTAAAATGGAAGAATCTATGAAGGATGTACTTAAGATGATGACTAAATTCAAGTGACTCAACTTCATATGGCAAAGGAACAGGAAAGGCAAGGCAAGATTCTTAGGAATTTGCAAAAATTCCTAATGGATAACCAGGCCAACCCTATCTTGATTGATGAAGACTCTTCACTCAATCAAGAACAAGAGGCCAGCGAGGAAGAAGAAGAAGAAGAACCCATGGAAGAAGCACACGAGGAGGATGATGACTAAGTCGTGTGTGTTGGAGAAGTGTGTTTTGACAAGAATGGGAATCTTATCGAACAACATGGAAACTTCTGTTTTCACTATCCAAACTGTTCGATTCATAGATCTACTATGTTTTATAACGCATAATAGTTTCTTTTCTTTCTTCTCCATTGTTGTTTGTGTTTCTTTATGTTTTCTAAATGTTCATGTATATACAACTTCATACGTAATAAATAACTCGTATTCTTATGTGTTTTAATTATAAATATTATTGTGAAATCTTACTTAGGATAGTTGATAATTTAGGACTATGTTTTAGTATTAGATTTAAGTGATGATTACTTATGATAACACTATCATTTTAATCACATGTCATAGAGTATTAGTTATATAGTTTGGAGTTATATAATTATATAGTTTGAAGTTATATAGTTTATATTTAGTTTTTTGTTGATGACAAAGGGGAAGAAATATAAAATAGGGTAGTTAGGCATAAATTAAGGGGGAGTTATTAGTTTTAGGGGGAGTTATTAGGATAGAAGTAAAATTTTATAAACAAATTAAGGGGGAGATTGTTAGTCCGTGAAACGATGGTTTTATTGACAACAACCTTAGAATAGATTATAAAATATAAATACTAACATTATAAGTTTAAATATATACATATATGTAGGATTTAACCATGCAGGTACTAAGAAAGAAGACTGTACAGTATAGAGATTCAAGATATCAAGATAGAAGACTCATGAGTATCAAGATTATCAAGAGTTCATGATTTCAAAGTTAAGTTTTTTTTATTAGGAATTTTGTTAAAACTCGTAGAAAAGCACTGGCATCTTCAAATTCAATTTATTCGTGGAATGGAATCAACTTCGAGCCTGTTAAAGGGATGGAACCCTAAGTAGGATGGAACCTACGAAAAATCTAGTGGAACATTGTTTTGTATCCGCTAACTTTTTATTCAAAATGATTTTTCAAAATTATATCCTGTTTTCAAAATGTTTTCAAAACTTTCCTTTTAAAAGATTCAAAACCCTCTATCCTGCTTTTAAATAATTTTAGCCTCAAAATTATCTTTAATTTCAAAGTCAAATTGCTCATGATTTTAAACTATCTTTTAATATAATATATTTAACTATATTCAAGTATATTTATAAAATATACTTAGATTCAAAATATAAAATTAGAGTTAAATTCTATATATATTATTCTCTATATTTACTTATGAATTTTAATTATATTCAAGTATATTTATAAAGTTTAAATTAGTTTTAATATAAGATAAAGGTTATTTTCAAAGAAAATCAAAACATCAAAAATTGCTTTGTGATGTCGACATGCCCATATACCCCATGTCGACAAGGTGTCAGTTGAGTTCAAAATTTAAATTTCAAAAGAAGTGTCTATTCGCCATAACTCTTCACGAATGGACATGGCTATTGTTCTTCTATAAATAAGGGTTAGTTTCAACGAATTTGACATCAGATTTTTTGGTTTTTCACTCCTCTTTTTCTTCCACTTTTCTTAATACATATTTTTATCATTACTATGCCGAAATCAACATTGAATCGAACTCGATTACTTCTAGTTTGATTCTCTAACACTCTCTCTACAAGATTCTCAGTGCTATTCAGATTTATAGACTTCTTTGTAATCTATTAAGCGAGAAAATGTGTGATTTTAGCCTTGAAAATCAATCAAGAAAGAAAAGGTGTGATTGTAGCCTTGGTAAATCAAATGGGTAAACTTGTGGCCCGTAAATCAAGTAACTCTACCCAGAGGATCGAAATTCTGGAGGGTGTACCTCATAGCCTTGAAACCGAGGGTGTAATTGTATAATTGCTTTTGAAATGAAATCTGTACTTGTATTGTGGGACTGGATGTAGGGTAACTCCGAACCAGTATAAAATCCGGTGTGTTCTTTCCTTTATTGCTTTTATTTTATTGCTGCATCTGTGTTTGTTTCTATGATCATATCTGTGTCTGTATATTGCATACATCGGTGTCTAAATTAACATAAACAGGAAAAAAAATTAGTAATTCTTTATTAACACTATTCACCCTCCCCCCTCTAGTGTTAATTCTAGCCTTAAGATCCGTAATCCGCATTTCTCACATAATTGAACTATTTGCCTATCTCATTGATACATGCTTAATCGAGAGCTAAGTTGGGCATAGTACGTTAGCAACTGGAGATAGTGGTTTTGATGACAGCAACCTTTGTAACTTATTTTATTATAACTTATATACGAACACTACTGCCTAGATATATATATATATATATATATGAATGTTGTTATGCAGGATATATATAAGGCAGGTACTGATTATTGAAGACTGTATAGTATAAAGATCAAGAATGAAGAAATCATGTTTGAAGACTCATGAGTACAAGATCAAGATTTCAAGATATGTGTCTAGTTTTTGTTAAAACTTTATAATAGCATGGAAATCTTCATTTCGAATTTCATTTGAGATGGAACCCATTTCTACTTTCTTAGTGGCTTACAAACCCGCGACAAGTAACATACAAACCTACGACAAGTGGTTTACAAACCCACGAACATCTTGGTTTTGTACAAGTTCTCGAGTCCTGATGTGATGAGATATTCTGCAGGAAGAAGCTTGCAAAACTACTTCAAAATGGTTTTTCAAAATGATTTTTAAAACTGCTTTTCAAAATATTTTAGCCATAAATTATCTTTTCAATTGATTTTTCAACAAGATGTTTTAGCCTTAAAATATTATTTGTTTTTGTTTTAAAATAAACTCTTGTTTTAAACTTATTTTTCAAAACAAATTATACATTGCTTTTAACATATGGATGTATACATAATGGAATACCCATGTCGACATGGTGGTCGTTGAAATCAAAAGTTTTAATTTTCACAAGAAGTGTATGTCCGTTTAAATCTCTTCGCGAATGGTTATGACCGTTGGTGCTTTATAAATAGCCTTCACAAATGAATTTTTTAACTAACTAATTTCTTATTATTTTCACTTCTTCTTCTCCACAAATCCATATTCTGTAATTTTCATATTTTTAAGATCGTGCCGAAATTCTGTCGAATTCTCAAGTGAATCAAATTAGAATCTCATTCTTGTTTGATTCTCTGCCTCTCTCGAAGATCAAAGTGCTATTCAGAGTTATAGTATCAATTTGTAATCAAAAGTTTATCGAATCTCTCTATAAGGCGTGGTTGTGCCTGAAAATCAATTGGGTGATCTTGAGTCCCGTAAATCAAGAGAGTTTGCCCCGGACTCGTGAGACAGTAGGGTACCTCAAGGCCTTTAGAAATTGAGGATTGTAATCTCGACATTGGTATAATAAAAATCTATATGAAGTGGTTTGCCTTGGTATAGGACTAGATGTAGGGTAACTTCGAACCAGTATAAAATCCGGTGTGTTCTTTCCTTTTACTGCTTTTTATTTACTTTCTACATCTGTGTTTGATTCTGTGATTGTTCTGTGATTAAGTTCTGCATTTGTTTGTATCATAATTTTAAATTGGTCCATATAATTCTTAGAATCCATTAAAAATTATTCACTCCCCCTCTAGTGTTAAATTGGCCTTAAGATCCTTAATCCGCACTCACTTTCAAATGGTATCAGAGCATAGGTTTTCATAGTTTTCATAATCTGAAACTTGAAAAGTTAAAAATGGCATTTTTAGAAAGATTTGTGAGTACTAGTTTAAATTAATGTGTTTCATCAAAGTATTATAAGTCTGCATACAGTTTTTATGAAAAATCAAGTTGTCTACCGAATTAGTTTGTTATGCAGGAACTGACATATTACATGGCTTTTGAAGAATCAACAACCAATGGACAAACTGTGCAAATTAATAAAGATAAATGGATACTTGATAGTGGCTGTTCATGGCATTGTGAGAAAATGCGGATTACAAATCTTAAGGCTAGGATTAACACTAGAGGGGGGTGAATAGTGTTAATAAAGAATTACTAAATCTTTTTGAGTTTATGATAAGACTAAAAACTCCATTGTTTGTGAAAAGAGAATCAATTTCATAAGAAGAAAAATCTTGAAAAATAGCAAATTTTCCGGGATGGACTTTGGCATAGATAGCATAATTGATGTATGCTTTTATTGCCTCCGAATCATTGAATAATTGCTCTTTGATTTTTTTGGAAATTCTCATGGTGGATGGGTTGCTTGAAGAAGCCATTAAAGTATAGAGAGCTTGAAGTTATGAAGAGAGAGTTTGAATTTGAAAATGAGAGTGAAAAGATAGTGAATAAATAGATTCTCAAAGGACATATTCTCTGGTCAAAAGGTAGCTTTTTAGAGAATTGAATAAAGTGAAAAGGTGTAGGGAAATTAAAACATTTGAATTCAAATTTTGAAATTCAAATTCAGGTACCCATGTCGACATCATGTTAGGGACCATGTCGACATGTGCCTTTGAATTTTCATGAATTAATTTTTCCTAAGTTCTCTTGTGTGTGTGTGTGTGTGTGTGTTATTTTTAATGTCTATATAAATCTGAAATATTATTAAACTTCAAGTATATTTCAGAAAATATTATTATACTATTAAATAATAATAATAATAATAATAATAATAATAATAATGAAAAAGTAATAAAAATAGAAAATAAAATTTAAAATTCAGACAACACACCAATTCAAAATCAGTCAATCAAACAATCAAGCAACTAATTCTAAGCAAGCGATTTCAACCAATTGTATTGTAAACGTGTACCTTTTTCTGAGTCCGTTTCTTTGAATTAGTCGGAGTCATGAACAGCTGTGAAACACAAATTCAAATTATCTGTCTTCTGATCATCATCACTTGAGGATGAGTCTGAGTCATCTAGAGTAGCAGTAAATGCACGCTTCCATTTCTTTGCTGGATCATTGTTCATAGGGGAATTTTGCCTATCTGGATACAGATAGTCTCTTTTGAAATGGCCCGGTTTATCACAGTTGTAACATTTGTCATTATTTGGAACTACATTCTGATTTCCAGAATTCTTATAGTTGTTTCTCTTGAGATTATTCATCTTTCTGTATTTCAAGAATTTCCTACAATTTTTGGTCATAAAGGATATCTCTTCATCATTATCGTTGTTTGAGTCTGATCCATCGGTCAATGCATTGAATGCCATTGATTTCTTTTCATATGCTTTACTTTCTCTTCTCCCGATCATTTGAACTTCATATGACATTTGATTTCCAATTAGTTCTTCTATCTTTAAAGTACGGATGTCATTTGCCTCTTCGATCGCAAGTGTCTTTTGATCCCATTCTGGAGTTAAGAATTTAAAATCTTTCTGACTTGATCTTCTTCAGAAAATTCCTTTCCTAAAGATATTAGAGAATGCACAATATCCTGAAATCTACTATACATATCTGAAATAGACTCATTAGGATTCATTTTAAATAATTGAAATTGATTTGTGAGCATGGAAATTTTGGTCTGTTTAACTTTGCTTGTTCCTTCGTGAGTAACTTGCAAAGTTTTCCAGATTTCATATGCAGACTTACAAACTAACAACCTATTGAATTCATTTCTATCTAGTGAACAAAACAGAATATTCATAGCCTTAGAATTATTTTGTGCAACAGTCTTTTGCTCAGCAGTTCACTGTGCAAAATTAGTCGTGGGTTAAGAATATTCAGTTTGTGTGATATTCCAAGTGTTTAATCCTATAGATTGTAAATATATTTTCATCCTTTATGCCCAATATGCATAGTTACTGCCATTAAAAAGTGGTGGTCTGACAGTAGACTGACCCTCTACAAATGAACTAGTGACAGGGATACTAGTGTTAGTAAGAGTACCAGTGTTGGTAGCCATTTTGAAAACTTTGAAAACCTTGCCCTGATAACAATTGTGAGAAAATGCGGATTACGGATCTTATGGCTAGGATTAACACTAGAGGGGGGTGAATAGTGTTAATAAATAATTACTAAATCTTTTTGAATTTATGTTAATTTAGACACCGATGTATGCAATATACAGACACAGATATGATCACAGAAACAAGCACAGATGCAGAAATAAAATAAAAGCAGTAAAGGAAAGAACACACCGGATTTTATACTGGTTTGGAGTTACCCTACATCCAGTCCCGCAACAGAAGTACAGATTTCCTTTCAAAAGAAATTGTACAATTACACCCTCGGTTTCAAGGCTATGAGTTACACCCTCCAGAATTTTTATCCTTCGGGTAAAGATACTTGATTTTCAGGCCACAAGTTTATCCAATTGATTTACCAAGGCTACAATCACACCTTTTCTCTCTTGATTGATTTCCAAGGCTACAATCACACCTTTTCTCGCTTAATAGGTTACAGAGAAGTCTATAACTCTGAGTAGCACTGAGAACCTTGTAGAGATAGTGATAGAGAATCAAAGTAGAAGTAATCGAGTTTGATTCAATGTTGATTTCGGCAGTGTAATGGCAAGAATACGTATTAAGAAATGTGGAAGAAGAAGAGGAGTGAAAAACCAAAAAATCTGATATAAAATTCGTTGAAGCTAACCCTTTTTTATAGAAGAACAACAACCACGTCCATTCATGAAGAGCTGTGGCGAATAGACACTTCTTTTGAAATTTAAATTTTGAATTCAACTGACACCATGTCGACATGATCACCCTAGGCATGTCGACATCCCAAAGCAATTTTTGGTGATTTGATTTTCTTTGAAAATAACCTTTATGTTATATTAAAACTATTTTAAACTTTACAAATATACTTGACTATAGTTAAAATAAGTAAATATAGAGAATAATATATATGTATTTTAACTATAATTTTATATTTAATTCTAAGTATAAAAGTTAAATATATATTTAAAAAGATAGTTTAAAATCAGGAGTAATTTGACTTTGAAATTAAAGATAATTTTGAGGCTAAAATTATTTAAAATCAGGATAGAGAGTTTTGATGTTTTTAAAAGGAAAGTTTTGAAATCATTTGAAAACAAGATAATTTTGTAAAATCATTTGAATTAAAATTAGCGGACGCAAAACAATGTTCCACTAGATTTTCATAGGTTCCATCCTACTTAGGGTTCCATCCCTTTAACAAGCTCGAAGTGGATTCCATTCCACGAATAAATTGGATTTTAAGATGTCAGTGCTTTTCTACGAGTTTTAACAAAAATTCCTAATAAAAATACTTATGCTTGAAATCTTGAACTCTTGATAATCTTGATACTCATGAGTCTTCTATCTCGATATCTTGAATCTCTATATTGTACAGTCTTCATTCTTGGTACCTGCATGGTTAAATCCTGCATATACATATATATCTAAACTTATAATGTTAGTATTTATACTTTATAATCTATTCTAAGGTTGTTGTCATCAAAACCATCATCTCACGGACTAACAGGCATATGATTGGAAATCCCGAGATACTCAATGACATTATATATCAAGATGGTGGATTGTTCAACTTTGGAGACCACTCAAAAGGATATGTGATTGGCATCGGCAATGTCAGTAATTCTAAAACTCCTCTTATTTCGGATATTTTGCTAATTCGGAATTTAAAACATAATTTTCTTAGTATAAGTCAACTATTTGATAAAGGATTTAAAATTAAATTTGGAAAAGATAAGTGTCACATCGAAGATAATAAGTCAAATATTATCTTTGAAGGAATTAGGAAGCAAAACATATATATCCTTAGTATGAAAATTTCAAATGATAACTTATGTCTTTTCGCTAATACAAGTGACCCTTGGATTTGGCATAAAAGATTTGGTCATTTAAATTTCAAATTGTTATCTAGGTTATCAAAACTTGACTTAGTTAGAGGTCTTCCCAAGTTAAACTTTAAAGTAGATGTATATGTGATGCTTGTCAATTAGGAAAATTTGAGTAAAGTTCATTTAAATTAAAAGATACGATTTCTACTTCTAAACCTCTAGAATTACTTCATTTAGATTTATGTGGACCATCTCAAGTCCAATCAATTAATCACAATAAATATGTTTTTGTAATTGTCGATGATTATTATAGATATACTTGGAAAAATTTTCTTAAACTTAAAAGTGATGCTTTTGAATTATTTAAAAACTTTGCTAAAAGAATTCAAAATCAAATTTCTTTAAAAATAAAAACTATTCGTAGTGATCACGGTGGTGAATATGAAAACGAAAATTTTGAGAATTTCTGTAATCAAAAAGGAATTACTAATAATTTCAAGAACTCCACAACAAAACGGAGTGGTAGAACGTAAGAATAGAACGATTCAAGAGCATGTTAGAATAATGCTTTCTGATATTAACTTACCTAAAGACTTTTGGGCTGAAGCAGTCACTACAGCGTGTTATATATTAAATAGGATTTTAAGTAGACCATTAACTAATAAAGCACCATATTAATTACTTTACAACAAGAAACCCATAGTAGCTTATTTTAAAAATTTTGGTAGTAAGTGTTTTATTCTTAATACAAAAGATAATTTAGATAAATTTGAACCTAAATCCGACGAAGGTGTCTTCATCGGATATTCTGATAGAGTAAAGCATTTAGAGTTTATAATTTAAGAACTAACACTATTAAAGAAACAATGCATGTATCTTGTGATGAAAATTTTAAAGATACTGTACAAATAAAAGATGAAGAAGATTTTGCAACTTTAAATAATGAATCTAATGAAATTAATTGTGAAATCATTCAACCTAATAAAAGAATTATGCTATTAAAAGATCATCCTGTACAAAATATACTAGGAAATATTGAATCTATAGTTAAAACAAGAAATCAACTAAATAGTATGAGTAATGTAGCTTTTATATCAACTACTGAACCTAAAAATCCAAAGAAAGCATCATCTGATCATTCATGGATTCTTGCTATGCAAGAAGAATAGAATCAGTTCACCAGAAATGATATTTGGGAACTTGTTCCTAGACTTGAGGATAAAAGTATAATTGGAACAAAAGGGGTTTATAAAGTAAAATGAATGAACTTGGTGAGGTCGTCAGAAATCAGGCTCGTTTAGTCGCACAAGGTTATTGTCAAGAAGAAGAAATCGATTGACAAAACCTTTGCACCCATAGCAAGACTAGAAGCTATCAGAATTCTACTTGCTTTCGCAAATTGCAAAAATTTCAAGTTATATCAAATGGATGTTAAAGGCGTTTTCTAAATGGTTTTTTAAAAGAAGATGTTTATGTTGAATAACCTCCACTTTTTGAAGATGATAAATTTCCAAATCATGTATGTAAATCAAAGAAAGCTTTATATGGTCCGAAACAAGCTCCTAGAGCCTGGTATGAAAGACTAAGATCTTATTTACTACAATCTGGTTTTGAAATTGGTAAAATAGATACAACTCTTTTTATTAAAAGAAACAAAAATGATATTCAATTAGTATAAATATATGTAGATGATATAATATTTGGATCAACTAATAACGTAACGGATAAAGAATTTTCAGATATTATGACTAAAGAATTTGAAATGAGTCATATAGGAGAACTAAGTTTCTTCTTAGGACTTCAAATCAAACAATTAGATAAAGGAATTTTCATTAGTCAAGAAAAGTATGCCAAGGATTTAATTAATAAATTTGGATTGACCACTTCTGGTGGGAAACCAACTCCAATGACCACTAATATAGATTTAAGTAAAGAAGATAAATCAAAAGATGTTGATCAAAAACTATATAGGGAATGATTGGTTCGCTGCTTTATATAACAGCAAATCGTCCTGACATCATGCATAGTGTCTGTCTCTGTGCAAGATACCAATCGAAACCTAAAGAAACCCACTTAAATGCTGTTAAAAGAATTTCAAGATATGTAAAACATACTTTAGATTATGGTTTATTTTACCCTAAAAATGATATATTTGATTTAATTTCATACTATGATGATGATTACGCTGGTTGTAAATCAAACCAAAAAAGTACAAGTAGAACTT
The DNA here is from genome assembly GCA_030765085.1 of Allium cepa. Lineage (NCBI taxonomy): Eukaryota > Viridiplantae > Streptophyta > Magnoliopsida > Asparagales > Amaryllidaceae > Allium > Allium cepa. The sequence continues at coordinate 623,503,953 of CM060941.1, forward strand.
GTCACTTTCTAGAACATTCTATGATTTCCTGGTTTAGTAAGAAGCAAAACACTGTATCCTTGTCAACAACTGAAGTAGAATATATATCTGTTGCTTTGGCTTGTTCTCAAGTTATATATATATATATATATATATATATATATGCAACAAACTTTAAAAGATTTTGGATTAACTATAACTAAATCGCCAATTTATTGTGATAATACTAGCGCGATAAACCTATCTAAGAATCCAACTCATCATGCTAGAACTAAACATATTGATATTAGACATCATTTTCTTAGAGATAATATAAATAAAGAAGTCATAACTCTTGAATATATTAATACTGAAAAACAAATTGCTGATATATTAACCAAACCACTAAATCAACAAAACTTCAGTAAATTTAGAAGAGAATTAGGTATATGTTCATTAACTGAAACATAAATTATAAATAATACAAGTATAGTTAATAATTAATAAAAATAAAAAAAATGAACTAAGCATGTCGACATGACCCATCCCCTATGTCGACATACATGCAAGATTTTCAAATTTAAATTTCCCTCTAAAATTAGTTATTAAGTTGTATATTTATATATTTCGACTTTTACTCCTTTTTCTCTGTTCCATTCTATGTAATAAACTTCTGAAATAGTAAATTAATGGCTTCCTCTTTTAATAATAAACCTATTTTACCCACTTCTCCTCATTCTGGTCCTTTTCAATGTTCCACACACGTACGGGTCATTAAATTGCAAGAGAAGATGAAAGATTTGCTTGAAATGATGATGGATATTCAAATGAGTCAACTGCGAATGTTTAGAGAACAAGATAGGCAAGGAAGAATCCTTAGGAATTTACAAAAATTCCTTATGGATAACCATGCCAATCCCATTGTCATCGTAGAATCATCACAAGCTATGGATTTTGAAGAAGAAGAGCCTCTAGAAGAACCACAAGAGGATCAAGAAGAAGAACATCATCTACCGAATCCGGATGTTCATATGACGAAGACGATGGCGTGATTTTCTTTGGGGAGGTCCTTTTTGACGCTAATGGGAACTTGGTCGAACAAAGTGGAAACTTTTATCTCCCCTATCCAAATTGTTCGGTCCATAAATCACCAATAGTTAAGGGTCCTCGTTAAGCATTTTTTTCGTTTTCTTCATTGTTTATTAGTTTGTTATTGTGTATATAAGTGTTATATTAATTAATGTTCTTCAAAAAACAATCTCCGATGTATAGAAACATGAATTTCAGTTAGGATGCCATATTTCATATGTTATTATTCTTATGTCATATGTTTGTTTACCGCATTTTCTATTAAGTTCAAGGTTTATAGCTTATTTTTTGTTAATGACAAAGGGGGAGAAGTTATATAAAATAATAGGCTTGGAGTAAGGGGTAGTAATTATTGGAGTAAGGCGGAGTTGTTGGTGCAAGGGGGAGTTATAGTATGATCGAAGTGGTAAGTATATTTTATAAGATTGTCATCATCAAAAAGAGGAAGATTGTTAGGAACTGGAGATAGTGGTTTTGATGACAACAACCTTTGTAACTTATTTTATTATAACTTATATACGAACACTATTGTCTAGATATATATATATATATGAATGTTCTTATGCAGGATATATATAAGGCTGGTACTGATTATTAAAGACTGTACAGTATAAAGATCAAGAATGAAGAAATCATGTTTGAAGACTCATTAGTATCAAGATCAAGATTTCAAGATATGTGTCTAGTTTTTGTTAAAACTTCATAATAGCGTGGAATCTTCATTCCGAATTTCATTTAGGATGGAACCCATTTCTACCTTCTTAGTGGCTTACAAACACATGACAAGTAGCTTACAAACCTACGACAAGTTGCTTACAAACCCACGAACATCCTGGTTTTGTACAAGTTCTTGAGTCCTGATGTGATGAGATATTCCGCAGGAACAAGCTTGCAAAACTACTTCAAAATGGTTTTTCAAAATGATTTTCAAAACTACTTGTCAAAATATTTTAGCCTTAAAATTATATTTTCAGATGATTTTCAAAAATATGTTTTAGCCTTAAAATATTATTTGTTTTTGTTTTAAAATAAACTCTTGTTTTAAACTTCGTTTTCAAAACAAATTTTACATTGTCTTTAACATAAGGATGTCGACATCATGGAATACCCCATGTCGACATGGTGGCCCTTGAAATCAAAAGTTTCAATTTTTAAATGAAGTGTCTATTCGTTTAAATCTCTCCACGAATGGTTATGACCATTGGTGCCCACGAACGAATTTTTTAACTAACTAATTTCTTATTTCTTCACTTCTTCTACTCGACAAATCCATATTCTATAATTTTCATATTTTTAAGATCGTGCCAAAATTCTACCGAATTCTTAAGTGATTCAAATTAGGATCTCATTCTTGTTTGATTCTCTGCTCTCTCTCGAAGATCAAAGTGCTATTCATAGTTATAGGATCAATTTGTAATCAAAAGTTTATCGAGTCTCTCTATAAGTTGTGGTCGTGCCTGGAAATCAATTGGGTGATCTTGAGTATCGTAAATCAAGAGAGTTTGCCCCAGACTTGTGAGATAGGAGGATACCTCAAGGCCTTTAGAAATTGAGGATTGTAATCTCGACATTGGTATAATAAAAATATGTATGAGGTGGTTTGCCTTGGTACATGACTGGATATAGGGTAACTCCGAACCAGTATAAAATCCGGTGTGCTCTTTCCTTTTAATGCTTTTTATTTACTTTCAAGAACTGTGTTTGATTCGGTGATTGTTCTATGATTAATTTCTACATTTGTTTGCGTGATAATTTTAAATTAGTCCATATAAGTATTAGAATCTATTAAACACCATTCACCCTTCCTTTAGTGTTAAATTAGCCTTAAGATCCTTAATCCGCACGCACTTTCATAGTAGAGTGCTTGCTATGTTCCTTTCATATATGATTGTGTGATGGATGTTTTGATTGTTGAGTGTTTACTATGAATTAATGTTTTATGTATGTACAATTTATGATGGGATCTATAACCTTACGATGTCATATACTGATTTACTTACTACATGGATTATATTGTACTATTACAATTACCTATTGAAAATTTTAATTTAGACATAGTCTGAACAGTGTACTATTTTATAATACTCGGGTCGGCCTGAGGTGTTTCAGGTTAGGTACTCGGTAGCTAGCTTTACTATGGACTACTTTTGTGAGGCTAGAGTATAAGTTATAGGATGATAGATGTAACAACCTTCCCTTCGTAATACCCTGAATAGATGTTGAGTGACAACGTCTGACTCCTGAATACCACAAAAATAGTCGGGTAAAAATAAAAAACCAAACATCACTAAGGTACGGTAGAATCTCATAGTAGAATGATAATATAATATACTAGATATACATGAGGAATAGGATAAACAAATACAGAAAGTCAAAGTACAATATCTAATACAGCAAGCCTCATATATCAATAGCCAATCTGTCACGTACTACTACAACATAAAATACATATCCATAGTATCGACTTTTTGTCATGACCCGATTTTCCGATGCACGAAAATCGACATCAATACGTCCACTATATTAAATGTCGAACGATCGAATGCCGGAAAACTAAACCGTAAGGGAAAGAAGAAGGAGGTAGAAGAAGAAATATAGAAAAAAAACATCAGAATCTCACAAACGCAGCAGAACAACATATAATAGATAAATGACTGATCTTTATACAAAAAAGAACTATATCTGTTTTACACATTACATCATCAGAATACTACACAATCAATGTCAAAATACTGGACAGTTATATTAACTTGTCCTCACGAAACTGAATACATAGCTTACAACACAGCGGAATATACATCTAGTATGTGCTACGTCTCGCCATCCAGCTCGTCTCTTAAGCTCCATAGCCGTCCATCCAGAATCTGAACTCTATAATACTCGGTCTGACCCGAGCATTATAGTGAAATAATACCCGAGTCAGTCTGGAAAACCAGCGCGAAAAAACACACTCAATTGGATTATTAAAGTTTTCAAATCCTTTAAAAATCAAAGGTACGTATCTCGTAAGACCACGCCACAAATAAACATATTGGGTTTTTACCTTACGATAACCAAAACTTTGAAAAGATGCTATGCTATGATACCAATTGTAAGTAGCCATGCTCTAGGATCGAGTAATATTGATAAACTACTTGTGCGGATAAGTAAATAAACAGTAAATGCAGTGAAGTAACTGACATCAGAGATTTTTATACTGGTTCGGAGTACCATCCAACGTCCAGTCCCAGACTCCTTCTGGAATTTCACTAAAACAACCCTCACTTAAAACGGAGGAATAGGTTTACACCGTCTGAGCAACCGAACAAGACTTCAACTGCCTAAGCAACAGAATAGGACTTCTACTGCTTGACCAACCGAATAGGAATTTTGTACAAATAAAAAATGTATCTGACTGTAGTGTGTTCTTAAATAACACTGATAAGTCAATTAAGTACAATCTTCCTATAATCTTCTCCTTTATGATATGTAGTGTGATGAGCTTTGAGAATTGTGGAAGATGAAGATAAAGTGATCAATGATCAAAGTATGTGAGCAATTTGAGTGCAATTTGAAAACTTGAGAATATATGAGAATTCAAGAATATTAAAAATAGATTCGGTTAATTATTTGTTGAATTCTGTAATCTATTTATAGTGTATAAAGATTTGCAACTATAGATGAAAAGTTATATTGAAAAGAACAGGTGCAACCATTGATTTTGAAAACGTTTCTATTTGGTGAAGAGAAGCATCTATTCATGAAAATAGCCGTTGAGAATATTCAGACTTCTGAATAAAATAATTCAAACTTCTGAATTAAGTTGAAACGCAAACAGCAAGGAAATAGGCTATTTTTGGGATTTTTCATCCGTCTGAATATTTTCATTCAGACGTCTGAATATTGTGGAACCATAATTTTGTTTCAGCATTTAGACGTCTCAATGACATTATTCAGACGTCTAAATTTAGCCTATAACAAAAATTACCACGGATCAAATGGTTAGAGAACTTGCCTTCTGAATTAGTGACCCAGGTTCGAGTCCTGCTCCATGCAATTTTTGAAAACTTGATTTTTCATTTAAAATATGAATGTATATATGTGTATACCGTTTGGAGTAGATTTTAACATTTGTAAACTCTAAGCACGACACTATATGACTAACAATATTTTGTTTCTCACCTTCGTTTTGTCTGTATCGTGTATATCTCTTCTTGTATCTCCATATACACACTCCCATCCTTTTTTAAACTGTGTATCTTCGTTTTGAATGTATTTTTTATCTCTTTTTGATACTCATGTACCTGCAAATTAGATTAGAGATTCTTTGGAATAATTGTATAGTTGTTGTCAATAAAATCCAACAATAGAGATTCTAACAAACATTTCTTATCAATCATCTGATATTATAGTAGTGTCTATATACAAATACTTATTCAAATAGCCAAAATTGTTACATTCATTAAATTCCAGTATAATAGATATGCAAACAAATACGAAGGCACTTATTAGAGATTGGGTTTCCATCAATGGAAGGGGGTATCGCCCATCATAGTACATGGTCTAGATCAACGTACCGAGGATCCACCCCAATCCCCTGCTACACAAGGCCAGAGCTACCCCTTACTGGATAGTCCGAATAAGATCATCCCACGGTTGAGATCAGAAACCGTCCACACAACCGAATAAAAAGGGGCATCCAAATAGGGATAACCTTACCCTAACTAGTTGCTAGCCACTAAGCCTTGCTACACCTCCCCTATTTTAGCCATTCCCGGTTGATGAGGCTCGAGGCTATGCATTATCTTTTTAGCACACATACACTTAGAATACTCATCGTCCTCCTGACGATGTTCTGATAGCATTCGTCCATACAACTCTATTCCCGGTCTGAACGGAACAGGAGGGACTACTCCTACTATATCCTTTTTGGAATCACCCTCAAGATTATTAAAGATTAGCCCTTGCACTTCACTGCTCCATCTTCGACTCCAAGCTCTTGTCTTCCTCATGAAAATGTTCAACCAAATCGAAGTGGTTTTCGAGAAATTAATCCTGATCCCGGTACCTTCGAAACGATCGGCGCATTGCCCAAATTTTGATAGTCGGTTATTTAACTATCATATTACATCCACTATGGTTATAACGTTTACAAATCTCATTCTGTTATATACATTATTCCTTAACTTTGGTTATAACATTATTTTCTTATCTCAATTTCCATACATAGATGATAATAATTTAATATTATCACTTCCTAACAACCATGCAACCATATATATACTATAATAATTTCTAAAAATTATTCCTTTTATATATAAAAATAATTTGGACAAAATTATTTCATCTACCCTATTTAAAACAATACCATGTTGAACTGTTCTTCATAAGTGTTTAGAGATCTCTATCAATAACGTTAATTATTCATATTGACCAGAATCCATAAGCCACTCAACAAACCAATCAACACAATATAAAACAATTTTTATATTCGCTAACAAATATGCTCTCATATCCATTAATACACTCAAACTCATTCTAGAGTACTACAGACTCTATTTCAAATGAGTAATCCCTACCAGATCCAAGGTTCTCGCTTAACCTGGCTCTGATACCAAATGTCACGACCTAATTTTTCAATGCCTGAAAATCGACATCAATACGTCCACTGTATTAAATGCCGAATAATCGAATGCCGGAAAACCAAACCGTAAAGAAAAGAATAAGGGGGTAGAAGAAAAAATATAGAAAACAACATCAGAATCTCATAAATGCGGCAGAACAACATATAATAGATAAATGACTGATCTTTATACAAAAAGAACTATACCTGTTTAACACATTACGTCATCAGAGTACAACACAATCAACGTCAAAATACTGGAAAGTTATATTAACTTATCCTCATGAAAGTGAATAAACAGCTTACAACACAGCGGAATATACATCAAGTATGTGCTACGTCTCGCCATCCAGCTCATCTCCTAAACTCCATAGCCGTCCATCTAGAATCTGAACTCTATAATACTCGGTCTGACCCGAGCATTATAGTGAAATAACACCCAAGTCAGTCTGGAAAACCGGCGTGAGAAAACACACTCAATTGGACTATAAATTCAAAATCCTTTAAAAATCAAAGGTATATCGTAAGACCACACCACAAATAAACATGTCGGGTTTTTACCTTACGATAACCAAAACATTTCTTATCAATCCTTTGATATTATAGTAGTGTCTATATACAAATACTTATTCAAATAGCCAAAATTGTTGCGTTCATTAAATTCCAGCATAATAGATATACAAACACATCCGAAGGCACTTATTGGAGATTGGGTTTCCATCAATGGCAGGGCTACTGGGGTACTGCCCATTACAGTATGTGGTTTAGATCAACGTACCGAGGATCCACCCTAATCCCCTGCTACACAAGACCGAAGCTACCCCTTACTAAATAGTCCAAATAAGATCATCCCGTGGTTGGGATCTGCAACTGCGCACACAGCCGAATAAAAAGGGACATCTAGACAGGAATGACCTTACTCTAATTGGTTGCTAGCCACTTAGCCTTACTGCATCTCCCCTGTTTTAGCCATTCCCGGTTGATGAGGCTCGAGGCTATGCCTTACCTTTTTAGCACACATACACCTAGAATACTCACCGTCCTCCTGACGATGTTCTGATAGCATTCATCCATACAAGTCCGTTCTCGATCCGAAAGGAACCGAAGGCACTACTCCTACTACATCTATTTTGGAATTACCATCAGGATTAGTAGAAATTAGCCCTTGCACTTCACTACTCCATCTTTGAATCTAGGCTCTTGTCTTCCTTACGAAAATGTTCAAACCGGATTGAAGTGGTTTTCGGAAAATTAATCCCGATCCCGGTCTCTTCGAAACGATCAGCGCATTGGCCAAATTTTGATAGTCGGTAATTTAACTATCATATAACATCCACAAGTAACCATGAGGCCTTAATAATTTCCCAAGTTATTTATTTCTAAATATCTTCGCAAGATATTTTTCTAGACTTCAACCCTTTGAAAATAGTTTCAAATCACCTTTTTCTCGCGGAATAAATTTCCACTCAATTGTTTTATTCCATTGAACATCACCAAGTCTTAATACTTTAGATTTTAAATAATTTAAATCGCTTTATCCAAAAATATACTTTAAAACACTTAAAATAAAAAATAATTAAAACACTTTATTAAAGTACCAGTTATGAAATTTTATAATAATTTCTCATGTAAAACTTAAGCCAAAACTAAAATGAAAGTTATTCTATAAGGTATAAATATTAAATAATTATCTTTATATAATAGTACTAGTTAAACCTTTTAAAATAATTTACTTGTATAATTGACTCAATAAATATCTACTTTTAAAATTTTCGAAACAACTAATAATAATTTCTTTCTAAACATTCTTTTTAGACCACTTTAAACCCTCTAACTTATACTTGAAAATCTTACTTTGAAAATATACTTGGCTTTTCAGGAAAATACACTTTCCTTTCCATACCTTTAAAAATAAACCGCTATTTATTTTCAAACAAATAACCCTTTCCTTATAAATTCTCAACCTGAATTTATACTTCCAAATTATCCTCTGATAAATATTTCACTTTATTTGTAAACCCTGTTTATAAATTTCACAATCTCGTTCTCCTTTATTCACAGTTATAACACTTAGTCGGTTATCATATCGATTTCCAAAACGAACTCCATTTCAAAATAAATTCCTTTACTTGTCCAAATTTATTTCAAAACCTATTTGTCCCATATTCACAACTTTATTTGTGATTTAAATTCTTACTTAAATTAGAAATATCAATTTCATACTTTATTTCTAAAATTCTCCTTTTATTTTTCCCAAACTCGTTCAAATCTTGAATATTAAAAATACATTTCTTCATACAAAAAAAATTTAAGTCCTCATTTTAAGTAAAATATTTTTTTCCCACTTATTCAAAATTCTTATTTTTCCTATCCTTGAATTTATTATACAAGATTTAAAATCAAACCTTTATCCTTTCCCAAATTCATTCCTTTAATTTATTTGAATTCACTATAATTATTTTACTTAAAAATTTCCCTTTTTATTTCCTTAAAAAAAACCAAACTTTATATATATTTCATTTTTCTCAAATACTAATATATATTCAACACACCATAACATTCAATAATTTAATTCCTAATATAGTCAATATAGTCCATCATAGATTATCGCATAAATCACATTACTGAATATAAAATAAATTCAACATTTGAGGAATCCAATTGGATCCCTCCCTCAAACCTATTTCCCTGCATCCACAGATGTTAGCACAACAATTTAAAATACCAATCCCACTTCGAGGGGGATATCACGGTATATAGGGTCATCCGCTATTATTCGAGGCGCATAGGGTCTCATCCGCGATATAATGTGGGAAATCAATCATCCAATATATATATATATATATATATATATAACATATCACATCCAAGATGAAAATAAAATATCAATTCAAGCAAACAACCAATAATTTAAATTTAACTATTTAATTTAAAAGGTCACCCAAATGAGTGAGATTAACTATAAGGACACGATTTTTCGATGCTCGAAAATCGACATCAATACGTCTACTGTATCAAATGCCAAACAATCGAATGTCGGAAAACCGAACCATTAGGGTTAATGAAGAAGGAGGTAGAAGATGAAATAGAAACAATATCAGAATCTCACTATCACAGCGGAACAATATATAATAGATAAATGACTAATCTTTAAATAAAAAGAACTATATCTGTTTATACATTACATCATCAGAGTCCAACAAAATTCCTAACATGCAACTAGATAGTTATCATAATCTATCCTCACAAAACTCACTATGCATTTAGTCATACATGGCGAAATATTCATCAAATATGTTTGATACGTCACGCCATCCAGCTTGTCTCCTGAGCTCCATAGCATCCTACCATGTATCCTATAATACTCGGTCTGACCTAAGCATTAAAGTCAAATAACATTCGGTTAGTTTGGAAAACCAGTGTGAGAAAACACACTCAATTGGATTATTAAAGTTTTCAAAATCCTTTGAAATCAAAGTTTTCTCGTAAGACCACCCCAAAAATAAACATGTCGGGTTTTTGCCTTATGATAACCAAAACATTTTTTATCAAATCTGTTTGATATTATAATAGTGTCTATAGAAAGTAAAATAGAAACTAGCTAAAATGCTTGCATCTCATGTCTCAGCATAGTTGGGCATGATCAAAACTGTGCAGGCGCTTATTGGAGATTGGATTCCATACAATGGCAGCGCTACTGAGGTGCTGCCCGTCACAGTGCATGGTCAAGATAACCATACCGAGGATCCATCCTAATCTCCTGCTACACAAGACCGAAGCTACCCCTTACTGGATAGTTCAAATAAGATCACCCCGCGGTTGGGATCAACAACCGCCCACACAGCCGAAATAAAGGGACATCTGGACGGGGGTGACCTTAGCCTAATTGGTTGCTAGCCACTTAGCCTTGCTGCACCTCCCATGTTTTAGCCATTCCCGGTTGATGAGGCTTGAGGCTATGCATTATCTTTTTAGCACACATTTAACTTAGAATGCTCATCATCCTTTTGACGATGTTCTGAAAGCATTCATCCATACAAGTCTGTTCTCATCCGAACGGAACCAAAGGCACTACTCCTACTGCATCCATTTTGGAATCACCCTCAGGATTAGTAGCGATTAGCCCTTGCACTTCATTGCTCTATCTTCTACTCCAAGCTCTTGTCTTCCTCATGAAAACTTTCAAACCGGATCGAAGTGGTTTTCGGGAACCAATCCCGGTCTCTTCGAAACGATCAACGCATTGGCCAATATTGATAGTCGGTTATTTAACTATCATATAACATCCACAAACAAACATCAGGCCTTAATAATTTTCCAAATTATTTATTTCAAAATATCTTTGCAAGATATTTTTCTATACTTCAACCCTTTGAAAATAATTCCAAATCACTTTTTCTCATGGAATAAATTTCCATTCAATTTTATTTCCACTGAAAATTACTAAGTCTTAAATACTTTAGATTTTTAAATAATTTAAATCGCTTTGTCCAAAAATATATACTTCAAAACATTTTAAAATAAAATTACTTAAAAGACTTATTAAAGATAAAGGTTATGAAATTCTATACTAATTTTTAAATAAAACTTCAGCAAAACTACTATTCAAAATAAAGCTACTTTACAAAATATAAATATTTAATAATTATCTTTTAAATCATAGCACTAGTTAAACCTTTTAAAATAATCACTTCTATAATTAACTTAACAAATTTTTACTTTAAAAATATATAACAACTTGAATAATAATTTCCCAAAAACATTCTTTTAAAACAACTTTAAAACTCTTAATTTATACTTAAAAATCTGCTTTGAAACATACTTGGCTTTTTAGGAAAATACACTTCCCATTCTGAATAATCATTTAATCAGTTAATAAATCCTTCTCCATTTATCCCAATTTAATTTACGTTTCAAACCCGTAAGTTTCTTTTCCACCCTTTTAAAAATAAAACCACTATTTATTTTTAAAACAATTACCCATTCCTCAAAATTCCCATCCCGAATTTATGCTTCCAAATTATCCTCTGATGAATATATCGCTTTATTATAAACCCCGTTTATAAATTCCATAATCTCATTCTCCTTTAATCCCAATTTCAACACTTAGTCGGTTTCCAAACCAATTTTCAAAATTAACTTCATCTTAAAATAAATTCCTCTATTTACCCAAATTTATTTCAAAACCCATTAATTTCATATTCACTTTTATATTTATAATTTAAAATCTTATTTTAAACTGAAACATCCATTTCATACTTCATTCAAAAATTCTATGCTTTTATTCCTCTCCAAACATTTTAAATCTTAAATTCTTAAAATAAAATCCTTTAATTTTTAGAAAATATCACTTAAGTCTCCAAAACTCTTTATTTTCTTTTCCATACTCAGAATTCATTTACTAGAATTTAAAAAAAAAAATCAACTTTTAATCCTTCCCAATTTCATTTTAAAATTTATCCAAATTAGATAAATTATTTTACCTAAAAGTTATCTTTTTAATTCCTTCAAAAATATATTCTTTATATTTTTTGATATCTCAAAATACCCAAAATATATTCTATCAACCCATAGCATTCAATATTTCAATTCCTAATATAATCAATATAATCTGTCATAAATTATCACATAAATCATATTACTGGATATAAAAAAATTCAACATTTTAAGGAATCCAGTTGGATCCCTCCAACCTATTTCCCTGCATCCATTGATGTTAGCACAACAATTTAAAATACCAATCCCACTTCGAGGGGGATATCGTGGTATATAGGGTCGTTCGCTATTATACGTGGCGCATAGGGTCCCATCCGCTATATAATGCGAGAAATCAATCACTCCAATATATATATATATATATATATATATATATATATATATATATATATATATATAACATATCACATCCAAGTTGATAATAAATTATCAATTCAAGCAAACAATCAATAATTTAAATTTAACTATTTAAATTTAAAAGGTAATCCAAATGAGTGAGATTAACTCACTTTTGCTTTTCGCTTTGCAATCCATTTCTATCTCGACTATTACTTCCCAATTTTGTACCTTGTAACAACATTATATTGTTTATTAATACACGAACAAATCGAGCAATCTATTTCCATTTAATAAACTTAATTAACCTATAATTTTATTTGAACTAATTTTTCCTAAATAAATTTCAAGTTACAAAAATAATTAATTAAGTTAATCTCCCTAATACATTATTTTAAAATAAACAAGCAAATTTAAATGTAAATATGTATATTTATTTTTCTTTTGAATATATATATATATATATATATACTCACACTCATAAAAGTAATCTATGCAATTTTTAAAAAATCTAATTTATATAAACTCAAACATTTAAAAACCCTATATATATTTTTACAAAATTTTTTGATATATAATTTTTTTTCTCTGTTTACCTATAAATATATATAATTAGATCAAAATGGGCATGTCTATATATACATTTATACTTATATACTTTTCTTTACTGACCACGTTATAATTTTTATAATAGGATGTGTATACATGCTAATTAACATAGTACCATTTTTAACATTAACAGTGAGTTAATTATATATTTTCGAAACCTGTATGTATATATATTTTATAAAATAAAATAAAAATTAGCGATACCTTACTGCCTTTAATTGCTCGCTCGCAACAACACTCGATCGATACCCATTAGGCAAACTCGACAATACGCCATCAAACCCCACGAGCACTCGTGTAACGACCCGCTATTTTGGACTATTCGCATCCGCACACGTCGGACTTGAATAATTCAAAATACCAAATTGTTAATTTTAATTTGGCAAAACTCATATATACAGTAAATAAATAATCACAGAATCACAGACACGGAGTAATAATATGCAGCGGAAGTAAAAGAGATAGTAGTTCATGAAGCTACTATATAAATATATAAGATACATCAGAGTTAAATAAGTTACAACAGAAGTCTCGAATACAACAGAAGTCTCGAATACAACAGTCAAATATAAGAATCAGAATACATCACTGGATAAGCTTATTTAATTTACGGGCAACCTTAACCGGATCGACCGTGACTTAAAGAATAAGATCGATGCAGAATTCCGAAGTAAATCAACATCAAATCTCAAGAAATAGAATTCAGGCATAGGGAAGATAGATAGCATCGTAAACCGATAATACAGAAATCTCCGGTAAATCGATGCCTATTGTAAAGGAGTTTCACACCTTTACAAATAATTCGAAGGTTGGCGAGACCGCCGATCTATTATAGATATCATTCGAAGTGGAGTTATGGGATGCTCCAGAATTGAAAGAAGACGAATATTGAGGGACAAGAATGAACTTCGGAACCGAGGGAACGTTCCAAAATTCAAGGGAATTGAGTTAAAAGGAAGAGATTAAAACTCGAATGAGAGTGATTCTGTAAATACATTTACCATATATGCTGAGTTCTGCCTAGAGCTACCAAAAGCTCTGATACCAACTGTAACGACCCACTATTTTGGACTATTCGCATCCGCACACGTCGGACTTGAATAATTCAAAATACCGAATTGTTAATTTTAATTTGGCAAAACTCAGATATACAGTAAATAAATAATCACAGAATCACAGACACAGAGTAATAATATGCAGCGGAAGTAAAAGAGATAGTAGTTCATGAAGCTACTATATAAATATATAAGATACATCAGAGTTAAATAAGTTACAACAGAAGTCTCGAATACAACAGAAGTCTCGAATACAACAGTCAAACATAAGAATCAGAATACATCACTGGAATCATCGAATATCTGAAAGCTGGATAGATAGCTGAATCTCCAGGCGAAGCTCCAACTCCAAAGGTGAGTCTCGAAAGCTGAACCACTTAGTCTGACCCGAGCGTAAAGCAAAACACAAAACACTCGAGTCAGGATTAATATTCTCATATCAATAAATCCAACTCAAGTGAAATAGCAATCGAAATACAAGTAACTCAAAGGATGCTGGAATCACCATCCTCTAAGGATCCATTAAACTATCTACTATGTAGTAATATACGCTAAATAGATAATGTCTATCAGTAATATAAAGTATCAAAATAGTGTTAAGGCGTTACCATTATCCCCCTTAACACATTTTATAAATGTCATAGTCTATACAGCACTGTAAACTCCACCGTAAACTAGTGGGATATCAGGGAGTACTCCATAGGTATAACACAAAACAAATTCGTAGTGGTCGCGTATATAGGGATACAAGTATGACAAGGCACATGAGGCAATACCCAAGGTAGTGAAACTACCGTTCGCCTGATCCGGACTGGTGAGAACGCATCGCCGCAGCGATCGCAACACCGCGAAACAACACTCCTGAAAAGTACGAGGGTGCACCAATCAATAACAAGTAATGAGTAGTTTACGAAGAAGTGTGTTCGCTCGAGGTGGCTAACCCCATTTGGCCCGGCACGGCTCCTGATTTTAGTCATTTCCAATTTGACACAAGTGTCAAGGCTATCCATTATCGTTCTCTTTCTTCAGTCATCACGTACATCATTCCAACCACTTCATTCTGGATCATCACTCCGCGTATAGTTATTAAAGTGGTTTTAGGTTTAGATAGAGAGTATATCCATAACCGATTCCGGTTTCTTTAATAACTTTCGTAATTATTACACTGATTGGTCGTTTGATAAATTTCAAAAAACCAAATCAATTCAATTTCAATTTCAATTCGTACATCAACATTCCGTTTGTCTTTCTAAATCAATTTCCGAAGTTTACGTTTCAAAACTTCCAAATTACCATTTCAAAATCTTATAATTCGATTTCAACTTTTATTTAAACAATTCAATTATTGATTCGAATTCATACATGAAGTTTATTTCGAAATCATTTAAATAAATTAATTTAACACTCAAATCAATTTCAAATTCATTTATCGATTTCATTCAATATTCGTTAAGTTACTTTATCATTCAAAACAATTTTACTTAATTCCCAATTCATTAAATCAATTACTTTCGTTCATCATCATTATATCAAAACTTCAAATTTAACTAAATTAGATTCGTCAAATAAAATTTCAAAAATTACAAGTCTTACATTAATTTCAATAAATCACATTTTATTTCTTGTTAAAGAAATTCAGTTTCATTTATCTACTTACTCGGTTACACATTTCAAACTCAATTAATCAAGAACTAAATTTCATATATCCAAGACGTTCAATTTCACTTATCATCTAACTTAAATTTTCCAAAACTTAACTAATAAAGAAACCAAATTTCATTTACTAACGAAGTTCAAATTCACTTATTCAAAGTTCAATTTCTCTTATCAAAGAATTCAAATTTTATTCAATTATCAAATAATTCAATCTTATTCAATTATTAAATAATTTCAACTTAATTATAAATTCAAACTTAATTATTAAATCATTTCAAACTTAATTCAATGAATAATTCCAAATTTAATTGTTAAATAATTAAATTCAAAACAACGTTTTTTCATCAGTTATTACATTAATATTTTGTTTCAGATTTCAATATTAACATTTTCCTTTTATCAAAATTTAAGTTCCAAATTTTATTTCAAAAACTTATTATTCAAATAAAATCTTTATTTTATTTCAAATCAAATGATTGACCAATCGGTTTATTTAATTTTCTATCCTAAGTCAAGTTCATTTTGGTTATTTATCATTTCAACCCGATTCCAATTCAATTCACAAATCAAAGCATAGTAAAGGAAACTTGCAGTGTGATAACAGGGATGGTGTCAAAGTAAATAATCAAGCAATTACACAATCAATAACAATCCAATAATTAACTCAATAATCCCGAAATAATCGTATTAATTTACATTGTTGTTTGTGCGAATTAATATAATTATCTCTAGAATCTACACTATCATTTCATGTAGATTAAAGATCATTACATTACGGTTTTTCCCACTTGTCGTTCAATTTCAATTTCAGTTTCATCAATTTAAACAACATACATTCAATGGTTCAAGGTATAATTAATCAAATCATACGTGTCAATTAATTTAAATTTTAAAGGGTCATATTATACAATGTCATTTAATCAAATTTACACATATGTTGTTTCAAATTTTTAACTATCCTACGTCAAATTAAATTACATAATATTTATCACTTTATACATTTCAATTTACATCCAATATAAACAACAAACAATCAATCAATCATCAACCAAACTGGATTATCGTCATATAATTAACAGATAATGATGTCAGATGTCGCAGATGAAATGGTACAGGTAATAACATATATAACAGTGCAAACAACTAATAGCAGCATATTTCAATTGTCGATTCAATTGAAATCAAATTTAATAAATAAAAGAATATTAATCGTGAGTGATTGCTCACCTTTCGAGGCTAGATGATGAACGAGAAGATGACGCGGATACGCACACTGATACAGATACAGAATCTGAATTGCGAATCCATGCAAAACAAAATCGACGCGAATTCGACGAATAAAGCTGATACAGAAATCGATGAGAAACGAATCAGAATAAATCTGATAGAATGCCGATATTATTATTATATTACATATTTTTCAAAAATTAAATTTTTAAGACAAATATTAAATATAAAATTTCGACATCATGTTTAGCTACATACATATAAAATAGATAACTTATGAACTTATAACATTTTATTTTTATTTATTTATTTATTTTTTTTATTTTTTTACAGTTAACTGCAACATTCATAGTATCTGTACTGCTAAACAAATCAATGGAGATTAACAAGCAGGAAAGACAGATGCCACAAATGCTTCCATCTGAGATGTGACGATGAATAACAGAACTACCATCTATGCAGAACTACAAACATGAAAATACAATAACTATACTCAGTTATGTTATCTTCCCTTTCTAACATACCCACCCAGCAAGATGTCTCCACAACAGATGTCTCCACATTGCAACTTCAGTTTTAGCATTTAAGATACATACATGAAATTTGCATATAAGCTAAATGAACATCCATGTTCATTTGTACGTAAGTCAAAGCACAAATTTACCAATCATAAGAACTAGCACTTTATTAAGACAAGAATCATACTGACATAATCTTAAATTAGAACATCAAACAGTTTTTAATTATAACTGCAAACGTATACAGATATGAACTTAAATAAACTTTTTAAACTAAATCTATATAAAAAAAATACACACACATAATTTTTTTTTTATACGCATGTAGCAAGATAAAATCAAATTTTTTTATAACTCGCAACCGTTATGTACACCCTTATATAAATACAGACTCTACGATCCCTCTGTTATTCGTTTATACACCTTAACCCTTATATAATTTCTTTTAAAAATAAAAGCACTATAAACCCAATTTATGCCAGAACTTAAAATATGCTCCAAGACACGCAACATCTACTTTCTATGCTTTATAACATGAACTGGAATGCAAACTTAATACTTTATAATATTTCCAATACTCTATAATAGGTGCAGCTGTACTACCATGATATAATATGACCTATATAAACTTTCATCACTGTATATTCATATTTTATCAACAAAAATTTCATTTACCAATATTAATAAGGAGAGCTATGCGCACGAGACGGCGGCAAAGGGAACTGTGCCTTGTGCATTCTCTGCACCTTGGACCGATGAAAGGCGCTGCGGCTGTGTCCGGTGAGTGGCGACTTGGAGGGGTTGCGGTCGAAGATTGAAGGTAGGCATGTACGATGGTTTCGTAGTCATCAGTCATGAGAACTTAATGTATTTATTATATTTTTCTTCTTTGTAAAATGACATAATAGAATTGGAGAAGGAGTGCAAAATATGGAGAGCTACAGGCGAAGTTAGAAAGCAATGATTAAAATTTGTGAACCGATGCAAGTAAATAAAACGTTTAAGTTTTCAAATTGGTCCAAAAATTTAATGAAAGTAAACATTTAACGAATAAAATTTTATATATCCCCAAGCTGCTAGCAATGAAACAACGCGCCATCAATGCATTGAAAGATGGAACGGTAGAGAAGGAACGTTTGAAAATAGTAAAAGGCAGAGTTAGACTTCACGAAAATTATGAAAGCAACTTATTTGTTTCATTGCCTGCACGTTCAAATTTGAAAAGGCAAAACTAACGGTCCCAATTTTACGGTGCCGATGCGACTTATTGTTTTGTCGTTTCCGACGCGAATCGAAACTCAAAATACAGAAATAAATAAACTGTAGAGATAAGTACGACAAGACGGTCAAAACGGTATACAGATACCAGTGGTACGATCGAATTTTAAAAATTCGAAACTTCTACTAGCGGAAAATGCATAAAAATCGCAGAAAAATAAGATCGACGGAGCCAAAAATGTCCGAATTTGGAAAAACGACAAACTGACAACTTGCTCAAAAGATGTTTTATAATTTTCTATGTAAAAATATTTTGGTTTTTGAAACATTTTATTTTCATCGCTTTTTAACTGATTCAATTGAAGTAAATTTACGCGCGAAATAGACTTTCATATTTTCGGACGAAAATTTACCGGTTGCTATGTTTAACTGGACGCATTCCAAATATAAAATTTATATTTCAAAATTTTATCGTTTAAAACTCCAAAAAAATTCAATTAGTAACGTTATTAAAACCGGTTAAATTTACGGGTCGTTACATTCTCCCCCACTCAAAACCTTTCGTCCTCGAAAAGGAAGGAAGTAGGAGAATAGAAACAACCAAAAGAAAATAGACTAAATTACATAATAAACAATTATTTTAAACCATATAAATTTCAATTTGAATTAATTTATATTCATCAATTTGTTTTTAATTTCACATTTACTAATATTAGGTACAAAAGGTTTCTTTCAAAACGGAATTCAATTTAAATTCAATTAATTCAAGATACTCTCTTCAGTTGATTTAATTCAATTTATTAACTTTCAAAACAAAATTTTCCTTCCATTAATCACCTATTATTTATTTAACTTATTATTCTATTTATCTCCACAAACATTTTATAATTAAAATTTAAGTGAATAACATTTATTATACGCACTCACATTTTATTTATTAGACAATTTATATTGTATATTATCCAATTTTCTTAAATTAGCAATTCCAAAGATCATAAATTTGAATAGTCATTTATTATAGTCATATTTTTTATTCGACAAATTTAATTCTTCTTTATCCCAAATTATTGTTGAATTTATTCCATTTAATATCCTATTGCATATATTGAGTATATTTACACTTATTATAACCACTCAAATTTAGTTTTTACTCCATTAATATCATTTTATACTGTATAATATTCAATTACATAGTTAACCTTTTGAAATTATATAAAATGCGATTGAGCATAATGCAGGTAAAATTCCTACTTTAATTATTCAGGCTTAATCGTTTATTCAAAGTATTGATTTCATTTTATAATTTAATTATCCTTTATCATAAATTTAAGGATTTAATTTTCGAGTAACTTCAAATATATTAGGAGATAAATAAATATATATATAATATCAAATTAGATTTAAATCATTTATCATACTTTAAGAAATTCAATTCAATTTATTTTTTTAAAACAAACTGTAGCAAAGCTACAGAATAGTCTACTCACTTCGAAACTCGAAAATGAATGTCGATGATGCGGCCGTCATCACCGAAATTATTTTCCAGTGACAAAGAGAATAGCACTTATTTAAACATCTTAAATTCTTTGAAAATGGTTTCTATTTGAAAATACTTTAACTATACACTTTAAAACTTTCAAATCAAAGTTTGAAATCACCAGAAATTAAATTCTCAAATTCTAATTTTATTACATTTCAAATTCCAAATCAAATTATAGCCAAATTTTATAAATTCATTTATTTATTTTATGAATTAGTCAATGGTTTATACATAAATGAAAATTTAAATATTATCATTTTGGACTACAAATTCATTAACAATTTAATTTCAGAAAAATTATACTGATATATAATATAATCATACACAATTTATTTTATTTACTAAATTTGAAAACAATATGGTGTCAGTTTGCTCTGCTCAAGCGTTTTGGAAATCCTAGCGATAGCGTTGATCAGACGAATCGATCGAAAATCCAAATCAACCTAAACAACTCAAACAACACGATATATAAAACATTTTAAACATTATTTTACAAATACACCTTCTCGCTCGACGATACAAGAATGGATTTCAAAATAAGTATAGAGATTCAGTTTTGATGGAAATCAAATCAAAGAGAATTTTGATTCGATCATAAGTTCGAAACAGAAGATAAGATAATTCAATTAACAGAATCAATGAATGGATAAGCTTATTTAATTTACGGGCAACCTTAACCGGATCGACCGTGACTTAAAGAATAAGATCGATGCAGAATTCCGAAGTAAATCAACATCAAATCTCAAGAAATAGAATTCAGGCATAGGGAAGATAGATAGCATCGTAAACCGATAATACAGAAATCTCCGGTAAATCGATGCCTATTGTAAAGGAGTTTCACACCTTTACAAATAATTCGAAGGTTGGCGAGACCGCCGATCTATTATAGATATCATTCGAAGTGGAGTTATGGGATGCTCCAGAATTGAAAGAAGACGAATATTGAGGGACAAGAATGAACTTCGGAACCGAGGGAACGTTCCAAAATTCAAGGGAATTGAGTTAAAAGGAAGAGATTAAAACTCGAATGAGAGTGATTCTGTAAATACATTTACCATATATGCTGAGTTCTGCCTAGAGCTACCAAAAGCTCTGATACCAACTGTAACGACCCACTATTTTGGACTATTCGCATCCGCACACGTCGGACTTGAATAATTCAAAATACCGAATTGTTAATTTTAATTTGGCAAAACTCAGATATACAGTAAATAAATAATCACAGAATCACAGACACAGAGTAATAATATGCAGCGGAAGTAAAAGAGATAGTAGTTCATGAAGCTACTATATAAATATATAAGATACATCAGAGTTAAATAAGTTGCAACAGAAGTCTCGAATACAACAGAAGTCTCGAATACAACAGTCAAATATAAGAATCAGAATACATCACTGGAATCATCGAATATCTGAAAGCTGGATAGATAGCTGAATCTCCAGGCGAAGCTCCAACTCCAAAGGTGAGTCTCAAAAGCTGAACCACTCAGTCTGACCCGAGCGTAAAGCAAAACACAAAACACTCGAGTCAGGATTAATATTCTCATATCAATAAATCCAACTCAAGTGAAATAGCAATCGAAATACAAGTAACTCAAAGGATGTTGGAATCACCATCCTCTAAGGATCCGTTAAACTATCTACTATGTAGTAATATACGCTAAATAGATAATGTCTATCAGTAATATAAAGTATCAAAATAGTGTTAAGGCGTTACCATTATCCCCCTTAACACATTTTATAAATGTCATAGTCTATACAGCACTGTAAACTCCACCGTAAACTAGTGGGATATCAGGGAGTACTCCATAGGTATAACACAAAACAAATTCATAGTGGTCGCGTATATAGGGACACAAGTATTACAAGGCACATGAGGCAATACCCAAGGTAGTGAAACTACCGTTCGCCTGATCCGAACCGGTGAGAACGCATCGCCGCAGCGATCGCAACACCGCGAAACAACACTCCTGAAAAGTACGAGGGTGCACCAATCAATAACAAGTAATGAGTAGTTTACGAAGAAGTGTGTTCGCTCGAGGTGGCTAACCCCATTTGGCCCGGCACGGCTCCTGATTTTAGTCATTTCCAATTTGACACAAGTGTCAAGGCTATCCATTATCGTTCTCTTTCTTCAGTCATCACGTACATCATTCCAACCACTTCATTCTGGATCATCACTCCGCGTATAGTTATTAAAGTGGTTTTCGGTTTAGATAGAGAGTATATCCATAACCGATTCCGGTTTCTTTAATAACTTTCGTAATTATTACACTGATTGGTCGTTTGATAAATTTCAAAAAACCAAATCAATTCAATTTCAATTTCAATTCGTACATCAACATTCCGTTTGTCTTTCTAAATCAATTTCCGAAGTTTACGTTTCAAAACTTCCAAATTACCATTTCAAAATCTTATAATTCGATTTCAACTTTTATTTAAACAATTCAATTATTGATTCGAATTCATACATGAAGTTTATTTCGAAATCATTTAAATAAATTAATTTAACACTCAAATCAATTTAAAATTCATTTATCGATTTCATTCAATATTCGTTAAGTTACTTTATCATTCAAAACAATTTTACTTATTTCCCAATTCATTAAATCAATTACTTTCGTTCATCATCATTATATCAAAACTTCAAATTTAACTAAATTAGATTCGTCAAATAAAATTTCCAAAATTACAAGTCTTACATTAATTTCAATAAATCACATTTTATTTCTTGTTAATGAAATTCAATTTCATTTATTTACTTACTCGGTTACACATTTCAAACTCAATTAATCAAGAACTAAATTTCATATATCCAAGACGTTCAATTTCACTTATCATCTTACTTAAATTTTCCAAAACTTAACTAATAAAGAAACCAAATTTCATTTACTAACGAAGTTCAAATTCACTTATTCAAAGTTCAATTTCTCTTATCAAAGAATTCAAATTTTATTCAATTATCAAATAATTCAATCTTATTCAATTATTAAATAATTTCAACTTAATTGTAAATTCAAACTTAATTATTAAATCATTTCAAACTTAATTCAATGAATAATTCCAAATTTAATTGTTAAATAATTAAATTCAAAACAACGTTCTTTCATCAGTTATTACATTAATATTTTGTTTCAGATTTCAATATTAACATTTTCCTTTTATCAAAATTTAAGTTCCAAATTTTATTTCAAAAACTTATTATTCAAATAAAATCTTTATTTTATTTCAAATCAAATGATTGACCAATCGGTTTATTTAATTCTCTATTCTAAGTCAAGTTCATTTTGGGTATTTATCATTTCAACCCGATTCCAATTCAATTCACAAATCAAAGCATAGTAAAGGAAACTTGCAGTGTGATAACAGGGATGGTGTCAAAGTAAATAATCAAGCAATTACACAATCAATAACAATCCAATAATTAACTCAATAATCCCGAAATAATCGTATTAATTCACATTGTTGTTTGTGCGAATTATAATTATCTCTAGAATCTACACTATCATTTCATGTAGATTAAAGATCATTACATTACGGTTTTTCCCACTTGTCGTTTAATTTCAATTTCAGTTTCATCAATTTAAACAACATACATTCAATGGTTCAAGGTATAATTAATCAAATCCTACGTGTCAATTAATTTAAATTTTAAAGGGTCATATTATACAATGTCATTTAATCAAATTTACACATATGTTGTTTCAAATTTTTAACTATCCTACGTCAAATTAAATTACATAATATTTATCACTTTATACATTTCAATTTACATCCAATATAAACAACAAACAATCAATCAATCATCAACCAAACTGGATTATCGTCATATAATTAACAGATAATGATGTCAGATGTCGCAGATGAAATGGTACAGGTAATAACATATATAACAGTGCAAACAACTAATAGCAGCATATTTCAATTGTCGATTCAATTGAAATCAAATTTAATAAATAAAAGAATATTAATCGTGAGTGATTGCTTACCTTTCGAGGCTAGATGATGAACGAGAAGATGACGCGGATACGCACACTGATACAGATACAGAATCTGAATTGCGAATCCAAGCAAAACAAAATCGATGCGAATTCGACGAATAAAGCTGATACAGAAATCAATGAGAAACGAATCAGAATAAATCTGATAGAATGCCGATATTATTATTATATTACATATTTTTCAAAAATTAAATTTTTAAGACAAATATTAAATATAAAATTTCGACATCATGTTTAGCTACATACATATAAAATAGATAACTTATGAACTTATAACATTTTATTTTTATTTATTTTTTTATTTTTTTTATTTTTTTACAGTTAGCTGCAACATTCATAGTATTTGTACTGCTAAACAAATCAATGGAGATTAACAAGCAGGAAAGACAGATGCCACAAATGCTTCCATCTGAGATGTGACGATGAATAATAGAACTACCATCTATGCAGAACTACAAACATGAAAATACAATAACTATACTCAGTTATGTTATCTTCCCTTTCTAACATATCCACCCAGCAAGATGTCTCCACAACAGATGTCTCCACATTGCAACTTCAGTTTTAGCATTTAAGATACATACATGAAATTTGCATATAAGCTAAATGAACATCCATGTTCATTTGTACGTAAGTCAAAGCACAAATTTACCAATCATAAGAACTAGCACTTTATTAAGACAAGAATCATACTGACATAATCTTAAATTAGAACATCAAACAGTTTTTAATTATAACTGCAAACGTATACAGATATGAACTTAAATAAACTTTTTAAACTAAATCTATATAAAAAAAATACACACATAATTTTATTTTTTTTATACGGATGCAGCAAGATAAAATCAAATTTTTTTTATAACTCGCAACCTTTATGTACACCCTTATATAAATACAGACTCTACGATCCCTCTGTTATTCGTTTATACACCTTAACCCTTATATAATTTCTTTTAAAAATAAAAGCACTATAAACCCAATTTATGCCAGAACTTAAAATACGCTCCAAGACACGCAACATCTACTTTCTATGCTTTATAACATGAACTGGAATGCAAACTTAATACTTTATAATATTTCCAATACTCTATAATAGGTGCAGCTGTACTACCATGATATAATATGACCTATATAAACTTTCATCACTGTATATTTATATTTTGTCAACAAAAATTTCATTTACCAATATTAATAAGGAGGGCTATGCGCACGAGACGGCGGCAAAGGGAACTGTGCCTTGTGCATTCTCTGCACCTTGGACTGATGAAAGGCGCTACGGCTGTGTCCGGTGAGTGGCGACTTGGAGGGGTTGCGGTCGAAGATTGAAGGTAGGCTTGTACGATGGTTTCGCAGTCATCAGTCATGAGAACTTAATGTATTTATTATATTTTTCTTCTTTGTAAAATGACATAATAGAATTGGAGAAGGAGTGCAAAATATGGAGATCTACAGGCGAAGTTAGAAAGCAATGATTAAAATTTGTGAACCGATGCAAGTAAATAAAACGTTTAAGTTTTCAAATTGGTCCAGAAATTTAATGAAAGTAAACATTTAACGAATAAAATTTTATATATCCCCAAGCTGCTAGCAATGAAACAACGTGCCATCAACGCATTGAAAGATGTAACGGTAGAGAAGAAACGTTTGAAAATAGTAAAAGGCAAGTTGGACTTCACGAAAATTATGAAAGCAACTTATTTGTTTCATTGCCTGCACGTTCAAATTTGAAAAGGCAAAACTAACGGTCCCAATTTTACGGTGCCGATGTGACTTATTGTTTTGTCGTATCCGACGCGAATCGAAACTCAAAATACAGAAATAAATAAACTGTAGAGATAAGTACGATAAGACGGTCAAAACGGTATACAG
Source organism: Allium cepa (assembly GCA_030765085.1). Taxonomy (NCBI): domain Eukaryota; kingdom Viridiplantae; phylum Streptophyta; class Magnoliopsida; order Asparagales; family Amaryllidaceae; genus Allium; species Allium cepa. The sequence goes on from CM060941.1 coordinate 623,530,127, forward strand.
ATATCAGTGGTACGATCGAATTTTAAAAATTCGAAACTTCTACTAGCGGAAAATGCATAAAAATCGCAGAAAAATAAGATCGACGGAGCCAAAAATGTCCGAATTTGGAAAAACGACTAACTGACAACTTGCTCAAAAGATGATTTAGAATTTTTCTATGCAAAAATATTTTGGTTTTTGAAACATTTTATTTTCATCGCTTTTTAACTGATTCAATTGAAGTAAATTTACGCGCGAAATAGACTTTCATATTTTCGGACGAAAATTTACCGGTTTCTATGTTTAACTGGACGCATTCCAAATATAAAATTTATATTTCAAAATTTTATCATTTAAAACTCCAAAAAAATTCAATTAGTAACGTTATTAAAACCGGTTAAATTTACGGGTCGTTACAACTCGCATCCAAGCTCTCGTACTCTTTTCCCTCTTCGAAAATGAAAACCAACCCACGATCCTTACCCTATCTACCTTGCGAATGCATGGCGAGCTCACGACCGCTCATCGAACTAGCTTTGATGGAAGATAAAGAAGACGAAGTGGAGAATCGGTGACGTCGTTGGAAAACAAGGAGAGCTATGTGAATTTTCGATTTTGAGCATCAAATTGGAACGAAAGATAAAAGAATGAGTCGTGATTTCGAGGGTATGCCGAGGATTTGATTACTAAAATCTGTAGTGGAAATTCAAAATTAGGCAAGTGAAGAAGAGCCATCGCCCTTTTTTTAGAGGATGAAACCGATTAAAATTGAAGTAAGAAGAAAGGTTTCGGTTTCCATCGAACGACACTATTTCTTGGCCATCTATATTTCTCTTTTGATTTTTTTATATAAAAAATTTCTACATGTTTGGCAAATGGAGGAAGATAACGCTTTTAAATTTTTAAATTTTAACGCGTGTCTTCCAGGAGAGCACGTGTCCTAACCGCTCAGTAAAATCAATGCAATTATATCATTTATATTAAATTCAAATTTAAACTGACTTCAATTCAAAGCTTAAATTTTTTACATCCAATCGAGGCATGTTGCAAGACATTTATAATATTATACCTTATTACAAAACGCAATGTAAAGGGTTTTGAGTCCTAATTCGGTCGTATGGAGAAGATAGCTTTTTGGACTCAGTTGTTATATTGAATTTCTGATATGAAATTCAGCGCGTTAATCTACCGTACGGCCACTTGACAACTCCAAATGCTACAAAATTTAGAATCCGATAATATTACACTATTATGTATCCAATGGAACTGGTTTCGTCGAATTCAGAGACTATGTCATGGAAGGCTATTTTTAAATATCGACTTAAACTATATATTTTTAAAACTTAGCAAAACACTTCCAAATTCAAATTTAAAACTTCTATTATCTCCAGTATTATAAATATAAATTTTTCAAGCTCTTGAAATATTTTTAACCAGCTTAAAAACCAAGATTCACTATTTTAACCAATTTTCAATTATTAAATTCAATAATTTAATTGCCAAATAAACAGTGATATTTGAAACTCAAGTTAAACTAACTTCAAATATTTAAAATGAATTAAAATTCAAATTTAAAATATACAAAAATTCTGGGTCATCACATTAACTAACCTTTGATTTTATTGTTCGCAACCTATTCCAATCCGACTTGTTTTCTTCACGTTTTCAGACCTTGAGTCAACATTAGAAGGTTTGTTAATATTTGAATTGATCGAACAATTAATTACTATTTATTTAATGTAAGATAATAATTTGGTTTTAAACTAATAATTTATTAATTAATAATTTATTTTTAACTAATAATTAATTTTAAACTAATTTTCCTCTAAAAAATCTTTTAGTAACTAAAAATAATTAAATGAGTTAATTAAATGAATTAATCACCTTAATACCTTATTTAAAAATAAACCAGTAAATTAAAGTATGTATATGTATATTTATTTTTCTTTTGAAGCTACATATATACTTATAAAACTAATTTACAGATTTACAAAAATAAATTCATATATTTTCAAGATCATATATATATATATACACACATATTTGTTGTTTTTGCATAAATAAAAATGTGTGTGTGTTTATATAGATATACTTATATTCATACTTTACTTTCTTGTAAGTAACAACAGAATTTCTTTACTGTGAAAATAAACTTTTATCTTACTGTTAAACTTTTTAAAACGGGTCTTTATTTTAAACCTCACTATAAATAAATTTTTAGCATGTTGATATATACATATATACAAATTAAAACGAAATTCTTCTTTACTATAAATAGCAAAACAAATTGAAATTTATTTTACTGTAACATTTTTATGGATATTATCAATTTTAAATTGAAATGAATAAATCGAATATACCTTATATACCTTTCCCTCCATTGATCTAACACGCCACCAACCCTTCCTGCCCTCGTGACCACCATCATCTCAGTGCCCTCCTTCCAGTGCTCGAGTTCGAGCCCAGACATCTGACATCGCCGAGCTTCGCGCCTTCTCGAGCTGCAGCACTCACCAACCTCATGCCAAGCTTGGTCACCATAGTTCCTCAATGATGCCGAGCAACTTGGCATCGCACGCGCAACCCACGGCGACCTCGAAGCCCACCTCAATCGGCCTCGATCGTCGTAGTTCCCCCTTCGACCAAACCAGATCTCGAATCGCCATCACGATAATGTTAGGATGAGAATATTCTTCGAATGAGTTCGGCCAGACAGACGCAATTTTGAATCGCGTGCCTTAGATGAGGATTCGATTTCTCAAAAACGCTCTGCCACTGCTTCCTCGAGTATGTCGCAATTTTTTCCATGAATTCGAAATTGAATTTGATTAAAGAGGACGAGAAAAGGAAAAAAAATGCGGGACGATTTTGTTTAACTGGAAGAGAAAGAGGGGAAAAGAAGAATGGTTTTTAAAATGAAGGAAAAAGGAGTGCCGGCCATTATTTCTATTTTTATTTTTTAAGAGTGTTAATAGGGAGGACATGTGTTTGAAAAGGAAAACTACATGTTGAATCACAGTGATTTGTTTTTTATTGGTCACAATATACAATTTAAATTTAAATTTGAATTCAAATGTCTCGAAATCGAGCTAAAAATCTTGATCTCTTATCGAGGAGTGCCGCTAGGTGTTTATAATGTTATACCCTATTCTGAACGAAATGGAAAAGATTTTGAGGCCTAACTCGATCGTATGGAGAGGATATCTTTTTGAACCCAGTTATCATATTGAATTTTCGATATAGGTTTCAGAACGTTTATATATCGTACGGCCACAAGACAACTCCAAACACTACGAAAATTGAAATCCAATAATAATACAATATTACAGATCCAATGGAACTGGTTTCGTCGAATTCCGAGACTGTATCTCGGAAGGCTGTTTTTAAATATCAATTTGAACAATATATTTTCAAAACTGAATAAAACACCTTTAAATTCAATTTTAATACTTCTACTATCTTCAGTATTATTAATATAAATTTTATAAGTTTTTTAAAATACTTTTAATAAGCTTAAAACTGAAGATTCAATATTTTACCCAACTTTTAATTATTAAATTCAAAAATCGAATTGCAAAATAAACACTGATATTTGAAAATCAAGTTAAACTAACTTTCAAATATTTAAAATCAATTAAATATTGCAACTTCAAATATCTAAAAATCTCAAGTTATTACACTTTGCTTCCAAAGTGATCCAACTGTCCTGAAGCGTATCTCCAAAAACACGTAGTTCCTAAGCTACTCGATCGAGTGCCCAATAATTTTCATGACATAAAAAGGCAAAGACAAAACGCAGGTCAAACATAAAGCCTGGTGTGAGGAGAACAATCTCAAAGTAATATATGTCAAAGACATATGCAAATAAACAGGAAACTACTGTATAGTCGGTCCTCTCTACAAACATGGCTCAAGGATAACCTGTACTGACCAAAAAAAATTAAGGTGAACTCAACTAAGATAGGGGATCATACCATAATTTGATCCTCTCCTATAATCAATGAGTCAGCACAACCAATATAATGCAACTGAAACATAATAATATACCATAATAGAGGTAACCTAATGTACAAATGTCGGAGTAATATAACCATCCGAATACAAGTTTAACACACACGATGTTTAATAATAATAATCAACCAACTAATATAACACATAAAATCATAATGATTAGAGACACCCAAAGAATAAGTTGATACCCATCATTATTGGTGGGTGGGGTCTGCTACGGACACCTATCGATTCGATGATCCCCATTGAAGCATCTAAAATACAAAATAGATACCATGACATGATAATGCTACTAACATTGCATCTCGGTACCAAAAATCGAAATACGGATATATAAAACCGATTCCCATCCTAAACTATCGTTAGCTACCAATGGACCTATCAAGAGCTATAATTAACATGTGGACTTCCTTGATAACAATACAAGAAAATAAAAAACGCTACCAAAACTTATGGTAGCGTTTTGATAAACGCCGTGATAAAGCCCGCAACTAAAAATTCATGATTTTTAGTTGCATTTATTTCAACGCCACTATAAATCCTTTAATTGCAGCGTTTCTCAAAGGCCAACATAGATCATTTTGTAGCGTTTTAAAAACGCCACCAAAAAGTATTTTGACGCTACCAATAGAGTTTCGACCATTACCCCTACTTTATGGTTGCGTTTACTTAATGCCCTATATGTATTTCTGGCGTTTTTGAAACGCTGCTAAAAGTTGTTGATCATTTTGCACCATTTTCTCCAGCTGTTATTTCCTGTTGATGATTTATTTTATTTCTACTATATCAATCAACAATCACTTAAATAATCATCATATTCAAACAAATAAAAAAACATATTAATCATATAATCAAATAAGATATCCATTACCATTCTAGTACAATAGTTTTTTGTTAAAATGACCAAACTCACATACAATAACCATTCGTATACAAATTTACATACCTAGCACTAATAAAATGTTATACCAAACTGGTGCTAACAAAATGCTTGATTGCCCATAATTCTTTATTGCATGCACCAGTGAAAGCTAGCACAATAAAAGTCCAACCTTTCCCTCTTCGGAAGTCCAATGTATACACAAGTGAAAGTACAACATATAGTCAAACAATTATGTTAATTCATAGGACTTCAAATCTAATATCAAACATCTACAACATTGTACGAGTATATCATATTATAAATTATGTCATATAAATAATCAAAGTTATGAACGAAACGAAATAAATAAAGTCCAATTTTACAGTTATATATAAAATGTTGCTAAATTAGTTATACTATTATTATTTATAAAATTTAGATTACTTAAACTTAGTTAATTTTATAAAACTTGTTTAATTTTAGCAAAGCTTAGTTAATTTTTATTAACTTGGCTAACTTAATTTATTATTATTATTATTATTATTATTATTATTATTATTATTCAAACTCAGTTAACTTAATTATATTATTATTATTATTATTATTATTATTATTATTATTATTATTATTATTATTATTGTAGTTGTTGTAAACTTAGTTAATATTTATAAACTTAGTTAATTCATCATCGTTATTTATAAATCTTTGTTAAATTAATTATATTATTATTATTTATAAAATTTAGTTAACTTAAACTTGGTTAATATTATAAAACTTGTTTAAATTTAATAAAACTTAGTTAATTTTTATTAACTTGGTTATTTTATTATTATTGTTATAATGATTATTATTATTAAAACTCGATTAACTTAGTTATATTATTATTATAGACATAGTTAATTTTTATAAACTAAGTTAATTCATGATCATCATTATTATTTATAAAACTTTATTAAATTAGTTATATTATTATTATTTATAAAATTTAGTTAACTTAATCTTAGTTAATTTATAAAACTTGTTTAATTTTAACAAAACTTAGTTATTTATTTATTTGGTTAACTTATTATTATTATTATTAAAAACTCAGTTAAATTAATTATATTATTATTATTATTATAAACTTAATTAGTTTTTATAAACTTAGTTGATTTTTATAAACTTAGTCAATTCATCATCATTATTTATAAAAATTTGTTAAACTGATCATATGATTATTATTTTTAAAATTTAGTTAACTTAAACATTTTTCATTTTAGAAAACTTGTTTAATTTCAACAAAATTTAGTTAATTTTTATTAACTTAGTTAATTTATTATTATTATTAAAACTCAATTAACTTGATTATATTATTATTATTATTATAAACTTAGTTAATTTTTATAAACTTAGTATATATATATATAATATATGAAACAATAATTGGAATGTTTCAACTAACCTTGTTTTGTTAATCGCATAGACCTAGGAAGTTCTGCACTTTTGAGTCAACTGAGATTCCTACAGGCTGCTCAAGACAAATTTCATGTTTAAAGCCTAATAGAACATTTCAAAGCTAGTTGAAGCAATTAAGACAGTAACCTAATATAAAGGAATGTATGTTTAACATAGCAGATGCATGCTTCAAAATCAATAAACAAGTCATGGCTGCGTGTACTTATGATTGCAAAAACAATCGAAGCCATTTCACAAACCTGACTAACGACATCTATAATCAACTGTTTTGCTTTTTTACTTTGCATTTTATTCCTAGTTGTTCGTACTGTTCTTTCCTTGAATTAATTACCATCGGAAAGTTGTTGTGGCATCCACAGAATACAAACCTGAGAATTATATTATAGAGCGTTGATTGTGTCACCACCTTTTTCAATAATCACTCCAGCCTTTTCATTTGGAATTTGCATCTCAAACTCATCAAAACCAGATTATGTTGAATCAAAATTACGAGCAATTGATGCAGAGGAACCACCAACATCAGCCTCGGCTATAACAGCCCTTATAAGTCCAGGTAGACCCAAAAGATTATGAGACTATATTCTTTGTCCTTTCAAAAAAAAGATATACTATAAAGTATATTCAAAAAACATACTATAAAGTATAAAGAACATGTGTGCATGTCCTTTGTATCAGAAGATTATAAAATTCCAAGTAGGCTCGAAAGAAATACCATACGTGAAAATATATAAAAATTATAAATTAAGGAAAAAGGTTAAAAAAAACATACCAGGAGCCATATATCCATGTCTATCGGAAAAATAGCTATAATTTGAATTGGCAGACATTTTTGAAATTCCAAAATTTACAATTTTGGCCACATATTCATCGTTGAGCAAGATATTTGTAGACTTGATATTGCAATGAACATGGCTGGGAACTCCAAGCAGTCCATGCCTTTCTACACCTCTGATAGGAGATTGGAATAGTACTGTGAGGCCCTATTATTAATGCAAATTAACATGAGTCGACTGTATTTTTTAGACGTGATCATTCTCAAGTATCAAGTTGGTTAGGAAAAAGATATAATAGTTTGTCTTCTATAAACATATATAATATATTTATGAGGTTTAATCATGTGCATCAGGCTTTATTATCCTTTTTTATCAACGTAGAGTATAAACTTATTTTCAAAAGTTATGGAAAATGATTCTAGTTTGGTGACATCCTTTTCTTACTGTAAGTTGCTTCAAAAGTTATGATTTGTCTCTTTGTTGTTACTTAGAGATGTTGGTGTTGGTCGGCGATTTTTCGTTTATACAGCACGAGAAAACCAGCTGCTGTAAGGATTAGTTTTAATCGAGGCTAAGAGCGTTAAAAAAGGTCGACCTTCAAAAAAGTTATTTATCAATAGAGCTCTATGAATCTGTACTTATGTATAGAGAACACTTTGTGTATTGTCTTCTATGGACCAAAATGACCTTTTTTAATATGGTATGATTGAACTGCACTAGGTTTACTCAGGGTAAAAATGTAATATACTTCATTTGTATAGTCAAGACAACAATGATATATGTAGATTCCTTCAATTTGTATTAACATATCATCTAGACATTATAGTATGGAACATGTGATAACATCCTAACTTTGGAGAAGAAACAAACAAATATCAAGTTTTCCTTACGCCAACTATATGATTTGATAGATTGTACACAAGCAACAAAATATACATAGCTTATCTGAAAAATACATGAAAGTAATAATCAAATGGAGTGCTTAGTTTATAGGCTGGAGCATTTGAATTTGCTAGTTATCTATGAAGGGATGGATTGTCTAGGGTATTTGCATCGCCAAAATGCTAAATCTATAGTCAGTCCGGTCCAAATTCTGAACATACACATACACACACATACATAGCATTTTTATTATGCAAAATAATTTAACGATATTGGCACTCTTGTATATAAATCATAAAAACATTTTTACTAATCATTTCTTCTTACATTTATTCGTTATCATCTTATAGTTCTTACTAATCCTACTATATGGTTTCTTGATTAATGTTGTATAAGCTTAGTTAACTTTTATAATCTTAGTTAGATTTTATAAACTTAATCAATTCATCATCATCGTCCTTATTATTATTTATAAAACTTTGTCAAATTAGTTAAATGATTATTATTATTTAAAAAATTTAGTTAACTTAAACTTAGTTAATTTATAAAAATTGTTTAGTTTTAACAAAACTTAGTTAATTTATATCAACTTGGTTAACTTAGTAGATTTATTATTATTAATAATAATAATATTAAATCTCAGTTGACTTAATTATATTATTATCATTATTATAAACCTAGTTAATTCTTATAAATTTAGTTAATCCATCATGATCGTCATAATTATTTATAAAACTTTGTAAAATTAGTTATATTATTATTATTAGTTAATTTTATAAAACTTGTTTAATATTAACAAAACTTGGTTAATTTTAACATTCACATATGATTTATTAGTACTAAAAATTATTGAATAATTTGAACAAATAAACTAAAACTGATGTTATGTGCAAAAGAGATAACAAAACAAACAAAGATGACTGTTATATGTAAACTAAAACTGGCATTATATAATAAAGTCGTACATGGTATGCATTTATAACATGAACTTAATGGATGAAACTGACGCTATGTGTAGCACTATTGCATTAATGGTTAAAAATATATATCCTGCAGTCAAAACAAACTGAAACAAGTATAATATTATTACAAATAGATTTGTAAATGTCGGTTTAAGTAAAGCATTAAGGAGCATGTAAGAACAAAAAAATTGAAATAAATAGTTTTAAAGCATACCTCTGTTGCTCATCTCTCAATAGCTACTTGCAAACACTGAACCACTCTCTACCTATCTACCTCTGAACTAATTGGGTTTCCGTCCAAATGCTTCACATAGAAGTCCTGAAAGGAAGAAAAAAGTACAGCAGAAGAAAATAATAGAAATATTCAAATTATAGAACAAAACAAAATGAAAGATAAAGAAAGTACCAAATTTGCTTGATCATTTCAAGTATCAATAATCCTATGAATGATAGCATAACCCAAATTAGTAATCCCACATACAACATACATATTCACATAGCTTGTACATTTGGAATCATCTATAAAGCTACAAAAACTTCAGGCCTGTGCATCTAAAAGACTGCAACCTAGTGCTTAAAACACACGAACACGTGGCAATGTGATAAACAAAGACATCAAGCCCTCAAGGAGATATACATCAAGTCATCATACGAAAGGCCTTTGCTTATCACAAAGTATTTTCACAGCTTTATTTGGTTTAAATTAAGTCTAGCTCGACAATCTATAACTTGTAACTAGTTATGCAATAGTTGCAACATAAAAGTATGCCAAGTCAATAATAGTATCCTCGCAGTATTATAAATGGTAGCATCCACTAAATAAGTAAGAATACGTTAGAAGTCTAAATCACAAATTGACATGTTTGTTCCTCTCTTGCAGCTTCCATAGTAGAGGACCAAAGACGAATTGCCAAGGCATAAATCCAAAACTATGATCATATCTATAGATTTTGTTAATAGAAAAGGAAATTATAGTTCATCACAAATCAAGTCATACCATTGAAGTGGTTAATAAACTCTAATATGTAGTCCTCTACTAAACTTGATAAGTTATATTAACCAAAATAGTGCAATAAATTGGAAATATATCCACTAAACTTGACATATTTAACCTTGGACTTTATTTTTGTACAAAACCTACATCTTCTTGTTGAATTCCCAGCTTCTTTCTTGTTGAATTCATACATCTTCTACTTAAATTGATAATATATTGATTGTTAAATATATAGCTTCATCGGTTTACACACAGATCACAAGCTCATTAGTCGTTTTGTCCAAATCACATCCGCATTTCGCCATGTATAAGTTTTCAGGTACATGCCTGAACTGAACTCTATACTCTGCCCTGTACTCTCGGTAAAATAATAAAGCTTTTTTAGTAATACCTTAGATAATATGAGAAACATGAAAAAAAACATGTTAAGAAAACCAAATGTACCATCTTTTGTGTAATGTTTTTCCTACTTTCATAAGAAAAGGAACATCATCCCATCTGGCATTGTCAATAAAATGAGCTGCAGCTGCAAATATTGGAGTAATACTATCGATTGGCACCGTTGGCTCATCTGTATATGAAGGGTTTCTCCCTTCTTATGGACTTTATGTTGCCCTACCAGTACGTTTTCCAATTGTAGTGCCCTCATAGATCTTAAAACTTTAACTTAGATGAACAGTACTTGTTAGATGTGCCCCATGTGCACACATAACAGGAATCTCTAGAAACAGAATAAGCAGGTATAGATGTTAATCAAATTACAATATATAAGGTATATATCAAAATGAGTACAAGATGCCCTGACATACATTTCTTATCAATACTAAAAAGTTTGATAGTTGGGAAAACATTAACCGCAAAACAATACACTTGAAAATACTGATAATTAAATAAGTACCTTTAAAGTTCCTTTATAGTGAAAGCATTTGAAATAAGCCTTGTGGTAAGATATCCCATCCACGACACTTCAGGCAGTGAAGTTCGAACAGAGGCAAACCCCAGACCCTAGATAAGCAAGCACCAACCAAACGTGGCGTTAGCATCTTGATAGAATCTTAGACACGGTAGAGTAGAATTGAACCCTTGAAAACTTGATGGCAAGCTTCATGAGTCGATGACAACTATTACAAACTTGAAGTAAGATTCATAAAATCAGTTCAGGCATCAAGCGAGCATGTGAGTCGGGAGAGTTCAAAGAGACGAAGCAAGTATCAGATCAAATCTAAACGAGCCAGAAGATAAGGAATCAGCGAGTTTAGGTGCTAGGTTTGGGTAGGAATTGATGCATTTAATTGCACGAGCCAGAAGATAAGGAATTTTTGTGATGAAGAACAAGATAAGCTTTTGTTGGGGTTTTCATCATTCCTAGAGGAGGATAAAGAAAAGCAGTTGCGTAAAATTTTACCCAAATTTTATTGAAATGTTGGCGGGAATCAGTTGGTGGCATTTGTTTATTGATTTTTATATTTTAAAATAATCAACAGTTTTTGTTGTAGTGTAACCTACATCTCAGAAGAAGTCGGCCTGTAGGTTTTGTCGCATCACCCTATCGTACTATGTTGTGCAGTTAAAGCACTCAGTAGATTCAATGAGGCGGAGGTGCAAAAAATTCATAGCAGGGATGCAGCAAGGATGTAGCGGGATATAGCAGATGACTCTAAAATAGCATATAAAACTCATACTTAATGATTTTACAAATATATAAATGGTAATTAAATGTAAAATTAACATTCATGTAACGACCCGGGTTTTCGACGGTTAATTTGAATATTTAAATGGTTTTAAATATTTTATTTGGGGTTATAATTTAGTTATTAATTTTTTAGAACTGAAATTTTGAGTGATTTCGTGAATTTTGAAAATCGTCGATTTAATCGACGCGTTAAAATAGCGATTCGGGACATAGTCTCGGAATTCGAAGAAACCAGTTCCATTAGATCCATAATAGAGTATTATTATCGAATTCTAAATTTCATAGCATTTGGATCTACCACGTGGTTGTATGATTTTAAAATGCCTAGAAATAATTTAATTGGATTTAATTTAAATAGTCGATGTAAAAAGCTATCTTTCACATACGATCGAGTTAGGCTTCGAAAGTTGTTCCATTGCGTTCGTAATAGGGGTATAAAATTATAAATGCATAGCAGCACACTTCGATAGGGGTTCGAAAATTTCAAATTACGAAATCGAAACAGTTTGAAATTTTAAATAATATATGTATATTGTTTGATTAACCATATTTCCATCAATCCTTTTCCTTTTCACTTCAGAGCACTGTAGATGCCAACCTACATGCTAACGTTACATCCCTCCTTTTAAATCATGCATGCACCTCAATCATTTCAAACGAAAAAAAATCATATAAAAAAATGGATGAACAAATCATGTCAGTTAAAATCGTGAGCCGCCTCCTTTCCTCGTTTATATCAGGTTTCCCCTTTCATTCTCTTCAGTAAATCGAAGTTGAGTTCATTTCGTTTGAGAGAAAAAAAGAAAAAGGGGAAATAAATCAAAACAAAATTTAAAGCAAGAATCTTTATATTTGTGAGGCCAAGGTCCGCTTATTGGCATAAGGATTTGATGGTGCGGTTTCTTTTGGAGCTCGGCAAAGCATGATGAGGTTATGTTTGAGGGTCATAATGGAAGGTGGAGCGCGCGCACGCTTGCGATGGAGGAGGAGGTTGGAGAAGCCTTCTGTTAAGAGGCTGTGTGCGTGTCTTTGTGGTGTTCGGTGGAAGGGGGAAGTGAGGGGAAGCTCAATGGGGCAAGCGGAAGGATTTTCTGGCAAGGATAAGTGAGAATGAGGTGAAGGAAGGTGGCGAAAATGGTGATGCAAGATTCCAGGTTTTAGAGTGCTGAAGGATGGGTCACAATCGGTTCTCAGTGATGGGGGAGGCTCCGGTGGGGGTCTGTCAATTTGTGGTGGTGATTTTCACAGCAAGTTGCAGACAATGGAAGTATACGACCTTTAAATAGGCTGGGTCGAAGGCAGATGGGGATGGGGTTTGGTGTTGCCGCAGTGATGGGGGTCTTCGATCAGAGGAGCAGGTGATAGTGCTAATTTAATTTAAAATTTTGAATTTTGTATGTATTGATAGTTTAAAATTATTTCAAATATTAATAAATGGTATAAAAATTATACGAGGTTCAAACTAATGGAATTGGTTGTGTGAGATTCGTAGCCATAGAATCTACGGAATACGAAATCAAAATTGGAATGGATTGCAATTAAAAATAAAGATGAGAAAAGTTCTTACTCATTTGGATTACCCAATTTAGCTTTTAAATAGTTGAATTAAATTTTGGATGCTAGTTGAATTTATAATTATTTTCTATTGAAGGATATAATATATATAGCAATATATATACTAGTATTTAGAGTGATATTCCCACACATTATAGCGGATGAGACCCTATGCCCCCATATATTAGCGGATGATCCAATATACCGCGATATCCACCTCAAAGTGGGATTGATATTTTATGTTATAATAACACCCGTGGATGCAGAAAAACAAGTTGGAGGGATCCAACTGGATTCCTCAAATATATTGTTTATTTTTCATATATAGTGATATATGATTTATGTAGAATAATCTATTATAGATTATTATAGTGACTGGAATTATTGGATGCTTTTTAGCACTGGCCTGAATTTTGATAATCTAAATACTATAAGTATATTTTTAAAATTTATAGAATTAAAGGGAATTCGATATAAAAATATATATATATATATATATTGGAATTGCAGTTATTTTAAAGAAATAGAATTATAAAAATATATTTAATTTTTGGTTATACTTAACTATTATGAATTATTAAATGAATATTTTTAAAAATGAATTATATAAGAGAAATTATAAATGATATTCTGGAAATATAAAAAGGAGACAAAATCAATATTGAAAGTAGATTGGAAGTATAAATGGAATTTATAATATATAAATTTATATAATGGAATTTAATAAATAAGATTTGCTGTATAAATAGCTAAAACAAAAGGGTTACAAAATTTATAAACGCTGCTTATATGAATTTGATATTAGATGAAAATTGGGAGAATATGTAAACATGGTTGAGAAAAATAGTACATCCAATTTTTGAAATGAGATTGGTTAGGGAATCAAAAATAAATTGATATCTTATGAAATCGAGAGGAAGTTATAAATTAAATTGGTTATCGAGATTTTAAAATGTATTTTTATTTTTAAGAAGTTAAGTTTGTTTCAAAAGGAAACCGTTATTATTTAAACTATATAATTTTAAACTAGTTTGTATTGGAATACTTCAGAAAACGAATTTTCAAATATTCAATAGTTATTGAGATAAAAAAATTAATTTTTATAATTAGCTTTGTAAATTGATTTGTTTTATTTTAAATGAGTTATTGAGGGTTTATTAAAAATGTTTAATATTTTAAATGATAACTTAAAACATATTTTAAAAATAAAAATAAATTACTATTCTTTAAAAATGTTCATTATATGTATTTAGTTTGAAATGATTGAAAATTTATTTAAAAAATTCCCTCAGGATACCTAAAAAAATTTTAATTTAAGGATGAGATTTTATAAGGGAAATTTTATAAGTGGAATTATAAAGACTTAAGGAAATTTCCAATGTCTAAATGCGATAACTTCGGAAATAATTTGAAATCATTTAAAGAAGTTATAAATGGTTGGCTGTGATTATAAACAAGTATAATCGGTTTGGAAATCGTAAGGAGGACTTATTAAAATTTCGAAGATTTATGAGATAAGTTATTAAATATTTCCAAGTTTAATATTGAAATGATTTTGGATATTATACGTACAAATATTTTCCTATGTTTTGGAAGGAAGGTTTTGGAAAATATTTTTGGTGGGGAAAGTTTGGAATAGAAATATTTTCTAAGTGTTATAAAAATGGAAGTTGGAAATATTTCTATGTATTGAAAATGGGGAATGTCCTGTTATGGATCCAAGTGTTGAAATTGTTTTCAAATATAGAAATATTGAAAGAGAATGAATTTATATCTTGGTGAAGATGCTTTGAAATAAATATTCTGGAGATTATTAAATAAGGCCTAGTGTCTACTTATGGATATTTTATTGATAGTTAAATAACCGACTATCAATATTGGCCAATTTCGTTAATCGCTTCAAAGTAACCGGGATCGGATTTAATTATTCGAAAACCACTTCGATGCAGTTTGAACGTAATGAATGAATACTGTGAAGATGATGAAGACGGTGATTCGGTTTGTCCAGATCCAAGGCAACTTGTGCGGATGAATGCTATCAGAACATCGTCATTAGAGGATGATGAGCATTCTAAGTGGAATTGTTTCAAAAAAGGCAATGCTTTGCCTCGATCCTCATCAACCGAGAGTGACTAAAACAAGGGAGATAAAGCAAGGCTAAGTGGGTCGCACCCAGTTAGGATATGTTATCAATTTTCTGGATGTCCTCGAAAAACTTATTTATTATGGATGTGGTTATGCATGAAAGAAGGAGTGCTCGATAGTAAGGGTGGGAACACCCAGGTTGATAACATAGTCGGTCTATCCAGGTTAGGGTAGGTCGGTCTTCTGTAGCAGGGGATCCTAGCATGGTCCTCGGTATATTGTTCTGGAGGTGTACTATAGTGGACGATACCCAGTGGCCCAGTCATTCATATGGAATCCATTCTCCAATACCAGCTTACGGTTTTGTTTGTAGAGCCTATTATGCTGGAATTTAATTAATGTAACAATTTCATCTATTTGAATAAGTATTTGTATCTAGACACTATTATAATACCACTGAATTTTTCTATAAAATATTTTTGGTTATAGTAAGGTAAAAACTCGTTGTATTTATGTGTG
This sequence comes from Allium cepa, assembly GCA_030765085.1. Classification (NCBI taxonomy): domain Eukaryota; kingdom Viridiplantae; phylum Streptophyta; class Magnoliopsida; order Asparagales; family Amaryllidaceae; genus Allium; species Allium cepa. The sequence continues at coordinate 623,545,896 of CM060941.1, forward strand.
ACGTGATCTTACGAGATACCTTTGTTTTCCAAAGGATTTGATAACTTTAATAATTCAAATTCGGTGTGTTTTCTCACGCTGGTTTTCAAAATGAATCTGGTACTATAATGCTCGGGTCAAACCGAGTGTTACAATTTCAGTTTAGGATGCTATGAAACTCAGGAGACGAGCTGGAGGAGTTCAGGCGTACATCCGTACTTGATTATTTTTTCGCTGTATGAGGATAAGTTATTATAACTGTCCAGATTGTTGTATTTAGTGTTGTACTCTGATGATTGTAAGTATATAAAATGTTACAGATTCTTTTGTGTAACATGTTGTTATTATATATTATATTTATTCCACTGCGATTGTGAGATTCTGTATTGTTATTAATTTTTCTTCTATCTCTTTCTTCTTCCTTATCCTAGTTATTCATTCTTTCGCACAATTTGTGCTAAACAGGGCTGGAATATTGTCAACTGAAAGGGTACGGAACTACGGGTCGCTACATGTGTTATCATAGCCGAAGGTCAAGCGAGAACATTGGCTCTGGAGGGGATTACTCATTACAGATAGTGTCAGTAGTACCCTAGAATGAGTTGAGTGTAATAATAGATATGAGCGCGTATTTGTTAGTGAATATAAATGTTTTCAAATTGTGTTGACTTATTTATTGAGTGGCTTATAAATTCTGTTCGAGTAGTGGAACACCACTAAATCGATTAGAGTTTCTAAACTCTTGAATATAGTAATTCGACACAGTATGGTTTTGAAGCAGGTAAATGAAATAATTTTACCCAAACTATAATTTGATATAAAAGAAATTAATTTTCTACGAATTATTATAATAGATTGATGTGTTTAGATTATTATTTAATAACCAAAGTAAGATTTTAAAAACTAAGAATTATTATAAATCAAACCGAATTAGATTGTATAAGTGAAGTATACAAATAAAATAAAAACTAAAAAATGGATTCAAACTAAGATTTGGAAAAATTATACCCCAGGGATTTTTGAAAGTATTTTCCAAAGTTTTTGAAGATAAATAATAGTGTTATTATTTTGGAGATATTTTCGAAGAGAAAATTTGTTTAAAATGGATTTTGGAAGTGATATAGCACTGAACTCACTTCAGTCATTGGAAAATAATTCTAATGATGATGGCCACATCATCAATGTTCATTTTTGAGTTTCTAAGTAACGGGTTGCTATCGAAATAATTGATTTGGATATTCTTGTTGAAAAAAAAACAAACGTTGCTAGAAATTCCAAATGAATATGTTTTGGAATAAAAGCAAGTGATTTTGAAAATTCCAAAAGAAGTGGTTTGTTAAACCAGAAAGCATGTGTGTGTGTGTATTAGATTTCAAAGTGATTTGCAATAAATACCAAGTGTTCAAAAATTTGAGAATCCTGTAGAGGATGGTATAATAAGGAGGGAAGTGTGGAAAATTGAAATCGGTATTATATTTAAAGTAAGTAGGTTAAAATGAAATTTGACTTAAGTTAAGTTGGATAAATTAAATTTTAAAAATTAAATTGACTGGATTTGAATCAAATTAATATAGTGTATTAATGAATGAGAGGTAACTTAAGCAAAGTAATTGAAATATATAATGAAATAAATGGTGATATGAAATTAAATGAAGTAAAAATAAATTGCTTGAAATGGAATTTAATTTAAGTATGGTTTTGAAATGTTGGTTAAAAGGAATTGAAATTTAAATAAAAAGCGAATTGGATTTGAGTCGTATTAAATTGAATTAAATAAGAAAATGTGAATTATAAAGTGACTATATTCCTATAAGTTATAAAATTTGAATGGTGGAACGTTATAAAACCATATGGATAAGATTTTGAATGAAATAAAATTTAATTGAAAATCGGAATTTTGGGTAAATAAATTTGAATAGCTTATAAAAATTGAAATTAATGGAATAAAAATATACTTAGATTATAAATAAATGTATAATCTCGAGAGAGAGAAAAATGTGAATATATTTGAGCATAGAACTGATGGAAATGTGAAAAAAATAGGTTGTGTGACTTATAAAATTTAAAAGGGAAAACAGAAAAACCAAAATAAACTTTTTGATATTTTGGTAAGTGAAATAAATCCGACTTGAATTATAAAAAGGAATTTGAACTCGAGGAAATTAAATGAAGTGAGGTTTTGAAATAAAAATCGGATATGGGATTATAAAATGGAGGTGAACTAATTAGATAATTAATTAGTTAAATGAATATGAAGATGGAATTTAACTTGGTTAAGTTAAAATTGCGTTGTGGATTAAAAAATGGATATTGGAAATAGAATTTGGGTTGTAAATAAAATTCGACTTAAATAGTAAGCGTATCAATTATAATTGGAAATACTGTCAAATAAAATAGAAATGGCTTAGGTTATAAATAAAATTCAATTTCAATGAAAATAAATTGAATATGGTTGTGGGAGTTGTTTAAATAAATTCGAGCTTGGAATTAAAATTGAAGTGAATTAAATGAATGAACAAATTAATAAAGTAGTAAATGAAATGGAAGTTGGTTGAAATGAAAATAAACCTAAGTTATAAGGCGGTAATAAAATAAAATAACGGATTAACTTAAGATAATATTGTTGAATGGAAGTTAGCTCGAATAAATTATGGAACGGTCATTTAATAAATTAGCATGAAATGATTCCGAGGTTAATAAAATGGATTTAATATAATAAATGTGGATATTAGTGAAATGAAAATGAATTGATGAGAATCAATTTGAAATGGAGTAGAATTGAATATAAATTGAGTTGTAATCAATTTAAAAATAGCTATAGGCTGAAATGATTGTTTTATTAAATGAATAGTGCGAAATTTACATAGAAAAATTGTTGTTCAATGCAAATGGAAGTAAATAAAATTCTATGAATTAATAAAAGCGAATAAAATTGATTTTTAAATCATTTTGGAATGGATATGAGTTGTTTGGCATAAAATAAATTGAATGAAAGGAAAGTGGGTTGTAAATTCTTTAAATTGAATGAAATGGTATATGTATCGACTGAAAGCAATTAAATTAGTATTGGAAGCTCATAATTGCTTATAATATATGTTTGAAATGATGGATATGAAATTTATGGGTTTAACTATTTAAATAAGTGAAATGTTGATGAATTTCATATTTTTGGTACTTATGTGTTTAAATTTAGTAAGTACAGGTACTCAGAGGCTGTCGGGCAAGATTTGGGTTGCGTAATTACGTATGAAGTAAACTTGATTGCTTAATAATGCTTAAAAATGTTAAAATAAGGTACCTCTTCGGATTAAATACCGCAAAATATAAATATTGATAAACATATTTTATTTTCCGACTATGTGGGTCGATGTATATATATTTATCTCTCTTGTCATGTTGCAAAAGTTCCTCTCTACAAAAGACACTATGTTAAAAAATTTATAAATTTAGGGTGTTAGAAAGAATTTGGAATTTTTGAAAAAGAAAATTGTTAACTTAGAAAGTAGATTTTTGAATTGAAATTGGAAGAAAAGATTTTGAACTAGAAATGAAAACTAAATGCTTGGCTGGAACTAAAGGATTAGAAAGGTGAAATTTTGAGTTTTAATTAAGTTGGTTGTGAAAAGTTAATGGGTTTGGAGCATTTTTCCTGCCTTGCTTATTTCGGGGACGAAATTCTTTTAAGGAGAAGGAATGTAACGACCTGGGTTTTCAACGATTAATTTTGAATATTTAAATGGTTTTATATATTTGATTTGGAGTTATAATTTAGTTAGTAAGTATTTAGAAATGAAACTTCGAGTGATTTCATGAATTTGAAAACCGTCGATTTAATTGACGCGTTAAAATAGCGATCTCGGACACAGTCTCGAAATTTGACGAAACCAGTTCCATTGGATCCGTATTAGAGTATTGTTGTCGAATTCCAAATTTCATAGCGTTTGGATTTACTGTGTGGTCGTACAATTTAAAAACTCCTAGAAGTAATTTAATCAGGTTTAATTTAAATAGTCGGTGTAAAAAGGTATCATCCACATACGATCGAGTTAGGCTTCGGAACTTGTTCCATCACGTTCGAAATAGGGGTATAACATTATAAACGCCTAGCAGCGTTCCTCGATAGCGGTTCGAGAATCTCAAGTTATGAAATCGAGACGGTTTGAAAATTTAAATATATACATGTATATAGTTTGATTGACAATATTTCGATCGATCTTTTTCCTTTTCACTTTAGAGCACTATAGATGCCAACCTACACGCTAACATTCTGTCCCGCCTTTTAAATCATGCGTGTACCTCTCTCTTTTCAAACAAAAAACAAATTCATTCATCTAAAAAAATGTATGAACGAATCGTATTAGTTAAAATCGCGAGATGCCTTCTTTCCTCGTTCAATTTAGGTTTCCCCTTTTATTCTCTTCAGTTAAATTGAAGTCGAGTTCATTTCGTTCAAGATAAAAAAAAGAAAAAGGAGAAATAAAATAAAAACAAAATTTAAAGCAAGCATCTTTTATTTACGAGGCTGAGGTCTGCTTATTGGCATAGGGATTTGAGGGTGCGGTTTCTTTTGGAGCTCGGCAGAGCATGAGGAGGTGGTGTTCGAGGGTCGTGATGGGAGGTGGAGCACGGCACGCTCGCGATGGAGGAGGAGGGTGGAGACACGTTTTGTTAAGAGGCTAGGTGCGTGTCTTTAGGGTGTTCGGTGGAAGGAGGAAGTAAGAGGAAGCTCAACGGGAAAGCGGAAGGGTTTTCTAGCAAGGATAAGTGAGAATAAGGTGGAGGAAGGTGGCAACAATGGTGATGGGAGATTCCGGGTTTCAGCGTGATGAAGGATGGGTCGCGGTTGGTTCTCGGTGATGGAGGGTTCTTGTGGGGAGTGTCAATTTGTGGTGATGAGTTTCACGGCAGGTTGTAGGCGATGGAAGTATACGGCCTTGAAATAGGCTAGGTCGAAGGCAAGTGGGGATGGGGTTTGGCGTTGTCGCAATGATGGGGCTCTTCGATCAGAGGAGCAGGTGATAGTGTCAATTTAATTTAAAATTTAAAATTTTGTATTTATTGATAGTTTAAAATTATTACAAATGTTAATAAATGGTATAAAGGTTATGTAACGACCCGTAATTTTAACACTTTGAAAATGAGATATTTAATTATTTTAAATATTCATATGTATAATTTTCATACTTAAACAATTAATTTTTATATGATAAATAAGAATGGTAAACTTATTTTTGATATTGAATAAAGGTTTTGGATTTCCATTGTAAAATTGACAAAAGTCAGATTTCGATAAAGTAGAATAAATATTCATGAAATTTGTTTAAAGGATAAATAACTCCTCTTAAATATATATATATATAATTGATATTAATAATAATAGTAATTTAATTTACAATGGTTCGATAAATATATATAACTTGCTTTATAAAGTTGACAAATTTGGTCGCATACCGATAAATCGTTGTCGTATTTTTACAAATAGATCTAGATATTGTTTTGTATTATTTTAAAAGTCAAATATACTTATTTTAATTATTTAAGTATAATATGAAATTTATTTTGAAGTTTGGTTTACATAGATATATAGTTTAACAAAAAGGTCAAAATATGACCATAAAACGTTTTGTTCAAAATAAGTTGCCATAATGTTATCGCACCTTCGTTAACATGTTTTAACATATATATTACAAAGTTTAATAACTAAAAATGTATACTTTTACTAAATAGGATTAAAAAACTTCTAGAAGTCATTAGTAAAAATAAGTAAGAATTAACAAAAGTAAGAAAATGTAAACATCAAATCAATATCACATCAAAACCAACATAATTATTATTTTACTTAACTTTGTTCTTAAAGGACTAAGATATAAAGTAAGAAATGAAAGAATGATGCTAAGTTTTGAAAAAGTGGAATTTGCTTTAGGTTGAAGTAAGGTGAGTTTGGTAATTTGGTAAGAGGTTATTTTGGTAAATTTACCACTTCTTTCTTTTCTACAAATATCCACCTCCTTCTTCACTTTCATTCATATTTTTTCTTCTTCTTTTCTCAAGCTTCTTCATATTTTTCCTCTTCTCTTTAATGGCTTTCAATCCATAGAAAAAAATTAGAAAAAATAATGTAAAAATATTTACAAAGTATTCAAAAGAATCAATGTTCATCCTCTTCAAATCAAACTTCTCTTTTCTCCATATTTTACATATTCTTCTCTTGGCCATAACTTCTTCAAAGAGGAATCAAAATATAAAATTCTTTTGCTAAAATCCTGTATTTTTCCAATGGCTACAACTTTTATGTTGACCACTTTATCTCATTCTAAAGTTATTTATGTCAAAAATACACTTATTTCCAGTGCATTTTCTGGCCCAGTTTTTAAGCCAGAGAATAGACCGTTTTCTTTTGATTATAACTTGATAATAATATATCCAAATTATGTAATTTTTTATTTCAAACCATATAAAATTCCAGTGACGACAACTATTATGTTGATCACATTTGCCAGCTTTAAGGTTTGCTATACCTGAAACTCAATTCTTTGAATGCATTTTTGGGCTTTAGTTTTGACAATCCGAAAATAGATCTTCTTCATTCTATCATATCTTCATCATAGCAAATAAAAATCAAGTGATTATTTTTTTGAAATTCAAGATAAAATAATTTTCAACAACTTTTTATTTAACAAGTTCTTCAAATTTTAGGAGTAAGGGAGTCAAAAATAAGAGAGAATATGACCTATTTTTCAAGTCTAATTTTGAGAATTCAAGGTCAAAGCTCTACCACTTCTTCTCTATACTTTCGGCCAATCTCCATCTCAAGCCATAGCCAAGCTATTGAATGCGATAGGGTATGGTTTTCTAATGTTTAAATATAGTATGGATTAATTAGTGAAGTGTTTGGTTGATTAGAATATTCGTACGAAGTTAATCGATTTGGTTTATGGTGAGGGACTCTATTTAGCATACACACACATGTTTGATGTTGTGTTATGATTGATATGGATGCTTATATATTCTTTAATCATCAAGTATTGATTTTTTGCCAAGTCACGTTAATACGCATCGATAAACACAAAGAAAATCACTTTCCTTTTGAAAATGAAATGGTGTATATGGAATGCTTAAACCTTTTGGATATAATTTTAAAATGAGTTAGAAATGTTTAATAAAAATTTAATATGTTTAAAGGGATTAACAAAGAAAATCAAGAAAAATCGTGCTTTTTGTATATTTTAAATTATGTCCAAATCAATTTTCCAGAAAAATCGCGCTTTTCGTAGTAAAGTGACCAAAGTTTAAAATTGATATTTTAAATTTTTAAAAATATAAAATAAAATCTAAAAATGTTTTAAAATGTTTTAAAAGTAATTTAAGTTGAAAATATGGATATCTAAATGATATAAAAATCGTTTTGAAGAATATAGCTTTTAAAACACTATTTGCAACACTTTTCGCAACACTTTTCGCAATGCTTTTTGCAGTAGTTTTTAATAACTTTTGAAACGTAGTTTTAAAGTTAACGATTCTTTCCTAAATATTTTGTGAATGATTTTAAAAGAATAGTTAAGTAATTTAAAAATTAACTTGGAAGTTTTAATCAAAGTTTGAATAAATGGGTAAGAGGAATTGTTTATACCACTTAAACAAAAAGTGAAGAAGATTGAATATTATAACAAACCGAGTAATGCGGAAAAGACTAGTACATTTGTTCCGCTTGTGAGATCTGGAAAGGTAAAACAAGGTGTTTAACCAAGGTTAGAGATGGAGCAACCAGTGTCCTGAACTTACCTGGCCTGTATTTTCTTTTCTTAGGCGAGGTGTGGAACAGATCAAAAGGAAAGCCCAGATGCTCTAAGATAAAAAAAATTATATTAAGTATTCCAAAATAAATGAAGAACGGTATTATCCAAAAGTGAAGAATTCTCCAAAATGAATAAATTACAACTCGGATTGCTTAGAGATAATCTTCTTATACTTTGTATTAAAATCTGAAGAGGGAACTCGTCCTATTCGTGGAATTTAAAAGGTGATTTCACCGTTATTCTGCCCATAGCACTTGTTGAATATGGAAAGGGGAAATTAGCCACAATGGCCTCTTTAGCAAGTGCAATTAGTTTCTACGACACACAACCGAAATAATTACTTTTAAGGATAAAATGCAAAATAATTAGTTTTTAAGGCCTAAAAACCTATGAAATTATGTCCTTGAAAATAATTGGACTGCTGACATTGTCCTTAAAAGTAATTATTCTGCTGATTTTGGCCTTGAAATTAATTTCTGTGGATGTGTGTCCTAGAAACTAATTGGACTACAAAGTTTGTCCTTCTAGTGAATTGCCCCATATGGAAATTGATGTTGAGTAAAATTAGAATGATTTCTATGATCCTAATTACTCAAATGTTTGCTAAAGAAAGATTTTAGGGTTTATCGTAAATGATGTCTTAAATAACATTGTTTTTAACCCGCCTAAAAGTTAAGGAATTTGGACCGATGGTTAAGTGAGGGAAATTGAAATATTATACAAAGAAAAAAGAATGAATTGTTTAGAATTACTCTAAAATAAAGATCATTGAAGGCAAAGATATTCATGATGTAGGATTGTTTGCCATTAGTCCCTGGAGGTGAAATTTATCAAATATAAAGTGGCAGTGGTACTCTGTTATGAAAATCTTCGATTTGCAAGAATATGATTTGAAGTTAAGAAAGAAATCTTTTATTAAGATTTAATAAATGATGTGGGAATATTTTCCCTAAGTTAAAAGTTATAGCTTGAATATAAGAAATCTTTAATTAAGATTTAATGAATGATTTGAAAAGGTTTTCCTAACTAAAAGAGAAAATGATTTGGAATTATTATCGGATTTAAGAAAGGTTTAAATAGACCAAATGATTTGATAAATGAGGCTTAATAATTCCATATACTCTTGGAAAAAAAGGGAATAAATTGAGAAGAATGTATCTAAAAAAGATATTTTATAAAATATGAAGTAATTGATTGATGATTGATATCCACATATGAACTTAACATCTTTTAAATCGATAATTGGATTTTGTAGGAACCGGGTTGGATTTTTATGATTCCTATCCGAAAAACACTTCGAACCAATGTATACGTTCGAATGTGAAGACATGTTGAAGATGATTATTATTGAAGACCGTGGATCTTATTGCGTGAGGAATGCTTGTTGACATGCTCTGGATAGCTCTCATTATGTAGTTATTTATAGCAGCGGTCTCCTCGTTGTGAAGATTATTCGGATTGTAAGGACTACTCGCTACTAGTGGTAGTAGGAAGTTGCCTTCGGTTTGTCGTATTCCTTGAAAATTGTATGGACATTTGCCTGACACTGCATTTCTAAAGATTAAGTACATTTGTTTTTACAAATGTACATTAGAGGTGGCGGAGAAGGCAACTTCTCTAAGATTAACACCCTCCTTGAGACGTACGGGCTTAAGGGTTGTATTTTTGTGGAAGGCAATTGGTAGTCAATGGAAATGGCCATGTGGCATTTAAAGATGTGATATGTGCTATGTGAAAAGGTAATCGTAGCTTTGAGCTTCATCAACCGTAAATGACCGTAATAGGGTTAGATGCTGCAAGGCTAAGTGGGTCATTCCCAATTAGGGTATGATTATCCCCCTCTAGATATATTTCTTCCCGATATAATGTTTGGGATGTAAATTAATGTGTTTTGTATGCTCGGGCACCCAGTTTAAAGGTCGGTAACAACCGAGGGATGACATATTCAATACTATCTAGTTATAGATGTTGGTCGGTCTTGTGTTAGTACAGGGAAGATGTTCTGTGCCTCGGGACATCAATCTAGAGGTGTACCCATCGAATGGTAGTCCCTTCACCTAGTCATTTGTACGGAAATCCATTCTCTAATAAGAACCTGCGGTTTTGTTTGTATTGGTGTAATGAATAGCCTCGAAATGCTATATGGGTAATCATTTCGGATAAGATTAATAAGTTTATTTACAAATGTTTTTGAAGAATGTCGTTATAAATAATATCAAATGTTTTGACATTAAAGTGTTTTAAGTTATCATTAAGTAAAACCTCGTCCTTGTTTATATGTGGGTGTGGTCTTATGAGATACTCTTTTTTTTCAAAGGATTTTTTTCATTGGTTGGTATATGACACTGTCATTTATATTTGAGTTTATCATGCTGGTTTATCAAGCCTGTTCTGGGTATTTTCAATATTCGGGTTAGATCCGAGTAGTTTCGGGTTTAGTTGAAGATGGTTTGAGTTTGCAGAGGAGAGCTGGAGATATTCATCTACGTATGGACATATTCTATTATCCGCTGTGCTTTGTTAGTTTTAGTTTGATATTATTCAGCAAATGTAAGGATAGATGTTTATAACTGTCTAAGATGAATTTAGGTTAGACTCGGATATATGTATTTTAAAAGTTTTCCGTTGTAAATATATTTGTTCAACATTATATGTTATTCCATTAATATAAGATTCTGTTCTGTCTTATTTTTCTTTATTACCCTTGATGTTTCGTCTTTTCGTGCAAATCGAGTTGGACATGTGTGGTTTATTGTCGATTCAAAGGGTATGGGAAAATGGGCCATCACATTTGGTATCAGAGATGAAGGCTAAGAAAGAACCTTGGCTTTGGTGGAGTGAAGACTCATCAGAGATAGGATTAGTAATATCCTAGGATGAGTAACTCATTATAGATAGGGTTAATAACACCCTAGAATGAGTTGATAGTATTATATATGAGCATGTATTTGATAATGTTATGTATAAAGGTTTTGTTTTGAAAAATTAGTAAATGAAATAATTTTACCTAGGATTATGTTTTGATTACAAAGTATATGTTTTGAAAAGTTATATGGTTAGAAATCAAGATTAGTGAAATTTAAATATGAACATCTTGTTATTTCATAGTTTGATTATAAGATGTTTCATAAAGATAATCGATAAGTAAGAAATCTGATGAGGTAATTAAAATCTTTAATACTTATTCTAAAATAATAAATTAAGAAATGATAACGTTAAGTTACTTCGAAAAATTGATCAGTTGTTTAATTTAAAGGCTAAAGTACAAATATATTATGAATTAAGTTTCACGATTTGACCATAAGGTGTTTGATAATAGGATTGGTTAAAGGAATGGACATATAAGATAAAAATATAATATAAAATGATTACGTTAAAGGAAAATATAAAAGGAATGAAAGTTTAAAATTCGAGTAATTTAAAATAATTGTGGTAATTTAAATGAAGTTAAATAATGTAAAAAGAATTTATAAAATAGGTTTTATAAAAGTAATCTCTAAAGGATGTTGAAAAGGGTATTATTTCAAATAAAAAGAGATATTTTATGATAACTAGTTCGAATGGCTCAAAAATAAACAAAAAATGGGCAGGAAATGTGTTCGAATGGTAAACACTTCTCTAAGTATCACTCTTCTTGTTAAGAGAATATATAATACTATTGGTAGTACCCATTTCCTTGGTATTATCTAAGAGTTACTCGATCTATATAATTTCCTTAAGTTAAAGAGATAAGTGAATCATTAATTGATAAATCGATTAGTAATATTTATAAAAGTGTTTAAAGCAAAGATAAATTTGGAATCACTAATTAATAAGATAAAGTGGGATTCTAGACGATTTTGGACAATCAAAAATTTCTGGATCACAGCAAACTCAAAGCTAAGGAATTTATGGAATATTCTGGTAAAACATAAACCAATGCAAAATGTTTTAAGTAAATGAAATTGGATAAGTACAATTTATAAATGTGATTACAAATAAAAAGGATTTACAAATAAAGAAATTTGTAATAGCATTAATGTGACTACCCAGAAATTTTGGCATTTGAAAATGAAATATTTGATTTAATTTTAATATTTGGAAGTTATTTTTAACTTGAATTTCAAATATAAATATGAATTTGGCAATTAAATTACTGAATTTAATTTATTGAAGTTGGGTAAAAATTTGAATCTTCAGTTTTAAGCTGATTAAAAATATTTCAAAGGCTTAGGAAATTCATATTGATGATACTGAAGATAATGGAAGCTTCGATTTGGGTTTGAAAATGATTTGTTCAATATGGAATTTATATCGTTAAAATCGATATTTAAAAATAGCCGTCCGAGGCACAGTCTCGGAATTCGACGAAACCAGTTCCACTGGATCCGTAATATTGTATTATTATCGGGTTTTGTATGGTCGTACAGATTGCAAATGCGCTAAAATTTAAATTGGAATTTAATTTAATAACTGAGTTCAAATGTTATCTTCTCCATACGATCGAATTTGGAACCGAAACCTTTTTCATTGCGTTTTGAATACGCGTATAACATTATGAATGCCTAGCAGCATGCCTTGATTGGAGATCGAAATTTTGAATTGTAGAAACCGAGACGATTTAAATTTGAATTTAAATTCAAATTATTAATAATATTGTTGCATCAAGAAAAAAATTCTGTATCAAGCCTTGCATACACGTGTAAAATTCTTAGCATGTGTCCTTCCATTTACACACGCATCCCCTTTCCTCTTCGTATAATCGAAGCCAAAAAAAGAGGCCGATCTCCTTTACAACAAACAGGAGTCGAAAACTCCATCTTCATTTCAGCATTAAAACGAAATCTCAAACAAATGAAAATGGCCGCAGTAATATTTAAATTCAAAAATTGAAACGTTTCATCTCAAAATAAACTCGGAGCCACTTATCCATGTTCATTCCATTCAAAATCAAGGCCAAACGAACAAAATTAGTTATTCCTAACAAAAAAAAATTGGGGGAGGAAATCGCGACCCACTTCGCAATAGGGGCTCGAGGCGGCGACCTGGTATTTGAGGGGATGGTTGACTTAAGCGAGGCTTATGGTGTTGCTAGCGAAAGGAAGCGCGTCAGGAATTCACGTAGCTTGATGACCTAGGGGAGGGAGATTTCAGTGATTAGGTTTGGGAAGCGAAGCTCGACGGTGGGATTCACGGCCGATGGTGGCATGTCAAGGTGTGTACGCGGTTGGTGGTCGGCCTGCGCTCGAACGTGGCTGAGCTCGAGTCGCATGCGTCGGTGGGAAGAAGTCTCGAAAATCGATTTCAATATGGATGAAGGATTCGACGACCTGAAGTTGTGGTGGTTGTTCGCCGTGTTGTGATCGAGATAAGTATGGCAGTAAGGTTCGAATTTTTTTTCCAGTTATTTCTAGTTTAATAAATATATATGTAGGTAGATGTATATATATGCATGCCATTTTAATTGTAGGAAGACAGGAAATTCATATAGAAGATTTTGAAAAGTTATATAAAAAACTTTGGATTTTTTTGAATCGATGAATTAAGTTTCTAATTTTAGGTAGTTTCAAAAGGAAAACCCAAATTATTAGTTCAAGTTAAAACTATTGGTTAATTAAATTATTTTTAGTATATGGGTTTCAAAAGAAAGGAAAAATATTTTGTTAAAAAGAAATTAGTTTAAAATTAAAAATTATTAGTTGAATTAAAATTATAAAATGGCAAGTTGAATTGTTCGATTTATTTCGTATATTAATTAAATCATCTAATATTTATACAAGGTCTAAAATCGTGGAAAATAATTTGGAATGGAAATGGATTGCAAATAAAAGGGCAAAGGTGAGATCTTCTCACTCAATCGTATACCCGATTTAATTTAAATAGTTAATTTAAATTATTGGTTGTTTGCTTGGATGATGATTGTTATCAATTGTATTGGATTAAATCCTATGCGCCGCATAATAGCGGATGATATTATATTAAACCTATATACTGCGATATTCCACCTCGAAGTGGAATTGATATTATATATGTATTTGGCGTGATTGATTTCCTGCATTATATAGCGGATGAGACCCTATGCGCCACATAATAGCGGATGATATTATATTAATCCCATATACCGCGATATTCCACCTCGAAGTGGAATTGGTATTTAATTGTTGTGCTAATATCTGTGGATGCAGGGAAACAGGTTGGAGGGATCCAACTGGATTCCTCAAAACATTTGAATTTGTTTTAATGTTGTTTGTTGATTGTTTATAATCTGTGTGTGATCATATTTGTGATTGAAATCGTTGAAGGCTATAGTTTAGCCGAATATATTTTTGGTATCGTAGGATACCAGAAATAAATAAAAATTGGATTTTAAAAAAATTCAAGTTGAAAGTTTATAGTAAAATTTATTTTTGAGAATTGGATAAATTAAAAGAAGGAATTTTCAAAGGATAAAGTTTCATCTTTGTAATCCTATTGAGTAAAATTCCAAAATATGGGAAAAGGCTTAATAAATGGATTTCAGGTAATATTATTCAAAGGTTGAAGAATTTGTTTAAAATACGGATTTTAAATAGTTTGGAAGAAATAAAGGAATTTATTTTAAAAGAAAATAAATTTGGAAATAAATTTGGAATTTGATTCGGTGTTTGAAAATAAATCTTTAGGAAACCGATTTAGAAATTGATTTGGTGTTTAAAAATAAATTTTAGGAAATCAATTCTGAAATCGATTTGGTGTTTGAAATAAATGTTTGGAAAATCAATTTGGGATTTGATTGGCATTTGAAATAAATTTGGAAATCAATTTGAAGATTGATTTGGTGTTGAAAGAGAATATTAGGGAATCGATTTGAAAATCGTATATTAGTGGAAATTTGAAAATTTAAAATTCGCAATGGGAACTTTATAAAAGAAAGGGAAATTTTTTTTTAAAAAAAATACCAGTTTATTTTAAAAGCGTGGAAAGAAATTTACGGATTTGGAACGTAAATTTAAAATAAATCCAGAAACATTTATAAATTGATTTAAATGGTCCATTTTGAAATGGAGGGTGTAATTTCCCTAGAAAGCCGAGTATGTTTAAATGTAGCTTTCAAAATTAATAGTTTTAAAGTTGGTTTTAAAAAGGATGTTTGTGGAGAAATTAATTTCTTAAGATGGTTTCAAATCTTTAAATTAAAGATTTATTTAATTAACTATAGAAGGGATTATTTTAAAGATTAAAATTGATATTTGATTTAGAAAATGGATATTTAAGTAGTTATACTCTATCTACTAATTTTATTTAAAAATTAATTTGGATTTGAAGTTTTATATAATATATTGGTATAAAGTTTTCATCGCTAATATTTAAAATAAGTATTTTAAAATATTTGAACTCGGCAGATTTTCAGTAGAATTAAATAAATATTTGAATATTTATTCCACATGAGGAAAGTGATTTTAAATTTGTTTTCAATGGTTTGAAAAGTGAAAAGTGATTTGAAATTTGTTTTCAAATGGTTGAAGTGTTAAAATTATATCTTGCGAAGATATTTTGAAAATAATAATTGGGGGAAAAATTATGTAAATCTTGGTGATTGTTGTGAATGTTGATTGATAGTTATATAACCAACTATCAATATTGGCCTTTTAATGGCATTTGAATTTCAATGCGACCGGGAGTCAGATTCCAAATGGATATTCGGAAACCACATCGAACCTTTGTGATTGTGATGGATCTTTTATTTAAAAGATCAAAGTGGAAATTTGTTGTGATTCGTTTGAAATCTGACTGAACACTTATTTTTAAAAATAAGCGCTCATTATACGGATTAACCGGGAGAGGACTTTGTGTCATAAAACCCATTCCGAATAATGATATGACGAAATGGGATTGCATTTGAAGGTAGTGCTGAAGACCGAGTATTTTCGAAAGCGAAAGGATTACCCGTCGAATGTCTCTGCACCGGGTTGCTCTGGTATAGAGATTTTATCACCCTTTGTGATGGGGATTCCAGATGTGATTTATGAATATTCGAATTTGCAAGGGATTCTTTGAAGTGCCTTCGGTTCAGTTTGATCCCGGAACGGACTTCTATGGATGTGTGTCTGACGTTACTCTTTGGCATGTAAAGCTTGTTTCTATCAAATACATTTCTATTGGTGGCGGAGAATTTATTCTCTTAGCTTAACACCTTTCTCTGAGACATTCGAGCTCAAAGGTTACGTAGTTGATGGTTACTAGTGACACATTCCCAATTTGGTAATGTGGCATACGAAGTGTGGCTGATCATTTGTAGATTGAAGCATGACTTTGTGAAAAGTGTAGCTTTGTGGACAAGACTTCGTCGGACCTCACACCCTGGAAATGGACAAAACAGGAAGAATGTAGCAAGGTTATGAGGGTCGTGCCCTTTAGGGTATGTCATTTCCTTTTGGAAAAGGGTGGTATCATGGTATGGAGCCCAGATATTTAACCTATGTGGTTGCTGCAAATTTATTATACTTTGTGGTTGTTACTTTGTGGTTAAGGAACCTCGGATAAAGATCGCAAATGGCCGGGGATGGCATACTCGAGTAGTAGTTACCTAGTGACAGAGGTAACCCGGTCTAGTGTTGGCAGAGATCCGGGTAGGTTCTCGGGACGTCCCTCCAGAGGCGTACCCATGTAGCAGTAGGTAGTTCCTTAGCCTGATCATTTGTTGAAAATCCAATCTCCAATATGCGTCTTGTGCGGTTTTAGTTGTATAACCTGTCATTTACCTATGGTGGTCACCACTGTTTAGATGGTAGTTATAGTAGGCATACAATAATGATTGTATGCTGGCTAAGATTAATATTATACTTTCGAAATATTTTTCACGCTATGCACTAATGATAATATTGAAAAGATTTTGCATATCAAGCATGTTTGACTATCATAAGGAGAAATCTCCTCCAATTCTACGTCTGCATTGTGTGTATGGTGGGAGGCCTTATGGTAGTTTCATTTTCCAAAAGCATAACGGATTTCTTTTTATTTCTTTGTAAAAATAACTGTTTTTAAGATCTCACACCAGTCCCATGACTGACTTGGAGTTTATTGTTCCCTTTCTAAACTCTGGGTGCCCATAATTTTCCACACGGGTAGCCTAGAGTCAGGTATCATTATTCTGGAGTGAAGTCAGAAAAGAAATGTTGTGGAGATCTGAAGGCAAACTAAATGGCAAGACGTCTCACTTACATTATACAGTGTTGGTGCAAGTCAGTCTTCATGTAAGCAAGTTCTAATGAATGCCAGTGTTGTGTTTTGTGTTGTTGTAAACTCTGATAATGTGATGTGTAATACTAATATAGTTCTTTGTTTAAAAAGTATTCATTTATCTATTATATTTGTTCCGCTGCGAAATGTAAGAATCTGTTATTATTTTTTGTTTCTTCTTCTATCTTCTTCTTCTTCTTTAACTCTAACGGTTCGGTTTTTCGGCATTCGATTGTGCGGCATTTGATACAGTGGACGTATTGATGTCGACTTTCGAAATTCGAAAAATTGGGACGTTAAAAGTGGTATTAGAGCATTTGGTTAAGCGACAACCTTGGCTCTGGTGGGTGTTGCTCATTAGAGATAGAGTCAGTAGTGCTCTAGAATGAGTTGAGTGTATTAATAGATATGAGCGCGTATTTGTTAGTGAATATAAAAAAATTATATTGTATTGACTTATTGGTTGATTGTTTATAGATACTGGTCGATGCAATTTGGCCAACTGTATCGATAGGGGTTTCTAAACTCTTAAACAAGATAAACCGACATGGTATTGTTTGAAAAATAGGGTAAATGAGATAATTTTACCCAAATTATTTTTGTATGAAAAGGAAATCATTTTCCGTAAATTATAATATTATACGGTTGCTTAGATGTTAGGAAGTGATAATATGAAATTATTATCATTAAAGTTGAATAAGAAATTGTAATCGTAATCAAAAGCTGAGAAATAAAATCCATATGCAAATGGGATTTGTAAATGTTAATGTGATTTATAATTTGAAATAGAATTCCATAGAAATATTTGAAAATACTTTTGGAAAGATTTGAAATTTAAGAAGTTTGGAAATTAAAAACCTTTTTAGTTTAGAAATGGTTTTTAAAGGTTTAGGAAAAATGATTTTGAAGGGATGAAAGCACTAAACTCTTTTCGGTCGCTGGAAAATAACTTCGGTGATGACTGCAGCATCATACATGTTCATTTTCGAGTTTCCAAGAGAGGAATTGCTGCAAAATTATTTAAAATTTGAAATTGTTTGGAAAACTGGGTTTGGTTTTGGAAATTCAAAAATATAATTTGAATTGATTTCAAAAATGGTTTTGAAAAGTTGGAAAGGCTATGGAATCTTATTTAAAATAGTTATGGAATAAAAAAAAGTATTAAGGTGGAAAAATAAAATTGTGAATGAATAAATGAATTTACAATTGCAAGCAAATGAAAGTGAAATCGAATGTTGAAGTTCATTTCGAATTTGTATGTAAATAGAATTGGAATTGGAATTGAATTTGATTTGTGATAAACAAAGTAAAGTAGGAAATTTGTCAAAAGGGATCAAATAAAGCGAAGTATTGAAGTAAGATTAGTAAGTGAAACTAATTGAAGGAATGACATATTTAATATGGTTTGAAATGAATTGAATTCGGTATATATAAATGAAAGGTGAAATGAATTATATGGAATAGAAAATCCAGTTTAGATAAAAATATTGATAAAACCAAAGCGGTGAATTGAAAACAAAATATAGGAAGTATATGGAATATTGCATTGAACTTAAGGAATAAGTGGAAAAATTCTTAAGTAAAATTTTTGAATTGAGAAAATATTCTAAATTTATAAGTGAATGAAGATTAAACTGGAAATTGTGAAATGACGATTGTGAATAAGTGTAAAGAAATGAATATTGAAATTTTCTAAAGAAATGTATAAAATGGTTTTGAATGTTGTGATTAGACATTATTGTCAAGAAAGATATACAGGTGATATAAAGAAAAATGGAATTGGGATTTTGATTTCGAAGATAAAAGTTTGAATTTCTCAAAAAGGTATGTATTTGAATTTCAGTATGAAATTTGATGATTTTTCTTGTCCAACCGCTTGGCTTTTCGTTTTCTTTTTGAAATCTAGGGGCCCGTTGTGGCATTTGGTAGTCGTACCAAGCTAGCCGCGCAAAGGAGACGCTGGCGAAATTTTTCGAAAATTTAGATCGTTTTTCAAAATTTTGACAAAATTTTGAAAATTTAAAATTTGAATTTAAATTTAAATTTGAATCGTGAAGTAAACAATATTTTCTTATGGTTGAATTTAGAAAGATAATTGAGCGATAATGGGTTGTTAATAAAAAGATTTGTTTTGGCAAGTTAGTAAAACTGTTTGGTTTTGCGAAAATAATGAATGGGATAAGGATCATTCTTCTTAACTAGTAATTTTGGGACGAAATTCTTTTAAGGGGGAAGAATGTGACGAACCAGATATTTTGGCATTTGAAAATGAAATATTTGATTTAATTTTAGTATTTGGAAGTTATTTTTAACATGAATTTCAAATATAAATATGAATTTGGCAGTTAAAGTACGGAATTTAATTTATTGAAGTTGGGTAAAAATTTGAATCTTCAGTTTTAAGCTGATTAAAAATATTTCAAAGGCTTAAGAAATTCATATTGATGATACTGAAGATAATAGAAGCTTCATATTTGGATTGGAAAATGATTTTTCAGTTTGGAATTTATATCGTTTAAATCGATATTTAAAAATAGCCTTTCGAGCCACAATCTCGGAATTCGACGAAACCAGTTCCATTGGATCTGTAATATTGTATTATTATCGGATTTCAATTTTCGTAGCATTCAGAGTTGTATGGTCGTACGGATTGCAAATGTGCTAAAATTCATATTGGAATTTAATTCAATAACTGAGTTCAAAATGCTATCTTCTCCATACGATCGAATTTGGAACTGAAACATTTTCCATTGCATTCAGAATACACGTATAACATTATAAATGCCTAGCAGCATGCCTTGATTGGAGATCGAAATTTTGAATTGCAAAAACCGAGACGATTTAAATTTGAATTTAAATTCAAATTATAAATAATATTGTTGCATCAAGAAAAAAATTCTGTATCAAGCCTTGCATACACGTGTAAAACTCTTAGCACATGTCCTTCCATTTACACGTGCGTCCCCTTTCCTCCTCGTATAATCGAAGCTAAATAAAAAAAGAGGCCGATCTCCTTTACAACAAATAGGAGCCGAAAACTCCATCTTCATTTCAGCATTAAAACGAAGTCTCAAACAAATGAAAATGGCCACAGTAATATTTGAATTCAAAAATCGAAACCTTTCATCTCAAAATAAACTCGGAGACACTTATCCATGTTCATTCCATTCAAAATCAAGGCCAAACGAATCAAATTAGTCGTTCCTCATGAAAAAAAGAAAAGAAAATTGGTGGAGGAAATCGCGACCCACTTCGCGATAGGGGCTGGAGGCGGCGACCTGGTACTTGAGGGGATGGTTGACTTCGGCGAGGCTTGTTGTGTTGCTGGCGAAAGGAAGCGTGCCAGAAATTCACGTAGCTTGATGATCCAGAGGGAGGGAGATTTTGATAATTAGGTTTGGGAAGCGAAGCTCGGCTGTGGGATTTACGACCGGTGGTGGCATGTCAGGGTGTGTATGCGGTAGGTGGTCGGCCTACGCTCGAACGTGGCTAAGCTTGAGTCGCGTGTGTCAGGGGAAAGAAGTCTCGAAAATCGAGTTCAATATGGCTGAAGGATTCGACGACCTGAAGTTGTGGTGGTTGTTCGCCGTGTCGTGATCGAGATAAGTATGGCAGTAAGGTTCGAATTGATTTTCCAGTTATTTCTGATTTAATAAATATATATATATGGGTAGATGTATGTGTGTGTGTGTGTATGCGCATGCCATTTTAATTGTAGGAAGACAGGAAATTCATACAGAAGATTTTAAAAAGTTATATAAAAAAATTTGGATTTTTTTGAATCGATAAATTAAGTTTCTAATTTTAGGTGGTTTCAAAAGGAAAAACCCAAATTATTAGATCAAGTTAAAACCATTGGTTAATTAAATTATTTTTTGTATATGGGTTTCAAAAGAAAAGAAAAAAAATTTGTTAAAAAGAAATTAATTTAAAATTAAAAATTATTAGTTGAATTAAAATTATAAAATGGCAAGTTGAATTGTTCGATTTATTTTGAATATTAGTCAAATCATCTAATATTTATACAAGGTCAAAAATTGTGGAAAACAATCTAGAATGGAAATGGATTGCAAATAAAAGGGCAAAGGTGAGATCTTCTCACTCAATCGGGTACCTGATTTAGTTTAAATAGTTAATTTAAATAATTGGTTGTTTGCTTGGATGATGATCGTTATCAATTGTATTGGATTAGACCCTATGCACTGCATAATAGCGGATGATATTATACTTAACCCATATACCATGATATTCCACCTTGAAGTGGAATTGGTATTATATATGTATTTGGAGTGATTGATTTCCTGCATTATATAGCGGATGAGGCCCTATGCGCCGCGTAATAGTGGATGATATTATATTAATCCCATATACCGCGATATTCCACCTCGAAGTGGAATTGGTAATTAATTGTTGTGCTAATATCTGTGGATGCAGGGAAATAGGTTGGAGGGATCCAACTGGATTCCTCAAAACATTTGAATTTGTTTCAATGTTGTGTGTTGATTATTTATAATCTATGTGTGATCAAATTTGTGATTGAAATCGTTGAAGGCTATAGTTTAGCCGAATATATTTTTGGTATCGTAGGATACCGGAAATAAATAAAAATTGGATTTTTAAAACAAGTTGAAAGTTATAGTAAAATTTATTTTTGAGAATTGAATAAATTAAAAGAAGGAATTTTAAAAGGATAAAGTTTTATTTTTGTAATCCTGTTGAATAAAATTCCAAAATATGGGAAAAGGCTTAATAAATGGATTTCGGGTAATATTATTCAAAGGTTGAAGAATTTGTTTAAAATAGGGATTTTAAATTGTTTGGAAGAAATAAAGGAATTTATTTTAAAGGAACAAAATTTGGAATAAAATTTGGAATTTGATTTGGTGTTTGAAAATAAATTTCGGAAAACCGATTTGGAAATTGATTTTGTGTTTAAAAATAAATTTTGGGAAATCAATTCTGAAATCGATTTGGTGTTTGAAATAAATGTTTGGAAAATCAATTTGGGATTTGATTGGCATTTGAAATAAATTTTGAAATCAATTTGAAGATTGATTTGGTGTTGAAAGAGAATATTAGGGAATCGATTTGAAAATCGTATATTAATGGAAATTTGAAAATTTAAAATTCGCAATGGGAACTTTATAAAAGAAAGGGAAATTTTTTGTAAAAAATAAATGCCAGTTTATTTTAAAAGTGTGGAAAGGAATTTACGGATTTGGAACGTAAATTTAAAATAAATCCAGAAACATTTATAAATTGATTTAAATGGTCCATTTTGAAATAGAGGGTGTAATATCCCTGGAAAGCCGAGTATGTTCTAAAGTAGCTTTCAAAATTAAAAGTTTAAAAGTTGGTTTCAAAAAGGATGTTTGTGGAGAAATTATTTTCTTAAGCTGGTTTCAAATCTTTAAAGTACAGATTTATTTAGTTAATTATAGAAGGGATTATTTTGAAGATTAAAATTGATATTCGATTTAGAAAATGGATATTTATGTAGTTATACCCTATCTACTAATTTTATTTAAAAATTAATTTGGATTTGAAGTTTTTTATGAGTTATAGGTATAAAGTTTTCATATTTAAAATAAGTATTTTAAAATATTTGAACTCGGCGGATTTTCATTACAATTAAATAAATATTTGAAAATTTATTCCACATGAGGAAAGTGATTTGAAATTTGTTTTCAAAGATTTGAAAAGTGAAAAGTGATTTGAAATTTGTTTTCAAATGGTTGAAGTGTTTATGTCTTGCGAAGATATTTTGAAAATAATAACTGAGGGAAAAATTATTTAAATCTTGGTGATTGTTGTGAATGTTGATTGATAGTTAAATAACCGACTATCAATATTGGCATTTTAATGGCATTTGAATTTCGATGCAACCGAGGGTCGGATTTCAAATGGATATTCGAAAACCACATCGAACCTTTGTGATTGTGATGGATCTTTTTTTTAAAAGATCAAAGTGGAAATTTGTTGTGATTTGTTTGAAATCTGATTGAACACTTATTTTTAGAAATAAGCGCTCATTGTTCGGATTAGCTGGGAGAGGACTTTGTGGCATAAAATCCATTCCGATTAATGATAAGACGAAATGGGATTGCATTTGAAGATAGTGTTGAAGACCGGGTATTTTCGAAAGCGAAAGGATTACCTGTCGAATGTCTCTGCACCGGGTTGCTTCAGTATAGAGATTTTATCACCCTTTGTGACGGGGATTCCGGATGTGATTTGTGAATATCCGGATTTGCAAGGGCTTCTTTGAAGTGCCTTCGGTTCCGTTCGTTCCCTGAATTGACTTGTATGGATGTGTGTCTGACGTTACACTTTTGGATGTAAAGCTGGTTTCTATCAAATACGGTTTTGTTGGTGGCGCAGAATTTATTCTCTTAGCTTAACACCCTTCTTTGAGACGTACGAGCTCAGAGGTTATGTAGTTGACGGTTACTCATGATACATTCCCAATTTGGTAATGTGGCATACGAAGTGCTGCTGATCATTTATTGATCGAAGCATGACTTTGTGAAAAGTGTAGCTTTGTGGACGAGACTTCATCGAACCTCACACCCTGGAAATGGTCAAAACAGGAAGAATGCGGCAAGGTTATGAGGTTCGCGCCCTTTAGGGTATGTCATTTCCTTCTGGAAGAGGGTGGTATCATGGTATGGAACCCAGATATTTAACTTATGTGGTTGCTGCAAATTTATTATACTTTTTTTTATTTCTTTGTGGTCGAGGATCCTCGGATAAAGGTCGCAAACGACCGGGGGATGGCATACTCGAGTAGTAGTTACCTAGTTACAGAGGTAACCCGACCTTTTATTGGTAGAGATCCAGGTAGGTTCTCAGGACATCCCTCAAGATGCGTACCCATGTGGCATAGGAAGATCCTTAGCCTGACCTTTTGTTGGAAATCCAATCTCCAATACGCATCTTGTGCGGTTTTAGTTATATAACCTGCCATTTACTTATGGTGGTCACCACTGTTTAGATGGTAGCTATAGTAGGCATACAATAATGGTTTTATGCTGGCTAAGATTAATATTATACTTTCGAAATGTTTTCCAAACTATACACTAATGATAATATTGAAAAGATTTTGCGTATCAAGCATGTTTGACTATCATAACGAGAAATCTCCTCCAATTCTGCGTTTGCCTTGTGTGTGTGGCGGGAGGCCTTATGGTAGTTTCATTTTCCAAAAGCATAGCAGATTTTTTTATTTCTTTGTGAAAATAACTGTTTTTAAGATCTCACATCGGTCCCATGACTGACCAGGAATTTATTGTTCCCTTTCTAAACTCTGGGTGCCCATAATTTTCCACACGGGTAGCCTAGAGTCAGGTATCATTATTCTGGAGTGAAGTCAGAAAAGAAATGTTGTGGAGATCTGAAGGCAAGCTAAATGGCGAGACATATCACTTACATTATATAGTGTCCACTGTGTAGGAGTTGGTGCAAGTCTGTCTTCGTGCAAGCAAGTTCTAATGAATGCCAGTGTTGTAAACTTTGATAATGATGTATGTAAAACTGATATGGTTCTTTGTTTTAAAAGATATTCATTTATCTATTATATTTGTTCCGCTACGAAATGTGAGATTCTGTTATTGTTTTCTGTTTCTTCTTCTTCTTCTTCTTTAACCCTAACGGTTCAGTTTTCCGTCATTCGATTGTGCGGCATTGATACAGTGGATGCATTGATGTCAATTTTCGAAAGTCAAAAAATTGGGACGTTAAAGTTAAATCAGAAATAAATTTTGTAATTACGAATTTGAAATGATAGCAACCTACAACAATCTATGATTTACCCGGATATAAAACCGGTCGGGAATTTGGGATATATATATATATATATATATATATATTTGTGTGTGTGTGTATGTATGTATGTATGCGCGCGTGTGTGTGTGTGTACTTTTAGGATGTAAAAGGGTATTATACAGAACTCGATTCAAGTCATGAACTATTTATACACTTAAGTAAAATCATGACTCTTTAAAATGTAATCGCAACCTGGAAAAAGATTTATTAATGAATTCTACCATTAATTAAGGATTTGGACTTAAGTTTCTAAAAAGTGGTGGATTTACATGGTTGTGTGCATAAGATATAATAAACTTAAGCAATAATTTGACGAAATGATTCATAAACAATATTATTATTAAAGAAAATATACTAAAAATATGAATGAACAAAATAAAGAATGAGAATAAAGAGAATTTGGTATAACTAAGAAAAACCAACAAGAATAAATACGTAAATCATTTCGTCACATAAATTTTGATCTAATGTCTCAGTACAGAACTTTGAAGTGTTTACACTGATCTGGAAAATAATTTGTCACTTGATTCTTGACGGGGAGTATTGATGATGTTTTGTGGTTAATTGCTAGAGTTTCTATCATAGTTGAGAGCTATGCAAGGAAAGCAAGTGTATCTGATCTAGAAGCTTGATCAAAGTCCGCACCATTGGATCGGTAGGTTGATACTAGTTCTGAAATAAAGTTGTGGAATCGAATAGAAGATCAAATCAGATATTATATATGTATGATTTGGGTACATCTTATGTGTTTAAGTTTGTGAAATAATGATTTTGGTAAAATATTCTGGGTTTAGGTTTAGGGTAATTTTGTGGACGAAATTCTTTTAAGTAGGGGAGAATGTGACAACCCATAATTTTTACACTTTGAAAATGAGATATTTAATTATTTAAATATTCAAATGTAAAAACTCATGTTTTGTATGATAAATAAGAATGGTAAACTTATTTTTGATCTTGAATAAAGGTTTTGGATTTCCATTGTAAAATTGAAAAAAGTCGGATTCCAATAAAGTAGGATAAATATTCGTGAAATTTTTTAAAGGATAAATAATTCCTTTTATATATATATATATATATAATCGATATCAAACTTGTAACAACTCGTAAATTTCGATAATTAAATTGGTTAATTTAATAAAATTTTTGTAATTAACTTTAGAAAGAAATAAAAACTTTAAAATTTATAATGAAGAGAATGTTTGAAATGAAATGTAGCAATGGTGATAATCATTAATTGTTTACCCATTTATTTAATCTATTGAATTAGATCTAAATTCATTACAATTAATGTAATTAAAAAAAACTACGTTAATATGAATTTAGTTGATAACTGTAAAAATATTAGGGTAATTTGATATATACTAATATTAAATTTACCCATAAGATGATGATTGATTGAATAAAGAGATTGAATACAAATTGTATTAATTTAATTGAAATTAAAAATATAATTTATTTGAATTTGCTTAAATTGAAGGTAAACACTATAAATTTTGCAATAAATCCTTATTTTATTGATATAGAAATTTTGGTTAATGAATTAGAAGTTTATGTGTAATCATAAATGATAGAAATGGTAAATACTTAAATTTGAATTGAAGAAGTGATTAATTAATTTAATATTAAATTATTTAATTAACTTGAAAGATAGCCATTTTTGCCACTGACTCGAATTTCAACGAAACCAGTTTCATCCAATCTGTAACAGTGAATTATTGTAGGATTTCAAGTTTCGTATCGATGGATTTGTCGTTTGATCGTACGGGCTCGAAACGCCTAGAAATCAACTTAATTGAAATCAATTAAAATCCATTTGAAAAAACTTGATTTTAGCGTAAATTCTTCATACGATGGAATTTGGACTTGAAACTTGTTCCGTTGCGTTTAAAATATTTAAAAACATCTTTTATGATATATTGGTTGACTTATTTTCATTCCGGAGTCAGGACGGGCTTTTCGAGCCATTTGTCATTCAACGTTCAATCCAAATCAGTCCGGTCCACTCAAATTTCAGCTTTGCCTATATATACCTTATTATAAACCCTAGCCATTTTCTTATTTTCATTATTCTGTATGTACAATTCCAATTGCTCCTCCTTATTCCAATGGCAGAAAAAACCAAAATTCCAATTGCAATTTCAAATAAAACTCAAAGCCAAAGAATTCAAACTCCACAAATATTATCGAATTATATATCGATTTGAAGCTCTCGACGAGCGCATCCTAGATCTGCAATTTTTTTTGATTTGAACCACTATTTTTCTACAAATTGAAGAACAAATATCGGATGTTCATCACGTTTCGATGAACGTCGATGGATCGTCAAATCACATGTACCATCACGTAGAGGGGACCGAGCACGGCCCATCGAAGTGGGTTATGTGTCGAGTCGACGGTCAGCTAAAAATTCATTAGGGTTTTACCTTATTTGGCAATGGTTGGTCGTTTTCATCGAGATTGACGACGTTGGGGGTCGTCGTGGTGGCCTGGTGAGCTACTTGAGTGGGGTGCATTGCCTGAGTGTCGTGGTTAGTCGTGCAGTGACGAAGCGCGTGGTCGATTTCGAGCTAGAGCAAACGAGCATGGGTTTTGGAAGATGCAGGTGAACGAACATGACGAGGGTCACGTGTTGCGTAGGTTTGCCTTGTTTTTTTTATTTAAATTTCAACCCGTTCTAATTGCAACAACTTTCTCATACGAGATCTGTTTCACACGCGGTTTTCTCCGCTATGATCGTATTAAAATTTCTGACATTTTAACTTTATTTTGGACGGATTCTAAGACTGTATGAATTTTGGATTAAATTGGATTTAAATTCAATTTAAATTCAAAAGGTGAGTGTTTTAACCCACTCACAACTTCTAAAATTTCTTATGTTTGTTAAATTGAATTATGCTATGATTAGAAATTTATTTACGACTATTTGGAATATTTTGAATCATCATTTCAGTTTATTTGAATTTATTGGATAAAATAGTTATTTAAATTATTATTGAATATAAACCGCCAGTAAATACCTGTTATTTATTATATGTTCTATATTGATGTTGTTGATTGAATTGGATGATGATTGTGATAAATGTTTGATGATTGATATTGGATGAATGGATGTTGTATTTTATATTGTTATAAACTGCAAGTTGTTATGGATTTTTATTTCGTTCAGGATTGCGGTTTAAAATGATATATAACCGTATTTATACTTTAAATTATGGATTGAAATGATAAATGTCCGTATCACTTGAACATATGATAGAAAATTATATACATACACCATGGTCTATATATATAAAAATATTTTGAAATGATTTCTTTGGTTTTGTAAATAAAAAAAATGTTTTGGATAAATATTGATTTTATATATTATATAAATGTTATTTTATCCTTGATTTTAAGCTATTAATAATTTGTTTTAATATAGAATAAGCTTAATAATAAGTTTGAATTTTATTGAAGATAATATGGTTAAGTATTTAAATTATATTTTGATGTAGAGTTTATAATGATTTAAATAAAATTAAGGTTGGAAGATAAATTTGAGATTTATTTGAAATTGAATTTATTTAAGAATTAAACTCAAATAAGCTTGATGTGAAATTTATTAAATTTGAAATTTTAGAAGATATGATTTTTTTTATAGCTTGATTTTGGTTTAAGGTGAATTAAATAAATATTTCAAGTATAAATAAATTTGAGGAAACATTCAGTTATTTTGTAATTTGGGTTTTATTTAAATGATAATGGATTTATTAAGTAAATGTTTCGAAACTAAGTAATAGAAAATTGAATTTGATTGAGATATATATATATATATATATATATATATATATATATATATATATGAAATTATCAAACTTAGTTTTGAAATTGTTGAACACTTAAAGCTTGAAATACACTGAATTTGAAATGGTTATTTGGAAACTAAATTGAATTGACATTTATGATTTGGGATTTGGTTAAATTTGAAATTTAGAAATTCAAGTTTTTTTTTGAATTGATTTGTGAGATTGAAGAAGCTAGTTTATTATCTAAAGTATTTTAATATTTAAACCATTTAAGTGGTGGAAATTAAGTTTCAAAGTTATGAGTTTCAAAGCATTATGATTTGAAAGTGTTATATTTCAAGTGTTTTGATTTCGAAGTGTTATAACGTTGAAAGTGCTAGGATTTTTGGAAAGGATATATTTGAGATAAAAATGATATTATACTGATTTGGTTCTAATAAAAACGATATCATAGTGATTTGGTTTTGAAATGAAAATGATATCGTATTTATATGGTTTTGAAATGGATATTATATTCTGGTTTTGAAGTATAAATTATTTTGAAATGATCGCGGTATTATAACAACATTTGGTTGTTAAAGAGACCGAGATCGGAAGTTCTCATACTCTCTGCCAACTCCAAAAACCACTTTAACAACCGTGTACGCGGTGGAGATTCCAGAATGAAGTAGGATGGCGGCGGCGTTCCTTTGAGGTATATATGTGGACCCGACTCCCGTGAGTTGGCATAAGGTGGCTAAAACAGGAGCGATCGACGGGCTAAGAAGGTAGCACCTTTTACCGGACACACTCCTTCGATACCATTCTATTACTTTGTGATTGATTGGGGCCCTTTTGATTTTGGGGGTGTGGCTCGAGTTGGGCGGTAGTAGCTGCTACGCGTTACCACTGGTTCGGAAGCGTAATTGGTATATCTACCCTGGCATTGCCTAGTTGTGTCATGTCACCTACCCCAGCGCGCCTTGTACGAGTTTGGTTTTCTCCCGTAGCCCATTGAGTTTTAGGGTATCTCTCGGTCTGGAGATGCACTGATACTGGATGGACTACTGGGACTATTATTGTGTTAAGGGGGAGATTGATAACTCCATAACGCAATTTAAAAGTAAGTTTATTTTACCATAGATATTATTATAATAGCGAAATTGTCATGACCCGTCCTTCTCAACCCTCGAAAATCAACACAAATACACCATTGTATAATATGTCGATGATCGGGTGTCGGAAAAGAGAGATTGCTGAGGGAAAGAAAGAAGGAATTAAACAAACAACATAATCTCACAATCGCAGAGGAACAAAATATAATTGATAATAACAGATCTTTACACAAAAGAAACTGTAACTGTTTTATATACATCATCAGAGTAACACACAGACAAAATAACAATTACCAGCCTGGCAGTTATAACAACCTACCTTACAACTTGCTGACAATTTCAGACAATCACAACAGCGGAAATAAACAAGTATGGGTAATACGTCTCGGACCCCAGCTCCTCTTCTGAGCTCCACGGCATCCTATCCTGTATTCATAATACTTGGTCTGACCCGAGCATTATAATAAAATAACACCCTAGTCAGTCTGGGATACTAGTGTGAGAAAATACACACAAATTGGTTATTAAAGTTTCAAAAATCCTTTAAAAATCAAAAGCATCTCGTAAGACCACGCCACAAATAAACATGTCGGGTATTTACCTTACGACGGCCAAAACATTTCTTATCAAAATCCTCTAATATTATAATAGTGTCTATATATAAATACTTATTCAAATAGCTGAAATTGTTACATGATTAAATTCCAGCATACTAGCCACAAAGTGGTTTGTACAATCAAAACCGTAAAAGGCACGTAGGGAAAATGGATTTCCAACTAATGACTAGGCACTAGGGTACTACCTATCACAATACCTGGTCTAGAACAGCGTACCGAGGATCCACCCTAAATCCCCTGCAACACAAGACCGGGACTACCCCTTACTGGATAATCCCGAGTAAGATCATCCTACGTTTGGGATCAGCAACCTCACCACACAGCCGAAATAAAAAGGGACATCTAGACAAGGTTGACCTTACCCTAATGGGCGCGACCCACTTATCCTTGCCACATAACCCCTGATTTTCAGTCATTCCCGATTGATGAGGCTCAAGGCTAAGCATTACCTTTTTAGAACATTTCACTTAGAATGCTCACCGTCTCCCTGACGATGTTCTAAAAGCATTCATCCATACAAGTCCGTTCCAGGTGCAAACGAAACCGAAGGCACTACTCCTACTACATCCATTTTGGAAACAACCTCGGGATTAGTAGCGATTAGCCCCTTCACTTCACTGCTCCATCTTCGACTCCAAGCTCTTGTCTTCATCATGAAAACGTACTCGTTGGATCGAAGTGGTTTTCGAATCACAAATATGATCCCGATCTCTTTGAAACAAGGTTTGCTATTTCCTCGTTAACTCAACCCCGATTCTTTAGAAAATACACAGACGAAGATAAGATCGGAGTTCACCTCCTAACCGTTAGTGGACGGATTTCCTTACCATCGTCCTAGAAGAATGAACGAGATTATACATATAGTATAGTACCTCGAACGGTAACTGTACCATATAATTCTCATACCTCTTCTAGATATTTCCAAAGTTATATTTGGGTTCAGATTTGAAGTCGGTTATTTAACTATAAAATAAACAAACAATTCAACCTATTATTTCATTTCAACTGAAAACACCAAGTTTTTTAAAACTTAAATTTTTATAATTTAAAACACTTTTCTCAAAAATATATACTTAAAACATTTAAAAGTAAAACTTCTTAAGTCACTTTACTCAAAATAATAGTTATGAAATTTTATAATAAATTTCCAAGTAAAATTTAAAACACAAAACTATTTAAGATAAAAGTTTTATACAAAGTATAAATATTAGAAAATTTATTTAAAAACATAATGCCAGTTTAATCATTAAAATAAATATTACTAAAATTATTTTGAATAGATTCACTTTAAAATTCTAAAACAAATACAAATATTAAATTTCTCTAAAACATTCTTTTTAAAACAAATTTTAAAGCTTTAGGCTTATACATAAAAATTCCTTTGAAAATATACTTGGTTTTTCAAGTAAACACACCTCCGTTACAGAATAACCCACAACCCTTTATAAATCCTGCTCGATTTATCTTAATCCATATTTACATATCAATCCTGTAAATTTCTTCCCACACTTTAAAAATAAAACACCTTTTTATTTTTAAACAAATTTCCCATTTCCTGGAAATCAATTTCAAAATATATACTTAAATTATTTTAAATAAGTTACTCTATTCTTTATTCAAAATAACATTTTTGAAAATCTGTAAAAGTTTCCTGAGTAACTTAAATCAAAAATTTCCTTTTAATATAAAGTTCTTATATCAAATATTTATGTTAAAATTTCCTTTAAAAAACATAATACTAATTTACCTTTAAAAAACATAATACTAATTTACCTTTAAAATAATTAAATACCATAATTACTTAAATAAATATTTACTTTTCTCTTAAATTAATTAAAAGTAATAATTTTTCTAAAACACATTTTTAAACTTCTAGTTTATACTTAGCTTTTCTTTGAAAAACGTACTTAGTTTTCCAAAAAAATACACTTTCCATCTTTTTTAAAAAATAATCTCGCTATTACTTTTAAAACAATTTGTACTTTTCTTATAGAAATTCCCATCGAAAATCTGTACTTTTCAAATTTATCCACTGATAAATATTCCACTTCATTAGTAAACCCAGATTACAAATTTCCATTCGTCGTTTCCTTTTTAAATCACAGTTTTAAAGCACTTAACAAATTCCAAACCAATTTTTCGAATTTAATTCCCTTAAATTCATTACTTAAAAATTCCTTTTCAATTTCCTTTTTAATTCCAATTCATTTTATTTATATTTTAAAAAACCAGATTATACTTATCCAACCATAACACAGCACAACAAAATTTCCAAATTTATCTATTACAGGAAATCAATAAAATATATCACAGATTATGAAGATAATTTCTATATTGTGAGGAATCTAGTTGGATCCCTCCAACCTGTTTCCCTGCGTCCACAGATGTTAGCACACAAATAAAAATCGATCCAATCTGATAATAATTTTCACATTCAACCAATCAATCAATCATTTAAATACTGACTATTTAAACTAAATGGCATCCAGATGTGCGTGAGATTAACTCACCTTGAAATCAAAACGCCGAGCCTTCAAAATTTACATTAAATCGAGCACGTTCGATTTAATGCAAAAAATTTACTTACTCAAAATGATTCCAAATCTGTACCACAGCGGGCTGCTCATCGCAGCGATTCCGGCGCTTCTTGTTTCATCGGAATTTGATCATGCATGCATGAGATATTCTGTTTTAAAGGTTGTATATGTAATTAAAACAAAAAATTCTTTTTTTTATTATTAATTTACCAAAACAAATAACAGCCGCATGATACAAAATCAAGGCCGAAGCCTTGTCTTCCACACACAATTGTTCCAGGCGAAAAATGAACCCATGCTGCCCCTTAGGGTTTGCCAACGCGGCCACCACGGCTACTTCTACAACGAACGGCGACCACCAATAGAACCACCACTTCATGCTCCACGCTTTCCTAGAACCTCACAACACTCGGCTGCCCCTATGCCTCATAATTCATGCTTGAAACGACGACGAACACTGCCGGTTTCCACCTCCAATCGGCGACAATAGCCGAGATCCACCGTTGGATGTTTTCACCTTGAAGAGCTCTCCAACTTTCATTTAGAACGATTTCGAAAATATAGCCTAGATTTTGAAAAAAATTGGGGAGAAGGGAATTGAATATCGGCCATTGTTTTTCTCAAGTGGCGGCCGTGAAAACAACTAGGGTTTCAGCCTAAAAATTGAATATATAAACATTTATAATTATTATTTTAATATTAAATCCAATTTTGAACAATATTTTCAAACGAACTCCGAATCAGACATGCCGCCAGGCGATTATAAGGTTTTACGCATATTTCGAACACAATGGAATGTGTTTCGAAGGCTAATTCAATCATATGTGGAAGATAGCCTTTTGAATCGATTTAAAATATTAAATTTTTGATTTTAATTTCAACGCGTTTATCACTCGTTCGAAGAAATGGTAACTTCAAATGCTACTAAAATAGAAATCCGATAATAATTAACTATTACGGATCCAATGGAACTAGTTTCGTCGAATTCCAAGACGGCGTCTTGGAAGGCTATTTTAACTTGTCGATAAATTCGAACGATTTTCAAAATCGTCGAAAGCACTTAAAAATTTATTTTTAAAACTTTACTAACTCTATTATAAATCATATAGAATTTATAATCACATTAGAAATCATTCTGATTCATTTCGAATCAAAATCTGATTATTTGCATTATTATTTTTATGATTTTCATTATTAAATTAATATAAAAATTCCAAATTTAACTTATCGACTTTTGGTTCCATCCAAAAGTCCAATATTAGAATTCAAATTCGATAGACTTAAAATCCATTTTAGAAATCGTTTTCTTAACCATTTATTCACAGATTTACAAATTATTCCAATTTTAAAAATTTATTATATTTATCCAAATCCAAATGAATTGCCATATTTGAAATTTTACTAATCTTTATGATTTAACCAAAATTTTCTTATTTCAAATCAAATTATAATTCACATTCAACATTTAAAATGAATTAAATGTTCAAAATCTAACGATCAAAATTCTGTGTCGTTACATTCCTCCTCCCTTATAAAAATTTTGTCCCCGAAATTTGTTAAGGTAGAAAATGCTACTAAACTCATTTACTTACCCAAACTTATTTAGTTAAAAATTTACATTCACTTCACTGAAACTTTTAGCTCAATTTCCAAAACCATTTGCTTTATTTTTAACTCAAAAGCTTTGTTTACAACATTATTTCAAAATGCAATTTTCTAGTTAACCCAAAATTTCCAAAATTTTCAAAAAAATTCTAACTCTTAAAATTTTTGAATTTTTTGACAGCGTCTCCTTTGTACGGAGAGCGTTTTACAATGTCACAATAGACATAAATATATATACACCGACCCACACGGTCGAAAAACAAAATATACCACAATATATCATAATATATTATCATTTTCCAATTTCTAATTTCATTGCGTAGGTGTACCTATGATTAGCATTTTAAAAGCAAGCGGCTAATTAATATTGCATTACGTGCTCCAACTCTATGAGGCACCTCACGTACCTGTACTTACTCAAACAAGTACATAAGTTTCCAATAATATGAGATTTCACAACCTTCCATTCATTAATCTTAGCCAAACACATCAATTGCATAGCCCAAATAACACATTTTCATAATTCAAAAAGTTAATCATCTTTATAAGCAACCACAAGGTTCAACACTATTTTAATTCCTTTACAAATCCACATTTCATTTTACTCCACTCAAAAGGATTTATAACCAAATTTTACTATACTCAATTTATATTTACCACAACCAATTCATATTCACTTCCATATGATTAACATGTGCCTTACTTTCATAAATTTACTTCTATGCAATTTGAAATTGATTTACAATCTATTTTATCTCCAATTTGATTTATTTGCATCATATTCATAGTTCACTTTCGTTTATATGCAAATCCACTAAATTAATTTTTTATCTATTTCAATTAGTTCAAAAACCAACTTTATTTACTTCTCTTAATTTATTAACTTTATTTACAACAAAAACGACTAATCTAAATGCAAATTTGATGTTACTCAAGCAAATAGCCATTACTTAAGTTTATACCCATTTTAAATTAATTCCAACACAATCTATATTAATTTCAATCCATACCGAATTATTCACAACCTTTACATTCTTATTCAAAATTATTAAATTAAATCCCTACTCTTACATTTCAATTTCATTATCCATACATGTTCATTCAAGACCATTTCATAAGTTTGACAACAAATATTTCATAATTTTCTTAAGTTAACACAACTCTATTGCATCTCCATTTTACTTCAATTTTATTTCCATTTTAATTTGATTCTCATCTAATCAAATTCCAATCCATTTTAATTTTATTCACCTTCTCAATTTATTTCTGAATTTATTAATAACATGATCATTCAAATTATTCTATACCAGAACTAAGTTTTATTTTACTTTTCAAATTTTTAACAAGCTACAAAAATTTTATCCATCCTATTACCCTTTTTATTTAATTTAGCTCACGCTAAATTCATCTTCAAACAATTCTTTTCTATTTAGTTGAGTGAGAATTTATCATTTAATACCATTTCAACAAAATTAAATTTTCTTTCAATTCAATTCTTTTCCAAATTTAGTTCAAGTTCAACTAAATTTTATTAGCCAACTTAAATTCATACATTTTCTTTACTATTTTAAATAAGAATTTAATACCATTCAATATTATTTATAACACAACTGAATTTTGTTTTTTACTTCAATCCAAATTTAACTCAATTCCTTTATCAAGTTAAATCCAATTCGATCCTATTTTAATTTCTCCATTCAATTTAAATTTTTATTTTCCAATATATAAGTTCAAAAACTTATTTACTAACCTAAGTCCATTCACCTTTTATATTTCACTTTGCCTTACCTCACTTTATATTTCATTTAGGATTTAAATTTTGAATTTCCCAAAAAATGCCAACATTTTATTTTGGTTTTACAATTCATTTCTCTATTCATGAGTTCCCTAACTTATTTACTTAAAAGCTTATATTGCTCATTTGAGTCCATTTACATCTTATAATCACAATTTTAGATTATGTATGTAACACTTAATAGCCTAAGGGTGTATAAGTTTTCTTTACACAATTATAACCCACAATTATAATCATTTTATATTTCAACTTTATACCTAATTTAATTCAATTCTAATTTTCAATTTTATTTTAACTCATCTCAAGTTAAATTCAAATATATTCTACTCACTTCCATACACTCAAGTTAAATTCTAATTCCAGGATTAAAATTTTCATTTTCCTTCTTAATTAGATCAACTTCACTTTAAAATTTCAATAGTAGATTCATCTTAACTTTACACATTATTTAAATAGAATTTTCCAGAATTTAATTGCCCGATTTCAAAACCATTTTGACATGATAATCAACACATACCCACTTGGTATATCAAATCAAATCTCCGGATTCCAAAACAACTTGTTTTTACCAAAACAAATTTCCCCTTTGAAATTTCTCAAACAACTTGTATACCCAACAAGTCCAAACAAATATGATAACTAATCTCCACGGTAGCAATCCATCACTTTAGAAACTCGAAAATGCATAATGATGATGTGGCCATCATCATTAGGATTATTTTCCAATGACTGAAGTGAGCTCAGTGCTTCCTTGCTACCACAAATTCCCCTTCAATACAATTTCCATTCAAAAATATTTCCCAACATAATACTCCATTATTTCCTTCAACATTCTGGAAAACATTTCAAATATTCCTAAGATTTTAAATTCCCAAACTTTTTGTTTAAATTCATTTTAAACACTTTTCAAAATTTTTGGGATTTAAATTCTGGTTTAAATCAAATTTTAGTTATACTTCTTCTGTATAATTTATACTTATATAATTTTATTTGGTTATAAACCATTTCAAATTTTAAATTCTTATTTGATTATAGTATTAACACCCAAATATCCAAATATATATATATATATATAATAATTTAGAAAATCATTTCTTTCATATCAAAATATCATTTTGGGTAAAATTATTTCATTCACCCACTTTAAAAACAATACTATGTCAGTTTATCTTGTTTAAGAGTTTAGAAACCCCCTATCGATATGGTTGTACTTCCCGTGCCGACTGGAATTCATAAACACTCAACCGATAAGTCAACACAGTATAAAAACAGTTTTATATTTACTAAAAAATACGCTTTCGTATTTGTTATTACACTCAAACTCATTCAAGAGTACTACTGACTCTATTTCTAATGAGTAATTTCCCCCACCAAAGCCTAGGTTATCGCTAACCTAAGCTCTGATACCAACTGTCACAACCCGCCCTTCTCGACCCTCGAAAATCGACACAAATACACCATTGTATAATATGCCGACGATCGGGTGTCGAAAAAGATAGATTGCCGAGGGAAAGAAAGAAGATAGAAGAAAGAAGGAACTAAACAAATAACAGAATCTCACAAACACAGCGGAATAAAATATAATAGTTAATAACATATCTTTACACACAAAAAACTGTAACTGTTTTATATACATCATCAGAGTAACACACAGACAAAACAACAATTACCAGCCTGGCAGTTATAACAACCTGCCTCGCAACTTGCTGGCAATTTCAAACAATCACAGCAGTGGAAATAAACAAGTATGGGTAATACGTCTCGCACCCCAGCTCCTCTCCTGAGCTCCACAACATCCTATCATGTATTCATAATACTCGGTCTGACCCGAGCATTATAATAAAATAACATCCGAGTCAGTCTGGAATACCAGCGTGAGAAAATACATTCAAATTGATTATTAAAGTTTCAAAAATCTTTTAAAAATCAAAAGCATCTCACAAGACAACGCCATAAATAAACATGTCAGGTTTTTACCTTACGATAGCCAAAACATTTCTTATCAAAATCCTTTGATATTATAATAGTGTCTATATATAAATACTTATTCAAATAGTTGAAATTGTCACATGATTAAATTCCAGCATACTATCCACAAAGTGGGTTATACAATCAAAACCGTAAAAGGCACGTAGAGAAAATGGATTTCCAACTAATGACTAGGCACTGGGGTACCACCTATCACAATACCTGGTCTAGATCAGCGTACCGATGATCCACCCTAAATCTCCTGCAACACAAGAGAGGGACTACCCTTACTGGATAATCCCGAGTAAGATCACCTCGCGTCTGGGATCAGCAACCACACCACACAACCGAAATAAAAAGGGACATCTAGACAGGGATGACCTTACCCTAATGGGCGCGACCCACTTAGCCTTGCTGCAAAACCCCTGATTTTCAGTCATTCCCTATAACAACCCGCATATTTATCGATTTTATATTTAAATATTTTATTTAAATATTTTATCGTTAGTCGGATTTTAGTCCGAAAAGCTACTTTTTGCATACGGTCGAATTAGGACTCGGGACCACTCCCATTGAGTTTAAAATGCCGTTTGCGACCTTTTTGAGTATAAACATTGATATATTTGGAGTTAGTCAAAAATTTGACCTTTTTCACTTTGGGTTTGAGTTTGGGTTCAGCCCACTAGCCAACTTATACTCAAAACTGAACCACTCTTCCCCATTCACCCTCACTTCTTCCTCTTTTCAGTTCTAAGGCAATAATGGTGGGAGAGATTGGAAATTAAAACTCCAAAACCCTAGTTTCTCTTGCAACCTCAAATTCCTAGCTCCAAATTCAAGAGAACCCATTGGTAAGCATTCTCTTCTTCTTCTCCAACTTATTCTCTTACCAATTTCAGAAATTCCTAAACCTAATTTTGGGAATGTTCTTGTTTTGAGCATAGATTCAAGCTCATTTGGGTTGTGTTGAAGAGAGGTTGATTCTCCATTTGCTTTCAAGCTTCTTCTTGTTTGATTTTGTAAAATGGTGAGATTTTTATCTCACATCTTAGTCTATAATTATCTTCGATTGTTAGGTATGAATTCATAACGTTTATTCGTGTGCAATTGATTTTGGTTTGGATCGATTTCGTGTATATTCCAATTTTTGGTGTTTTGGTCTAATTTATGAAAATCCTATTATGGATATTTAGACATTGATATTTGAGGCGTATCGAAGAGCCGTTTGGGCTGGGTTGTCGTTCGACGTAATTCCTTAGTCATCGCCATTTACTCGTTCGATCGTTTTCGATATTCGTTTGGCCATTTTTGGCCTAGGTTCAGGGAATGCCCTGAACCCCAGATTCAGACGTCTGAAACGGAATATTCAGACGTCTGAATATTGTCTGGGAAGATTTCTATTCCTAGATTCAGACGTCTGAATATAGGGTTTCAGACGTCTGAATTGGTTCTATTTCAAACAGAAAGAAAATAGGCTAAAATATGCTTATTTCAGACGTCTGAAACACTTGGTTGAGACGTCTGAATTGTGTTCTGGAAATCTTTATATTTCCAGATTCAGACATCTGAACCACTTGTTTCAGACGTCTGAAACTGTTGTGTTTTGCCTATTTTCCTATTCGCTTGAGAATTCCAATTTAAATCGATTCGTGATGATCCTATTTGTTGTTATCATTTATTATGACTTTGATGACTCCTTTTTAGGGATTTTTGAATATCCATTTCGATGGATTCTTTATCGATTTGTTTGGATTTTTATTCACGTCTTCGAATGAGCTTTAGTGATTGATTGTCCCAGCAATCTTCTTTGTGATTTGTCACTTCAAAAATATAAAGGTTTTCTTTACTAGTAGTAAATATCAAAACTCTTTCTTCAAATGATTTCAACACTATTTTATTACAAAGATCGTTTTCTTAAACCGTTTTCCAATCTATTAGTATATACAAACCTTTACCTCACTCATATGAGAAATCTAATTAAACGACTTAGTAAAATGAGTGGTATGAAACGCTTGCGTTTACTTCATCGGTTAATTCTTGGACTTGTTCGATTGAATCCCTTGTGACAATTTTATAGTGGAGATCTACAGTTTGTTCGTAAATATTTAAGTTAAGCAAGTGGTTATGGGACATGAAGCTAAACTCATATATTTACTATCTTAGTGTAATTGACACTTCTCGTTGATCATGACGATCATCTTTGTGATTTAGACTAGCAATGTGCGATGTCTCTTTGTCTGCGAGGGAGACTAAACCCCGTTTTGTGGAGTTTCGACTCAAATTGGTGGGGTAGCAACCCATGGTCTTCGGGCCGTTTGTGGAGCTTCGGCTCAATTTGTGATGGTTAGCAACCATGAAATTAGCGTTCCGTTTGTGACACACGTGTTGGTGGGCTTTATGCTCCCGTTTGTGATAGGCCTCCCCCTCTTTGTGATTTCTGTATTTCTTGAGATGATTTCTAGAATTTGTGTTTCACCAATTTTCGTGATTTCCATCGATAAGCTTTATCGATATTTGTGCATTGGTGAATTTGTGCGTCATTGACTTTTGTGATTTCTGGATTTCGTGTGTTGAATTCTGGAATTTGTGTTAGGGGTGGGCACGGTCGGTTAACCGAACCGATCAGTTAATTTGGACGGTTAACCAATGAAAAACAACGGTTCGGTTAACCGTTCATCGGTTAGAATCAATCGACCATACCGACCGAACCAGTTAAATTTAACCGCAGTTAACCGGTTAAATTTAACGGTTCGGTTAATCGTTCGAACCAAACGGTTAACCGTTGCATGGTTAACCGTTTAAACCCAACGGTTAACCGTTCCATGGTAAACCGCATATATTTCAACATACGTAAACTTAACTGCTATCAGCTAACATAGCAAAGAGTAGAGCACAACATAACCTAAGTTCACTATAGTCCACCATACAGTTACATACATAACCTTAGTTCACAACTAAACTAAACTAAGTTCACAATAAATAACAAATTATACAGCAACATACAATTACATTCATTTTGATAATGCATTAATATAAATGGTTTGGAGATTGAGCCCATGAGGTAGTGACCTTCAAGTCCATCCATATTCCACTGCAAAATGCAAATTTGTAGAACCATATTAGCATAAAACTGTAAATAAACATGAACCAAGCCAGTGGCTCACTGGCTGCATTATTTTAATGTTAATACAATGGTATATATGTACTGTGGATGAAATGGGTAGTCCAAAACTGTTATGACAAAATGGGTTGTTCGACTGTGGATGAAATTGGATTCATTTTGATTGCAGCACTTTTAAATTTCACTATTTAAAACAAATATAAGTTGACATAATTAGATGGATATAAGTATATATTTGAATTACCATACATATAAGTATATATTTGAATTATTGTACATGTTAAATATAAGTTTGAGAATTCCTTTTAAAACATGCTAACTCATAACATCAGCTCTTATTATAAATTTTTAAACAATTACCTTGATAAATTTTTGAATGTCCTCACGATATTTACCATTCCATTCTGCCCACCTACAAAGTCATATACGTTAAGATAAATAGACTAGAAAGTTGCATGAAAATTTGACGCACAAGCAGACAAAGTAACATTGTAAATTAAAAATTCCATTATCTTAGGGAAGCTCACAGTACTATTGTATGCTCTTCTATTTAATAAATGTGCATGTATGAGAAATCACTACCAAGCATCTTTACACCAGCGAAATCTGCATTCTTCTTGGTAGGGAAAACTAATCATAGGATAAAGTATTATACTCGAGGATGGCAGATGTGCAGGGTTAATTTGATTCAGATATTGAAATAAAAGTGAATGGTAGTGTATTGAAGCAACAAAGAACTGCAGAAAATTTAACCCAAAGATTGATTAAATGGACAAATACTATAAGCTGCAATAAAACTTTGTTTACAGGAATTACCTATCCTAGTTGGGAAATTTCCCAACCAGATAAAGTCCTCCACAATCCCAAGGCTGTGCAATTATTTTACATCTCGATAATAGAGAATCCATGGCAATTGCCTGTAGTAAATGGAACATAAACCATGATTAGGCATGTGTGAGTGCGAGCGTGCAAGCATGCAATGATGAAAATGATACTGCACTATAACAATTGACGAGTGTACACTGTTTCATACCGCTCTTCCGGCCAGAGAATTAAAGATATACACTACATATGTACATGAAAAAACAATACTAAGCAAAAGGATAACAACAAACATCGGCTGACTATAGCTTATAGAATATGAATATGTACTCACCCTTTTACTTGGAACCGGTTTAATGCCAAGTTCATTACATGCCTTTGTTTTAATGGTCTGCATGTGAAACCTGAAGAATCGAATCTTTTCAGGTTATGGAATTCCCAAAGTTTGGGTGATGTTAGCAATTGCATCTCTAAGAGTTATACTATTGATGACATTGTTTGGGAAGTACTTAGTATATTGCAGAGAAAGGGTGGTGTCACATACAACCTATTCCCAAACTTTTTTGCCTCTTATATCAAGTATAGGTCTTGAACAAAAATCAAGCTCCAATTCTGTGAAACTGTTTTTCAATTCTTTATCTTCATCCAAATCTGGATCAAGGTAACAAACCTCCTTTGTTGGATCATCGTCTAATAATTCATCACCGACGCTACTATCATTATTTTCCGTTGTAAGAAATTCCTGGGAGGAGGATGATGTTAAGGAGCTTTCTGAGCCAATGGAGTGAAGACAGTAAAGATGTCCCATTGATTGTACTGATGCTTCTGACGTTATATAATGACAAAGATCAAACAGCAAAGAAGGGAAAATATTATTATTTTGGTTTTCAAAGAACTCAAATTCTGATTACTTTGGACCAAGGTTACCATGCGGTTCAGACAAAGTTTTAACATTATAATTTTATATGTCATAATATATACATCAAAGTTAAATAAGTTTGGCTAATTAAAATAAGGTCATACCAAAATAATCAACTTACTGCTCTAAAATGCCCAAAAGCTCCATTCCCATTAAATATATAATTGTGGTTTGATGACGAACATAATCCTGAAGTGGCCTATTTTACTTTTGCACCCTCATACATCTACGTAGGTTTATTGTACTGTCAAGAATCAGTAATTGCATTGTTATATCCACTTTGATTCAAAACACAATTAGGGGAGCAAAATTACACAAATGCTAATCAAGTTAACCACATACATAGTAACAAATGACTGTCAGCTGTTACCAGAAAATCCCAAACCAGGGACTAAAAGGAGAAAGTAGAAAGTACTAAGCACATGTTAAACATAACACATCTACCATAAAGTAAACTAAATTAACTAATGATTTGGATGTTTAAACACGAGTATTGTTAAATTAAAATATCATAAATGATTGATTGTCATATACAAGTAAACTGGAAAAAGGTTGGAGATCACTGGGCATTCTATATATAGACGCAATCACCAATTCAGTGACAATTTTCAGCTTATTGGACAAGTAGTTAACAGATTTTCTTGAATGAATTGTTTGAACAAAAGTTGTAGATTATTCCAAACCTGATGACGCGCATATCTGATTCATATTTATGAAGAAACTAACTCTAGGCAAACACAAAATGCATGAAATAGCGGACAACCTGGGTTCCACAATTTTTGTCAAGGAAGTATATGGGTGTAATTTCAGTTACTAGTTTAAACATATATGACAACTACCTCTGTGTAATCTGTATGTATAGATTTTTGTGTACGCACAGACATCAACTCTCAAGTATCTAATTGTACAGTGTTATGTTGACACAACATTGCATCACTTTATTTCGTAGTGGCTTAATCATAGAACATTCGGGATAAAATCAAGAGAGAGTATATAGAATAAGAAATACCAATGTCTCAAGCTGTCTAGGATAAGTTCCATGACAACAGGATGGTTGCAATTTAATGTGTTTCCTGGGATATAAGAGAAACTTAATATGCATATAAAACAGCATTAGCTATAGGGACTTAGGACAGTATACTGTTGCACATATCACTTAATGATAGACATGCCTCGACAAGCACTCCTATTGTAATGAAGTACAACATGATAATTAAATAGCTAATAACTTACATAGGTATTGTGACTGTTTTTACAAGATTATAATGTTGCGCATTATCTAATTACACAACGCATATAGTATACACTCTTTCATGTTCAAAACTTCTAATTTCAGTAAATACCTTATGGTCAATACCATGGAAAGAAGTATTATAAGGATGAGCATCGTCAGCTTCATTAGTGTGAGTGTGGTTATAAACGAAAGCTAGTATATCTGCAGTAATATAGCAAACAAAAGATTAATATTTGAATTAGTTATCGAACATATATTAGTTCGCAAATTGAGTTCACTTATAAGCAGTTCAAATATCTGAATATTTCAAGACTGTATGTTTTTCAGA
This sequence comes from Allium cepa, assembly GCA_030765085.1. Lineage (NCBI taxonomy): Eukaryota > Viridiplantae > Streptophyta > Magnoliopsida > Asparagales > Amaryllidaceae > Allium > Allium cepa. The sequence goes on from CM060941.1 coordinate 623,590,518, forward strand.
CTATATATATCAAGACTATTTATCATATATCAGATGAACTAAATGGATAAATCATACAACCAATAATTTCGCTTAAGAATGCATGGATTTTTTTAATCCAAAGAAAATTATTCAAACTAAACTAAATAGATTTTATGTCTGAACTAAATCGAAATTATTAATTAAACTGAAGTAAACATGTAAATTATACACTCAATGATCTCCTATGAATATACACAAATTAAACACTCAAACAAAATCAAATAAAATAGATAAAAACTAATACTACAAAAAATAAATCATACTCACATTCTTTCTATTCGTGCTAGAATTCACCATTGCTCGAGTCGACGGTCTAGATAATAAAGAACGAGGGCAAAGGAGGTGGATTATCGGTTTGTACTTGGATTCTAGGTCATTAGGGGCGTCAAAATATGTAGATCTAGGGTTGAGCGAGATTAATGTGAAATGCGAATAGCAGCTGGAAAAGGCACAAATTGTTAGGGTTAAGAATGGGTTGGGTCGGGTTGTAGGCATTGGGAGTATTGGGTAGGCTGCTGATTAAAAACTTTTCGGTTAACGGTTAACCGTTATATAAAATGTGGTTAACCGTTAACCGACCCCGTTAACCGACCCGACTTTGGTCGGTTAACATCGGTCGGTTAACCGAAACTTCGATTAACCGATTTTTTCGGTTCAAGCGGTTCGGTTAAGATCGGTTAGGTCGGTTAGGTCGGTTAACTCGGTTAAATGCCCACCCCTAATTTGTGTGTCATTGACTTTTGTGATTGACATTGATATTATCGTCAATATTTATGGTTTGGTGAACTAAATTAGGAGTATAACGTTTCTGTGATTCTTGTGTAGATTTTGTGACATTGAATAATCCCTTGATGATTTTCAACTGCTTATATATCACAGCTTGGCATTGTGATTATTATGTGTTTAGTCATATCTCTCATTCTATATCGTGTCATCTGATATTTATAGTTAGACTGATCCGTTTATTATTTTCTTATTAAATAATACTCGGGTCAGACCGAGATGTTGCAGGTGCTTCAACTTGACTTCTCTCCAGGGATCCATTACTCTGACCTTTTGCTTACTACTTAGATTAGTAGTTTTTTGTTGTATACTCTTGAGATATTGACTCATTGATGTATTCTTTTGTATAGCACATGTTGCTATTATTTTGTGTTATTGTGGATCTTTTTGTCCACTACTCTGATATACACTTCCATGTGTTAATTATATATTCATATCTTCTTCCGCCTTTGTGATATGAATTATCTGTGACTGATTTATGTTATGTTTATTTCTGTATTTGTTTCGAAGATATTATAGCACTGTGTAGTAGCTTTGAGTTTGTGTCGGTATGTCGGATTTCCTCTTGATAAAGTATTGCATGTTATACCATCTGACATATTGATGCTCGCACAAAGCAATTACACGGATGGTCGCTCCTCAACAGCCTTATTATCCGTGCTAGTTGACAGCATTCACCGTAATGTTCTTGGCTAGCGTGGGTATAGAGGTGGGGCATCACAGCTTGGTATCAAAGCCAAACTTTGGAACAATGTAGAATAACTTAACAAGGATCATCGTCCTAAGTCTACCTTAGGGGTCGTGCTTTAGGATTTTCTTTGAGTCTTCGTACCGATTCATCCTATTTTCTTTTATGATTCCTTGTTTTATCTATCAAGAATTGCTTGATATTGAATTTGGTGAATAACCTTTTTCTTCTTCTTCTTTCTTTAAAAAGAAAGAGAAATGTCTAGACCAGGCCGCCCCAGAGCCGTACCATCTAGCACTCTGCCCCAGGATGGAGTTTTTATGACTACTCAACAGCTTCTTGATTTGGTAACTAATGCTCAAGCAGCTGGAGCTAACCCGGAACCTACTCACCCAAAGTCAGGATTTGCACGCTTGTGCAGCGATTACACTAATTTGGATGGGGAGCCATTCAAAGGTTCCGAAACTGTTATTGAAGTACAGGCTTGGATAAGGTCATGCGATCGAATCTTTTCTCGCATGAATCTTATTAACCTTCACCGAGTTCAGGTGGCTTCTAGTATGCTCCGAGAAAGAGCATTGGACTGGTACGAGCTTCTTATTTCTGAGATTAATGAAGCGGATCTCACCTGGGAGCAATTTCGAGAATGCTTCGAGTTGAAATTTGTACCAGAAGTAGAGAAAGTGACATTGGCTCGACGATTTATAGACCTTGTTCAAGGTGAGTCCTCCGTGACTGATTACGTCGCCTCCTTCAAGTCGCTTTCCAAATATGGGGTAGAATATATCAACACCCCTTTAAAGAAGAACCAGAGGTTCGTCTATGGCTTAAACAAAAATCTCAAGAAGCCATTACTTCTAAAATTAGAAGTTTCTTTCGACCAACTCGTTGATATCGCTCTTCGTCTTGAAGAAGCAGATAGGGAGAATGATGTTGAAGTGGTGGGTTCCAAACCAAGCTTCAACAACAACAAGAAGAGGCCAAACAAATTCAAAGGCCCCTATCCTAATAAGAAAGGGAAGCAAGCAACCTCCGTGGCAAAGATTTCTTCCTTTGGTCGTGGGGAATGCTATAATTGTGGTTCGAAGGACCATTACACGAACAAGTGTCCAAAGTCTCTCTCTTGTCGCTACTGCAAAGGTCCCGGTCATGTTATATCCTCATGCCCCAAGCTTCAGGGCTGGAAAGAGGGAAAGCTTAATGTTGCTCAAGCCCCTGGCAACACATCTCGTGGCCAAGGTATTTCTCATTCTATTCTGGATGGAATTATTTTATTTCGTGATCATCCAATTCGAGTTCTTTTTAATACGGGTGCGTCCCATTCTTTTATATCAAAAGAACTTGTTGATACTTTTTCTTTGGATGTTTTGAGTTTAATGACTTCTTTGAGAATTGCGAATCCGGTTGGTGGATCCGTGACTGTAACGACCCAAAATTTTGAACAATTTAAATTTGAAAATATTTAATTAATTTTAAATATTTGAATGATGGTTTGAATTGAATTTCAAATTATCAGAATGAAATTGGCGATTAAATTATAGAATTTAATCTATTGAAGGTTGAATAAAAAATTTGAATCTTAAATTCTAAGCTGATTAAAAATATTTCAAAGGCTTGTAAAATTCATATTGATAACATTGAAGGTAATAGAAGCTTCAGAATTGAATTTGAAAGTGAATTGTTCAGTTTTGAATTTATATCGTTTAAATTGAATTTAAAAATAGCCTTCCGAGGCACAGTCTCGGAATTCGACGAAACTAGTTCCATTGTGTCCGTAATATTAAATTATTACCGGATTTCAAGTTTCGTATATTTCGGAGTTGATATGTGAGCACACGACGTGTAATCACATTGGGATTTGAATTAAATTCAATTTGAATTTAAACATATAATTGTCAACATCAGCCACCCTACTTTCTTTAAGCAGACCTATTCCCTGATGCCTCGCGTACCTTTGTCTCCCCCGTACCCTATCTCCTTCCATTTTTAAATAACCATCTCCCTCAGTTTAAAAAATCAAATGGCCGATAGAAGAAAATTAAATTCTTCTTCTTTTTGTTCAAATACCATGGCCATCTCGTTCCCCTTTTTTTCCAAAGCCTTATTCACGAAATCGTTCAAAAAAAAAATCAAATGGCCGAAGGCAATTCACCGAAACATTCAATTGAGCCGTACAAATTTGTTCAAATGGAAGTCAAATACTCTTCGGTTCATTCAAGAACAAATCGAATTCTTCAGATAAAAAAAAAAGAAGGGGAGGGCTCGCGAGCATCTGGAAGGGCGGCGGCGACTCCAATCGAGGTGGGCTCGCGTATGGACGATGGCGGCGAACGAAGCTGCATTCGTGGAATCTAGTGATGTTGCGAAGCTCGCGGTGGCAACAGCGGCTTAGGGGGAGGAGCGGCGTCGGCGACGTGGTCGCGATGGCTTGTCAATGGCACGCGGCTGTGGGGGGGTATCGTGGTCGCGTAGATTTCTGGGCTATTGGAGCTCGCGAGCAAGGCGTTGGAGGCGGCCACGTGAAGCTGGAGAAAAGGGAAAATAGCTGCGGCAGTGAAGGTATATTATTTTTAATTTAAATTGAATAAATATTTATCTCTATACAGAACATAAAGAAAAAAACATATGTAAAGTTTTAAAATTTATAAAACAGGGAAAAGTTTTAAAGGGTTTTAAAAATTTTTAGATATTTTAAAACTATCTGTTTAGTTGTTTAGAAAGAAAAGAAAATTTTAATAATCAATACAAAGGGGTTTTTTTTAGTTAAATAAATTTATGAAAAGGAAATTTATTCACTGGAAAAATCTATAATGGTCGAATGAAAATTGATTATTCATTTGTTTCAGATATTAATAAATTGTATAAATTGTTTATACAAGGTCAAAAATGATGAGATCAAGCCGGAATTGGAAATGGATTGCAAATAAAAAGCTAAGGTGAGAACTTCTCACTCAAAAAGGTTATTTAAAATTTTAAATAGTTATATTTAAAATTTGTTGATTGATTGATTGTTTGCTTGATTGTGATATTAGATATAGTAGGATATATCTATATATATAGCAATATATATATATATTGGCATATGTATATATTGCAGTTGATTGATTTCCCGCATTATATAGCGGATGAGACCCTATTGCGCCGTTAGTAAGCGGATAATATTTTATAAAATCCCATATACCGCGATATTCCACCTCGAAGTGGAATGGGTATTGTGCTAACATCTTTGGATGCAGGGAAACAGGTTGGAGGGATCCAACTGGATTCCTCACAAATATTTATATGATTATAGATATTGTGTGATTATTGATTATCATATCAATATATGATATTTGTGCCGTGATTGACTATTCGATGCTGTTGCATCATGGGATTCATTTTTAAAGTTAAAAATAACAATTTTGAATTTAAAAGGATTTTTAAAGTGATTTTTCAAAGAATATGTTTTATTAAATTTTTGTATTGATTCATTTTAAAATAAATAAACTTATAAATTTTTATGTTATAAAAAAATTAACCTTTTTTATGAAATATGACAGAAAGGTAATTTTTAAAATACATAGATTTTTATAAAATAGTTAAATTGGGATTTTGGATAAATTTTATTATCCGTTTATATAAAAGATTTTATGAATGGATATTTGTGAATTAAATTTATTGGAATTCTGAAACGGGTTTATAAAGTGTTGAGTTGATGTATAAAATGAATTTCGTTAAAATTTATAGATTTATAAGTTGTGAAAGTTATCAAATGAATAGATGTTGAAAATAAAAGTTTTATAGGAAATTAACTTATAAACTGGCTTTTGGGCATTTAAATGGGATACCGATAGAAACAGTTAATAAAAGAATTTTTTTTATAAGTTGAAATTGAAAGAAAATATATATATAAATTTTATGAGTAATAAGATTTAAAAAAAATTGTGAAGTTCAAAGGAACGATTTGGTAAATAAATAATATTATAAGTGTTCAACTTATAATATAGATTTTGGTTTATAATTGGGTTATATAAATTGAATTGGATTTAATAAAAGAGATTAGTAAATTGAAGTTTATAAATAGGAATGGAATTTATAGACATTGTTTATAAATTCGAAATCAATTGAATTTGATAAATTAAATATTGAAATTTATTAAAGGAAATATATTCACGATTTTGAACAGTAAATATATTATTAAAGAAAATGGATATATTTTGGGAAAGGAATGTTTTAAATGGAATTTAAAACGATTTAAAGGTGCTTTAAAATGCATTAAGTATCGAATACCTAGATTTCAACATTCATTGTTGAAATAGACGTTTTCGAGAAATAAAAGGGAATGGAAACATAGATTTCAACATTTATTGTTGAAATAGACGTTTTCGAGAAAATAAGGAAATTGTGGACTATAACACTGTTGTTATAGTAAATGATTTCCGAAAGGAAATGTTTTGTATAGTATTGGGATTTATATATCTATTTTAATTTCGAATCCCTATACTAGTGTTTTTGGGTTGTCGTAACGATGTTTTACGCAACATTCGTTTTGACCCAAATAAAAGTGAATAAAAGAATGTTTTCCTTAAAAGAATGAAATATATACTAAATTTTGATTTAAGTATATTGAATATTTTCAAATTGTTGAAAATAAATGAGATTTATGAATTACTTATTTTTAAATAAGTATGGAAATGCTTTTCCAATATGAAACGAAACGTTTTTGAGAATTTATCTTTTTAAAAGATAAATTGAAAATGAATATTAGAAATCGATTTGAGATCGTATATTCATAAATATTTTGAAATATGAATTCACTATGGAATTTATAAATGGAAAGGTAAAATTTGTTTTCAAAATAAACGTTGTTTATTTTTGAAGTGTGGAAAATTATATATCTTGTAAAAATATTTTTGGGAAATTAAATAATTTGAGAAATTATTTGGGAATCTGGTGATGTTGCGCATCTTTATTGATAGTTAAATAACCGACTATCAATATTTACCTTTAAATGGGTATTTGTTGTGATTGCTTGAATTGAATGCCACACTTATTTTAAAATAAGCGCTCACTATTCGGGTTAACCGGGAAAGGACCATGGGGTCGTATAACCCATTCCGAATAGTGATACGTCGTTATAAATTATATTTGAAGACCGGTGTTGAAGACTGGATAATTGTGAAAACGGAAGGATTACCGTCGAGTTACTCTGCATCGGCTGATCTCCGGTACAGAGGTTTATCATCCTTAGTGACGGGAAGTCCGGACGTGATTAATGAATATCCGGATTGCAAGGACTTCTTTGGAAGTGCCTTCGGTTCTGTTCGATCCCGGAACAGACTTGTATGGATTGTATGTCTGACATTACAAGTTGAGATATAAAGCTGATTTCTTTCAAATATATTTCTGTTGGTGGCGGAGAATTTATTCTCTTAGCTTAACACCCTTCTCTGAGACGTACGAGCTCAGAGGTTATATAGTTGAAGGTTATTAGTGATATACTCCCAATTTGGTAGTGTGGCATACTGAGTGATGCTGTGAAATGATCATTGGTTGATCATTTGTGATAGGATCATTTGTTTGATCGTCTATCTTGATGATCATTGCTTTGATCATTTGTTGACCCAAAGCAGCTTTTGTAAAGCGTGGCTTTGTGGACGAGACTTCGTCGAGCCTCACACCCCAGAAATGGTCAAAACAGGAAAGATGCAGCAAGGTTATTAGGGGGTAGCGCCCCTTTAGTGTATGTCATTCCTTCTGGATAGAGGTGGTATCATGGTATGGAGCCTAGATACTTAACCTATGTGGTTATTGCAAATTTATTACTTTGTGGTTGTTGGAAATCGGGGATCCTCGGATATAGATCGGTTATGATCGGGGAATGACATATTCGTGTCAGTAGTTACCCAGTTAGGGGTAACCCGGCCTTGTGTTGGCAGATCCGGTTAGGTTCTCGGGACGTCATTCCAGAGGTGTTTCCATGTGGCAATGGGAAGTTCCTTGGCCTGACCATTTGTTGGAAATCCAAAGAAACAATACGAGCCTTGTACGGTTTTAGTTGTAGAACCTGCCTCCTCAGGAGGTAGCTATAGCAAGCATAATATAATGGTACCTATGCTGGCTAAGATTTATATTCTACTTTCGAAATTGTTTTCTACACTATGCACTAATAATAATATCAAAAATGATTTGATTTTGCGTAGTAAGCATCTTTGACTATCATAAGGAGAAACCTCCTCCAAGTCTGCGTTTGCATTGTGTGTGTGGCGGGAGACCTTATGGTAGTTTCATTTTCAAAAAGCATTGCGAATTTTCTTTTAAAATTTCTCCTGTTCTTTGTTTAAAAGATAAATAACTGTTTTTAGTTCTCACACCAGTCGCATGACTGACCTGGAGTTTATTGTTCCCTTCCTAAACTCTGTGTGCCCACCAATTTCCACACGGGCAGCTAGAGTTAGGTTTTCAGGTCATTCTGGTTTCAGGTGTTGCTACAGATATCTGGAGGCGAGCTGGATGGCGTAGCATATTATCTATGGTATATAGTATTTCTTTTCCGCTGTTTGTTGTTGTAAACTCTGATAATGAATGTGATGTAATGTATAAAATATACAGTTCTTTTGTTTTAACGAATATTCATTTATCTATTATATGTTGTTCCGCTACGATTGTGAGATTCTGATATTTTCTGTTGTTCTATTGTTGTTCTTTTCTTTCTTCTTCTCTCTTTTTCTCTCTCCTTCTACCTCTTTCTTCTTCCTTAAACCCTCATGGTTCGATTTTCCGGCCTTCGAATAGGCGGCATTTGATACAGTGGACGTATTAATGTCGATTTTCGGAAGTCGAAGAATCGGGTCCTGACATCGTGGTATCAGAGCATATGGTTAAGCGACAACCATGGCTCTGTTGGGTGTTACTCATTAGAGATAGAGTCAGCAGTACTCTAGAATGAGTTTGAGTGTAATAATAGATATGAGTGCGTATTTGTTAGTGAATATAAAATTGTTTTATATTGTGATGATTGGTTTGTTGAGTGGTATATGAACCTTCGTCGGCGCAGCCTCGAAACTGAATCGAAGGGGTTTCTAAACACTTGAATAGAACAATTCGACACAATATTGTTTTAAAATTAGGTAAATGAAATAATTTTACCTTGACTATATTTTATATATAAAAGAATAATTTTTCAGAAATTAGTAAAGTATATATAAATTGATTGTTAGGTTGTTTGCATAAATTAAATCAAAACAACAATGGTAAAGGAAATGAATTGTATAAACAAATGAATTATAAGTACGAAATTATAATTAAAATGGTTTACAATTGTGAAATAATCTTGTATATGGAAGTGAAATTAAATTCAAATTGGAAGTAAATGAATTTGAATAGAACTGATTTGGATTGAATTCAAGTAAAATTAACTTGATAATTTATTTATTTGTGAAATAATTTCAAATGGAATGAATATGAATATGGAATGTAAATAAAATTGAATAAAGATGGTATGTGAATTGGTCGTAAGCAATTTAATTTGTATTGAAACTTTATTAATTGCAAATGGAAGTAAATTGTGAATGGATAAACAAAATTTGCAATTGCAAATAATTAAAATAAAATATGAGATTGAATGTTGAAATTCATTTCAAATTTGTAAGCAATAAAATTGAATTGAATAGTTGTAAATGAAATATGAATTAAAATTCGTATGGGAATTAAAATGAGTTAGTAAATGAAACTAATTTAAAATAGTGCAGTTGTAAATGAAGCTAATCAATAAAAGTTCAATATTCAGAGGAAATTAAATTTGAATAGAATTGAAATTGTAAATTGAATCCAAATGAAATTGAAATGTAAAATTGATTGAGAATAAATATGTAACTTCAATAGTAAAGCTAAAGATGGTATAAGAAGCATATATTGAATATTTTGAAATGGAATGTGCAAAATGGTTTGAATGTTGGAATTGGATACTACTACTAGCAGGTTATACAGGTGCTGTAAAGGAATTGGGATTTTGATTTCAAAGATAAAAAAATTGAATTGCTCGACAAAAAGGTACGTATTTCAATTTTAGTATGAGATTTGATGATTTCCTTCTCCAGCCACTTGGCTTTCTCTTTTCTTTTTGATTCTGAGGGGCCATGGTGCTATTTTGTAGTCGTACCGATCGAGCCGCGCAAAAGAGACGCTGGCGAAATTTTTCGAAAATTTAGGGCGTTAGAAAATTTTTGAGAAATTTTGAAAGTTTAAAATTTCAATTTGAATTTAAATTTGAATTGTGAAGTAAACAATGTTATTTGAAACTTAGAATTGAAGTTGGAAAGTTAATTGAAATGATAATGGATCTTTAATAAAAAGATTTAGGTTAGTAAGTTGGTAAAACAATTTTGATTGAGAAAAATAGTAGACGAGTTAAGGACCATTTTTTTCCTAACTTGTAATTTCGGGACGAAATTCTTTTAAGGGGGGAAGATTGTAACGACCCAGAATTTTGAACAATTTAAATTTGAAAATATTTAATTAATTTTAAATATTTGAATGATGGTTTGAATTGAATTTCAAATTATCAGAATGAAATTGGCGATTAAATTATAGAATTTAATCTATTGAAGGTTGAATAAAAAATTTGAATCTTAAATTCTAAGCTGATTAAAAATATTTCAAAGGCTTGTAAAATTCATATTGATAACATTGAAGGTAATAGAAGCTTCAGAATTGAATTCGAAAGTGAATTGTTCAGTTTTGAATTTATATCGTTTAAATTGGATTTAAAAATAGCCTTCCGAGGCACAGTCTCGGAATTCGACGAAACCAGTTCCATTGTGTCCGTAATATTAAATTATTACCGGATTTCAAGTTTCGTATTTTTCGGAGTTGATATGTGAGCACACGACGTGTAATCACATTGGGATTTGAATTAAATTCAATTTGAATTTAAACATTAATTGTCAACATCAGCCACCCTACTTTCTTTAAGCACCCCTATTCCCTGATGCCTCGCGTACCTTTGTCTCCCCCGTACCCTATCTCCTTCCATTTTTAAATAACCATCTCCCTCGGTTCAAAAAAATCAAATGGCCGATAGAAGAAAATTAAATTCTTCTTCTTTTTGTTCAAATACCATGGCCATCTCGTTCCCCTTTTTTCCAAAGCCTTATTCACGAAATCGTTCAAAAAAAAAAATCAAATGGCCGAAGGCAATTCACCGAAACATTCAATTGAGCAGTACAAATTTGTTCAAATGGAAGTCAAATACTCTTCAGTTCATTCAAGAACAAATCGAATTCTTCAGATAAAAAAAAAGAAGGGGAGGGCTCACGAGCATCTGGAAGGGCGGCCGCGACTCCAATCGAGGTGGGCTCGCGTATGGACGATGGCGGCGAACGAAGCTACATTCGTGGAATCTGGTGATGTTGCGAAGCTCGCGGCGGCAACAGCGGCTTGGGGGGTGGATCGGCGTCGGCGACGTGGTCGCGATGGCTTGTCAGTGGCACGCGGCTGTGGGGGGGTATCGTGGTCGCGTGGATTTCTGGGCTATTGGAGCTCGCGAGCAAGGCGTTGGAGGCGGCCGCGTGAAGCTGGAGAAAAGGGAAAATAGCTGCGGCAGTGAAGGTATATTATTTTTAATTTAAATTGAATAAATATTTATCTCTATACAGAACATAAAGAAAAAATATATATGTAAAGTTTTAAAATTTATAAAACAGGGAAAAGTTTTAAAGGGTTTTAACAATTTTTAGATATTTTAAAACTATCTGTTTAGTTGTTTGGAAAGAAAAGAAAATTTTAATAATCAATACAAAGGGGTTTTTTTTTAGTTAAATAAATTTATGAAAAGGAAATTTATTCACTGGAAAAATCTATAATGGTCGAATGAAAATTGATTATTCATTTGTTTCAGATATTAATAAATTGTATAAATTGTTTATACAAGGTCAAAAATGATAAGATCGAGCCGGAATTGGAAATGGATTGCAAATAAAAAGCTAAGGTGAGAACTTCTCACTCAAAAAGGTTATTTAAAATTTTAAATAGTTATATTTAAAATTTGTTGATTGATTGATTGTTTGCTTGATTGTGATATTAGATATAGTAGGATATATCTATATATATAGCAATATATATATATATTGGCATATGTATATATTGCAGTTGATTGATTTCCCACATTGTATAGCGGATGAGACCCTATTGCGCCGTTAGTAAGCGGATAATATTTTATAAAATCCCATATACCGCGATATTCCACCTCGAAGTGGAATGGGCATTGTGCTAACATCTTTGGATCCAGGGAAACAGGTTGGAGGGATCCAACTGGATTCCTCACAAATATTTATATGATTATAGATATTGTGTGATTATTGATTATCATATCGATATATGATATTTGTGCCGTGATTGACTATTCGATGCTGTTGCATCATCGGATTCATTTTTAAAGTTAAAAATAACAATTTTGAATTTAAAAGGATTTTTAAAGTGATTTTTCAAAGAATATGTTTTATTAAATTTTTGTATTGATTCATTTTAAAATAAATAAACATATAAATTTTTATGTTATAAAAAAATAAACCTTTTTTATGAAGTATGACAGAAAGGTAATTTTTAAAATACATAGATTTTTATAAAATAGTTAAATTGGGATTTTGGATAAATTTTATTATCGGTTTATATAAAAGATTTTATGAATGGATATTTGTGAATTAAATTTATTGGAATTCTGAAACGGGTTTATAAAGTGTTGAGTTGATGTATAAAATGAATTTCATTAAAATTTATAGATTTATAAGTTGTGAAAGTTATCAAATGAATAGATGTTGAAAATAAAAGTTTTATAGGAAATTAACTTATAAACTGGCTTTTGGGCATTTAAATGGGATACCGATAGAAACAGTTAATAAAATAATTTTTTTTTATAAGTTGAAATTGAAAGAAAATATATATAGAAATTTTATGAGTAATAAGATTTAAAAAAATTTGTGAAGTTCAAAGGAACGATTTGGTAAATAAATAATATTATAAGTGTTCAACTTATAATATAGATTTTGGTTTATTACTGGGTTATATAAATTGAATTGGATTTAATAAAAGAGATTAGTAAATTGAAGTTTATAAATAGGAATGGAATTTATAGACATTGTTTATAAATTCGAAATCAATTGAATTTGATAAATTAAATATTGAAATTTATTAAAGGAAATATATTCACGATTTTGAACAGTAAATATATTATTAAAGAAAATGGATATATTTTGGGAAAGGAATGTTTTAAATGGAATTTAAAATGATTTAAAGGTGCTTTAAAATGCATTAAGTATCGAATACCTAGATTTCAACATTCATTGTTGAAATAGACGTTTTCGAGAAATAAAAGGGAATGGAAACATAGATTTCAACATTTATTGTTGAAATAGACGTTTTCGAGAAAATAAGGAAATTGTGGACTATAACACTGTTGTTATAGTAAATGATTTCCGAAAGGAAATGTTTTGTATAGTATTGGGATTTATATATCTATTTTAATTTCGAATCCCTATACTAGTATTTTTGGGTTGTCGTAACGATGTTTTACGCAACATTCGTTTTGACCCAAATAAAAGTGAATAAAAGAATGTTTTCCTTAAAAGAATGAAATATATACTAAATTTTGATTTAAGTATATTGAATATTTTCAAATTGTTGAAAATAAATGAGATTTATGAATTACTTATTTTTAAATAAGTATGGAAATGCTTTTCCAATATGAAACGAAACGTTTTTGAGAATTTATCTTTTTGAAAGATAAATTGAAAATGAATATTAGAAATCGATTTGAGATCGTATATTCATAAATATTTTGAAATATGAATTCACTATGGAATTTATGAATGGAAAGGGAAAATTTGTTTTCAAAATAAACGTTGTTTATTTTTGAAGTGTGGAAAATTATATATCTTGTAAAGATATTTTTGGGAAATTAAAAAATTTGAGAAATTATTTGGGAATCTGGTGATGTTGCGCAACTTTATTGATAGTTAAATAACCGACTATCAATATTTACCTTTAAATGGGTATTTGTTGTGATTGCTTGAATTGAATGCCACACTTATTTTAAAATAAGCGCTCACTATTCGGGTTAACCGGGAAAGGACCATGAGGTCGTATAACCCATTCCGAATAGTGATACGTCGTTATAAATTGTATTTGAAGACCGGTGTTGAAGACTGGATAATTGTGAAAACGGAAGGATTACCGTCGAGTTACTCTGCATCGGCTGATCTCCGGTACAGAGGTTTATCATCCTTAGTGACGGGAAGTCCGGACGTGATTAATGAATATCCGGATTGCAAGGACTTCTTTGGAAGTGCCTTCGGTTCTGTTCGATCCCGGAACAGACTTGTATGGATTGTATGTCTGACATTACAAGTTGAGATATAAAGCTGATTTCTTTCAAATATATTTCTGTTGGTGGCGGAGAATTTATTCTCTTAGCTTAACACCCTTCTCTGAGACGTACGAGCTCAGAGGTTATATAGTTGAAGGTTATTAGTGATATACTCCCAATTTGGTAGTGTGGCATACTGAGTGATGCTGTGAAATGATCATTGGTTGATCATTTGTGATAGGATCATTTGTTTGATCGTCTATCTTGATGATCATTGCTTTGATCATTTGTTGACCCAAAGCAGCTTTTGTAAAGCGTGGCTTTGTGGACGAGACTTCGTCGAGCCTCACACCCCGGAAATGGTCAAAACAGGAAAGATGCAGCAAGGTTATTAGGGTGTAGCGCCCCTTTAGTGTATGTCATTCCTTCTGGATAGAGGTGGTATCATGGTATGGAGCCCAGATACTTAACCTATGTGGTTACTGCAAATTTATTACTTTGTGGTTGTTGGAAATCGGGGATCCTCAGATATAGATCGGTTACGATCGGGGAATGACATATTCGTGTCAGTAGTTACCCAGTTAGGGGTAACCCGGCCTTGTGTTGGCAGAGATCCGGTTAGGTTCTCGGGACGTCATTCCAGATGCGTTTCCATGTGGCAATGGGAAGTTCCTTGGCCTGACCATTTGTTGGAAATCCAAAGAAACAATACAAGCCTTGTACGATTTTAGTTGTAGAACCTGCCTCCTCAGGAGGTAGCTATAGCAAGCATAATATAATGGTACCTATGCTGGCTAAGATTTATATTCTACTTTCGAAATTGTTTTCTACACTATGCACTAATAATAATATCAAAAATGATTTGATTTTGCGTAGTAAGCATCTTTGACTATCATAAGGAGAAACCTCCTCCAAGTCTGCGTTTGCATTGTGTGTGTGGCGAGAGACCTTATGGTAGTTTCATTTTCAAAAAGCATTGCGAATTTTCTTTTAAAATTTCTCTTGTTCTTTGTTTAAAAGATAAATAACTGTTTTTAGTTCTCACACCAGTCACATGACTGACCTGGAGTTTATTGTTCCCTTCCTAAACTCTGTGTGCCCACCAATTTCCACACGGGCAGCTAGAGTTAGGTTTTCAGGTCATTCTGGTTTCAGGTGTTGCTACAGATATCTGGAGGCGAGCTGGATGGCGTAGCATATTATCTATGGTATATAGTATTTCTTTTCCGCTGTTTGTTGTTGTAAACTCTTATAATGAATGTGATGTAATGTATAAAATATACAGTTCTTTTGTTTTAATGAATATTCATTTATCTATTATATGTTGTTCCGCTACGATTGTGAGATTCTGATATTTTCTGTTGTTCTTTTCTTTCTTCTTCTCTCTTTTTCTCTCTCCTTCTACCTCTTTCTTCTTCCTTAAACCCTCATGGTTCGATTTTCCGGCCTTCGAATAGGCGGCATTTGATACAGTGGACGTATTAATGTCGATTTTGGAAGTCGAAGAATCGGGTCCTGACATCGACCATCAGTTTATTGTGTAAAGATGTCGAGATTATTTTGTGTGATTTTTCTTTCCGAGCCGATTTGCATGTCATGCGTTATTTAGGCTTTGGAATGATTTTGGGAATGGATTGGCTTAACCGTTATGAAGCTCATATCCTATGTCCTGAGCGGACTATTCATCTTCGACATCCTCAATCTGTTAAGCAGATTTCTATTAATCTTCAAGATTCAGTTTCCAGCTTGGTTGCATCTTTATATTCTTTAAATCCTCGTGATGACGATGATGATGATGAGGGTGATATTATTTCTCTTATTCACGTCGTTCGTGAATTTTCCGACATATTCGAGCCCGTTTTAGATTACCACCTAAGCGAGCAATTGAGTTCAGAATTAATCTTATTCCTGGAGCTCAACCTATCACTCGTCCTCCTTATCGTATGTCCAATAAAGAAAACGAGGTGATGCGCAAACGATTATCCGAATTGGAGACGAACCAATTTATTCGCTCTAGTTCCTCGCCTTGGGGAGTTTCGGCTATTTTCGTGAAGAAATCCGATGGAACACTTAGGCTTTGTGTTGACTACCGCAAGCTTAATGATCTTACTATCAAAAATAAATATCCTTTACCTCGGATTGATGATCTATTCGATCAACTTAGTGGTGCTAGAGTCTTTTCACAATTAGACTTAGCTACTGGATTTCATCAGCTTCGTATTGCAGAGGATAGTATTCCTTTGACATCGTTCCATACTCGTTATGGATCTTATGAATGGCTTGTTATGCCATTTGGTCTAACGAATGCTCCGGCCTATTTCGTTGACCTTATGAATAGAGTTTTCAAAGACTTTCTCGACCGGTTTCTTCTCATCTTTATCGATGATATTCTTGTGTATTCTAAAACCGAGGAGGAGCATGAGAAGCATCTTCGGATTGTGTTGGAAACTCTTAGGAGTAATCGTTTAAAGGAAAAAATTTCTAAATGCCATTTTTGGCAATCTCGTGTGATGTTTCTCGATCATATTATTTCCGAATCCGGAAATTCCATGGATCCTTCAAAGATTGAAGTGATTCAAGATTGGAAGAGACCGGAGAGTGTGACAGAGATTCGTAGTTTTCTCGGATTGGCGGGCTATTACCGTCGTTTTATCAAAGACTTTTCTAAGATTGTCGTGCCTCTCACTAGCTTGACGAAGAAAGGTGTTAAATACATTTGGTCGGACAAATGTGAAGCTTCTTTTCAAAAATTAAAAGAGCTTCTTTCTTATGCTCCTATTCTCGTTATTCCCGAGGGAAATCAAGATTTCGTTGTTTATACCGATGCTAGTCGCGTTGGTTTGGGTGCCGTTCTTATGCAAAGAGAACGTGTTATTGCTTATGCTTCTAGGCGATTGAAGCCTGCTGAGACTAGATATGCCACTCATGATTTAGAGCTCGCGGCTATTGTTTTCGCCCTTCGTATTTGGCGTCATTATCTTTTAGGAGAGAAATTTGTTCTTTATACCGATCATAAGTCCTTGAAGTATTTATTCTCTCAAAAGGAACTTAATTTGCGTCAACAGCGTTGGCTTGAATTTCTTGCACCATATGATCTTGATATCCTTTATACTCCCGGAAAGGGAAATCGTGTTGCCGATGCACTTAGTCGCAAGCAACAAGCGGTTGTTTCTATGATGATATCCGAATGGAATGATCTCGTGATATTATCCTCTTGTGAGATTCGAGACCGTGTCTCCAATTTATGTTCATCTCTTGTTTTATGTAGCCTTGAGGCTCATCCTTCTCTTTTAGACCGCATTCTTGAAGCTCAAAGGCTAGATCCCGAAATGGCTCTTCTTGGCCAAAATATTAAGGATAAAATTGATATTGAAGGTTTGAAAGACTTTAATATCGATTCTCGTGGCGGTATTCGGAGATTTGGTAGACTTATCGTGCCAAATATTAGTGATCTTCGAAAAGATATTTTAGAAGATTCTCATCGTTCCAAATTCACCATTCATCCCGGTAGTAGTAAATTGTACACGGATATGAAGCGAATTTATTATTGGGAGGGAATGAAACTTGACATCGCTAACTTCGTTAAGCGTTGCATGACTTGCCAACTCGTTAAGGCCGAACATCAAAGGCCCGGTGGGTTATTGCAACCTTTAGAAATTCCAATTTGGAAGTGGGACCAAATTTCCATGGATTTTATAGATGGCCTTCCCCGTTCTCGTTCGGGTCATGTTAGCTTATGGGTGATCGTTGATAGACTTACTAAATCCGCCCATTTTATTCCCGTTCGGTCTAACCGAACCGTTCCTCTTTTGGCCAAGCTCTTTATCAAAGAGATTGTTAAATTGCATGGAATTCCTACTTCTATTGTTAGTGACCGTGATCCATTGTTTACTAGTGGATTTTGGAAGAGTCTTCAAAAAGCTTTGGGAACGAAGCTCAATTTTAGCACCACTTATCATCCTCGGTCCGATGGACAAACCGAGCGTGTGAATCAAACACTTGAAGATCTTCTTCGTGCTTGTGTGCTTGATTTTGGGGGATGTTGGGAAGATCATATTTCCATTGTTGAATTCTCCTATAATAATAGCTTCCAATCTAGTATTGGTATGGCACCTTTTGAGGCACTCAACGGAAGGCCATGCCGATCTCCTTCTTGTTGGCTTGAGGCCGGTGAGAAGCTGGTTTTAGGTCCAGACTTTATTCGTGATTCCACAGAAAAGATTGATCTTATTCGTCATCGGATGAAAGAAGCCCAGAGTAGACAAAGATCCTATGCCGATAACCGGAGAAGGAAATTAGAATTTTCTGTTCGAGACTCTGTTTTTATTCGTGTTTCACCAATGAAAGGTGTTGTACGTTTCAGTCGATCGGGAAAATTGGCGCCTCGATATATTGGGCCATTTCCTATCACTGAACGTATTGGTTCCATGGCTTATCGCCTTTTATTACCGGCTCAATTTTCTGCTATTCATGACGTGTTTCACATTTCTCAATTACGAAAATGCCTTCGAGATTCCGATTCTATTCTTGAGCCCGGTGTTGTGGAAGAGATTGAAGTTTCGCCTAATTTAACTTATGAGCAACATCCTATTCGAATTGTTGCTTCGGAGGTCAAACGCCTTCGAAATAAAGATGTCTCGCTTGTTAAAGTTCAATGGTCTTCAAATCCTAAGGATTGTTCTTGGGAATCTAGAGAGTACATAGAGCGAACACATCCGGACTTACTTTCTCATGCTCTTTGAGGTGAACTTCTTATTTCAAATTCTTTTGTGTTGAATATGCTTTTATGGTTGTTACTACATATCTTCTTCTTAAATATTGCGAGGACGCTATTTCTTTAAGGAGGGGAGTCTGTAACAACCCGCATATTTATCGATTTTATATTTAAATATTTTATTTAAATATTTTATCGTTAGTCGGATTTTAGTCCGAAAAGCTACTTTTTGCATACGGTCGAATTAGGACTCGGGACCACTCCCATTGAGTTTAAAATGTCGTTTGCGACCTTTTTGAGTATAAACTTTGATATATTTGGATTTAGTCAAAAATTTGACCTTTTTCACTTTGGGTTTGAGTTTGGGTTCAGCCCACTAGCCAACTTATACTCAAAACTGAACCACTCTTCCCCATTCACCCTCACTTCTTCCTCTTTTCAGTTCTAAGGCAATAATGGTGGGAGAGATTGGAAATTAAAACTCCAAAACCCTAGTTTCTCTTGCAACCTCAAATTCCTAGCTCCAAATTCAAGAGAACCCATTGGTAAGCATTCTCTTCTTCTTCTCCAACTTATTCTCTTACCAATTTCAGAAATTCCTAAACCTAATTTTGGGAATGTTCTTGTTTTGAGCATAGATTCAAGCTCATTTGGGTTGTGTTGAAGAGAGGTTGATTCTCCATTTGCTTTCAAGCTTCTTCTTGTTTGATTTTGTAAAAAGGTGAGATTTTTATCTCACATCTTAGTCTATAATTATCTTCGATTGTTAGGTATGAATTCCTAACGTTTATTCGTGTGCAATTGATTTTGGTTTGGATCGATTTCGTGTATATTCCAATTTTTGGTGTTTTGGTCTAATTTATGAAAATCCTATTATGGATATTTAGACATTAATATTTGAGGCGTATCGAAGAGCCGTTTGGGCTGGGTTGTCGTTCGACGTAATTCCTTAGTCATCGCCATTTTCTCGTTTGATCGTTTTCAATATTCGTTTGGCCATTTTTGGCCTAGGTTCAGGGAATCCCTGAACCCCAGATTCAGACGTCTGAAACGGAATATTCAGATGTCTGAATATTGTCTGGGACGATTTCTATTCCCAGATTCAGACGTCTGAATATAGGGTTTCAGACGTCTGAATTGGTTCTATTTCAAAAAGAAAGAAAATAGGCTAAAATATGTCTATTTCAGACGTCTGAAACACTTGGTTCAGACGTCTGAATTGTGTTCTGGAAATCTTTATATTTCCAGATTCAGACGTCTGAACCACTTGTTTCAGACGTCTGAAACTGTTGTGTTTTGCCTATTTGCCTATTCGCTTGAGAATTCCAATTTAAATCGATTCGTGATGATCCTATTTGTTGTTATCATTTATTATGACTTTGATGACTCCTTTTTAGGGATTTTTGAATATCCATTTCGATGGATTCTTTATCGATTTGTTTGGATTTTTATTCACGTCTTCGAATGTGAGTTTTAGTGATTGATTGTTCCAACAATCTTCTTTGTGATTTGTCACTTTAAAAATATAGAGGATTTCTATACTAGTAGTAAATATCAAAACTCTTTCTTCAAATGATTTCAACACTATTTTATTACAAAGATCGTTTTCTTAAACCGTTTTCCAATCTATTAGTATATACAAACCTTTACCTCACTCGTATGAGAAATCTAATTAAACGACATAGTAAAACGAGTGGTATGAAACGCTTGCGTTTACTTCGTCGGTTAATTCTTGGACTTGTTCGATTGAATCCCTTGTGAAAATTTTATAGTGGAGATCTACAGTTTGTTCGTAAATATTTAAGTTAAGCAAGTGGTTATGAGACATGAAGCTAAACTCATATATTTACTAGCTTAGTGTAATTGACACTTCTCGTTGATCATGACGATCATCTTTGTGATTTAGACTAGCAATGTGCGATGTCTCTTTGTCTGCGAGGGAGACTAAACCCCGTTTTGTGGAGTTTCGACTCAAATTGGTGGGGTAGCAACCCATGGTCTTCGGGCCGTTTGTGGAGCTTCGGCTCAATTTGTGATGGTTAGCAACCATGGAATTAGCGTTCCGTTTGTGATACACGTGTTGGTGGGCTTTATGCTCCCGTTTGTGATAGGCCTCCCCCTCTTTGTGATTTCTGGATTTCTTGAGATGATTTCTAGAATTTGTGTTTCACCAATTTTCGTGATTTCCATCGATAAGCTTTATCGATATTTGTGCATTGGTGAATTTGTGCGTCATTGACTTTTGTGATTTCTGGATTTCGTGTGTTGAATTTTGGAATTTGTGTGTCATTGACTTTTGTGATTGACATTGATATTATCGTCAATATTTATGGTTTGGTGATCTAAATTAGGAGTATGACGTTTCTGTGATTCTTGTGTAGATTTTGTGACATTGAATAATCCCTTGATGATTTTCAACTGCTTATATATCACAGCTTGGCATTGTGATTATTATGTGTTTAGTCATATCTCTTATTCTATATCGTGTCATCTGATATTTATAGTTAGACTGATCCGTTTATTATTTTCTTATTAAATAATACTCGGGTCAGACCGAGATGTTGCAGGTGCTTCAACTTGACTTCTCTCCAGGGATCCATTACTCTGACCTTTTGCTTACTACTTAGATTAGTAGTTTTTTGTTGTATACTCTTAAGATATTGACTCATTGATGTATTCTTTTGTATAGCACATGTTGCTATTATTTTGTGTTATTGTGGATCTTTTTGACCACTACTCTGATATACACTTCCATGTGTTAATTATATATTCATATCTTCTTCCGCCTTTGTGATATGAATTATCTGTGACTGATTTATGTTATGTTTATTTCTGTATTTGTTTCCGAAGATATTGTAGCCACTGTGTAGTAGCTTTGAGTTTGTGTCGGTATGTCGGATTTCCTCTTGATAAAGTATTGCATGTTATACCATCTGACATATTGATGCTCGCACAAAGCAATTACACATATAGTCGCTCCTCAACAGCCTTATTCTCCGTGCTAGTTGACAGCATTCACCGTAATGTTCTTGGCTAGCATGGGTATAGAGGTGGGGCGTCACATTCCCGGTAGATGAGGCTCGAGGCTAAGCGTTACCTTTTTAGAACATTTCACTTGGAATGCTTACTGTCCCCCTAACGATGTTCTGAAAGCCTTCATCCATACAATTCCGTTCCAGGTCCGAACAGAACTGAAAAAACTACTCCTACTACATCCAC
Source organism: Allium cepa (assembly GCA_030765085.1). NCBI lineage: Eukaryota > Viridiplantae > Streptophyta > Magnoliopsida > Asparagales > Amaryllidaceae > Allium > Allium cepa. The sequence goes on from CM060941.1 coordinate 623,612,283, forward strand.
TTTGGAATCACCCTCAGGATTAGTAGCTATTAGCCCTTGCACTTCACTACTCCATCTTCGACTCCAAGCCCTTGTCTTCATTACGAAAACGTACTCATTGGATCGAAGTGGTTTTCAGATCACAAATCTGATCCCGGTCTCTTGGAAACAACTTTCGCTATTTCCCAGTTGACTCAACCTCGGTTTTTTAGGAAATACACAGACGAAGATAAGATCGGAGTTCACCTCCTAACCGTTAGTGGATGGATTTCCTTACCATCGTCCTAGAAGAATGAACGAGATTATATGTACAGTATAGTACCATGAACGGTAACTATACCATATAATTCTCATACCTCTTCTAGATATTTCCAAAGTTATATTTGGGTTCAGATTTGATAGTCGGTTATTTAACTATCAAATAAACAAACAATTCAACCAATTATTTTATTTCAATTGAAAACACCAAGTTTTCTAAAACTTAGATTTTTATAATTTAAAACACTTTTCTCAAAAGTATATACTTAAAACATTTAAAAGTAAAACTGCTTAAGTCACTTTACTCAAAATAATAGTTATCGAATTTTATAATAAATTTTCAAGTAAAATTTAAGCCACAAAACTATTTTAAAATAAAAATTTTATACAGAGTATAAATATTATAAAATTTCTTTGAAAACATAATGCCAGTTTAACCTTTAAAATAATTATTACTAAAATTAATTTGAATAGATTCACTTAAAAATTCTAAAATAATTACAAATAATAAATTTCTCTCAAAACATTCTTTTTAAAACAAATTTTAAAGCTTTAGGCTTATACATAAAAATTCCTTTGAAAATATACTTGGTTTTTCAAGTAAACACACTTCTATTATAGAATAACCCACAATCCTTTATAAATCCTGCTCGATTTATCTCAATCCAAATTTACGTATCAATCCCGTAAATTTCTTCCCACACTTTGAAAATAAAACACCTTTTTATTTTTAAACAAATTTCCTATTTCCTAGAAATCACTTTTAAAATATATATACTTAAATTATTTTAAATAAGTTACTCAGTTCTCTATTCAAAATAACATTTTGGAAAATCAATAAAAGTTTCCTGAGTAACTTAAATCAAAAATTTCCTTTTAATATAAAGTTCTTATATCAAATATTTATGTTAAAATTCCTTTAGAAAACATAACACTAATTTACCTTTAAATAATTAAATACCATAATTACTTAAATAAATATTTACTTTTCTCTTAAAATAATTAAAAATAATAATTTTTCTAAAACACAATTTTAAACTTCTAGTTTATATTTAGCTTTTCTTTGAAAACATACTTAGTTTTCCAAAAAAAATACACTTTCCATCTTTTTTTTTTAAATATCACTATTACTTTTAAAACAGTTTGTACCTTTCTTATAGAAATTCCCATCGAAAATCTATGCTTTTCAAATTTATCCACTGATAAATATTCCACTTCATTTGTAAACCCAGATTACAAATTTACATTCCTCATTTCCTTTTTAAATCACAGTTTCAAAGCACTTAACAAATTCCAAATCAATTTTCCAGATTTAGTTCCCTTAAATTCATTATTTAAAAATTCCTTTTGATTTCCGTTTTTAATTCCAATTCATTTTATTTATAATTTAAAATATCAGATTATACTTATCCAACCATAACATAGCACAACAAAATGTCCAAATTTATCTATCACGGGATATCAATAAAATATATCACAGATTATGAAGATAATTTCTATATTATGAGGAATCCAGTTGGATCCCTCCAACCTATTTCCTTGCATCTACAGATGTTAGCACACAAATAATATTGATCCAATCTGATAATAATTTTCACATTCAACCAATCAATCATTTAAATACCAACTGTTTAAATTAAATTGCATCCAGATGTGAGTGAGATTAACTCACCTTGAAATCAAAACGCCGAGCGTTAAAATTTTACATTATAATCGAGCACGTTCGGTTTAATGCAAAATTTTCACTTGCTCAAAATGATTCCAAGTCTGTACCACAGCAGGCTGCTCGTCGTTGCGAATCTGGCGCTTCTTGTTTCATCGGAATTTGATCACGCATGCATGAGATATTCAGTATCAAAGGTTGTATATATAATTAAAACAAAAATTTCTTTTCTTTATTATTAATTTACCAAAACAAATAACAGCCGCACGATACAAAATCAAGGCCGAAGCCTTGTCTTCCACACGCAATTGTTCCAGGCGAAAAATGAACCCATGCCGCCTCTTAGGGTTTGCCAACGTGGCCACCACGGCTACTTCTACAACGATCGGCGACCACCAATGGAACCACCACTTCAAGCTCCACCCTTGCCCAGAACCTTGCGACGCTCAGCTCCCCTACGCATCGCAATTCGTGCTCAAAACGACGGCGAACACGGCCACTTTCCACCTCCAGTCGGCGACAATAGCCGAGATCCACCGTTGGATGTGCTTGCTATGAAGAGCTCTCCAACTTTCATTTAGAAAGATTTCGAGAATATAGCCTAGATTTCGAGAAAAATTGGGGAGAAGGGAATTAAATATCGGACATTGTTTTTCTCAAGTGGTGGTCGTGAAAACAACTAGGGTTGTGGCCTAAAAATTGAATATATAAACGGTTATAATTATTATTTTAATATTAAATCCACTTTTAAACAATATTTTCAAACGAACTTCGAATCAGACATGCTGTCATGCGATTATAATGTTTTACCCTTATTCCGAACACAATAGGACGTGTTTCGGTGGTTAATTCAATCATATGTGGAAGATAGCTTTTTGAATCGATTTAAATATTAAATTTTCGATTTTAATTTCAACGCGCTTCTCACCCGTTCGAACAAACGGTAACTCCAAATGCTACCAAAATTGATATCCGGTAAAAATTAACTATTACGGATCCAATGGAACTGGTTTCTTCGAATTTTGAGAATGTGCCTCGGAAGGCTATTTTAACTTGTCGATAAATTCGAACGATTTTCAAAATTTTCGAAATCGCTTAAAATTTTATTTTTAAAACTTTACTATATCTATTATAAATCATATAGAATTTATAATCACATTAGAAATCATTCTGATTCATTTTGAATCAAAATCTAATTATTTGCATTATTATTATATTTCGATTTCCATTATTAAATTAATATAAAAATTCCAAATTTAACTTATCGACTTTTGGTTCCATCCAAAAGTCCAATATTAGAATTCAAATTTGACTAGACTTAAAGTCGATTTAGAAATCATTTTCATAACCATTTATCCACAGATTTACAGATTATCCCAATTTTAAAAATTTATTATATTTATCCAAATCCAAATGAATTGCCATATTTGAAATTTTACTAATCTTTATCATTTAACCAAAATTTTCTTATTTCAAATCTTATTATAATTCACATCCAACATTTAAAATGAATTAAATGTTCAAAATCTAACGACCAAAATTCCGGATCGTTACAGAAATATTGCTACATAGTAAATAGTTTAACGAAACCTTAGGAGATGTGAATCCCGAGCATCTCTTAAGTTACTACACACACATTAGAACCTGGATAGGAGATGTCAAAACCCGTAAACATCTTTGACGCCATTCCACTCATATTTATTTCTGTTGATTCAACTCACATAAGATCTTTTAGTTCTGACTCGAATGTTTTGTCTTTTCAATTCGCTTGGATCAATCTAAGCATTTCAGGTTTTGAAGACCTTATTTCTAGGGACGAAGGCGAAGATTGTATTATTACTATTATTTACTATATTATTCTACTACATTCATACTATTCCGTTGTATTGTAATTATTATTCTTTGGTATGTGTAACTCTGATTCTATGTTGTATAAGTATAATCAAATGTTTTGTAAAGCAACTTCATGAACTGTTTATTTGATTATTATATTTTGTCGTTCCGCAGCAAGATTCTGTTTTTTTAATCTTTTTCTCTGCCTTTTCTTTTTCACCCCAATAACAATCCTCCCTTCTGCATGGTTTGAGTCTGACGTGTGTGGTTTATCATCGGTTTAAAACATACAAAAATGTAGGATGTTACATTTGGTATCAGAGCTTTGGTTTAGCGATAAACCTTAGCTTTGTGAGGTCTGACTCTTTATTAATAGGGTAGTAATACCCTATGATGAGTCGCTAGTGTATATATATGAGAGAGCGTATTTGTTAGTGTTATAAAAAGGTTTTAATGTTGTGTTAATTGTTCCGTTTTGTATTTATAAATTTTGATTGGTGCATAGGACGCTATAACATCAATAAGGATTTCTAAACACTTAATAGGACAAACCGACATAATATTTGTTTTGAAATATAGGTTAATGAAATAATTTTTCCTATTATATTTTCTATATATAAAGTAGTAGATTTTTTAAAGGTTATATTTGGGTGTAATATATTGGTTGTTAGGTAGTGAAATTCATAAATATTGATTGGAAACAAGATTTGAAGAAAATAAAATAAATAAAAATTGAAAATTGAAAATTTTAGAACTTAAGTTCCGGGATTTTTAAAATTGCTTTCAAGGATTTTGGACTATAATAATATTATTAGAAGTATTTCTTGATATAAATATTTCAATATGATTTGAAAGAATTGTTTTAAAGAAATAAGTATTGTACTCCACTCCCTGTCGTTGGAAAATAATTTCGATGATGAGTGCACGCATCGTCGACATTCATTTTCGAGTTTCCAAGTGGGAAGGCCACAGGAGTAGTTTTAATGCAGATTTATTTTGATAAACAAATATAAATTTTAAATTGTGTTAAATAAAATTGGATATATAAATTGTAAGTGTATACATCTATCTGTTATTTTAAAATGATCTGAGATTTAACCCGGTATTTTGTTCTTAAATTTCCATTAATTAATAGTTTCAATTATGATAGTGAAATGGAATGTAACTAATTAATAATTGGAACCTCTAACTAAAATAAGAGATTAAATGCTAGGTTATAAATGAAATTACAAGAAAGTTGAAAGTAGTAACCTATAAAACAAAAGATATGATTATTGAACATTAAATTAATTAAAAGAAATGAGCAAACTTGTATAACTTTTAACTACGTTCTTAAAGCATATATATAACTTACCAAATATTAAAAGTTGTAATTTTTAATAAGAAAACGTAATGGAATATTATACAAGTAATACTTAAATAATGAAAGTGTTCAATAAATTTTGCTTTATAAATAAGAAATTTGACATGAAAATAGCTATAAACTTGAGTCAAAATTTTAATGCTACTATTTAAATGTAATTAGGAAATGAGTAATGTAAGTAAAGATTTTGAACTTAAGCTAATGTTGAAACTATTTATAATTAAAGTAAATAAATGAAGTTAAGTAGTGAATAAATGAATATAATGCAATAAAAAGAAACTGACATGATATGAATAAATGAAAATGAGATTTTGTAAGAAATGAATAGAAGTAAATGAAACTATAAGAAGTAAAATGTAAATTAAAAAGATAAATTATTATATGAATGAAAAGGAAGTTAAGCAATAAGTGTTATGAAATGAAATTGATAAGAATGAACTTGATTTATTGTTTGGAATTGTTGTTGGTTTGGTTTATAGTTGTTTGGGAAAGGATACTTTAAATTGTTTAGATGTATGAATAATCTATTTAGTTTCATCTAAGACTGTTGAGTAAATGGTGCATTTAGTGGTTGATTTTTTATTCTGTACAATTTAAAGTTTCAAACCCGAACAACTATTTGTTTATTATAGATATATGGATGGTTGATTTTATTGACTTCATATGATGGTTGTATGTTGTGATTTCAAGTGATTATTATTGATTTGTTTGTTAGTGGTTGAAACAACTTTAAATATTTCATTTTATATAATTGTAACCTTTTTGGGATTATATAAGTGAAATACAGGTTATGGAAGCAATTGCTGCTACTTTTGATTTCATAAAATAAGTGAAAATTGTCCGACAAATAGGTACGTTTTCAGATTACGGTTTTTTAGCGATATTATATTGTTTTTCCTATTGTAGGACATATTATTTTGGAAATTATACATTATATATTGTTATATTTGATATCATATTTTCTCCCTAGCCCCTCTGTACAAAGGAGACTCTACTAAAAAAATTCGTGAATTTTGGACTTAGAAAATTCTATGAAATATTTTCCAAAATTTTTGTTACTTGAATATAAAAGGGTTTAATGGTTATAAATTTGTATATTTTATTTAAATTAATTAATTTTGTAAATTTGTTTTGTTTACAAAGTTAAGATTTTTGAATAAGATGTATTGTTTAATTAATTCTTCCTTTTCCTTCTTTTCCTTTTCGGGGATGAGAAGTTTTGAGTGGGGGAGAGTGTAACGACCCGTAAATTTCGATAATTAAATTGGTTAATTTAATAAGATTTTTGTAATTAACTTTAGAAAGAAATACAAACTTTAAAATTTATAATGAAGCGAATGTTAGAAATGAAATGTAGCAATGGTGATAATCATTATTTGTTTACCCATTTATTTAATCTATTGAATTAGATCTAAATCCATTGCAATTAAACGTAATTAAAAAAAATACGTTAGTATGAATTTAGTTGATGACTATAAAAATATTAAGGTAATTGGATATATACTAATTTTAAATTTATCCATAAGATGATGATTGATTGAATAAAGAGATTGAATATAAATTGTATTAATTTAATTGAAATTAAATATATAATTTATTTGAATTTACTTAAATTGAAGTTAAACACTATAAATTTTGCAATAAATCCTAATTTGATTGATATGGAAATTTTGGTTAATGAATTAGAAGTTTAAGTGTAATCAGAAATGATAGAAATGGTAAATAATTAAATTTGAATTGAAGAAGTGATTAATTAATTTAATATTAAATTATTTAATTAACCTGAAAGATAGCCATTTTGGCTACTGACTCGGATTTTGACGAAACCACTTTCATCGGATCCGTAACACTGAATTATTGTAGGATTTCAAGTTTCGTATCGATCGGACTTGTCATTTGATTGTATAGGCTCGAAACGCCTAGAAATCAACATAATTGAAATCTATTTGAAATAACTTGATTTTAGCATAACTTCTTCATACGATCGAATTTGGACTTGAAACCTGTTCCATTGATTTTAAAATATTTAAAAACATTTATTTTGATATATGGATTGACTCATTTTCATTCCGGAGTCAGAATGGGCTTTTCGGGCCATTTGTCGTTCAACTTTCAATCCAAACAATCCGATCCATTCTAATTTCAGCTTTGCCTATATATACCTCATTATAAACCCTAGCCTATTTCTTATGTTCATTATTATGTATGTATAATTCCAGTTGCTCCTCCTCATTCCAATGGCAGACAAAATCAAATTTCCAATTGCAATTTCAAATAAAACTCAAAGCCAAAAAATTCAAACTCCACAAATATTATCGAATTATATATCGATTTGAAGCTCTCGAACAGCGCATCTCAGATCTGTAATTTTTTTTTCCGATTTGAACCACTGTTTGACCGCAAATTGAAGAATAAATATTGGAAGTTCATCACGTTCCGATGAACGTCGATGGATCGTCAAATCACTTGTACCATCGCGTAGAGGGGACCGAGCACGGTTCATCGAAGCGGGTTGTGTGTCGAGTCGACGGTCAGATTGTCGCCAAAAATTCATTAGGGTTTTACATTATTTGGCGGTGGCTGGTCGTTTTCGTCGAGATCGACGACGGTGGGGGTTTTGTCGCGGTGGTCTGGTGGGCTACGCGAGTGGGGCGCGTCGCTTGGGTGCCGTAGTTGGTCGTGTAGTGACGAAGCTCATGGTCGATTTCGAGCTAGAGCGAACGAGCGTAGGTTCTGGAAGATGCAGGTGAACGAACGTGATGAGGGCCACGTGTTGCGTAGGTTTGCCTTGTTTTTTTTATTATTTAAATTTCAAATTTCAACCCGTTCTAATTGCAATAACTTTCTCATACGAGGTCCGTTTCACGCGCGGTTTTTTCTGCTATGATCATATTGAAATTTCTGACATTTTAACTTTAGTTTGGACGGATTCTAAGACTGTCTAAATTTAGATTTAAATTGAATTTAAATTCAATTCAAATTCAAAAGGTGATTGTTTTAACCCACTCACAACTTCTAAAATTTCTTATGTTTGTTAAATTGATTTATGACTATTTGGCATATTTTGAATCATTATCTCGGTTTATTTGAATTTATTAGATAAATAGTTATTTAATTTATTATTGAATATATACTGCCAGTATATACCTGTTATTTATTATCTGTTCTATATTGATGTTATTGGTTGAATGGGATGATGATTGTGATAAATGTTTGATGATTGATCTTGGATGAATGGATGTTGAATTTTATATTGTTATAAACTGCAAGTTGTTATGGATTTTTATTTCATTCGGGATTGCAGTTTGAAATGATATATAACCGTATTTATATTTTAAATTATGAATTGGAATGATAAATGTCCGTATCACTTGACCATGGGATCGAAAATTATACACAAACACCGTTGTCTCTATATATAAAAATATTTTGAAATGATTTCTATGGTTTAGTAAAGAAATTTGGATAAATATTGATTTTAGATATTATATATATGTTATTTTATCCTTGATTTTAAGCTATGAATAATTAGTTTCCATAAAGAATAAGCTTAATAATAAGTTTGATTTTTATTGAAGATAATATGGTTAAGTATTTAAATTATATTTTGATATAGAGTTTATAATGATTTAAATAAAATGAAGGTTGGAAGATAAATTTGAGATTTATTTGAAATTGAATTTATTTAAGAATTAAACTCAAATAAGCTTGATGTGAAATTTATTAAATTTGAGATTTTAGAAGATATGATTTTTTTTATAGCTTGATTTAGGTTTAGGGTGAATTAAATAAATATTTAAAGTATAAATAAATTTAAGGAAACATTCAGTTATTTGTAATTTGGGTTTTACTTAAATGATAATGGATTTATTTAGTAAATTTTTGGAAACTAAGTAATAGAAAATTGAATTTGATATATATATGAAATTATCAAACTTAGTTTTGAAATTGTTGAATATTTAAAGCTTGAAATACACTGAATTTGAAGTGGTTTATTTGAAAACTGAATTGAATTGAAATTTATGATTTGGGATTTGGTTAAATTCAAAATTTAGAAATTTGATTTGTTTTGGAATTGATTTGTGAGCTTGAAGAAGCTAGTTTATTTTCTAAAGTATTTTAATATTTAAACCATTTAAGTGGTGGAAGTTATGTTTCAAAGTTATGAGTTTCAAAGCATTATGACTTGAAAGTGTTATATTTCAAGTATTTTGATTTCGAAGTATTATAACGTTGAAAGTGCTAGGATTTTTGGAAAGGATATATTTAAGATAAAAATGATATTACATTGATTTGGGTTTTAATAAAAATGATATCATAGTGATTTGGTTTTGAAATGGAAATGATATCATATTTATATGGTTTTGAAATGGTTATTATATTCTGGTTTTGAAGTAAAAATTATTTTGAAATGACCGCGGTGTTATAATAACATTTGGTTGTTAAAGAGACCGGGATCGGAAGATGTCATACTCTCTGCCAACTCCGATAAACACTTTAACAACCATGTACGCGGTGGAGATTCCAAAATGAAGTAGGATGGTGGCGGCGTTCCTTTAAGGTATATAGGTAGACCCGACTCCCGTGAGTTGGCATAAGGTAGCTAAAATAGGAGCGATCGATGGGCTAAGAAGGTAGCACCTTTTATCGGACATACTCCTTTTATACCATTCTACTACTTTGTCATTACTTAGGGCCCTTTTGATTTTTAGGGTGTGGCTCGAGGTGGACGGTAGTAGCTGCTACGAGTTACCACCGGTCTGGAAGCGTAATTGGTATATCTACCCTGGCATTGCCTAGTTCTGCCGTGTCACCTACCCTAGCGCGCCTTGTATGAGTTTGATTTTCTCCCGTAGCCGTGAAGTATTTAGGGTAGTCTCTCGATTTAGAGATGCGCTGATACTGGATGGACTACTGGGACTATTGTTGTGTTAAGGGAAAGATTGGGTATGTGATGACCCGGAATTTTCTAGCAATATCAATTTAATAATCTGAATTAAATATTAAATTGATATGATATATTTTTGTTAATTAAATCTGAATTTGATACTTTTCTTTTAATAAATATTTAGATTGGTAAATGATATCTGTTAAAATAAATTATTTGTTTTCTATTTATATATGTATATATTTGTATACATTGTAAATAAATGAGATTTGTTTTAAAGCTTAACTAATAAATTATGTTTTAAATTCCAATATATATTTCAGTGGATTAGAAATTGTGTTTTATTAAATATAAACTTTTCAATGGCTAAATAAATAAATACAAGGTTTTAAATACATAAGTAAATGTTTAAATAATATTGGAAACTTATTTGAACTTAAGTAAAAAAATTAACATTTACTAACAAAATGATTTGTTTTGTTTTATTTTTAGTATAGTTTGATTTAAAAATATATATGAGTTATATATAATTGTGTAAAACAATACATTAATATACATTAATAAATATGCAGTTTATAATAAAAAGATAATTTAATTTATTTACCATTACAAATTGATAAATAAGTTACTTTTAAATAATGTTAAGAAATATAAATACATGACTACAAGATAATTGGGAAAAATATAAAGTAATTACATTAACTACATTATAATAACTTAACAACTATAAATTCATTTAGTTTGCAAATAACAAAACAAACATAACAACATTCATATGCATTTTAAAATTCAATAAGACAACAATAAAACTAGAAACAAAGGAACTTTCAAAACTTGTAAACTTTCATAAATGAACTGCAGCATATATGTATATGTTTAAGCATTAAGACAAACAAAATTCAGTAACAAAAGAATGATATCTGGAAATGAATGACAGTAACAAAAATAAAATACATGTCTTACAAACAAAATGAAGATATGAAGATATATATGTGCAGGTCAAAATGAATGAAAAACATATTAGTACAACAAGCAAATCAAATATAGGTGCAAGCTAGTGAACAATTCAAAAGTATGCAGGCCAAATAAATAAACAATTGTGTATGTATATATGAAGCTTGTGAAGAAAGATATTGATTAAATATCTTAAGCTAACAAACAAAAGCAATTAATGAAAGATCTCTTTAGTACATTAAGTATTTATATCAGCCACCCTAAAACAAATATCTCTGGAAACATTTGTACAAACAAAGATTATGCACATATTTGTTTCAGTTTTATGAAACATAATTATACCCTGTCTACATAAGCTCTGTGTATTTGTTTATAAATTAGCTTCATCTGCATATTAGTTCGAACTAGGTAAAATCTAAAATAAACTTCATTTTAAAAATAAAACAAAGCTTCAGTTTAAACAACAATCAAAATTCAAGAAGCAAAGCAAAATGAAGTTCCAGTGTATTCAAGCCTGTAAATTTCAAAGTCTGCTTCAACAAAAATGCCTCTGTTCTTCTCTGAAAATAGGTGAGTAACACTTTTATAAATTTCATATGTTTTAATCTGTTGCAACCTAAATTTTTGAATGCTTAACATAATTGTGTGCATCTGTACATGTTTCTTTTCTGGCAAATTGCAAAATGAATTACTGCATATTGAGTTTCCTGTGAGTAACAACAACTTTTTAATGAATTTTGAGTATAAGATTGTTGTTTATATAGATGAATGCTTATGTTTGTATCTTTATACATATGAATGTTCTGTGAATAATGAATTGCAATTGTGTGCAGGCTGTTAATCACATATGTCCTCTGTTCTGTGTTTTGAACATAAGATTTTGGTTTAAGAATCATTTACAAATTGATTTACTCGATATTTAAATTTAGTATTAAAACAAAAATTGTTTGTTATTAGGTAAATTAAGTTTTAAAAATTTATTTAAGCCTAAACGGATTAACAACATCTCTGGAAATTAAGAAAACTAAACTAAACTACATATTGGTCAAATTTCGAATTACTAAATTTACAAATTCAGGTATACAAAGAAAATCAGTGAGCCATAACATGATTTTTAAAGGATAAATCATAATTTTTAATGGTATATTATGAGAGCAGTAGGAGATTTAGTGTTTTGGGCATTTAGTGTTTCTATGGTCGATCAAGTGGATGTGGGGAGTTGAATTTCGGTCTGGAGGTGGAGGAGCTTGCCTGGGTGATGGGAAAAATGGGTGGAAGTGGCCACAGTCATGGTGGCGACAGCGGTAGACGTTTAAAGGTTGTAAACCTAATTTTTACTGTGTCTATAATTTTGGTCGCTGCGGCCACCATAGGCGTTCGAGTGCGACGCCGTTTTGAGGGGAGGTGAAGGGGTTAGGGTCGAAGTTGTAACCGGAGTTTGGCGGCCTCCGGTGGTGGGGGTACGGAGCGCGTGGCGTTGACAGGCATGGGGGAGGGGAGTGATGAGTTGTTTCCAGGTTTTCTTTTCTCATATTTGTTTTCGCGCGTGCATCTGTGAATCTCGAAGCAGCTCGTGTATTTTTCCCAGGAAGGTCTCGCGTATAACTCGAAGAAACTAAGGGGGGGTGCTCGGGTAGTTTTTGTTCTGTGTTTTTTTTTTGTAAAAACCTGAAACTGTTTTAACAGTTTCAACTGTTTTTAAAACTTTGTTTTAAAATTTAAAATCAAAGTTAAAATCTAGATTTAAATCAGAATTTAACTGTGAATTCCAGTCAGTTTTGAAAATAAGTTGGGTATACATAAGTTTTCAAAACTTAAATTATTTTAATAATTTAAAAGTGCCAAATGTTTAAGTTTATTCAAAGGGGAGTTAAATTCAAAAATAAATTATAAATGGTTGAAGAAAGTTCTCAGCCAAGTTAACACCAAGGGGATCAGGACTTAGTTATGAAAAGCTAAATTTGGGAACTAAAATAAAGTTTTATAATTTAAATTTATTCAAATGAGTTTTAATTGTAATTAAATCATGTGAGTGGGCAAAGGGGTTTTGAAAATATAATAAATTAGTTATAAACTTTATTAAGAATAAATTGGTTTTATTTAGAAAGTAATTTAAATAAATGTTTTAAACATATTGGAATTTTACTTTAATTCATGAAGTTTTTATTAGAATTTTTATATGCATTACCTCTTAAGTTGATTAGGTAAGAATAATTAATGATTGAAATTAATTAAACTAGTAATTATAGTGTAAAAGTAGTAATTAAAGTTAATTAATAAATTAATCAACTAGTATGGGATTTAGAACTATAGATTAGATTTTTAAATTAATAGTGGTTAATTAATTCATAATTAATAATTAATATAAGTTGATTATGTTAGAAGGAAATAGTTAAATAATTATTAATGAAGTTCATTAACCAAATGATGTTATTAATATGATTGAATTGGGTAATAAATTAATTAGATTAATTGATTCAATAGTTTAAGTGAAATTATTTATTGAGAAGTAATTAAGAAATTAATTAATTATGTAAATTGATTGGAGTTAATTAATTTAGTTTAATTAACTGATATTTTGGAAATTAAATTACTTAGAGAAGTAATTGAAGGATAATTACGGGATATAATTAATTGGGTGATGTTATTAATGGAAGTAATTAAAGTATAATTACTTGAAATTAATCAGGAGATTAATTAAGAGTGTTATTGAGAAGTAATTGATGATTAATTACTGAATATATTAATCAAGAGGATTAATATTTGTAACTTGAAGATTTGTATTCTTATTATAAATTAACAAATTAAAATGTAATTAGGAATCATTAATTAAAATAATTAATGATGGGAATTAGGAATTGACTTATTTAAGAATAATAAATCAATAAGATAATTAAATGGAAATAAATCAATATAAATGTAATTAAGAAATGGATTTATTCAAGATTAATTTCTGTAAATAAATTAAAGGAAATTTCTGGAATGCAGTAAAGAATATTCAAATCAAAGATGATTAATTTGAATATATAAGTAATTAATGATTTGGTATGTGTGATTACAGAGTGTAATTAATGGAGTATAATTACTCAGAATAATAATTGGATGATAATTACTTGATGAAATTCATACAAGATGATTTGTTAGTAAAGTAATGTGAGTAATTTCTTTTGTAATTACTCAAAGAATTAATTTATGGAAATAATTAATCATGGAATGATTAATAAGTAATTAAGGAAAACTAATTACTGGTTTGTTATTAATCGAGGGTGATTAATAATTATGTTTAAATAAAGATTAAACAAATAATATAATTAAATATAAATTGAAGATCATTAATTAATATAATTTATGATATAAGAAGAATTGTTTAATTAAGGAATATTTAATAGGAAAATAATTAAATTTACTATAAATGATTTAGAATAATTCATTTAAGAATTAATTAAAGACTAAATTAATTCTTGTAATTAGAAAATGATTAATTAATTTGATATATAATTAATTAATGATTATGAGAGCAGGATTTGTGGAATGAGTAATTAATTTAATTTACTTTAAATTAATTAAATATAGAAGTAGTTAATTTAATTCATTTTAAATTAACTATAGCTTGTAATTCATAAATCATTGCTGATGGATGATGTTGATATTTCAGGGTTTGATTGTGATCTCAATTATGAATGGATAATATCTATGTGATATGGATATATGCTTTAAGTATGATAATATTTATTATCTGTTTGGATGATGATATTGATTATCTGTTTATGATGATGTTGTGATTATCTATTGTGAGATGTGAATTATCTATTTGTGCATATTGATGATATTGAATTCACTGTTAAGACTAAATAGACAACTTGGCCTTAAAAGACACGTTTTGGATTTCGATGAGACCGGGATCGGGTTTTCCGCATTAGGAATATCCGAAAACCACATCGATTCCAAATTAATGTTAGGTCGTGAATCTTAAGTGAAGATGAAGATTCAGAATGCAAGGGTTATCGTCGTTAACTCTGAGGGTGATTCCAAAATGAGTGTAACGAGATAATGCCTTCGGTTTCGTTCGAACCCGGAACGAACTTGTATGGATTGAATGCTTTCAACACATCGTCAGGCGGACGATGAGCATTCTAAGAGATATGTTCTATAAAGGTAATCGTAACCTCAAGCCTCATCAACCGGGAATGGCTAAAACAGGGGAGGTGCAGCAAGGTTAGGTGGGTCATGCCCAAGCAGGACAAGGATATTCCCCTGTCTAGATGTCCCTTTTTATTCGGCTTAGTGGGCGGTTGGTCTGCAGCCAACTGCGGGGTTTATCTTGTTCGGGACTGTTCAGTAAGGAATGGTTCCGGCCTTGTGTTGCAGGGGATGAAGGGAGTAATCCTCGGTACGGTGATCTAGGCCCCGTACTGTGACGGGCGGTACCCCAGTAGCCCTGCCATTGTATGGAATCCAATCTCCAATAAGTGCCGTACGTATTAGTTGTGCCCAACTATGTTGGAATGTGAGATGTAAGCATTTCAGCTATTTCTGTATTTTATTTGAAAACCCTAGACCTATTATAATATCACAGAATTTCCTATAAAATGTTTTGGTTAGCGTAAGGTAAAAACTTTTCCATGTTTATGTGTGGGAAGTCTTACGTGATACCTTTTGTTTTCAAAGGAGTTTTCAAAATTAAGCAACTTTAACCTGTTACTCATACCAGACCCATGTCTGACCCGAAGTTTATTTTGTTTTTCATAAACTCTCGGGTACCCAAATTTTTACGGGTAGCCAAGGGATTCAGGTTTAGTTTGACGAATTCTGGAGGAGCAATGGAGCAGGAGGCTTCAGCGTTGTAGATATATATATAGTTCCGCTGTGTGGTATCTCTGTGATGTAATGTGTATTGAGTTGTATAACTAGACAGGTGTTTATAACTGTCTAGTATGTGATGTATTATCTGTGTACTCTGATTGATGTATATATATTATGTAAATACTTATGTGATTAATATATTTTATTCGTTCCGCTGTGAGATTCTGATGTTGTTGTTCTTTCTTCTCTATCTTTTCTATTTTCTCACCTCTTTCTTTCTTATAAACGATACTACTTCCTGAGAGTAGGAAGTGGGGTCGTCACAGTGGTATCAGAGCGCTAGGTTGAGTGAATACCTAGGCTCGTAAGTGATTTCTTTCCTGAGAGAGCGTATTTGTAATTTTAATATATAGATATATATATTTATTTCTATCTATTTGTTGGATTACCTGTTCAGGTTTTCCAGTATAAGTATAAGGATAGATTGAGTAGTGGTGTGTGTAACACGACTACCTGTGGTTGGAAGTATATTTGACGAGACTGTAGACCTAATACCGTCTCGAGTAAATTTGTGGTGTAAGGATTTCACCAAGTCTCTTGAGGAACCTGTTAAGATTTGAAGTCCGTTTTGTTGTACAAGTTTGGATGAGTAGAATTTGGATTTTATCGGTTGAGCAGAAGCTAGAAATATTATCCTGGTAACTCAAGAAGTAGTGGTTGTGTGTTGAGATGCAGTAGCGATGGATTGTTTCTGAAGAAGTTCTCAAAGATTTTGGATAAGAAAATGTGTCTGCCTTAGTTTTGAGGTTGAGTTCAGCTGAATGTTGTGTTTGGCTTTGAGGCCTGAGTTTTTTTCGAAGAATTTTGGATTAAGGAGTTTTGGCATCAGCAGCAGTGTTGCAGCTCAGATTGTTCTGCCGGCACGCGAGAAAGTCAAATTGTCAGCAGTTCTTTAGAGGTGAAGTTCAGAGGCAGTTTTGTGAATCCATTTCTTCAATAGATTGGCTAGATAAGCTTAAGCTGTTCAGAATTGGTAGGAGAGAGCAGTTTTCTTTGGATATTAGCCTGAGTTGATCGCAAAAGTGACTTGCGATAGTTAAGTATTCTCTGGGATGGCAGAATTTTTCTGAATATCTTTGAAGAGGTCGGTGGTTTACCTTAGCATCTGAGGAGCTGAGTTTGGTATCGACTGGATTTCAGAAAAAGTGTCGATGGTTTAGCTTAGTAATAGAATGGTTTCTGGAGAGAGAATTGGTTAAGTAACTCAAGTTTTGAAGGGACTTCTGAGTTTTATTTTGGATCTGCTGAATCATATTTTTGTAATGTGTTGTCCAGTTTGTGCTTGTGTGCATCATCAGCATTTTCATCTACTTCAGATCAGAGTTGTGCAGCGGAAGCAGTTGGGAGTGCATTTGTTTTTCTTTTCTGGAAAAGAGAAGTTGTTTTCTACTGAAGATAGTAAAGGTTGAGTTCTTGGTTCTGGTTGATCATTCTCCTGGATTGTTTTTGAATTCAGATTATTGTAGGAGTTATCAGCATAAGGTTGAGCTGATCAGTAGATTGAAGGCAGCTCTGAATTGTCAGAAGTATTTGGTGGATAAGAGATTAAGGAATTTGGATTTGGGAGTCGGAGATTTCATTTTGTATAAATTTTCTCTGATCCAAAGGAGTTCTGTAGATTAGTAGTATAGGCTGTTTGGATTCTATAGATCGAGTATTCCGGTATTATACTGGGAAACTCTAGGGAACTCTACCCAGAATTTTATCTGGATAGTTAGCTTTGCGGATTGAGTAGATTGGTTGTGATGATTGTTAACATATGATTGATATATGCTTATGATTTGAAATTAAATAAAATCTTAAATATATTATTAAATTACCTTTGCTTCTAAATTTCGGGGACGAAATTCTTTTAAGGGGGGAGGAATGTGATGACCCGGAATTTTCTAGCAATATCAATTTAATAATCTGAATTAAATATTAAATTGATATGATATATTTTTGTTAATTAAATCTGAATTTGATACTTTTCTTTTAATAAATATTTAGATTGGTAAATGATATCTGTTAAAATAAATTATTTGTTTTCTATTTATATATGTATATATTTGTATACATTGTAAATAAATGAGATTTGTTTTAAAGCTTAACTAATAAATTATGTTTTAAATTCCAATATATATTTCAGTGGATTAGAAATTGTGTTTTATTAAATATAAACTTTTCAATGGCTAAATAAATAAATACAAGGTTTTAAATACATAAGTAAATGTTTAAATAATATTGGAAACTTATTTGAACTTAAGTAAAAAAATTAACATTTACTAACAAAATGATTTGTTTTCTTTTATTTTTAGTATAGTTTGATTTAAAAATATATATGAGTTATATATAATTGTGTAAAACAATACATTAATATACATTAATAAATATGTAGTTTATAATAAAAAGATAATTTAATTTATTTACCATTACAAATTGATAAATAAGTTACTTTTAAATAATGTTAAGAAATATAAATACATGACTACAAGATAATTGGGAAAAATATAAAGTAATTACATTAACTACATTATAATAACTTAACAACTATAAATTCATTTAGTTTGCAAATAACAAAACAAACATAACAACATTCATATGCATTTTAAAATTCAATAAGACAACAATAAAACTAGAAACAAAGGAACTTTCAAAACTTGTAAACTTTCATAAATGAACTGCAGCATATATGTATATGTTTAAGCATTAAGACAAACAAAATTCAGTAACAAAAGAATGATATCTGGAAATGAATGACAGTAACAAAAATAAAATACATGTCTTACAAACAAAATGAAGATATGAAGATATATATGTGCAGGTCAAAATGAATGAAAAACATATTAGTACAACAAGCAAATCAAATATAGGTGCAGGCTAGTGAACAATTCAAAAGTATGCAGGCCAAATAAATAAACAATTGTGTATGTATATATGAAGCTTGTGAAGAAAGATATTGATTAAATATCTTAAGCTAACAAACAAAAGCAATTAATGAAAGATCTCTTTAGTACATTAAGTATTTATATCAGCCACCCTAAAACAAATATCTCTGGAAACATTTGTACAAACAAAGATTATGCACATATTTGTTTCAGTTTTATGAAACATAATTATACCCTGTCTACATAAGCTCTGTGTATTTGTTTATAAATTAGCTTCATCTGCATATTAGTTCGAACTAGGTAAAATCTAAAATAAACTTCATTTTAAAAATAAAACAAAGCTTCAGTTTAAACAACAATCAAAATTCAAGAAGCAAAGCAAAATGAAGTTCCAGTGTATTCAAGCCTGTAAATTTCAAAGTCTGCTTCAACAAAAATGCCTCTGTTCTTCTCTGAAAATAGGTGAGTAACACTTTTATAAATTTCATATGTTTTAATCTGTTGCAACCTAAATTTTTGAATGCTTAACATAATTGTGTGCATCTGTACATGTTTCTTTTCTGGCAAATTGCAAAATGAATTACTGCATATTGAGTTTCCTGTGAGTAACAACAAATTTTTAATGAATTTTGAGTATAAGATTGTTGTTTATATAGATGAATGCTTATGTTTGTATCTTTATACATATGAATGTTCTGTGAATAATGAATTGCAATTGTGTGCAGGCTGTTAATCACATATGTCCTCTGTTCTGTGTTTTGAACATAAGATTTTGGTTTAAGAATCATTTACAAATTGATTTACTCGATATTTAAATTTAGTATTAAAACAAAAATTGTTTGTTATTAGGTAAATTAAGTTTTAAAAATTTATTCAAGCCTAAACGGATTAACAACATCTCTGGAAATTAAGAAAACTAAACTAAACTACATATTGGTCAAATTTCGAATTACTAAATTTACAAATTCAGGTATACAAAGCAAATCAGTGAGCCATAACATGATTTTTAAAGGATAAATCATAATTTTTAATGGTATATTATGAGAGCAGTAGGAGATTTAGTGTTTTGGGCATTTAGTGTTTCTATGGTCGATCAAGTGGATGTGGGGAGTTGAATTTCGGTCTGGAGGTGGGGGAGCTTGCCTGGGTGATGGGAAAAATGGGTGGAAGTGGCCACAGTCATGGTGGCGACAGCGGTAGACGTTTAAAGGTTGTAAACCTAATTTTTACTGTGTCTATAATTTTGGTCGCTGCGGCCACCATAGGCGTTCGAGTGCGACGCCGTTTTGAGGGGAGGTGAAGGGGTTAGGGTCGAAGTTGTAACCGGAGTTTGGCGGCCTCCGGTGGTGGGGGTACGGCGCGTGGCGTTGACAGGCATGGGGGAGGGGAGTGATGAGTTGTTTCCAGGTTTTCTTTTCTCATATTTGTTTTCGCGCGTGCATCTGTGAATCTCGAAGCAGCTCGTGTATTTTTCCCAGGAAGGTCTCGCGTATAACTCGAAGCAACTAAGGGGGGGTGCTCGGGTAGTTTTTGTTCTGTGTTTTTTTTTTGTAAAAACCTGAAACTGTTTTAACAGTTTCAACTGTTTTTAAAACTTTGTTTTAAAATTTAAAATCAAAGTTAAAATCTAGATTTAAATCAGAATTTAACTGTGAATTCCAGTCAGTTTTGAAAATAAGTTGGGTATACATAAGTTTTCAAAACTTAAATTATTTTAATAATTTAAAAGTGCCAAATGTTTAAGTTTATTCAAAGGGGAGTTAAATTCAAAAATAAATTATAAATGGTTGAAGAAAGTTCTCAGCCAAGTTAACACCAAGGGGATCAGGACTTAGTTATGAAAAGCTAAATTTGGGAACTAAAATAAAGTTTTATAATTTAAATTTATTCAAATGAGTTTTAATTGTAATTAAATCATGTGAGTGGGCAAAGGGGTTTTGAAAATATAATAAATTAGTTATAAACTTTATTAAGAATAAATTGGTTTTATTTAGAAAGTAATTTAAATAAATGTTTTAAACATATTGGAATTTTACTTTAATTCATGAAGTTTTTATTAGAATTTTTATATGCATTACCTCTTAAGTTGATTAGGTAAGAATAATTAATGATTGAAATTAATTAAACTAGTAATTATAGTGTAAAAGTAGTAATTAAAGTTAATTAATAAATTAATCAACTAGTATGGGATTTAGAACTATAGATTAGATTTTTAAATTAATAGTGGTTAATTAATTCATAATTAATAATTAATATAAGTTGATTATGTTAGAAGGAAATAGTTAAATAATTATTAATGAAGTTCATTAACCAAATGATGTTATTAATATGATTGAATTGGGTAATAAATTAATTAGATTAATTGATTCAATAGTTTAAGTGAAATTATTTATTGAGAAGTAATTAAGAAATTAATTAATTATGTAAATTGATTGGAGTTAATTAATTTAGTTTAATTAACTGATATTTTGGAAATTAAATTACTTAGAGAAGTAATTGAAGGATAATTACGGGATATAATTAATTGGGTGATGTTATTAATGGAAGTAATTAAAGTATAATTACTTGAAATTAATCAGGAGATTAATTAAGAGTGTTATTGAGAAGTAATTGATGATTAATTACTGAATATATTAATCAAGAGGATTAATATTTGTAACTTGAAGATTTGTATTCTTATTATAAATTAACAAATTAAAATGTAATTAGGAATCATTAATTAAAATAATTAATGATGGGAATTAGGAATTGACTTATTTAAGAATAATAAATCAATAAGATAATTAAATGGAAATAAATCAATATAAATGTAATTAAGAAATGGATTTATTCAAGATTAATTTCTGTAAATAAATTAAAGGAAATTTCTGGAATGCAGTAAAGAATATTCAAATCAAAGATGATTAATTTGAATATATAAGTAATTAATGATTTGGTATGTGTGATTACAGAGTGTAATTAATGGAGTATAATTACTCAGAATAATAATTGGATGATAATTACTTGATGAAATTCATACAAGATGATTTGTTAGTAAAGTAATGTGAGTAATTTCTTTTGTAATTACTCAAAGAATTAATTTATGGAAATAACTAATCATGGAATGATTAATAAGTAATTAAGGAAAATTAATTACTGGTTTGTTATTAATCGAGGGTGATTAATAATTATGTTTAAATAAAGATTAAACAAATAATATAATTAAATATAAATTGAAGATCATTAATTAATATAATTTATGATATAAGAAGAATTGTTTAATTAAGGAATATTTAATAGGAAAATAATTAAATTTACTATAAATGATTTAGAATAATTCATTTAAGAATTAATTAAAGACTAAATTAATTCTTGTAATTAGAAAATGATTAATTAATGATTATGAGAGCAGCATTTTTGGAATGAGTAATTAATTTAATTTACTTTAAATTAATTAAATATAGAAGTAGTTAATTTAATTCATTTTAAATTAACTATAGCTTGTAATTCATAAATCATTGCTGATGGATGATGTTGATATTTCATGGTTTGATTGTGATCTCAATTATGAATGGATAATATCTATGTGATATGGATATATGCTTTAAGTATGATAATATTTATTATCTGTTTGGATGATGATATTGATTATCTGTTTATGACGATGTTGTGATTATCTATTGTGAGATGTGAATTATCTATTTGTGCATATTGATGATATTGAATTCACTGTTAAGACTAAATAGACAACTTGGCCTTAAAAGACACGTTTTGGATTTCGATGAGACCGGGATCGGGTTTTCCGCATTAGGAATATCCGAAAACCACATCGATTCCAAATTAACGTTAGGTCGTGAATCTGAAGTGAAGATGAAGATTCAGAATGCAAGGGTTACCGTCGTTAACTCTGAGGGTGATTCCAAAATGAGTGTAACGAGATAATGCCTTCGGTTTCGTTCGAACCCGGAACGAACTTGTATGGATTGAATGCTTTCAACACATCGTCAGGCGGACGATGAGCATTCTAAGAGATATGTTCTATAAAGGTAATCGTAACCTCAAGCCTCATCAACCGGGAATGGCTAAAACAGGGGAGGTGCAGCAAGGTTAGGTGGGTCATGCCCAAGCAGGACAAGGATATTCCCCTGTCTAGATGTCCCTTTTTATTCGGCTTAGTGGGCGGTTGGTCTGCAGCCAACTGCGGGGTTTATCTTGTTCGGGACTGTTCAGTAAGGAATGGTTCCGGCCTTGTGTTGCAGGGGATGAAGGGAGTAATCCTCGGTACGGTGATCTAGGCCCCGTACTGTGACGGGCGGTACCCCAGTAGCCCTGCCATTGTATGGAATCCAATCTCCAATAAGTGCCGTACGTATTAGTTGTGCCCAACTATGTTGGAATGTGAGATGTAAGCATTTCAGCTATTTCTGTATTTTATTTGAAAACCCTAGACCTATTATAATATCACAGAATTTCCTATAACATGTTTTGGTTAGCGTAAGGTAAAAACTTTTCCACGTTTATGTGTGGGAAGTCTTACGTGATACCTTTTGTTTTCAAAGGAGTTTTCAAAATTAAGCAACTTTAACCTGTTACTCATACCAGACCCATGTCTGACCCGAAGTTTATTTTGTTTTTCATAAACTCTCGGGTACCCAAATTTTTACGGGTAGCCAAGGGATTC
This sequence comes from Allium cepa, assembly GCA_030765085.1. NCBI lineage: Eukaryota > Viridiplantae > Streptophyta > Magnoliopsida > Asparagales > Amaryllidaceae > Allium > Allium cepa. The sequence continues at coordinate 623,635,611 of CM060941.1, forward strand.
AGGTTTAGTTTGACGAATTCTGGAGGAGCAATGGAGCAGGAGGCTTCAGCGTTGTAGATATATATATAGTTCCGCTGTGTGGTATCTCTGTGATGTAATGTGTATTGAGTTGTATAACTAGACAGGTGTTTATAACTGTCTAGTATGTGATGTATTATCTGTGTACTCTGATTGATGTATATATATTATGTAAATACTTATGTGATTAATATATTTTATTCGTTCCGCTGTGAGATTCTGATGTTGTTGTTCTTTCTTCTCTATCTTTTCTATTTTCTCACCTCTTTCTTTCTTATAAACGATACTACTTCCTGGGAGTAGTAAGTGGGGTCGTCACAGGGTAACTCCTTAATGCTATTTAAAAGTAAGATTATTTTACTATAGACATTATTATAATGGCGAAATATTAATACATAGTAAACAGTTTAATAGATCCATAGAAGATGTGAATCCCGAGCATCTCTTAAGTTACTACACACACGTTAGACACCGGATAGGAGATGTCAAAACCCGTAAACATCTCTGACGTCGTTTCATTCATATTTATTTCTGTTGGTTTAACTCACATAAGATCTTTTGGTTTCGACTCGCGTGTGTTGTCTTTTTAATTCGCTCGAGTCAGTCTGAGCATTTCAGGTTTTGAAGACGAAGACGAAGATTGTATTATTACTATTATTTGCTATATTATTCCACGACATTCATACTATTCTACTGTATCGTAATTATTATTCTTTGGTATGTGTAACTCTGATTCTATGTTGTATAAGTATAATCAAATACGTTGTAAAATAGCATCATGAACTATTTATTTGATTATTATATTTTGTCGTTCCACTGCAAGATCCTGTTTTGTTTTTTTCTTTTTCTCTGCCTTTTCTTATTCACCCTAATAACAATCCGCCCTTCTGTATGGTTTGAGTCCGACGTGTGTGGTTTATTGTCGATTTAAAACGTACAAAAAGGCGGGATGTTACAAAACTCATTTAATTATAATAGTAATTTAATTTATAATGGTTCGATAAATGTGTAAAACTTAGTTTATAAAGTTAACAAATTTCATCGCATAACGATAAATCCATGTCGTGTTTTTACAAATAGATATGGATATTGTTTTATATTATTTTATAAGTCAAATGTACTTGTTTTAATTATTTAAATATAATAATAAATTTATTTTGTAGTTTGGTTTATATAGATAAATAGTTTAACAACAACGTCAAAATATAACCGTAAAACGTTTTGTCGAAAATTAACATTTTGTTCAAAACAAGTTGTCGTCGTACCTTTATTAACATGTTTTAACATATAAATTACACATTTTAATAACTAAGAATGTTTACTTTTACTGAATAGGATTAGAAAACTTTTAGAAGTCATTAGTAAAAGTAAGTAAGAATTAACAAAAGTAAGAAAAATTAAACATCAAATCAATATCAAATCAAAACCAACATAATTATTATTTTACTTAGCTTAGTTCCTAAAGGATAAAGACATAAAGTAAGAACTGAAAGGATGATATAGGTTTTGAAAAAGTAGAGTTTTCTTTAGGTTGAAGTAAGGTTAGTTTGTTAATTTACTAAGAGGTTATTTTGGTAAATTTACGACTTCTTTCTTTTTCTATAAATATCCGCCTCCTTTTTCACTTTCATTCACATTTTTCTTATTTTTTTCCCAAGCTTCTTCATCTTCTTCCTCTTCTCTTTAATAGATTCCATGACATAGAAAAAATTAAAAAGAAATAATGTCAAAATATTTACAAAATATTCAAAAGAAATCAATGTTCATCCCCTTTAAATCAAACTCCTTTTTTCTCCATATTTTACCTCTTCTTCTCTCGATCATAACTTCTTCAAAACTGAATCAAAATACAAAACTATTTCCATCAAATCATGTATTTTTCCAATGGCTACAATTTTCATGTTGACCACTTTGTCTCATTCTAAAGTTACTATGCCAAAAATACACTTCTTTCCAGTACATTTCCTGGCCTAGTTTTTAAGCCAGAGAGTAGGCCATTTTGTTTTGATTATAACTTGATAATAATATATCAAAATTAAGAAAATATTTTTTCCAAACCATACAAAATTTAGTTGCTACAACTTTTATATTGTTCTTGTTTTCCAATTTTGAGATATGCTATACTTGAAACTCGATTCTTTGAAGTGCAATTTTGGGCTTCATTTTTATCAATCCGAAAATATCTCTTCTTCATTCTATCATATCTTCCTCAAAACTAAACAAAATCAAGTGATTATTTTTTTAAATTAAAGAGAAAATAATTTTAAATCACTTTATAGTTAACAAGTTTTTAAAATTTTGAAAGTAAGAGATTCAGAAATAAGAGAGAAGATGGCCTATTTTTTGAGTCTAATTTTGAGAATTCAAGGTCAAAACTCTACCACTTCTTCTCTATACTCTCGGCCAAACTCCATTTCAAGCCTCGGCTAAGAAATTGTAAAGGAGAGGGTATTGTTTGCTAGTGTTTAAATGGAGTATGGATTAATTAGTGAAGATTTGGTTGATTAGAATGTTGGTGGAAGTGAATCGCTTTGGTTTATGGTAAGAAACTCTATTTAGCAACTATATATATATATATATATATATATATATATATATATATATCTATGTGTGTGTGTGTGTGTTTGATGTTGTGTTATGATTGCTATGGATTCTTATATATGCTTTGATCATCAAGTATTGATTGTTTGATATGATTGTTAAATTGTTTTACCAAGTCACGTTATTACACGTCGATAAGCACAATAGAAATCACTTTCTTTTTGAAAATGAATGGTGCATATGGAATGCTTAAACTTTTGGACATATTTTAAAAAGAAGTTAAAAATGTTTTATAAACATTTAATATGTTTAAAGGAATAAAGAAAGAAAATCAATATTTCATCTTGTATATTTTAAAATATGTCCAAATTAATTTTCCATAAAAATCGCGCGTTTTGTTGTGAAGTAACCAAAGTTTAAAATTGATATTTTAATTATTTTAAAACTATGAAATAAATTATAAAAATATTTAAAATGCGTTAAAAGTAATTTATGTTTAAAATATGGATATCTAAATCATATAAAAGTCATTTTGGAGAATATAGCTTATATAACACTATTTGCAACACTTTTCGCAACGCTTTTCGCAGCAGTTTTTAGTAACTTTTGAAACGTAGTTTTCAACTTAATAATTCTTTCCTAAATCTTTTGTGAATGATTTTAAAAGAATATTTAATTAATTTAAAACTAATTTGGAAGTTTTAATGAGAGTTTGAACAAATGGGCAAGAGGAATTGTTTGTACCACTTAAACGGAAAGTGAAGAAGATTGAATATAATAACAAACTGGGTAATGCGGAAAAGACTATAACATTTGTCCCGCTTGTGAGATTTGGGAAGATAAAACAATATTTTTAACTAAGGTTAGGGATAGAGCAACTAGTGCCTTGTATTTACCTGGCCTATGTTTTCTTTTCTTAAGCAAAGGGTGGAAGAAATGGAAAGGAAATCCCGGATGCTCTAAGATAAAAAGATTATATTAAGTTTTTCAAAATAAAAGAAGATAGGTATTATCCAAAATTTAAGCAATCTCTAAAATGAATAAATTACGACTTGTATTGCATAGAGATAATCTTCTCATACTTGGTTTTAAAATCCAAAGAGGGAACTCGTCCTATTCATGGAGTTTAAAAGGTGATTTCGCCGTTATTCCGCCTATAGCACTTGTTCAATACAGAATTTGATGTTGAGTAAAATTAGAAGATCCTAATTGCTCAAAAATGTTTGCTAAAGATTAATTTTATGATTTATCGTAAACGATGTCTTAAATAACATTGTTTTTAACCTGCCTAAAAGTTAAGGAATTTGGATCGAGAGTTAAGTGAGGGAAATTGATATATTATCCAAATAAAAAAGAATGAATTGCTTAGAATTACTCTAAGACAAAGTTCGTTAAAGACAAAGATATTCATGATGTAGGATTACTTGCCATTAGTCCTTGGATATGAAATTTACCATTTTTGAAGTGGCAGTAGTACTCTATTATGAAAATCTTTGATTTGCAAGAATGTGATTTGAAGTTAAGAAAGAAATCTTTTATTAAGATTTAATAAATGATTTAGGAATATTTTCCATAAGTTAAAAGTTATAGCTTGAATATAAGAAATCTTTGATTAAGATTTAATTAATGATTTGAAAAAGTTTCCTTAAATAAAAGAGAAAATGATTTGGAATTATTACAGAATTTAAGAAAGGTTTAAATAAACCAAATGATTTGATAAATGAGGCTTAATTATTCCATATACTCTTGAAAACAAAATGGAATAAATTGAGAAGAATATATCTAATAAAGATATTTTATAAAAGATGAAGTAAGTGATTAAAGATTGATATCTACATATGAGCTTAACATCTTTTAAATCAATAATTGGATTTCGAAGGAAAAGGAGTCGGATTTGGGTGATTCCTATCCGAAAACCACTTCGAACGAAGATATACGTTCTAATGTGAAGACATGTTGAAGATGATTATTATTAAAGACCGTGGATCTTCATAGCCTGAGGAATTCTTGTTGACATGCTCTGGGTAGCTCCCATTATAGAGTTATTTATAGCAGTGGTCTCCTTGTTGTGGAGATTTTTCGGATTGCAAGGACTAGTCGCTACTAGTGGTAGTAGGAGGGTGCCTTCGGTTTGTCCTATTCCTGGACAACTTGTATGGACGTTTGACTGATATTGCATTTCCAAAGATTACGTACATTGGTTTTTATAAATGTACATCAGTGGTGGTGGAGAAGGCAACTTCTCTTAGCTTAACACCCTCCTTACGACGTACGAGCTTAAGGGTTGTATTTTTTTGGAAGGCAATTAGTAGTCAATGGAAATGGTTGTGTGGCATTCGTAAATGTGATATATGCTATGTGAAAAGGTAATTTTAGCCTTGAGCTTCATCAACCGGAAACGATCGTAACAGGGTTGGATACGGCAAGGCTAAGTGGGTCATTCCCAAATATGGTATGGTCATCCCCATCTAGAAATATTTCTTCCTGCTATGACATTCGGGATGTAAATTAATGTGGTTTATATGCTCGAGCATCCGGTTTAGAGGTCGATAACGACTGGCGGATGATATATTCGGTACTATCTAGTTATAGATGTAGGTCAGTCTTGTGTTAATAGAGGGCAGATGTTCCGTGCCTCGAGACATCCATCTAGTGGTGCCCATCGGAAGGTAATCAATTCACATGGTCATTTGTATGGAAATCCATTCTTCAACAAGAAACTTCGGTTTTGTTTGTATTGGCCTAATGAATAGCCTTGAAATAGTATATGAGTAACCATTTCGGATAAGATTAACAAGTTTATATGCAAATGTTTTCAAAGAATTTCATTAGAAATAATATCAATTGCTTTGATATAAAAGTGTTTTAAGTAATCATTTGGTAAAAACCCGTTCGTATTTATGTGTGGGCGTGGTCTTATGAGATGTTCTTTATTGTCAGGATTTTATTTAAAAGCTGATATATGACACTATCATTTATATTTGAGTTTCTCATGCTGATTTATCAAGCATGATCTGGGTATTTTCAATACTCGGGTCAGATCCGAGTGGTTTCAGGTTAAGTTGAAAATGGTTGGAGTTTTCAAAGGAGAGCTAGAGATACTAATGTATGTATGAACATATTCTATTATCCGCTGTGCTTTGATATTTTTAGTTTGGTATTTGTCAGCAATTATAAGGACAGATGTTTATAACCATCCAAGCTGAATTTAGGTTAGACTTTGATATATGTATTTTAAAAGTTTTCCGTTGTAAAGATATTTGTTAGATATTATATGTTATTCCATTCGTATGAGATTCTGTTCTGTCTTATTTTTCTTTATTACCCCTGCCGGTTCTTCTTTACATGCAAACTGAGTCGGACATCTGTGGTTTATTATCGATTCAAAGGTATGGAAAAATAGGCCATCACAGATTATACAAGGTTCAGTCGAACGGAAATGGTCATGTGAGATTCGTAGTTGCGGAATCTATAGAATACGAAATCAAAATTGGAATGGATTGCAATTAAAATAAAGGTGAGAAAAGTTCTCACTCGTTTGGATTACCAAAATTTAAAATTTAAATAGTTGAATTAAATTTTGGATGCCTGTTGAATTTACAATTATTGTCTATTGAAGGATATAATATATACAGTAATATATATACTAGTGTTCGGAGTGATATTCTCACACATTATAGCGGATGAGACCCTATGCGCCCCGCAAAATAGCGGATGACCCTATATACCGCGATATCCCCCTCGAAGTGGGATTGGTATTTTATGTTGTATTAACATCTATGGATGCATAAAATTAGGTTGGAGGGATCCAACTGGATTACTCAAATATATTGTTTATTTTTCATATATAGTATTATATGATTTATGTAGAATAATCTATTATAGATTATTGTAGCTGCTGAATTATTGGATGTTATTTTAGCACTAGCCTAAATTTTGATAATTTAAATACTACAAGTATATTTATAAAATTTATGGAATTAAAGGGAATTTGATATAAAAATAGATATATTGGTATTGGAGTTATTTTAAAGAAATTGAATTAGAAAAATATATTTGATTTTTGGTTATACTTAGCTATTGTGAATTACTAAATGAAGATTTTTAAAAATGAATTATATAAGAGAATTTATAAATGATATTCTAGAAATATTAAGGAGTCAAAACCAATATTGAAAATAGATTCGAAGTATAAATGGAATTTAATAAATAATATTTGTTTTATAAATAGGTAAAACAAAGGGGTTATGAAATTTATAAACGCTATTTATAAATAAAGGAATTCGATATCAAATGAAAATTGAGAGAATATGTAAATAGGGTTGAGAAAAATAGGAGATTCTATTTTTGAAATGAGAATGGTTCGGGAATCAAAAATAAATCGATATGTTATGAAATCGAGAGGAAGTTATAAATTAAATTGGTTATCGAGATTTTAAAATATATTTTTATATTTTTAGAAGTTAATTTCGTTTCAAAAGGAACACGTTATTATTTAAACTATGAAATTTTAAACTAGTTAGTGTTGGAATACTTCAAAAAATGGATTTTCAAATATCGAATATTTATTGAAATAAAAATTTTAATTTTTATAATCAGCTTTGTAAATTGATTTGTTTCATTTTAAATGAGTTATTGAGGGTTTACTAAAAATGTTTAATATTTTAAATGAAAATAAAAATAAATTAATATTCTTTAAAAATGCTCATTATATATATAGAGTTTGAAATGATTGAAAATTAATTTATGAAATTCTCGCGAGATATGTAAACAGGTTTTAATTTAAGGATGAGATTTTATAAGGGAAATCTTATAAATAGAATTCTAAAGACTTAAGGAAACTTCCAATGTCTAGATGTGATAACTTCGGAAAGAATTTGAATTCATTTAAAAAGTCATAAATGGTAGTTTGGGATTATAAACAAGTATAATCAGTTTGGAAATCGTAGGGAGGACTTATTAAAATTTTGGAGACTTATGAGATAAGTTATGAAATATTTCCAATTTTAATATTGACATGATTTTCGAAATTATATCTATAAATGGTTTCCTAAGTATTGGAAGGAAGGTTTTGGAAAATATTTTTGGTGGGGAAAGATTTGGAATAGAAATATTTTCTGAGCGTTATAAAAATGGAAGTTGAAAATATTTCTAAGTATTGAAAATGGGGAATGTCCTGTTATGGATCCAAGTGTTGAATTTTTTTTCAAATATAGAAATATTAAAAGAGATTGAATATATATCTTGGTGATGATATTTTGAAATAAATATTCGGGAGATTATTAAATAAGGCCTAGTGTCTACTTATGGATGTTTTATTGATAGTTAAATAACCGACTATCAATATTAACCAATTTCGTTAATCGTTTCGAAGAGATCGGGATCGGATTTAATTATTCGAAAATCACTTCGATATAGTTTGAACGTAATGAATACCGTGAAGATGATGAAGATGGTGATTCGGTTTGTCAAGACTCAGGAAAAATTTTATGGACGAATGCTATCAGAACGTCATCGTTGGAGGATGATGAGCATTCTAAGCAGATTTGTTTCTTGAAAGGTAACACTTAGCCTCGAGCCTCATCAACCGGGAGTGACTAAAACAGAGGAGATGCAGCAAGGCTAAATGGGTTGCACCCAATTAAGATATGTTATCACTTTTCTAGATGTCCTCAGAACCTTATTTGTTATCGATATGGTTATGCATGAAAGAAGGAGCACTTGATAGTAAGGGTGGAAACACCCAGGGTGATAACATGTTCGGTCTATCCAAGTTAAGGGTAGGCCGGTCTTGTGTAGCAGCAGATACTGGCGTGGTCCTCGGTATATAATTCTAGAGATGTACTATGGTGGGCGTTACCCTAGTGGCCCAGTCATTCGTACAGAATCTGTTCCCCAATACGAGCTTACGGTTTTGTTTGTAGAGCCTATTATACTGGAATTTAATTAATGTAACAATTTCAGCTATTTGAATAAGTATTTGTATTTAGACACTATTATAATATCACTAGATTTTTCTATAAAATGTTTTTGGTTATCGTAAGGTAAAAACCCGTCATGTTTATCTGCGACGTGGTCTTACGATATACCTTTGTTTTTTAAAGTATTTTAATAACTTTAATAATTCAAATGGAGTGTGTTTTGTCATGCTGGTTTTCTGGACTGACCTGGGTGTTATTTTATTATAATGCTCGCGTCGGACTGAGTATTACAGTTTCAGGTTAGGATGCTATGAAACTCATGAGATGAGCTGGAGGAGTTCTGCGTACATCCGTACTTGATTATTTTTCTGTTATATGAGGACAAATTATTACAACTATCCAGATTGATGTATAGAGTGTTGTACTCTGATGATTATAAGTATATAAACTGTTACAGATTCTTTTGTGTAAAATTTTGTTATTATATATTATATTTGTTCCACTACGATTGCGAGAATCTATGTTGTTGTTTGTTTTTCTTCTATCTCGTTCTTCTTCCTTACCCTTGTTATTTGCTCATTCGTATAATTTGGTTTGAATAGGGCTGGATTATTGTCAACTCAAAGGGTATGGAACTGCAAATCGCTGCAATTTAATTGAATTATAGTTAATATATAAATAATTTTGAATAAAAATGTAACGACCCGATATTTCAGCCATTCGCATCCGCAACTTCAGACTTGAATTGCTCAAAATACCGCGTTGTAAATAAAATTTGGCAAATCTCAAAATATACAGTAAATAAATAATCACAGATCACAGACACAGAGTAAATAATAATGCAGCAGAATTAAAAGAGATAGTAGTTCATGAAGCTACTATATAAAAATAAGATACATCAGAAACAAGATACAACAGAAGAGTAACAAATACATCAGGTACAAATCAAAATACATCACTAAAAACACTGGATGTAGGAAGCAAAGATAGATAGCTGGATCTTTAAGAAAAGCTCCAACTATAAAGATGAGTCTTGAATGTTGAATCACTCGGTCTGACTCGAGCGTAAAGCAAAACACAAAACACTCGAGTCAGGACATAAATACTTATGAACTGTAAATCAACTCAAGTGAACAGTAACAAAGATGCATCAGTAACTTAAAGGATGTTTGGGATCGCCCATCCTTTAAGGATCCGTTAAACTATTTACTATGTAGTATATTGCGCTATTATAATAATGTCTACGGTAAAATAAACTTACTTTAAAATAGCGTCAAGAGGTTACCCATATAGCCCTTAACACGTAATAGTGCCAGTAGTCTATACAGTACCGCATATCTCCTGATCGGGAGACAATGAGAAGATACTCCATAGGTACGACACAAATAGAAACTCGTAGTAAGGCTCGCTATGTTAAGTGACACAGCACACGAGGCAATGCCAGGGTAGATATACCACTTACGCACACGGGCTGGTGGTAACGTAGCAGCCACATATGCCCACCTCGGAACACACTTCCAATCAAAATCGGAGGATGGCCATCAAATCAACCATAAGTAAGAGTATAGTATCGAAGAAGTGCGTCCGACCAGAGGAGCTATCCCTTTTGGCCAGAGATCGCTCCTGTTTTAGCCACCTTAAGCCAACTCAAAGGTGCCGGGTCCACGTTCATATCTTAAAAGAATCGTCGCCACCGTCCTACTTCGTTCTAGAATCTCCACCGCGTACACGGTTGTTAAAGTGGTTTTCGGAGTTGGCAGAGAGTATGTCAACTTCCGATCCCGGTCTCTTAACAACCAAACGTTATTATAACGCCGTGGTCATTTCAAAATAGTTTATACTTCAAAAAAATCAAATCATTTCCTTTCAAAATAGTTTATACTTCGATACCAAAACCATTTTTATTTCAAAACTATATTCATCTTCCAAATATCATAATACTTTCAAAGGTATAACTCTTTCGAAACCAAAATACATGAAATCGTTACACTTTGAAAAATCATAACATTTCTAAATCATACATTTGAAATCATGAAACATTCCTTTAATTACAAATTTATTCAGTTAAACTCAAATTTCTAATTTCTAATTTAATTCAATTCATACCGTCAGTTTCAATTCAATTCAATTTCCCAACAAACCATTTCAAATCTTATAAATTTCAAATACTGATTTGATCCACAAAATATAAATATAAAATTCAAAGCTTTAATATTCCAAATTTTAAACTAAATTTTACAATTACACATATCTCAATTTTTAACTTTATTATTACTTAGTTTTGAAATATTCATTTCATAAATCCAATATTATTTAAATAAACTCAATTTACAAATAAACTCAATATCCTTTCATACTAATATAAACTTCAAATATTCATTTATCAAAATCAAATATCATTTCAAATTCACATTCTTTATCAAAATAAAGATTATGTCATTCAAAACCATTTAAATCATTAAAATATCATATCCTTTTAAAACCTCATTATCAAATATTTATTTGAATTCAAATTCGAATATTCAAATTTAAATATCATTTCTAAATCAAACAGGTCATTCATTTATTATTCCAATTATCATTACAAAACACATTTAAAAATTCCATTCAAATACCCTTATTTAAATTCAAATTCAATTTAAATTCCTTAAAATTCAAATTTAAATATTAAATATTTTCAAAACTCCTAGAATTTCACAAGTAATCAATTCCAAAATTTAAATCGTTTAACACTTTAAAATATAACTCAAACAGTGTTAAAATCTGTAACATTTCAAAACATTGTCAAATTTAGCAATGACAGCATTTATAAAGTGCTATCGTGGCTTCTAGTTTCCAAAATAGTTCGGTTTAGGAACAACGGCATTTATAAAATGCCATAATAGATATTTAGTTATTTCAAACATAGTTAAGTTCAAAAACAACAGCATTTAAAAAATACTGTCATAAGACTACAGCATTTTTGGAAATGCTATTAATAAAATTCCATCTTTTATTATAACTTTCAGAAACATTTAAAACTTCAATTTTTTTATTTTAACTTATAAAACATATTTCTAGACTTCAAAATTTCACATTAAATAATTTTAACATATGATTTATCACAACAAAAATTTTAAATCAAATATCCAATTTAAAACTCACTTTCATTTATTAAGTCAAAATTTCACTATTTGTTTACTTATATATTTAATAAAACTTAATATTTTTCTTCAAATATCATTTCAAAACTTTAAATTTAATTTCCATTATTTACTTACATTTTAAAAATAAATTTAAAGTCAAAATTCACATTTACTTCAAATTTACATACATAAATTCAGAGGTTCAAAACTTAATATTTAGCTTTCTCATAACCATAAAATATATTTTTTAAATCAAAATTTCATAATTTAAAACGACATATCTATAGAAAAATCATTTAAAAATATACCACAGGGTCTGTATATAATTTTCTAACCTAGGTCAAGTGATACGAATATATATCATTTCAATCCGCAGTTTAAAAAGAAAACCCGGGCTCTATCATTTCAAACCCGCAATCGCAAGTCAAATAAAATACAATAAAAATCGCTCAAGCCTATCATTTCAGCCTATAATGATTTTTCTCTATTTTAAAGTCCGTTCGGGTATGTATCATTTCAACCCATAGTGATTATATTCTAACAGGGAACTTGCAGAGCGAACATATGCATAAACAATATAAACACAGATACTAACATGTAAATGTCACAATATAATGTCATATATCATATGTCAAGTGATGATTAACAAAGTTAACAGGGTAATAACATGGCATAGCATATCATATAATCATCATTAACATGCATAAACATTTTATATTACTAAACACTTGTCATCAATTTACCATTTCATAAGTAGAAATGTCAAAGTGAGAAAGACTCACCTTTTCAAGCTGGAGTTAGCAAATCAAACAACACAAACGAATTCCAGAAAGCACGATAGCACGAAACAGCATGACACAGCACGACTGTGGATTCTAGTGATTGGAGAGAGCCAAGATATGATCTTGTAAACAACCAATTAATACAAACAATATAACATATGAATATACAACCAAAACAATATAGAAACAATTGGAAATTGAAATTAACAAAGGACAAAATACTTTGACCTTTCTTTAACCATTCAAGAGCTCGACCAAGTGGACATTATGCTCGGCTAAGATCATGCTGTAGCTCGGGTTAAGCATCAAAATAGCACGGCAACATGAAGTGGATGTGAAGGAGGTGTTATAACATGAAGGAGATAAAGGGACAAGTGCAAAATAGAAGTTTTGGTCAACAACTAGGCTCGGCCAAAGGGAAGAGGTGCTCAGCCAAGTTCATGTCAAGTCTGGATAGTGGCTGGAGCTGCGGCTAAAGATGCGGCGGAGGTGAATTAGATGATGGTGGTGGTGGCTAAGGGATGGCCAAAGTGAAATAGGAAGGGGGTAGTGCAAACATGGGTCAGCTAGGCAAGTTTTTAAAGTGGAGCTTGCAAATTTTGTGGAGCTATCATCATAAGGAGGCATGGCCGGGCATGACCAGAGGAGGAGGCTGTGATTGCTACTGTAGATGGAGGAGGTGATGGTGGAGCTAATGGTGGAGAAGCAAGGCCGAGAAAGCAAGAGGAAGAGGAAGGCAAAAATCATTGAATTTGAAGAAGAGAAGAGATAAGAAAGTGAAGCCCTTAGAAAACTTACTTTGCCGTGAGTTTCTTTGTGAAGAGAAGAAATAATTTTTCACATGAATTGAAGAGGAGAGAGTCACGGCTATCAAAAAAATTGCACGGCTAAAGATAAAAATGAAAAGCCAAAAGAAAGAATTGAAAAGGCAATGGTGAAATGAAAGGTCATAAGGCAAGTGAAAGGTCTTTTGTCTCTTTGATTTCCAATTTCTTTTAATCAAAAATAAACAAATAAAAATTCAGAAAATAAAAGTAAAAATATGAACAAAATAAAGTGAAAGAGAATATAAATAATTGTTTTAAGGAAAAATAGAATATAAATAAGAAAATAGTTTAATAATTGAAACTAGAATTTAAAAATATAACCAATATACAATTAACATTTGAAAAATTATAACTTCACTTTAAAAAAATGTTTTAAAATAAAATATATACATAACATGTTATATATACATATTAGAACATGATTTGACAAAAAAATATTATTTATATAAATTAAAATAAATAATTTTGTTAAATAAAACAATTTACACACAATATTGTAAAAAACATAACTTTCACAATATTAAACGGATTTCAACGAAACGAAAAGCAATATTCTTGAAATTTAATTTATTTTCATAATAAAAGATAATATTCAAAATATCAAATTTTTAAATTTTAAATTTAAAAGTCAAAGTTCGACCATATTGACCAAAATTCAGATTTTTAGAAAATATTCTATTTATTCATGTTTGAAATTATAATTCACATAAAAATCAAAATTTATATCTAAAATAACAAAATTATTCATTTTAATAAATAAAATAAAGTTTTTAAATCAGGAATTCAATTAAAATAATCAAAATATAAAATTAAAATAATCACAAAATACGGGGTTGTTACACTCTCCCTCGCTCAAAACTTTTCGTCCTCGAAAAGGAATGAGGTACGAGAAAGCACAAAAAAGATAGTGAAATAGGATTAAGACAAGATGACAAGAAGATTGAAATTATACCTGATAACTGTTGTTATAGGTAACTTTAACAAGGTGGAGATGACCTACCAAAAATCCTCCAGAAACAAGAACACAAGCACGAAAAAGATCTTCTAAAATCTGGTTCACCCTTCCCGCTTGACCGATGGTCTATGGATGGCAAGCAATGTTCAGATTCGAAATTGAGTACCAAAGATTATCAAAGATTATAGAAATATTTCTAAACAGACTGGTATAAGCAACAGCCTTCCCATTCAGTAGCAAGATAAGGGAAATAAGGACAACCAAAAGATAGTTTGAAAAGCAAAATAAGATAATAAATTTGAAACCATGAAAATTTCAACTTAAATTGGAAATTAATTTTACATAATTTAAATAAATCTTAATCATCTCTAATTTCATTATCTTATCATCAAATTCTCTAAAATTAACAATCTCTAAAATCATGGATTTGAAAAAAATCATTTATTATACTCAAAATGTACTCAATAAATTTAATTCTTCTTTATTGCTAATTCAAATTAATTTTTTTCCTCTCAATACATTTTATTATCTATGTTATGAATATTTCCACTTATTATAACTACTTGAAATTTATTCTTAGTTCCTTTAACATCATTTTATATTGTAAATTATTTCATTACCCTTTTTTATTTACCTCTGTTAATCTTTTTATAACTAAAATTTAAGTGTATAACATTTACTATAACCACTCAAATTTCATTTATAAAATCTTTTTTTATATTGTATATTATCCAATTACATATTCAACTTCTAAAAATTAAGGTAAGTTATATTGGAATAAAATTGTGTATTATACAAATAAAACTTTGTAATTTAATCATTTCAAGCTTGAATATTTATCCAAATCTTGAAATTGAAATTATCCTTCAAGAAAAAATTAAGAAATTAAATTTTGATAAATTCCAAACTATTTAGAGATAAATAAATGCGCATATACTATATATATATATATCCATTCAAATTTAAATCACATATCAGCATATGTTACAAATCCAGTCTTACTTAAGAAATTCAAATCAATTAAATTCCCTAAAACAAAACTGTAGCAAGACTACAGAACGGTCTCTTCACTTCAAAACTCGAAAATGAATGTCGATGATGCTGCAGTCATCACCGAAGTTATTTTCCAGCGACAAAGAAAAGAGCACTAGTTTTAAACTTTAAAATTCTTTGGAAACAAATTTCTATTCAATAATACTTTAAATAATATATCCCTTAAAACTTTAAACAGAAGGTTGAAATCCATTGGAAATTAAATTCTCAAATTCTTGTTTTAAATTCATTTTAAATTTCCAAATAAATTTATAGCCATGTTTATAGTTCAATTATTTATATATGAAATAAGAGATAATGATATATAAAATCAAATATTATTTCTTAACAACCAATTAAATAAAATCCAAAAAAGATTTATAATATAGTTACAAAATTTATTTCATTACTAAATTTAAAAAACATATTGTGTCAGTTTGCTCTGTTCAAGTGTTTTGGAAATCCTATCGGTAGCGTTGATCAGACTAATTGAATTTAAATTTAAACTCAAAATCAATTTAAACAAAATAAACTTTTATCTTATCAATTTAAAACCATATATTATTTATTCAATAGCTTTTAAAAGTTTAACTTTGAATAAAATCATAATTCCCAATTTACCCAAGATATATATATTTAGAAAACAGGATTTATTTATTTATTAAATTTAAAACAAGGCTTATCTATTTACAATATATTTTAACAAAACTTGTTTATTAGACCGTAGAGTAGGCTTAAAAATTTAATTAAGTTAAAATTTATTTGAATTACTCTGTAAAACCAATAAGAGCAGAGCAAACTTAAGATTTCAAACATGTTAATTTAGGTTAGCTTTGACGAATTGTGGAGGAGCAATGGAGCAGGAGGCTTCAGCGTCGTAGATATGTTTAGTGTTCCGCTATGTTTGATATCTCTATGTTTTCGAAACCCAAATCAACATCAACAACTCAAACAACTCTATATACAAAACACTTTATTAGTTTTCAAATACACTTCAAGAATGATTTAAAGATAAGTTAGAAACAAAGATGAGATGATTAAATAATGGAATAGGAAAATGGATAAGCTTATATAAATCACGGGCAAGCTTAACCGGGTCAACCGTGATTTAAAGAATAAGATCGATGTAGATTTTCTGGGGTAAATCTACATTCGGTCTCAAGAGATAGAGTTTAGAATTATAAGAGATACCAGCATCTAAACCGAGGATATAAAATCTCTGGTGAATCGATGAGGTTGTAAAGGAGTTTCACCCCTTTACAAATAAATTTGAGATTGACGGGACCGCCGATTCATTATAAAGATCATTTAAAGTGGAGTTATGGGGTACTTCAGAATCAAAAGAAGATGAATAGTGAGGGACACGAATGGATTTTGGAGCCGCAGGGAATGTTCCAAAATTCAAAGGAATCGAGTCAAAAAGGAAGAGATACAAACTCGAATGAAAGTGATTCTGTAAATACATTTACTATATATGCTGACGACCCAAAATTTTCAGCCATTCGCATCCGCACATGTCGGACTTGAATTGCTCAAAATACCACGTTATAAATAAAATTTGGCAAATCTCAGAATATACAGTAAATAAATAATCACATATCACAGACACAGTAAATAAAAATGCAACGGAATTAAAAGAGATATTAGTTCATGAAGCTACTATATAAAAATAAGATACATCAGAGTTAAACAAGATACAAAAGAAGAGTAAAAAGATACATCATGTACAAATCAAAATACATCACTAGAAACCCTGGATACAGGAAGCAAAGATAGATGGCTGGATCTTCAAGAAAAGCTCCAACTCCGAAGATGAGTCTTGAATGTTGAATCACTCAGTCTGACTCGAGCATAAAGCAAAACACAAAACACTCGAGTTAGGACATAAATACTTATGAACTGCAAATCAACTCAAGTGAACAGTAACAAAGATGCATCAGTAACTTAAAGGATGCTTGGGATCGCCCATCCTTTAAGGATCCGTTAAACTATTTACTATGTAGTATATTGCGCTATTATAATAATGTCTACAGTAAAATAAACTTACTTTAAAATAACGTCAAGGGGTTACCCATATAGCCCTTAACACGTAATAGTGCCAGTAGTCTATACAGTACCTGCATATCTTCTGATAGGGAGACTATGAGAAGATACACCAAAGGTACGACACAAATAGAAAATCGTAGTAAGGCTTGCTATGGTAGGTGACCCGGCACACGAGGCAATGCCTAGGTAGATATACCAATTACGCACACGGCTGGTGGTAACGTAGCAGCCATATACGCCCACCTCGGAACACACTTCCAATCAAAATCGAAGAATGGCCATCAAACCAACCACAAGTAAGAGTATAGTATCGAAGAAGTGCGTCCGACCAGAGGAGCTACCCCTTTTGGCCCCGAGATCGCTCCTGTTTTAGCCACCTTAAGCCAACTCACAGGAGTCGGGTCCACGTTCATACCTCAAAAGAATCTTCGCCACCATCCTACTTCATTCTGGAATCTCCACTGCGTACACGGTTGTTAAAGTGGTTTTCGAAGTTGGCAGAGAGTATGAAAATTTCCGATCCCGGTATCTTTAACAAACAAACGTTATCATAACGCCGTGGTCATTTCAAATAGTTTATACATCAAAAAAATCAAATCATTTCCTTTCGAAATAGTTTATACTTCGATACCAAAACCATTTTTATTTCAAAACTATATTCATCTTTCAAAAATCATAATACTTTCAAAGTTATAACTCTTTCGAAACCAAAATACTTGAAATCGTTACACTTTGAAAAATCATAACATTCCAAAATCATACATTTGAAATCATGAAACATTCCTTTAATAAAAAATTAATTCAATTAAACCCAAATTTCAAATTTCCAATTTAATTCAATTCAAACCATCAGTTTCAATTCAGTTTCCCAACAAACCATTTCAAATCTTATAAATTTCAAATACTGATTTGATCCACAAAATAAAGTATTCAATTCTTAATATAAAATTCAAATCTTTAATATTCCACATTTCAAAACTAAATTTTATAATTTCACATATCTAAATTTTTAACTTCATTATTACTTAGTTTTGAAATATTAATTTCATAAATCCTATACTATTTAAATAAACTCAATATTCTTTCATACTAACATAAACTTCAAATATTCATTTATCGGAATCAAATATCATTTCAAATTCACATTCTTTATCAAAATAAAGATCATGTCATTCAAAACCATTTAAATCATTAAAATATCATATCCTTTCAAAATCTCATTATCAAATCATTATTTGAATTCAAATTTAAATATTCAAATTTAAATATCATTTTTAAATCAAATAAGTCATTCATTTATTATTCCAAATATCATTACAAAACACATTTCAAAATTCCATTCAAAAGCCATTATTTAAAATCAAATTCAATTTAAATTCCTTAAAATTCAAATTTAAATATTAAATATTTTCAAAACTCCTAGAATTTCTCAAATAATCAATTCCAAATGTTGAATCATTTAACATTTTCAAATATAACTCAAACAGTGTTAAAATCTAAAACATTTCAAAACATTGTCAAATTTAGCAACGACGGCATTTATAAAGTGCTATCGTAGCTTATAGTTTCCAAAATAGTTCAGTTTAGAAACAACGGCATTTATAAAATGCCGTAATAGATATTTAGTTATTTCAAACATAGTTAAGTTCAAAAACAACAGCATTTAAAAATGCTGTCATAAGACTACAGCATTTTTGGAAATGCTATTAATAAAATTCCAGCTTTTATTATAACTTTCAGAAACATTTAAAACTTCAATTTTTGTTATTTTAAACTTATAAATCATATTTCTAGACTTCAAAATTTCGCATTTAATAATTTTAACGTATGATTTATCACAACAAAATTTTAAATCAAATATCCAATTTAAAATTCACCTTCATTTATTAAGTCAAAATTTCACTGTTTATTTACTTATAAATTTAATAAAACTTAATATTTTGTTTCAAATATCATTTCAAAACTTTAAATTTAATTTTCATTATTTACTTACATTTAAAAATAAATTTAAAGTCAAAATTCACGTTTACTTCAAATTTACATACATAAATTCACAAATTCAAAACTTAATGTTTTGCTTTCTCAAAACCATAAAATATATATTTTTAAATCAAAATTTCATAATTTAAACCTACATATCTATAGAAGAATCATTTAAAATATACCACACGGGGTTTGTATATAATTTTCTAACCGAGGTCAAGTGATACGAATATATATGTTATTTCAATCGGCAATTTAAAAAGAAAACCCGGGTTCTATCATTTCAAACCCACAATCCCAAGTCAAATAAAATACAATAAAAATCGCTCAGGACTAACATTTCAGCCCATAATGATTTTTTCCTATTCTAAAGTCCGTTTGGGTATGTATCATTTCAACTAATAGTGATTCTATTCTAACAGGGAACTTGCAGTGTGATCATATGCATAAACAATATAAACATAGATACTAACATGTAAATGTCACAATATAATGTCATATATCATATGTCAGGTGATGATTAACAAAGTCAACAGGGTAATAACATGGCATGGCATATCATAAAATATCACTAACTTGCATAAACATTTTATATTACTAAACACTTGTCATCAATTTACCATTTCATAAGTAGAAATGTCAGAGTGAAAAAGACTCACCTTTTCAAGCCGGAGTTAGCAAATTAAACAACACAAATGAATTCCAGAAAGCATGATAGCACGACATGGCATGACTACAGATTCAAGTGATTGGAGAGAGCCAATAGATGATCTTGTAAACAACCAATTAACACAAACAATATAACATATGAATATCAACAAAAACAATATAGAAACAATTGGAAATTGAAATTAACAAAGGACAAAATGCTTTGACCTTTCTTTAACCATTCAAGAGCTCAACCAAGTGTACATTATGCTTAGCTAAGATCATGCTATAGCTCGGGCTAAGCATCAAAATAGCATGGCAACATGAAGTGGATGTGAAGGAGGTGTTACAACATGAAGGAGATAAAGGGACAAGTGCAAAATAGAAGTTTTGGTCAACAACTAGGCTCGGCCAAAGGGAAGAGGTGCTCAGCCAAGTTCATGTCAGGTCTGGATAGTGGCTGGAGCTTCGGCTAAAGATGCGGCGGAGGTGAAGTAGATGATGGTGGTGGTGGCTAAGGGATGGACAAAGTGAAATAGGAAGGGGGTAGTGCAAATATGGGTCGGCTAGGCAAGTTTTTAAAGTGGAGCTTGCAAATTTTGTGGAGCTATCATCATAAGCAGGCATGGTCGGGCATGACTAGAGGAGGAGGCTGTGATTGCTACTATAGATGGAGGAGGTGATGGGGTGGAGAAGCAAGGCCGAGCAAGCAAGAGGAAGAGGAAGGCAAAAATAATTGAATTTGAAGAAGAGAAGAGATAAGAAAGTGAAGCCATTAGAAAACTTTTTTTGCCGTGATTTTTTTTGTGAAGAGAAGAAATAATTTTGCATGTGAATTGAAGAGAGAGAGTCATGGCTATCAGAAAAAATTGCATGGCTAAAGGTAAAAATGAAAAGCCAAAAGAAAGAATTGAAAAGGCAACGGTGGAATGAAAGGTCATAAGGCAAGTGAAAGGTCTTTTGTCTCTTTGATTTCCAATTTCTTTTAATCAAAAATAAACAAATAAAATTCATAAAATAAAAGTAAAAAGCTGAACAAAATAAAGTGAAAAAGAATATAAATAATTGTTTGAAGGAAAAATAGAATATAAATAAGAAAATAGCTTAATAATTGAAACTAGAATTTAAAAATATAAACAATATACAATTAACATTTGAAAAATTATAACTTCACTTTAAAAAAATGTTTTAATATAAAATATATACATAAAATGTCATATATATATATATATTAGAACATGATTTGACAAATAAAATATTATTTATATAAATTAAAATAAACAGTTTTGTTAAATAAAACAATTTACACACAATATTGTAAAAAACATAACTTTCACAATATTAAACGGATTTCAACGAAATGAAAAACAGTATTCTTGAAATTTAATTTTTTTTCATATTAAGAGATAAAATTCAAAATTTCAAAATTTTAAATTGTAAATTTAAAAGTCAAAGTTTGACCATATTGACCAAAATTCACATTTTTGGAAAATATTCTATTTATTCATGTTTGAAATTATAATTCACATAAAAATCAAAATTTATACTTAAAATAACAAAATTATTCATTTTGATAAATAAAATAAAGTTTTTAAATCAAGAATTCAATTAAAATAATCAAAATATACAAATAAAATAATCACAAAATACAGGGTTGTTACAAAAAACATGTGAGATTATACTGTAAATAAACGTAAAATTATTATATAACATAACTGAATTTATTAGAATATTAGAGTATTTTCATTTCTGAAAATATATTAAAAATTCAATTAAATTAATTAATTTCATAATTTTTATAATGTATAAATGTCAATTTTCAATTCATTTCTTTTAATAAAGATATAGCGGAAATAGCGGAATGTAGAGGGAACAATGGGATATAAAGAGGCTTAATACGAAAATTTGGAAAATATAGCGGTAGAAATCCGCTTTGAGATATAACAGTGTTATAGGAGGGTAATATTGTGGCATTAACTGCATAGGTGCTATGAAACTGTATATGACCAGCTCTAGATTGGCGTTTTATTCTTTCTCCACCCCTGTTCTGGGATCACATCTCCATGCCGTGCCATCTCAATGGTACAATGGATTCCCTTGCTAGCGTCCTTTCCTTCCATTTGTCTATGCCAACATATCGGAAGCTACTGTGAACACTAAATCTCACATACATCCTTCCCACATGGGTACACAACACCGCAATATTGTCTCCCCATATGGATTATGATTCGTTCTTGAAGTACCTCGCACTACTCAGCTACCCAAGTTAGGCTTGCCAAATCAACATATATAAATCACTCAAATATTGTGTGTGTCTATAAATCAATTGAAACGCATAATTATACCATCGCATAATATATTATGTCTACTATTTGGCAACTCAAAGTTGGATATACCGATCTATACATACACTTAAATTGTGTGTCGATAAATCATTCCGAATTACCATTAGCTACCAAAGAGGCCTATCAAGATCCACAACTATATTGTGGGCTCCCTTGAAAACCAACACCTCAAAAGAAGTTCGCCTACATGTCCCATTGCAGCACCTAATAATACTACGGAATAGTATATGACCTACTCCAGACTGGCATCCTAGTCTCTCTCTGCCCTTGCTCCAGAACCATGTATGCAGGTCATGCGCCCCAATGATACTCTTGTACTAATCGGTAGTCCCAAGTCGGACACACCAAAACTATATATATTCGGTTTAAACTACATATCAATGAATATATGTATATATAAAATCCTGTGCCTCTCCTAGTATCCCCAAATCGGACATATTAGAACTATATATATATATATATATATGCTTTAAACTGCATATCAATGAATATATATAAAATATTCCATCCCTCTCCTAGTAGCCCAAGGTCCGACATACCAGAATTATATATAAATATGGACATATATAACTCACATAAACTATATGCATGTGTATATATACAACCGTTCAATTATATGGAACTAATAAACACATAGCATGCCCATTTACATAAACGAAATCAATGCATAAATCTACAATCTTCAAGTCAAACTAACCAAAAAATCGAACAATCTATTTTTTTATCATTCAATTATAATCTACAGCCAATTTAACCAATTAAAAAAATGACATGAAATTCAATTAATATTCAGTTCGTTATACCTCAGATTGCAAGTTAACTTCTCTTTTGAATTACAAGTTTTCACTTTTTTCATTTCTATTTCTTAGGAAACACATGTGCAAATTAGAAGTTTATTTTAGTTAAATAAACTTAGGGTTGTTTGTGAGTGTACTTAAGGAATGACGATGAAGGCCTAGAGACTATTCAAAGTCTTTTTCCTTTTTTGTGATCATTTAAAGTTAGTAGTTCGTTATTTAGATTTTGAGTATTTGCAGACGCTCGATTTGTGGGATGCATTATACTAGTAAACAAGTATTTCCATATGCATTTTGGTGTAGACTAATATCGAGATGTGAAGATATAAGACCTGCTTATTAAGGGTTCCTATACATTGCATGCGTATATACTAGCGAATGATTGGTATGGATAGTTGTTGTTCGGTTCTTACAGCATATAGTTAAGTGATGATTTAAGTGTAGTGTCATATGTTACAGGCCATTAGGTAGAGTTACATTTTTGCTTTGCAATTTCAAGGAAGAAATACTTTTAAGGGGTATGAATGTAACAACCCACATTTTTATACACCAAAATATTTAAATAATTTATTTAAATATTAAGTTACTTTATTTAATCGATGGGCTGAAAATCAAACTTTCACAAACGAATGAATTATGACTCGAAACTTCTTCCATTGAGTCTGGATCATCCGAGAGGTTGAAAATGAGTATAAGCATCGATATGTTTCATCCGATGGATTTTGAGTTAGTAGCTTGTAATTAGTTTGTAGATCGATCAAAAATGCTGTCCTTTTCATATGATGGAATTAGGTACCGAAACCTTTTCCATTAAATTCGAGATCGGGGCATTTGGCTATGAACAATAGTGAGCACATCTCGCTTGGAGTTGTAGATTTTTTTGATAGATGTCTAGACTCTGTCGAAGTGAGATTTTCCTTCTAGGAAGCAGTCTCAGATTGTGTTGTATTTTGTACCAAAATGACTAGAAAAATGCATATATTCAGAGTGAGAATCATTTCGATCGAGCTAGCTAGACCTCGTACGAGTCGAAAACGCGATAAGAAAATTGAATAAATAATTTTTACATAAATTATTTACATTTCTTCTTTTTCTCTCCCTCTTCTCCCTATCACCAAAGGTCGACGCCGATTGGGGCTAAAAAAAATCTCTGCTACCAGACTACCATCATAGGTGGCGTAAGGGGAAAAGACGCAATGTGACCGGGGCAGGTCAAGGTCCAAATGCGGTGGTGTCTCTGAGCTCCATCAGCGGTGTCACGGATTTATACACAAGGCTAGGGTTTAGTGATTATGGCGTCTAGGCGGCACGAGAGGGTGGCGACGCTTAAACAAATTTGTATGACGTTGGAAGGCAGCGGCTTTGGTAAAGTTTGGCTTGGCCTAAAGGCATTTAGCGACTTGGGGAGTGAGACGAACGGAGATTGGATTTGGGTGATCTCGGGATGAGCCTTGGTATGTTAATCTGGGGTTAGGATTAGGTAATTAACAATTTAATTAATTTATAAATGTTTTAATATTTGAACATTTGTATCTTGTTCATACAAGGTCCAATTGAGATGTGGTATCTTACTTGCACTCGTAGAGACATCATCTATGCAAAGGAACAACTTTGGTTGCAATCTAGATAACTAAAGGCAAAGGTGAGCAAAATCGATTCTCCTTTAATATATTTGTGTATAAATTTCTATGTTTACACAACTGAACTGTATGACCACAAATCTAGTAAAAAAACATATTTTGATGTGTTTTAATTAACTGAAATGATTTTTAGGTAAATGATATCATTTTATAGAAATTATTGAATGATTTTTTTTGAATAGATAACTGGATTTATACTTAATTTAATTTGATAAATTAAGTATTATAATTACTTAAAAAAAATTTGAGTATAATGAATATTTTATAAAATGCTGGTATGATTTTATCAATTAATGAGGATGAAATAACTTGACTTAATCTGATAAATTAAGTGATTATGGCTTAAATTGAGTTTTAAGTGTATATAATATTTATAAAAGGATTTATGGGTTTTTAAAATATTATGAGGTGAACTATATTGCTTAAATTGATTTTCTAGTATATAATGATATTTTATAAAATAGTATAAATGGGTATATTTAGTCATAATTGTATAATTAAATAATATTAAACTTTTCAATGATTTATAAGCTTATAGTTGTTTTATAAATAATATATTATGATTAAAAATAATATATTAATAGATGGATCGTCTTATAAATTACCGAATGGTATAACGAGTTGCATATTAATTGAATTGTATATTTTCATGTCATTGTTTTAATTGGTCGAATTGATTATAGATTAGAATTGAATGATAGATAAATAGATAGTTTGATTTATTGGTTGGTTTGACTTTGAGATGGTAGATTTGTTATCTTGATTGTGTATTGCCTTCATGTATGTAAACGGGCACGATATGTGTTTATTAGTTCCATATAATTGGATTGGTTGTATATATATACCCACATATAGTTTACGTGAGTTATATATGTGTCCAAGTTGGGGCTAATGGGAGAGGCAAGGACTATTATATATATATATATATATATATATATATATATATATATATATATATATATATTCATTGACATGGGGTTTAAAGCATACATATAAAGTTCTAGTATGTCCGACTTGAGGCTACTAGGAGAGGTATTGGATATTTTATATATATTCATCAATATGAAATTTAAATCAAGTATATATAGTTTCGGTATGTCCGACTTGGGACTAATGATTGGTGTAAGGGAATCCATTATACCATTGGAGTGCACGACCTGCAAACGTGGTTCTAGAGCAGGGGTGAAGAGAGACTGGGACACCAGCCTAGAGTAGGTCATATACTGTTCGTGGTATTATTAGGTGCTACGATGGGACCCGCAGGCCAACTTCTTTTGAGGTGTTGGTTTTCAGTGAAGTCCATAGTATAGTTATTTCTCTAGATAGGCCTCTTTCATAGCTAATGGAAAATTCAAAATGATTTATTGATATGCAATATAAGCATACGTATAGCTTGATAAACCCGATTTAAGGTTGCCAAATAGTAGATGTAATATACTATGCAAAGATACAATTATGTGATTTAAGTGTTATATATATATATATGCATAGTTTATATGATTTATATAGGCTGGTTTGGCATGCCTAACTTGAGGAAGTTGGGTAGTGTGAGGTACTTTAAGAATGAATCACAATCCACATGGGGACGACAAGTACCCATATGGGAAGGATGTATGCGAGGTTAGGCATTTACGTATGCTTCTGATATGTCGGTATAGAAAATCAGAAGGAAAGGATGCTGGCAAGGGAATCCATTATACCGTTGAGATGGCATGACCTACAGACGTGGTCCCAGAGCAGGGACGGGGAGAGACTGGAACGTTAGTCTAGAGTAGGTTATATACTGTTCCATGGCACGATAGGTGTTGTGATGGGACCAATAGTCTTTCTTTTAAGGTGTTGGTTTTCATGGGAATCCGCAAGTTAGTTGTGGCTCTCGATAGGTCTCATTGGCAGCTAATGGCATTCGGGATGGGCATTAGTTATAGATATCAATATTTCAGTTTTGGGTATAGAGGTGTTATGTTAGTAGCATTGTTATATCATGGTATCTTTTTTGCATTTTAATGCTATGATGGGATCATCGAATCAATCGGTGTCTGTAGCAGACCCCATCCACCAGCAATGATGGGTATCAACTTATTCTTTGGGTGTCTCTTATCATTATGAATGTGCATGTTATATTGGTTGGTCGATTATTATTATTGAACATGGTGTGTGTTAGACTAATATTAGGATGGTTATATTACTCATGCATTGGTACATTGGATTACGTCTATAATGATATATTGTTATGTTTTAGTCACATTATATTAGTTGCGCTGACTCGTTGATTATATGAGAAGATCAGGTTATTGTATGATCCCCTACCTTAGCTTACTTGTGCATGGTCGGTCCGGGTTATCCCTAAGCCGCATTTATGGAGAGGACCGGCTATACTTTAGCAGTTCCCTATTTATTTGTATATGCCTTTGATATACATCACTCTGAGATTGTTCCCCTCACACCAGGCTTTATGTCTGACCAGTATTTTGTCTTTGTCTGTCTATGTTAGGCAACTCTCGGGTACTCGATTGAGTAGCTTGGAAGCAAGGTGTTTTTGGGGATACGCTTCACGATAGTTGGAGCACTTTGGAGGCAGAGTCAATACATTAGATATGTACTTGATGTTGTATTAGTACGTGATAGATAGGTTATTTACATATAAGGCTTATCGTATCAGATATAGTATTATGACTTTCTGTATTGATATTCATTTATCAGTCACTTCCGGTAGTAAAGTCTATTATATATTGCTTATCTTATTGCTCATGTTTATTCAGTATATTATATATTATCATTCTGCTATGAGATTATACCATGGTACCAAGGAGATGTTTGGTTTTTTTTATTTTTACTCGACAGACTATCTTTTGTGGTATTCAGGAGTCAGACATTGTCACTCGACATTGAGTTAGGGTATTACAAAGGGCGGATCGTTATAGACATACCCTATGATATTTGTTGCCTAATTTATGGATTCTGATGTACCATTATGATGATGTTATATATGTTAGATATAGTGAGCATTGGATTATCATTTTATCGCTCGCTGTGGACATGTATATTTAATGTATTATATTTTATCGTTGGATTGTGATTCAATGATCTATGCATATGCATCTTATGTTATGTATTGTTTAGTCTTGGAAACCACACATGTTTATTTCTTTGTGTTGAAACCGAGTACATATAATATTTATTATGTGATCCCAAGAAATGTACCTGTGTTAGCCCAAGGAAATATTCCTTTGTGTAAGCCTAATATCACCTCATTCTCCATATTATCCTATAGTATTACCCTATATTACTCTTGGATAGCATGGGTATAGGGGTGTGGTGATTGGGGTACCATAATTTGGGGAAATTGATTAAATAAATGCTAAATCCAATTAACTTATAGGGTAAAATAAAGCAAGATATTTAATGAAGAGTGAATGAATGCGGGAGAGAAGTTAAGGATTTAAAAAAATAGGCTTAAATGAGGTTTTAGCCCAAAGCCCAAATTACTAAACCCTTACACCCAAACTTTACATTAATTCCCTCAATATTCCACAAAATAAAAGAAAGAGAACCAAGGAGTTAGGTCGGCCATAACTTTTAAGAAAAGAGGAAGGAAATCAAGCTAAGGAAAGAGTATCCATCTCTGAGGAAAACAAAAGGCTTTAATCAAGTTCAAATCGAGCAAAAGGTGAGTAACCCTTTCTCTATAACCTTCCAAACCCATATGGATAAGGATTGTATGTGTTTATGACGTTTTAAAGGATAATTAACTAATGTAAATAATATTTGTACATGTTTGGGATTTATAGATGACGACTTTGAGGTTTTTAGGGATAAACGTGAATGAAATTCTCTCAAAATAATTTGAAAATTTTATATCTTGTGTAGAATAATATTATGAAGATAGGTTTTCAATTTTGGAATTTTCTGAAATTCATTGAAATCAATATGAATTTTCCATGTGGTAAATTACCTAATTTCAAAAATTAATTATTTTAAATATCAATAATTATAATGAAACGAAAATTATATATGAGGTAAAATAAGATAATTTGGATTTTTGATGAATTTTTGGATTTTTCCCATGTATTTTCGGATTACTATGAATTATTTAGTAAATGAGAGGGTTAATTACTAATGGGCAATTTGGTAATTAATTAAGTAGGTAATTAATAAATTATGAAAAGAAATTGTAAAAGCCTGCGAGAACTAATGAGAATTTGACATATATATGGTTTAAGTGAAAAGTAATTACTTGAAATGGAAATAAAAGAATTTTCAGATTAATTACAAAGTTGCCATATCAATTTATGATAGACTAGAAAATCACAACATGCGATAGCTATGTTGGGATCATCTTGCGGTAGCTAAGTTGGAGTCAACTTGTGATAACTATATTTGGGATCAATTTGTGATAGCTAGTTTAGAGTTCAAAATGCGCCGGCTCAAATGAGATCAAATTGCGATAGTTCACAATAAGTCAACCTTTTATGTCTAAGTTAGAATCAACTTGCGACAACTATGTTGGAATCAACATGCCATGGCTATGTTAGAATCAACATTCGATAATTAAGTTGGATTCAACTTGCGATGACTAAGATAAAATCAATATGTGATATCTAATAAGTGATTAAACATATGATGGCCCTAGTGGACTCAACTTGCGATAGATAAGGTAATGAAAACATGTGATAGCCCAAGGAGACTAAACTGGTGAGGGTTATTAAATGCCAACGTGCGATGGCCATAGAAGGCTTAATATGTGATATCCATGTAAATTAAAAATGTGGTGACAAACAAAGCTAGAAAATATTAAGTATGCGAATGAACTTAACTAAGAATTTCATTGAAATGAAATGGTCATTGAAATAATAAGTTAGCGAGGAACAACTCAGTTGAGAAAGAAATTGAGATTGAGCTTGATTAAGCTAGGAGATTATAAGTTGAATCAGTAGAGATAATGAAAATGTGATTATAATGCCTTAGTGGCAAACCCTTATCTTTTCACGAAGATATAAGGGAATGATGGTGTAAGGCTTACATAGCGTTATGCGAGATCGAAGGAGAATGGATTTCATAGCATCCAATTGTCTATTCATGACATTGTATTTGATGGTTGTTAGTATAAGGCCTGAGTGACAATCATTTGTCTAAACCCAACATAACAAATGATGGGAAATGGTTTAATACCTTGGTGGCGAACTAATTATTTGTTCACAATAAAATTGAGAGAAAATAAGATAAACACCTAAGTGGAAACCTTAGGTGTCTAGTATTGTTATTAAACTAGTGAGAGTAGGCTTGAATGGCAATTTAGAATTAATTGACTATAGAAACTAGTCGAACATGTACGTAACAAATCTCACACTTATGATGAATTGATGATTTACGGTTGTTCATACATGATGTTATTACATAATATGATGTAATTGATGATGATTGGAATAGTGAGGGGAAAGCCCATTCCATGCTTAGCGGCATGACCTCATTATATAATTGGTTTTTTAGGTTAAAGTGTTACTCATATCAAACTTTATATTTAACCCATATTTTAATTATTTCCCTATAAACGC
The DNA here is from genome assembly GCA_030765085.1 of Allium cepa. NCBI lineage: Eukaryota > Viridiplantae > Streptophyta > Magnoliopsida > Asparagales > Amaryllidaceae > Allium > Allium cepa. Next base: position 623,665,826 of record CM060941.1, read on the forward strand.
ATGGGTACTCATTCGAGTAGGCTAATTTTGGGAGCTTAGACATGTATCTTTTGGAAAGACGAACAAAGGACTGAACACAAAGAAGGAGGCTTATTTTACAAATAAAAGTGTTTTAAAAACTCCAATGTGTAAAACCTGGGTTTATAGCCGGTTAAGTGTCCAAGATGACATCTGCATATGTTGAAAATGATACTCTATTTATATACTATTATATTTATCCCTACGAGGGAATGAGTTGGGTTAAGATGATGTAATGAATCATGTAAAACCATTTAATGTAATGAAAATTCATTTGGCTGCTCTATTTACTTAATGTTGTGCAAAATAGTACTGAACTCATCTGGTCACTTGAAAATGATCCTGGTGATGGCGTCTATTTTCGAATCCCGAAGTAGGGGATGTTACAACCCTTAAGTCTAAAGATTACTACACGTTATTACATGAGATATTCTATTTGACTTATTAGTATAGAAGACTATCATTGAGTCATTCTATGATTGTTTCGAATAACCACAAGTACAAAATCATTTGGTGTCCCTAGCAGTCATGATGACTTCATCATCAATCATTTGGAGAGCATTACGTACACTAATCTCAACAGATGTATCAATATTCTTTCTCGATACATCTTGATTAGGAACATTTAACATAAGTATTTGAATATCGATTCAAAACTCATGGTTACAAACACATTCATAATCATAATGAATAAAATACTTTTTCTAAGGATTTTCTACTTATACGTACTTAATGTATATATAACATTAATTACATTCAATATAACAATACATAAAATAGAAAAATAAAACTATGATCATGCTTCATTTCGAAAAAAAATTCTCTGCAAGAGCTAAATTATATAATTAAATCAAACAATTGTCCCTAAGCCGCGTCCTTAACTCTATCGATCTCGCATTTGATATCGGGCCAATGTGGTGCCTCATGCCCACACGTTCAATTAGTTTACCCTAAATTAAATTGAGAAAGGTCCTTAGTGAATGAACCTTCGATGCTATTTTTATTATCTGCTCTTTTCGATTATACTTTTTCATCACTAATAAACCATTTTATCATGTGTTAAATACAGAGAACATATCTGATCTCTCTTTGAGCCATAGATTCCTTGTGCAATCTATATTGCATTACTACCATAATACATTATTGGACTCCTAATGGTGGGAACCATTCCTAGCTCACTTATAAAATTGATTTAACATAATATTATTATTACTTGAAACCTTTCCAAATCACGACCCCTTCACTAAGGGTAAATACGAATCTCGAGACTGATTTTCTACTGTCGATATCACTTTGTAAACACGATTCGAAATATCCTTTCATAAGGATTTAGTTGTTACCATATATAAGAAAAAAATCCTTGGTATTTCTTAAATACTTAAGGGAGATCTTAATTGTTATCCAATTATTTTTTACTTGGATTTTATCAATATTAGCTACTGCACCTAATGCAAAAGCAACAACTGACCTAATGTATAACATAGTGTACATGATGGATCCCCCTTTCGAAGCATAATGAATCATATTTTGTCTTTCCTCATCCGTTAATGAATATATTTTCTTAGAAATAATTCCACGCCATGCTAGAACATTTCCATGCTTGAATTTTCATACTAAATCTTCTAAGTGCGGTATCTACGTACATTGATTGGAACAATCTCTTAATCCATGTCTAAGAAAAATGAAATGAACACATTTAACCTTTTTAATATTGTAAGGATATATGCTATACAACTTAAAATAATCTAATTAGATAAAATTATGCAACTAAAATAATTGATAAAACGTCTATTAGGTAAAATACACAAATGAATTAAATTAAAATTGTCATAGAAATATTAAATACACTTATCAATAAATCTTTTGGCATGTTAACCCATCCAAGAGCCAAATCATTTAACTACTAAAACATTCATGCCTCGGTTGCTTAAGTGTTTGTTTATCCAGGAACGTGTACTCTCTTATATGAGTTTTGAACTCTTAAGCAATACAAGAACATAAATATTTGAGCCATTTTCATCACACATAAATGTTATATGTGAGATCGGTCGTGATTCGTAATGTATGAAACCTTGATGAAATTAGTTAACTCGAAACGAGCAGGTAAACCATAATACTAGATCAAGTATTCAATACGATTGATTGTAGTTTGGATATTGTTCTGTGGAATGTAACACCAGATTGAAAGGTATAAATCGACCATGGAATTCAATCGTTGAAATGTCAATTCAATGATTTACATAAAGCGTAATTCATTTGATTTCATTAAATGTAAGGTGACCAAATGCACTTTTGTAAAGAGTTTATCATAGTCTTGTGGCAAAGGTTTCTTTTGAATGGTTCGACCATTTGAAAGAAAAATGTATGAGGACTTGGAATTTTGGCAATATTAATTTGATAATCTTTTTGTATAAATTGGTAAATTTATCTTTCAAAAGAAATAAATATGTTTCTAATTATTATTATGTCTATATATATTGTGAATAGGAAGCATTGGTTCGAATTTAATTTAATAATTCTCAAAGGTTATTTAAAGTTAAGTTCTATTTTTTTTGAAAACACTAAAGATAAGTGTTTATATATAATTATTAATTAAAGAATAAATAACTTAAGTTTCAAGTTTAAATAAGAATGAATAAAGGTTTTAAATATATTTCTTTAAAGTATACATGAGATAGATATAATCAGTAAATATAAAAGTATAGGTATAAAATGCATGCATTTGACATTTGTAAATTTGGATGTCATGCAAATTTACAAGTGTCTAGTTTGTTGTTTCTTCAAAAAAAATATGTAAAAGAAAATGATATAAAGGAACAAGGTTGCACATATATCTCTACTCCTATTCTTTCATTCTTTCTTCATCCTTCATATTCAAAAAAAACCAGAGAAGATAAAATAACAAACTCTTGCAAATTTCTATCTGAACCAACGATTCAACTCAGATTAATCAAGCAGATCAAAATCATAACCAAATTTCGAGATTTTCAAAGTTCAAAACATTTCCAGGCTTCTTTGTTCAAACCCTCACAACGAGTAAACTAACCTTTAAAAATCTTAAATCTGTTTATATCTTGATTGCATGTGATAAATACTTAAAGTATGTTGTGAAAAATGGTTGTTTGGATGTAAAATATGCCTGCATGTCTATATGTATATATATATATATAGACACACACACACACACATATATGTATGTATGTATGTATGTATGTATGTATGTATGTATGTATGTATGTATCTGTGTGAATGATTGTGTGCATGTCCGTGTACAAGCATGCTTGCTCTATTCTTGTTTTATAGGTTTTAAAACTTATTCAAAATTCAAAATATCATTCCCTAATTATTATTAGGCTGTGATCTTCAAAAAAAATGTGTTTAAATTAACAAGATCTTAATTTTAAAAATATTTGTAAGTATAATTAGTTTGAGTTTTTTTGGAAAACCAGAAAATACATTAAATACAAAGCATGTCAAAATTTCTTGTATCTTGATTTCTTGATTCACTTATATAATCTAAATCGATTTCAAAAACCATGAATTTCAAAAGTAAAATCAAGATTTTTATTTTTGTATTTGAGGGTAATTTTCGAGATGAATGGGAATTGGGATTTTGGCATTTTCTGGTGATTGGAGGAAGGTGGATCCTCAGGATCATTACTGGAGCATGTTGGAGGGTCAGGGGTCTTGGCAATAATGGTTGGTGAATTTTTCATTCACCGAAGAGGGCGAACGGTGTTGAAGTAGGGTTTTAGAACCTGTTTTGGTCGATGTTGTTCTCGAAGAAAACTTGCTGACATGGGAGCATCGGACTTGATTGGTGGTAGGGGAATGGAAGCGTGGGTCTACGGCGAAGCTTTGGATGGAGTTTCGAAGCCTCTAGTGATCTGAGGTGGCTGGTCGAGGTGATTCTTGGATGATCAGTTCGTTCTAGTAGATCTTCATGGTAGCTCGTTTTTAAATTCTTGTTCGATTTTAGGAGCTGGGGGTCAGAATCAAAGGATGAGGTCGAAGTCGACTTGCCGGCGATGGCAGCGATGGTCAAAACGTCGGCGTGCATCTACGCACGTGCATGTGTGTCAGTAGTGTGTCAGTGTTAAGTTTTTTGCTATAGAATTAGAGAAGAAGAAGAAGGGTTGTCATGGGTAGGAACTCGGGAAGATTAGGTTTTGGCTCGAAGAAGGTACCGGGTAGTTCGAGTGTGTTTTAAAATAAGTTTTTAAATTTAAACAAAACAAAGTTAAAAAAAGAGGAAGGATTTCTCGGGTTGGTACAGGGAGTGGCTCAGGTCAAAGCTATAGTGTATTAGCAAAGTTTTTAAATTTTAAAATAAAACAAGTTTAAACAATTTTTCTTAAATCAATTTTCTTTTAAATGATTAACGTTTTAATTAAATATTGGGTTAGTTAAAAAGTTGTATAATAATTTATTTTAACTTAAATTAATCAAGTTTAAAGTATTTTATTATGTGTCCATTATTTTGAATTAATTCTTAAGTTTATAAAGTGAGATTAATAGGTAATTAAGTAGTTATTTAAAGGAAGTAAAATGTTTTTAACTATTAATTAATTTAAGGATCTTTGTTACTTTATATGTTAATAATAAATTAATTCTAAAGGTTATTAAATAAAATTTAAATGATAATTAAGTAATTAATTAAAATAAATAGATTATCTTAAATTAATTAAGGTCTTAAGTAACTATAAATGATATTTAATTAATTCCAATAAACAAATTAAAATAAAATAAAATGGCTTGTAATTAATCAATGATAATTAAGCTGGTTAAGTAATTAATTATAAATTGTGTGGTAAATTAATCTTGCTTACAGATGATTAATTGTATTGAATGTTTGGGTTGATTAATATCTCTAGTATGTTAATCTATGATGTTCCGTGGTATGTAATGCTTTGGATTGAACTGTTAATATGTGTGAGACATTTATTTGAATAGTTATCTATGTTGAATCTCTGTGTGAATATAACATTCTGAAGTTAAATTGATTGGCTTAAAATTTCAAAGAGATCGAGGTCGGATATCAGCAATATCCGAAACCACTTCGATTAGTAATCTATAATTCTTTATAGATTTGATTGTAAAATTCAAATAGGCTGGAATGAATAATTAAGTAACTGGGCCTTTTAAAACTAAGTAACGGTACTTAGATTTATTTTATGGAATAAATCTTTGGCTATAGCAAGATAAGAACTCGTAGTGATGAACCCGTTACCTTAGGTTTTCAAAGAAGCCTTACAACCTTAGTATTTCAATTTAAGTGGGTTTACTCACGCTGGTTTCTAGCCTGACTCGGGTGTTACTTTAATGTAATGCTCGGGTCAGACCGAGTATTACAGATTTTCAGGTTAGGAAATTCTGGAGCTCCAGGAGGCGAGATGGATGGCAGGAGCGTATGGAGTATATTCCGTTGTATATTTGAGATTGTTTTGGTAGTAGTCAGGGACAAGTTGTTACAACTGTCCAGTTTTGTTTGTGAATGGTTGTACTCTAATATAATATATGTAAATTGGCAATTACAGCTTTTCTTAGTATAAATGCTGTTCTTTGATATTATATTTTGATCCGCTGCGATTGTGAGATTATGTGCATTTGTTTATGTTTCTTCTTCTACCTCTTTCTTCTTCTTTACCCTAAGAATTTGGAATTTCCAGCATTCGATTGCTCGGCACTTTTACAGTGAATGTATTGGTGTCGAATTTTTGGAGTCGGAAATCTCGAGTCGTTACATTTGGTATCAGAGCTAAAGGTTAAGCGAGAACCTTGGCTCTAGCGGGTTTACTCATTAAGGATAGGGTCAGTAGTACCCTAAAATGAGTTGAGTGTACTATATATGAGAGCGTATTTGTTATTTTCTTATATAAAGATTTTAAAACGGCTTTAAAGGTAGTTTTTATATAATATTATGTTTTGAAAAAAAGCAATAATTTTTCTAATTATTATATATATTAGGGTAATTGGTTGTTGATTTTTGAAATTAAATATTATATAAGAATTAAGTGGTAATAAACATATAACCAAATAGGAATTTGGGTAAGATTTAACTATGCAAATAAATTGAGCTAGAAATGGATTCAAACCAGAATTTATAATCCTGAAATTTGTAGAAGTGTTTTACCCTGATTTATTTTCCAACAATTCTGGGATAATATATATATATAATGAATTGGTTTCCAGATATGATTATCTTGGTCATTATCATAAAATGGTAGTTGTGTCTAATAATGGGATGTTTGTTTTCTAATAATAATTAATGATTAAGCAAAATGGAATATCTAAAAAAGTAACAACTTAGATAAGTATGGCTTATAAATTGAAAAGGGTTTAAATTTTGAAGTTTTAAATCCAGAAAATTTAAATTATTTCATAGTGTTAAAAGATATAATAAATAATATTTTTAAATGTAGGAATCTTATTTTAAAACAAGAGTTGTTTTAAAAAATTTAAAGAAATTTGTTTTGAACTAAAAACCAAGAATGGTTTAAATTTTGAGATATGACTTTTTGTGCAAATAAATAAATATGTATATGTCTATATGTGGGATATACATAATATCAAAGTTGATTTGAGTAAACACTAAGTGTTGATTTCTAAATTTCCCTAAATTGAGAGTATAACCCAAAGTGAAGTAAGTTTTTGAACTTATAAGTGGGAAAGGTTATTAATAGGAAGTTTAAAATTTGAAATAGGGAATTCAAATTGAGTAAGGTTGACTGGATTAGATGAATTGAATTTAACTTGGGGAAGTTAAATGGGTTGAATTGAAATGGGAATTATGTGTGATCTCAAAACGGGTTTGAGTTCTGGAAATTGGTAATGGATGCTATTGATGAATGCTTTAAATAATTTGGACGTTTATTTACTTTGATTTAACCTGATATCATCCTGTTATTATTAGTAGTCTATGAAACTGTGAATTGGATTATTTTAATCGAATTAAGAAGTGGATTGAGATTACACACACACACACACACACACACACACACACACATATATATATATATATATATATATATATCCGTTACTAAAATATAATGGAAATAAAACTTTAATTTGAAACTGTTTAAATAATTTTGATTTTAAGAAATAAAGATTAAACATATGGTAGTGGAATCACTTTGAACTTAAGATTTAAATGTTAAAAATAAACTTGCAAACTAAAATTGTCAAGAATTAGTTTCAAAGTTAGAAATTAAAATTGGGCAATAAATTGGATTCTATAGATTAAATTGTTTTGAACTCCTACTTGAACCTTGAAATGAGTTAAGTAAAGGTAATTTAAAATGAACATTTGAAATATGGATTCAGAATTGAAAATTGTTAAAGACCTAGATTGTTAAATTAGAAGTAAAGGTTAATTTGATTTAAGGGGATTAAATCAACATTTGAAAATTAACTCGAACTTATATAATTCGAGATGGTTTAAATTTGAGATTGGAACTGAAATTAGTTCAAATTGAATTTGATTTGAATTAATTGGAAGTGGGACTGAAGTTGAATATTTAAATTCAAATGGAAATCAATTTGAGTTTGGGATAGAAATTGAAGTTAATTCAAATTGAATTGGAATTGAATCAATTTAATGGAATGGGAAATTGATTGGAAGTGGAGATTAGGAAATTGAATCAGTTTGACTCTGAAACTATTTTCAAATAAATTGTTTTAATATAAACTATTTTAAATCTATTTTCCTAGCTATTTACTATACGGCCTTTCTTTTTAAAACTCAAACTATCTTATACTTATTTTACAACTATTTTAAAAACTAATTACTATTTTACATCTGTTTTATAAACTAATCACTATTTTACAAATATTTTGCAACTATCTAACTATTCTACAACTATTTAACTATTTTATAACTACTTAAAACTATTTACAGCTATTTTACAACTAAAAACTATTTTACAACTGCTTATCTGTTTTAAACTTTTCAAGCTATTTTCGAAATTCAAGTTGGTCAAAGTGCAAACTGTTTATAATTGAAGGGATAAACAAAGTTGAATTAAGCAATTGTGAATAAGTGAATAGAAATCAAAATGAATGTGAATAAAAGGAAGTTGATTTAGCTAATAATCAATGAAGATAAATACAAAGACATATATTATTCTATTCGCATAAATATTTAATCCAGATTTGAGCATAGAATTTCAAGATAGTATATCGTCCCGAGTTGGGATTTCACTCGATTTTCGACGGCGAACCCTGGATATGGATTTTTGATTGATTCTGGAAATTCTCTGTCATAGTTATGGCTATGCAAGAAGAATGATGGTTTCTGACCAAGAAACCAGATCTGAGTCCGCACTAGGAAGTCAGGTGGACAATGCTAGTTCGGATGTGAAATTGTGCGATCGAGTGAGCGATCGAATTTGATATTGCTTAAGTACGATATATTTACATCGTACGTGCTTGAATGAAATAGATATTGAAAATTTTATAAAGAAGTGTAAAAATAATTTTTGTAATGGAAAAGTATATTTTGAAAAATATATGATGAATAAAAGTGAAAGTTGGATATCACTATAACTGAAACTCAGTTTATAAAAAGTAAGTAACGTGGAAATAACTTTTTAGAGGAAATCGAATTTGAATGTTGATTTGGTATAAATTAAGTTATATATATATATATATATATATATATATTTGTTATATATGATAAACTCCCCTTAATGAATCTATAACTAGAAGAAAAGATCTTTGAAAATATCTGAAGTATAAAAGGTAATTTATATAAGTATAAAGTGATCCAAAAATATTTTTATTCTAGTTAAAATAATAAACTTATATATCTGTATAAATGATTTTATGAGAATGATTTTTTGGAAAAAGGTTTTTGGAACCCATTGATTTTGGGAAAAATCAATATTGGGAATTTGAAAAGCCAAGTTTGGGGATTATCGATTTTGTGTAAATGGGATTTATATGTGATACATATAAAGAGTATGATTTGAAAGATATATGTGTATAGTATAAAAGGTTTTGAGAATGTTGCGGGGAAAAGGGCGCTCCCATTGGAGTGAAACTTTTAGTAGGAGATCCATGGGGTGGTTCTGCCTTGAGCCCTAAGGGGGTTCTAAATTTGATCCTAGGAGGAAGTCCGGACAAACTAAAGTTCCTTAGGATTGTGGTTGGGGTAGCGAAAGTCGAGAGCGGTGATGCCCACAGAGACATTGGGTTATGCTGTGACGACAATGTATGCGATCTACTGCGCAACATAGCGGAAGTTGAGGGACAGCGATTGCCTAAGGTCTATGTTTGATTTTGCTAGGAGAGTGATGTAACATCGGTAAATTGCGATCTATGAAGACATAACGAAAGTCGTATGGTAGTGAGTGCCTACAAGCTACATTGAGACTCGATTGATGTAGCATGCGATCTATGTGGTCTATGTGGAGGAGTTTCATTTGGCAGCGGAATTCGATGGTGCTGATGCCTATAGTTACATGGGTTTTTGTTGCGATGTTGACGTAACCCTGGGTGTAGCTGCAATCTATGGTGGTTCCATGGTGTAATCGAGGGGGGTGGAGGCCTACAGTTTTCTATGGTTTTGCTGGGAAGGCAACGTAATCATTGGGCTAACTGCAACCATGGAGGGGGTGATGATTACCAGAGAATTATCACCAAAAATATTTTCTACATTTTCACAAAATGTTTTCCAAGTATTTTCACTAGTTGTTGAAAACGGGTCTGCTAAGTACATATAGATTTTCAGTTCTACGCCTGATCAACGAATGACCGAATTTCTATGAGAACGGGGATGGACTTGTTGAAACATCGTGTTATAAAAAGTATTTTTATAAAACTATTTTGATAATATTATGTAGATTTTTAAAATTTTTGAAAAAATGTTTGGATAATTAGGTTTGTTTGAATGAATTATTTGCATTGGTTGCTAGCATATAGTTGATGTGTATGCTTTGTTGTTGAATATAAAAGCTTTGGATCATATTTTGCTTTATAATTTCAGAGACGAAATTCTTTTAAGGGGGAGGAATGTGAGGACCTGGAATTTTGGCAATATTAATTTGATAATCTTCTTATATAAGTTGGTAAATTTATCTTTCAAAACAAATAAAATATGTTTCTAATTATTATTATGTCTATATATATGTGTGTGTATATATATTATGAATAGGAAGCATTGGTTTGAATTTAATTTAATAATTCTCAGAGGTTATTTAAAGTTAAGTTCTTTTTTTTAAACACTAAAGATGAGTATTTATATATAGTTATTAATTAAATAATAAATAACTTAAGTTTAAAATTTAAATAAGAATAAATAAAGGTTTTTAATATATTTCTTTAAAGTATACATGAGATAAATATAATCAGTAAATATATAAGTATAGGTATAAAACATAAAAGTGTTTTATCACATTAAGTGACCTTATTAAATAAAAAGAAAATGTAAAAATAAAATAAACATAATACAAAAACATAAAGAGAATATAAAATGCATGCATTTGACATTTGTAAGATTGGATGTCATGCAAATTTACCAGTGTCTAGTTTATAGTTTCCTCAAAAAAAAATAGGTAAAAGAAAATGATATAAAGGAGCAAGGTTGCACATATATCTCTACTCCTATTCTTTTATTCTTTCTTCATCCGTCATATCCAAAAAAAAAACTAGAGAAGATAAAATAACAAACTCTTGCAAATTTCTATCTGAAGCAAAGATTAAACTCAGATTAATCAAGCAGATCAAAATCAAAACCAAATTTCCATATTTTCAAAGTTCAAATCATTTCCAGGCTTCTCTGTACAACCCACACAGTGAGTAAACTAACCTTTAAAAATCTTGAATCCGTTTATATCTTGATTGCATGTGATAAATACTTGAAGTATGTTGTGAAAAATGGTTGTTTGGATGTAAAATATGCCTGCTAGTCTATGTGTGTGTGTGTGTGTGTGTGTTGTGTGTGTGTAAATGACTGTGCGCATGTCTGTGTACAAGTATGCTTGCTCTATTCTTGTTTTACAGTTTTTTAAAACTTATTCAAAATTCAAAATCTCATCACTTAATTCTTTTTAGTCTTTGATGTTCAAACAAAATGTGTTTAAATTAACAAGATCTTAATTTTAAAAATATTTGTAAGTATAATTAGTTTGAGTTTTTCTGGAAATCAAAAAATACAGTAAAATCCTAAGCATATCAAAATTTCGAGTATCTTGATTTCTTGATTCACTTATATAATCTAAATCGATTTCAAAAACCATGAATTTTAAAAGTAAAATCAAGATTTTTAGTTTAGTATTTGAGGAAAAAATTTAAGACGAATGGGAATTGGGATTTGGCATTTTCTGGTGATCGGAGGAAGGTGGAGTCTCGGGATCGTTGCTAGAGCATGCTCGAGGGTCAGGGGTCTTGGTAATAATGGTTGGTGAATTTTTAGTTCACCGAGGAGGATGAACGGCGTTGAAGTAGGGTTTTAGAACCTGTTTTGGTCGACGTCGTTCTCGAAGCAAATTCGTCGTCCTGGGAGCATCAGATTTGACCGATGGTAAGGGAATGGAAGCGTGGGTCTACAACAAAGCTTTGGATGGAGTTTCGAAGCCTCTGGTAATCTAAGGCGGCGGGTCGAGGTGATTCTTAGATGATAGGTTTGTTCCAGTGATCTTCATGGTAGCTCGTTTTCGAATTCATGTTCGATTTTAGGAGCTGGTGGTCAGAATCGCCGGTAAGAACGTCGACATGCATCTATGCACATGCAAGTGTGTCAGTAGTGTGTCAGTGTTTAGTTTGTTGCTGTAGAATTGGAGAAGAAGAAGGGTTATCTCGAGTGGGAACTCGGGAAGATTGGGTTTTGGCTCGAGGAAGGTATCGGGTAGTTCAAGTGTGTTTTATAATAAGTTTTTAAATTTAAACAAAACAAAGTTAAAAAATGAGGAAGGATTTCTCGGGTTAGGGCTCGGGTTGGTACAGGGAGTGGCTCGGGTCAGAGCTAAAGTGTATTAGCAAAGTTTTTAATTTTAAAATAAAACATGTTTAAAACAATTTTTCTTAAACAATTTTCTTTTAAATGATTAATATTTTATTAAATATTGGGTTAGTTAAAAAGTTTTATAATAATTTATTTTAACTTAAATTAATCAAGTTTAAAGTATTTTATTATGTGTCCATTATTTTAAATCAATTCTTAAGTTTATAAAGTGAAATTAATAGGTAATTAAGTAGTTGTTTAAAGGAAGTAAAATGTTTTTAACTATTAATTAATTTAAGGATCTTAGTTACTTTATATGTTAATAATAAATTAATTCCAAAGGTTATTGCAAATGATAATTAAGTAATTAATTAAGATAAATAGATTATCTTAAATTAATTAAGGTCTTAAGTAATTGTAAATGATAATTAATTAATTCCAATAAATAAATTAAAATAAAATAAAATGGATTGTAATTAATCAATGATAATTAAGCTGGTTAAGTAATTAATTACAAATTGTGTGGTAAATTAATCTTGCTTATGGATGATTAATCGTATTGAGTGTTTGGGTTGATTAATATCTCTGGTATGTTAATCTGTGAAGTTCCATGATATGTAATGCTTTGGATTGAACTGTTAATATATCTCTGTTGAATCTCTGTGTGAATATAACATTCTAAAGTTAAATTGAATTGTTTTGGCTTAAAAGATTCAAAGAGATCGGGGTCGGATATCAGCAATATCCGAAACCATTTCGATTACTAATCTATAATTATTTATAGATTTGATTGTAAAATTCAAATAGGCTGAAATGAATAAATTAAGTAACTTGGCCTTTTAAAACTAAGTAACGGTACTTAGATTTATTTTGTGGAATAAATGTTTGGCTGTAGCAAGATAAGAACTCGTAGTGATGAATGAGTTACCCTGGGTTTTCAAAGAAGCTTTACAACCTTAGTATTTCAATTTAAATGGGTTTACTCACGTTTTTTTCTAGCCTGACTTGGGTGATACTTTAATTTAATGCTCGGGTCAGACTGAGTATTACAGATTTTCAAGTTAGGACGTCTGGAGCTCAGGAGGCGAGCTGATGGCAAGAGCGTATAGAGTATGCTCCGCTGTGTTTTTGAGATTGTTTTGATGGTAGCCAGGGACAAGTTGTTACAACTATCCATTTTTATTTGTGAATGATTGTACTCACATATAATGTATGTAAATTGACAATTACAGCTTTTCTTAATATAAATCCTGTTAATTGATATTATATTTTGATCCACTACGATTGTGAGATTCTATGCATTTGTTTCTATTTCTTCTTCTACCTTTTTCTTCTTCTTCACCCTAACAATCTGGAATTTCCGGCATTTGATTGCTCGGCACTTCTACAGTGAACGTATTGGTGTCGAATTTTCGAAGTCAAAAATCTCGGATCGTTACAAAATGAATGTATGAGAGTGGATGTAACTTAGGCACGGTTGGTATAAAGAGATTGAACGGTCACCTTTTCTTCGTGGAGAAACATCAAAAGGAGAATTTCATAAAATACTAGTAGATACTTGATGTGGAATAAAAAATATGATTTCTATTCCAAACGTATTTTCGTATCGAAAATTGTTTTCTATGAAAATTATTTCTTTCATTTCAAAATATTTGATCTGAAACTCTCAGTTGCAAACTAGTTATAGATGATGAAATGAAATCCTATGATAAGTTATTGAATGTAGCTTAATATTTCGTATGTTGTTATAGTAGAGGTAAAAATAGTTGGAGATACCATTTGACACTTACTAGTGTACGCATCAAGTTATGAAAGATTATCTTCGTAAATACAACAAGTATTACTTAAGAAATAATAAATGTATTTAGTATTGACTAAAAATAAATATAGTTTTATATTAATATGAATATTGTGAATATTCACTATAAGATAAATATATAATAAATCGTGCTTTTTTCATAACAAAAGTGATGCATTAGAATATACAGAAATATTTGAATTTTTTTAATTATTTTGGAATTATGGACCAAGCCAAAATAGATACAACAAGTTATAATGTCTAGGAAAATGCCTGCATATTAAAAGAAACTATTAGTGTCATATCAGTAGTGAGAAACAAATTTCCCCATTTGCCAATAAGCCATTAAGACAATTGACTCTTTTATATGACACGATGCGCAAATCTTTAATGGATTCCAAGTACTATATCAAAATACGATTTTGATCGTTGTACCTAGAGTGATACAATCCATCGACTAAAAATGTGTTTCAAGAAGAAGACCAATGCAAATGGGATATAGTAAACAATGTTAGTAAGAGTAACATTGTAAATTTCGATATCTCAAATCAACATAATAGATTCATTATTCCACGTGCTAAAGTTAATTTAGATTTTACTTGCAAAATTCAATAATACGATTTTGAGTTTGGTTACATATGTGTTGAAGAAGAAATTCTAAATAATGATCTAGATTTGACTGTTTTCACATAACAAGCAAAGTGTCTCGAAGTCAATGGGAGAGATATAGAGTTTGTGGGTTTCAAATAGGATCTAATAACCGATACAAAAGTATCACTCAATAAGCATCAAAATTGAACAAGTATTCTGAAAGAGAAATAAAACAATTTAATTTTTAGTCAAAATGCAAAGGAAGCATATGTCTATAAGAAATAATATTAAAAGTTACTAAGATATTTCTAAACTATAAGTAAACAACATACTACTGATTATTAATGATGTACTTATGTTACAGCCAATTTTAGTTTGGTCGTTTAACCCTTGATATTAGATTTGAAACAACATATTTTATAGTCAGTATAAAAGAAAGTTAGGATTGTACTAAATGACAAAAACAAACATCATATTAAAATGTTAATATGGAGCATATATGATGAATTCCTTCTGCATTAGCAATAGTCATATTCTATGTTTTATACTATATTGCATTTCGCTTACGTACTTGATACATTGAGGGAATATCAAATCCAAACTAAGATTACTAAATAGCAGTTAAAAGTATTCTCGAATATATAATAAACAATAGAGAATTGTTTATGGAAACAACGAACTCTTTATAAAGGAGTCTTCAAACTCGCACTTCATAAGTGAAATCGGGCATGGCATTCAATCCTAAATTCATTTTCAAACCTTGCTAAGGAGCTTTAACTTAAAAATATTTCATACAAGTTGTGGCTAATTCATCTAATAGGCTATGTACATCACCTTGAATGAGCTTAAAAATAAAAGCAATACATACATATATATATATATATGCATAAATTTATAACTGAGCTAGGGGTGGTTTTAATATTGAGAATCCCATGATATTATAATACGGTAACCGTGTTGTGATGTAGTTCGCAAAAGAACCTTGAGCTCCATAAAAGTCAAAAAAATACTCCAAAAAGTTCTACATGATAAAGATAGTTTATCAAAATCAGAGAGAGTTGATTGATACAATAGATAATTAAGACAATATAGCATATTCGTTCACTAAGGGACTAGCTCGATCATTTTGAGAAAATTAATGGAAATAGTAGAATAAGATTTCATAAATGACCCCAAGTGCAACATGAGATTAAGAGAGCTAGGGGTATGCCCTAATTTTTTACATATACCTAATTCTATAACCAATTTTGTTCGTAATAAAGGTATTTGATTTCTATTATACACCTTGTTATATATTGATATAATTAATTTAACATCTATTATATAGGAATTTTTAAATGATATGTTATGCGATAATGATTACAAGGAGTTGTAATCGTGAAAAAATTATCACAATATAAAATAACATATTATTTTATATGTTTCTGATCAATATGTTTCAAGGAAGTATACTCATTATTTAGACATTTAATTAGACAAATTAAATTAAATAATGTAAAGGATTAGAGAAATTGAGATTTGATAATTAAACTTCAGTCGTGCCTTAATCAATATACTAACAAAGGGAATAAGATATAGGTTAGAAGGAGAGTTATGATAAGGGTAAAATAGGAAGAGTCTTTATTTCTATACCCTAAATCCTTCCATTCTATAACTGTAACGACTCATAAATTTGATGGTTTAATAATTTATTTAATTAAAATTTCAGTGATTTTATTTAATTATTTAATTGGAATTTTGTGAAATTTTAAATAATAAAAATTTGAGATTTGAAATGCGTCTATTTTAATATAGCAACTGGTAAATTTTCATTAGATAATACGAAAGTTTATTTACTTGTGTAATTTTCTTTCAATTTAAATCAGTTAATAACAGTTGAATTTAAAAGTGTTCCGAAACCTAAATATGTCAATATGAGAAAATTTATTTAGAACACTCTGAATAAGACTGCGTAATTTGTTTCGCCAATTTCGGACGTTTCTAGCTCCGTTGGATTTTTCCGTATGGAATAGCAACGTATATCATTGTTTGATATCGACTTTTGATCGGATGGTACTATAACTGATATCTGTGTACCGTTTTGTTCATCTCATCGTGCTGATCCCTGCAGTATATTCAATCGTCAATTTCAAAGTCTGGAAGACAGCGAAATCTACGGGACAATTTCCATATCGGTTCCGCAAGTTGGCTTTTGGGTTTTCATTGTCCTTTCAATTTCCACCCTGTTAAACCATATAGCCATTTATTTTTATGCTTCCCAAAGTACAGCTGTTGCCTGTTGTCATCCCATTACTTCAATCTATTATTTGTCTACCCGTTACATTTTCGAGGTCTTTTTGTTTTTCGTCCTTTCTTTGTGTTGTGTATACTGCACATTACTGAAATATTATATATTATATAAATTATTTATAATATCTTACTTTTCTTCAAAAAAAATTCATCTGTAACTTTATGATATATATTATTCAATATCGAAAGCCCATTGTTTTTCCTTCCTTACCGTTCAGCATACATACATACATACATACATACATACATACATACATACATACATACATATATATATATTGCCTGTTCATTTTCTTCAAACTCACCTGCTCCTTTGAATTATAAATTATATATACCATACATTAGCTTTTTTTTCTTCCTGATCCCCTACTCTTCAACTACTGTGCTCACGCACATCTCCCCTCCACCTCGATAGCAAATCTGCCTCATGCAACACGTCCCGTCTTCCATGCGTGCACCGAGCATCCAACACCTTGGTTCTCCTCACCAACGCAAGCCCCGTCCTGACCTCTTCGCTCGTCACCACCTAACAGCCACCCGCTCACAACCAAACCGCGCTCACCCCTAGAGCCTGAAGCACCATACCCCGCAAACCAAAGCAAGCATCGGCCTTTCCCATGCTCGATCTCCTCTCTCTAGCCAACCTACACCTCTATAGAAGGTTGAGCTTCCTTTCCATTTCTCGGGTGGCAGCCGTGTGTATGTATATCTATATATCATATCGGTTGGTAATATGTATATTCGTTTGTATTTTCAAAGTCCTTTTATATGAACATTTTCGTTTTCTATCATAGAAATATTACATATATATTACATATAATTCGTACTATAAGTTTAAATTTCTGTTAGATATATACTATAGATAATTTGTGTTACAAGTTTCATCTACTTTTGGTTGTATATATTTGTTAGCCACTATCCACATACATGAAGTTTAAATTTATAGTATATATTGTTATAAACTTATACTAATGTGTATAGAGGTATATGTTACAGTATAGATATGATTTCAATATATATATATATATATATATATATATATATATATATGCATTTTTTTAATAGTTGCAGTTTGAATAATATGATAGTTTTATATATATAATAGTTTTCATAAATTTGAAATGTTTGAAGTTTATATATATAAAGTTAGATTTATTTTAAACCTATTTTATATTAATACCTACATTATGCTTTGTATTGTTGTTGATGTTTAAAACGTATGGAGAAGTTTGAGTTGATTTTACATTTTATTATACATATGTATTTTGATTCTAGAGATATAGATTTTTTTTCATTTGTGCGTTTTAAAATTTTATTATAACTTACTTCATTTCTGTTATACTATATTTATGTTATATTTACGTTATACTATATTTACATTATATTTACTATATTATAACTCACTTTATATTTACATTATATTATACATACTTACGTTTTAAATTTTACATTGATTTCAAGTGTACGTAGAATTGGTTTTTAACACGTGTCCTAATTTGAATATTTGTTTGAAAGAAAGTAATAAAATAATAATTTAATTTACTCTTCATTTCTATTATACTATGATGGTTCTGATTCGTTGTATCAATTTTTCATTATCAAATTTGCTTGTCTAATTCGTGCCAATCTAGCTTTGATTTGGAATTCGTGCTTGGATTCGTAACCCGTCGTAATTCTCTCTAGCTCTTAAGGTGAGTTTATCACTCTTGACATACGTACTTTTATAATTGTGAAATGATGACAAGTGTATTGTATAAATTAATATGTTATGTTCATACCTGCCTATGATATGTTATATGATGTTAAAGGCTATTTATATACCTGTTATATCATCTGATATGATATTATATGATATACTGTTGTTTTATTTCATGTTTATTACATTGCAAGTTCCCTATCACTATGGATTGAAATGATACATACCCGAACGGACTTTAGAATAAGGATAAATCATTATGGGGTGAAATGATAGGCTCGAATGATTTTATTGTATTTATTTTATTTTGGATTGCTGGTTTGAAATCATAGAACTCAGATTTTCTTTTTAAATTACGGATTTGAAATGATACATATCTGTATCACTTGACCTAGGTTAGAAAATATTATATAGGGCCATGGTTATACTTTTTAAATAATATTTTTCTAAATATCTATTGAGTATTTTAAATAATATTTCCCCAAAAGATTATTAAGTAATTCGAGTTTTTAAATATATAATAATTTTAACTTAAAATTGGATTTAATGCTTTAATTATAAGTGTATGGGTTTTTCTATAAGATAAGTTTTTATAAAGTTAATAATTGGTTTTAAGTTGAATTAAAAGATCTTTATTGATGATAAATAACTTAATAATTGGAGTTGACTTAATATGGAAGTTTTAATCTAACCTAGTAATTGTTATGAATTTTACTTTATGAAATGGACATGTTTTGCATAATAAATGATATATTTTGAACTGATAAAAGAAATACACTTTAATGGGACATTTTTGTAAAAACAATATATCTAACTTGAAATCATAGTTAATTAAAGTCTAAATAAATAGATTTATAAAGAGAATTGGATTGTTATATTAACTATGATAAATATTGTATTTATGGTTATGTTTTGAAAAAACAAATGATTATGATTTAAATGGGAAAATGTAACTTAAAGATGACTTAACTCGAAAATTGGAAATTTAGTTTTCAAATGAAAGTTTAAGTTAATTTTGTGATAGAAATATTTTATTCACGAGATGGATATTCTAAAATAAAGAGTAAAGTTATTTGATAAAAACAAAAGCTACGTAAAATAGTGTAATTTTGACTTATAAATGAATTATAGTTAATTTGGATATTTTAGTTATAAATTTTATTTTATTTAATCATAAGATAAATGATATCAAAATGAATATTTTCTAAAGCGGGAAATATGATTTTATAAGTTAAAAAGGTTAAAATTTGAAGTTTTAATGTTTTTGAAAAGTTATAATAAAATCTGAAATTTTATTAGTAGCATTTCCAAAATGTTGTAGTTTTAAGATAGCATTTGCTGAATGCTATCAATTTTTAATATAACTAAGTTCTAAAATAATTAAACACCTATTACAGCACCTTATATGTGCTGCTGTTTCTGAATTTGACAAGGTTTTTGAAATACTAGTATATCTACTGTAACACGTTATAAATGCTTTTGTAGCTGAAATTTACGATGTATTAGAAATTTTATATTTAAATGAATGAACTTAGAAATACTACAACTTTGAAATGAATATTATTTGACATTGAATTTAAGTGGTTTAAATAAATATGTTCCAAAGATGTTTGGTTTAAGAGGATTTAAAGGAATATTTCAAGTAAATAAGTTGAAGGAATATTCAATGATTTGGAAATTTAGGTTTATTTAAATGATATATTGATTTGGTTTTGGGATTTAAATGATATATTATTACTTTGGTTTTTGAAATGGAAATGATATGTTGATTTGGGTTTGGAATGAAATAATAATGTATTTTAGTTTGAAATGGATATGATATTTTGGTTTTGAAGTATAAATGATTTTGAAATAAATATCCATGGGTTATAATAACGATTGGTTGTTAAAGAGACCGGGATCGGAAGTTGTCATACTCTCTGCCAACTCTGAAAACCACTTTAACAACCATGTACGTGGTGGAGATTCCAGAATGAAGTAGGATGGTGGCGGCGTTCCTTTGAGGAATATACGTAGACCCAACTCCCGTGAGTTGGCATAAGGTGGCTAAAACAGGAGCGATCTCGGGCCAATGTGGTCATTCCTCTGATCGGACACACTCCTTCGATATTATATTCAGGCTTTGAGATTTATTTGGTGGCCACTTTTGATTTTTGATTTGGGGGTGTGGCTCGAGGTGGGCGGTAGTAGCTGCTACACGTTACCACCAGCCCGTGTACGTAATTGGTATATCTACCCTGGCATTGCCTTGTGTGCCGTGTCACCTACCCTAATGCGCCTTGTACGAGTTTGGATTTCTCCCGTAGCCCGTGAATATTTAGGGTAGTCTCCCAATCTGGGGATGCACTGATACTGGATGGACTACTGGGACTATTACGTGTTAAGGCGGAAAATGTAAAGCCTTAATGCTATTTAAAAGTAAGTTTATTTCACTATAGACATTATTATAATAGCGAAATATTACTACATAATAAATAGTTTGACAGATCCTTAAAGGATGGGCGGTCCCAAGCATCCTTTAAGTTACTTGTACCTCATATTACAGTTCACTTGAATTGGTTTACATTGTATAAGTATGTATGTCCTCACTCGAGTGTTTTGTGTGTTTTGCTTTACGCTTGGGTCAGACTAGTGATACAACATTTGAGACTCACCTTTGGAGTTGGAGCTTTGCTTGAAGGTCCAGCTATATATTTCATTTCAGTTATCCAGTTGATTCCAGAAATGTATTCAGCCTTTGGCTTGATTATCATATTGTTACTTCTGTTGTATCTTGTTTATCTCTGATGTATATTTATATAGTAGCTTCATGAACTACTTTTTCTTGCTTCCGCTGCATTTTATTACTCTGTGTCTATGATCTATGATTTATTTATTTACTGCATATTCTGAGTTTTGCCAAATTTATTTTTTACAATTCGGTATTTCGAGCAATTCAAGTCTGACATGTGCGGATGCGAATGGCTGAAAACATTGGGTTGTTACAATAACCCCGCACCTTTTTGGACGATTCAAATCGACAATAAACCACACATGTCAGACTCAAACCATTCAACAGAGAGGATTGTTAATGGGGTAAACACGAAAAAAAAGAAAAAAGGAAAGAAAAAACAAAACACAGAATCTCGCAGCGGAACGATAAAATATAATAATCAAATAAACAGTTCATGAAGCTGTTTTACAAATAACACTTGATTACACTTTTACAAATTCAAATCAGAGTTATACATACATCATAAATAAACAAATAATGCAGCGAAACATAGAATGTAATGGATAAATACAATATACTGGATATTTATCTTCGTCCATTAGAAAATAGTCTTCAACACCGAAAAACTCGAACTGACCCGAGCATAATGGAAAATAATACACTCGAGTCAGAACTAAAAATTTCCTATGTAAGTCAGTCAAATAAAAATATGAGTGCAATAGCTTCAGAGATGTCATGGGATTTTTCATCTCCTATCAAGTGTACAATGTGAGTGCAATAACTTACGAGATTTCAAATAATTTGAAATACCAATTTTAACCACTTTATTTAAAATAAATCCAAAGTTTAAATTAAAAATTTAAACTTTTTAAATAATTTAGTTTCAATAAATAATCCCAATTCAAGAAATTGTATGGGTATATATCATTTCAGTCCATAATTTAAATGTCCTAATTATCCAATTCTAAAAATGATTCAGAGGACCATTTAAATGATGTCAATAATATACAAGTTGATAATAGGGATATATTAAAATAAATAAACAACCATACATCCCAAATATCAATCAATAAGCATCCATTTCAAACAACATCCAAATCAACTAATATATTTCAACATATAATAGTTATTAATATTAGGGTTTAACTATCAATTAAATTCCAATATAAAATTAAATATCAATTCAGATTCAATATCAATTCAAATGTCGACTTAAATCAACAAACAACAATAAAAAATTATATATCATATCATATATTTTATTTAACTTGCAATGGAATTTTTAGTATTGCGTGAGTGAGTTTAACCACTCACCTTTGATTTATAGACCATTGAAAATCCAATAAAAGCCCAAAATTTCAACGGTCTCCGAATTCAACCATACAAGTTTCATGATGTCCGAAATTGTGATACGAACCCAAAGGAAGAAACCACGCATTAATCGGAGTTCATATGCGAAAGATATTCAAGTTATAAGAATATTATGGAAATGAAATAGAAAACCATGTACACACATTTTAATAATAAAATAAAACAAGTTAGTTACTCACATTAAGAATTTTGAAGCCTGCTCATGTTTCTAAATTCTAGAGAATCAACGAAAAAAATGACATGATGGCTCACACATGGAGGAAGGAGGCTTTAGGCAATGGATTTGTAAACAAATAGAAAAGATTGGCTTCATGACAATAAGTTGCTCACATCTGTTTGTTTTTTTAGAAGAGAAAGAAACTTTGGAAAAAGAAATAATGGAAGCACGTTTTGGAAATGGAAAGTTAGATGGAGAGATTTATGAAATACGAAATGAATAAGGGTAAAGAACATTTCAAAATTGGAATATGAAAGGGAAGGATACAAGAAGATGTAAATTTGCAAAATAAAAAAAGCCTAACATGCAGGTAACTAACATAAGATGAAAGACACGTGTTGGAATTTGATAAGACATGTCTACATGGCTAGCAAATTTTTTGGTATAAAATTTCAAAACATGTGCTACCCAGTGAGTTTCATCAACACACATGAAACATTTCAAGGCAAGGCTCGCGTGTAAATAAATAAAACTTACTAGAAAAAACAAAAAGAGGCATGTATTTAATAAAATAAAGTAATAATAAAATAAATAAATGAAAGCGATGATTTAAATTTGAGAACGTAGACCGTACATAGAAATCATATATCTAATATAAAAAACATTTCATTTTAACATATTTTATTAACCCTAGTATGCTCAAATTTACACACATATATGTATTTTTATTTAGTACGCAGTAAATAAAATTTAGACACTACAAGTAATATAATGAGGACTGTTACCCCACACATTAAAAGATGAACTGGGACTCCAAAGTCAAATTTGAAACGCAATAAATTTCCTATGTAAATATGCTAACTATTCCAAATCAAAATTTTAACTAAAACTTCAAGTTGTTTTCTTACCATTTTATTATTGTTATTTTTTTATAAATTAAATTCAAATCAAGTTTGAATATTTAAATAAATCAACTATTCAAACTAGAAACATACAACAAAATTCAATTCTTTATTCTAATGAAATTAAATTTACATTCACAAATTAAATATTTACTTTATTTGATAAAAATATTCTTTTCAAGAAACCAATCCTTTTCTTTTATTTTTATTGAAACATATTTCTTTTTATTATACATTAATTTACAGTTAACACCTCCCCCTAAGATTATCCCATTAAAGAGTCACAGAAATAATACTTCGTATAACCACGTCGGTTCTTTATCAATTAATTTCCTATTATCATTATATTTGTAATAAATTTAAGTACTCACAATTTGAACGTAATATTTCTCGTTGAAATTCTCATTATATTTTTAACACAAAACGTAAGTTGCACATATCATTAATTAAAATTTACTTCTATTTCTTATAAATGCAAGATATAATTACTATTAATTACAACAATTAAATCACAGAACATACCCTAATACATGGAAGATAATTATTCCAATTGTTTCCTTTGAAATCCAATTTTCCATGTTAAACCCAATATCTATATGCTAAATTAATTCCAATATTTAATTACAACTGTAATAAAACTTGTTCATTATGTATTTAAATTCCAAACAAATCTTTTCATTTTGATTTGCATTCTTATTATTAAATCGACTATTCCCTTATGAAATTGATTAACAAAAGTTTTCATTTTATTACACTCAACAGTTAATGTTCCTTCTTATATCAATTGTAATATTTCAATTACATTAATTCTCCATTAATTACAAAATAAATTTCTAACGGATTTAATAATAAGATAATTAATAAAACAATGGTTATACATTAATAATCCATATCTATTAACTTATTATTTACAAACAAAGGTTAATAAATTTACGTATAAAATTATTGATTTCATACTCCATATTAAAACCAAGTGCAATTAATAACATATGATTACATCAATTTATCATCATTTATTCTGTTCCTTATTAACCTTTATTATTTAAATTGATTGAAATTACGTTAGCATAGCATAGTAGTCAATTACATTCAATCAATATTAGCAAATTATATGTCAATACGTGTTACCATCTTTTATCTCATTAAAATTAGTTGTTTTAAGATTTATCTTAAGGTCAAAATTACTAATCTAATGAGATTCAATTTAGTAAATCATAAATTTTAATTTCTGACAATATTAAAGTCCAAAACCTTATTAAATTTAACATTTTTAATTATCAAAAATATGGGTTGTTATAGTGACCTCCACTCTAAACTTTTCGTCCTCGAAAAGAAACTAGAAGGAATCAAGGAATTTGAAATATTTTATTTAAAATTATCATTTTATAAACAATTTAACTTACATATTAAAGTTTAATATAAATTTGAAAATAACTCAAGTTCCACGAAAAATTTCGACAACATCTCCTTTGCGCGGTTAGGTTTGGAAAAATAATAATATCAATAATAAACATATATATATCATATCTCAAAAATAAATATCCCAAACCATGGGATTACAACAAAATATCGGTATAAAACCGTAATCCGAAAAAGTAACTATTTGTTGGGAAAAAACTTTATTTATGAAACCAGAAGCAGGAAACATTGTTTCCATAAACCTTTATTTCACTTATATAATCCAAAATAGTGAGAATTATGTACTAGAGAGATATTTAGGTTGTTTCAATTTGAAACAAAAGCATATCAGTATAAAACATAATCAAACAAACTATACAACCATTATGAAACCAAAGAATCCATCATACATCCATAGCAACCAAAACCAATGGTTTGTTTAATTTAGAAACTTTTAATCATGCAAGGTGATAAATAAACTATTAAGTGTGCCCTATGCTCACAGCCTTATATAATTATTTAATAGATTAGTCATACAACCAACCTCAACAACTAGAAGTATTCTTTCCAAAACTTCACATCAACCAAACAACAAGAATTTTAAATTTATTTAACTTTATTTGATTGGTTTTTTCCCATCATTTACCTTTCATTCATTTATTTATATAAAGATCGATCACTTGATAATTTGGTTTCCATTGAAAATTTAAGTCATTAATGAATCATTTAAAAAAAATATTACTTAATCTTTTACTGCCTTACTTAAGTTTATAACTTAATTCGGTTATTGAATAAAAATTTAAGTTTTTGGTATTCGCCTTTGAAGAGAAAAGAAATATTTCAATATATCTAAAAATTCAATTAAAACATTTAACCTCATTCACTTAGTAAAAATATAAGATATATTTAAAACATCCTCATAGCACTATGCACAAAATTTTCAAATGTCTAAAACAATGTTAGAAATTTATATCAAAACATTATAATAAGCTTTAAAATAAAGTTTCTTAAATCCATAATTTATTAGACTCGTATTTTTTAAAATAAGTATAAACTCAAGATTATTAAACTGAAACTAATAGTATACTCAAATCTTATATTAAATTTCTAAATCAAAGTATAAAATTTCGTATCTTCGTAATTAATTTTACATACTTGTTTCAAAATGAATATTCAAATCATGGAAAAACAATTATTATGGTTCAATACAAAAATTCAAATAGTAAATAAACAAATAAATTTTCAATTAGTACTTCGAAATCAAGTAAATATTCCAAGCTATACTTCCAAAATAGAGATTCAAATTTATCTATCAATTATATTATTATAAATAAATTTCGCAAATCAATTTTTTTCCATTTATATAATATCTTTAAATTATACATACAAAGAAACTTATATAAATTTTACTTGAAATATGCATTTGAAAACTTCATTTACAAATCAATAATCTTTAATACTTTGCAAAAATTCATTTGTAAAATTTCTTGCTTCATTTATAAATACAATTTAAACATTTTAAATAACATCTTTATAAATATATATGTAAACTATTTGAAAACAATTATTTATATCATTACTTATATTTGCAAAGAAGCTGTTGTAAACCTTAAATCCTTTATTTATAAACTTATTAGTTTTATCTCAAAATACCTTCAAAACATATTTAATAAATCAATAATCATTTACTTTAAATATGTTTTATTGAATTAATAATTTCTCACGATATTTACAGCACTGATAAACCATGTTGTACATAAATAGACAATAATTTAAACATTTTAAAGTATTTAGGACCAAAATATCCTTTATATAATACTTTATCAAAATACTTTTATAACTCGATGTCTTAACAAGTTTATCCTCGTTCTTGCAGACTTTGGTCATACGTTGACCAGGCGTAAGACTAGAAATCTCTAAGTACTTAGTAGACCTGTTTCAACACCCAGTGAAAAATACTTAAAAGCAGGTGTGAGAAGTACCGCTCAAAATCTAATGTCAAACGATGATGTTATGATAGCAGTGGCCCGCTGCTGATCTAGTATTTATGCCATGGACATAAAACTTTCCAAACGATCCTTCCACCTTCCGGATTCTAGAAAAATATCGTAGTTATTTCATAAACAAGGGACCATCGACCCTGGCTGCAGTGGTAACTGTTGATTCAATGATTTACGCAATGGATGCACTTCCTTCCCGAAAGATCCATAAACAACAGATCCCAGGATCGAAGGGGCCGCCATTGGGTAAACTAAAGAACCGTCTACCCTGCAAAAAAAATCGAGGATCTCATGAGTTTAAGTCCGGACAACCATATCGGTTCGAATCCATTTCTGAATTCACCCAAGTATATTAGGGTTTATCAGTCGAATCCATTCTTAGATTCCCCAAGTCCATCAGGGCCGAAGTATATCATACTATACTTCTTCGCGGAGGGTACTTCCCCATACCTCTTACTTTAAAATATAACATACCATATACAGTACCTTTCAAAATCATAACTTCAAATATCACACTTATTTAAATTCCATTATATATAAGATTTCATTTTCAAATAAAGTACTATCCAAAATCAATAATCTCAAATATAGCAAATCATTCTAATATATAAATTTTGTTATATATAAGATATATCTCTTCAGACTGAATACCTTCCAAAATCAATAGTTTTGAAAATCACCTTATACTTAGATAAAGTCCGTCTTATACAAGAATAAAAAAATTCCAAAATCAATTTCGCTATATGAAAAGCCATATGAGATTCAATATCTTTGCTTTATAAAAGGTTTTAAATTTTGAATAGTTTCATATATAAAATCATTTTTGAAATAGTTTCATAAATAAAATAGTTTTGTAAAATAGTATTTAAGTAAAATAGTTTGTAAAATAGTTTTGTAAATAAAATATTTATTAAAACTATTTTGTATATAAAATAGTTTGTTAAATAGTTTTGTAGTAAGACAGTTTGTATAAGAAAAATAAAAGAAAATTGTTTTATGAAATGGTTTTAATTTAATAGTTGTTTTGTATACAAGGAAAATTCTAATTTTAATTACAAAGATATCCAACCCAACAACTTTCAATTTCAGCGTCAAAGCATATCGTTAATATTAGAACAAAAGATATACATATGTCATCATTTCGCAAAATCACATTTGATCGCTCGCTCGGTTACACAAGTTCATTTTGAACTAGTATTTTTCATTCTACTTCCCTAATGTGGACTTCGATAAGGTTTCTTGACTAGAAACCGTTGTTCTCCATAAATAGCTTTATACTATGATAGAGAATTCTAGAATCAAACCAAAAATCCATATCAAATATTCGCCATCAAGAATCGAATGAAAAATCCTAACACGTAGTAGTGTAATTCACATAGAACTTGTGTACTCAAATCCGGATCAAATTAATTTTGCGAATAAAATAATAAACATAAACTTACATAATTATTCCAATTTGTTTCATCAGAACTATTTTAATCAAATTCATTATTAATCTCATTAATTAATACAAGTATCACTTCATACTTTAATATTTGTTTTATAGAATTTCTCTATTCAATACAAAACATTAACATATTCATTCTCAAAACATTGCTTGTATTTCTCTTCATTTTAAATTACATTCATTTTAATATGTAATATTTCTCATTTAATACCACATTTATTTGAGAATCATTTCATGAGAAACTTCCTTCGGTTTATAGCCAATTTATAAAGGCTTTATTACTTTTATAAGACATTATTCGAGTTTAAAGTTATCACAACTTTATTTATAACCATTTATTGCAACATCCATTTATTTCATAACAATTTACAAGTCATGGATTTATTTAAAATCATTTCCCTTTTAATTAGTATTTGCTTATCCCATTTAGTTTCACCTTTACCTCCCAATTTATTTGTGACCTATTTCATAAATGTTAATTAGGTTTGTGAACATATTTTTTTAAAATTTTATCTCATTTACAACATTTCCTTAATCATGGTTTCAATTTAAACATCACAAGGCATAAAGTTCACACTTGTATATTATTACATTACTTGGCAAGAATGTATACAAAAGTTCAATTCATTTACTAGACATAGATATAACAAATTAAACCTTTTTTTCACTTGCTTTCAAATTAAGGTTGTCAAATTCAACTGCATAATTCAGCACAATTTTTAAGTTTCAGCTCACACATTAATTCAGAAGGTTTCAATTATCCAAAAATTTCCAAATATTCAATTTTTTCTATAGTTGAAATTACCAGTCACAAAATTCACGACAACATTTCAATTTAATATCGAATATCCTAATTATCCACTTCATGTTAAACTAGTGTTTAGTCCGTATATTCAATCAACAATAATAGCCAATGTTTATAATTTGACTAAATATAACAAGTCAACAATAAATGATAATGATAAGATATTACCATTTTATAAAACAAACACATCACAAATAACTATATTAGTTATAATTTTTTTTTATATAACGTATAATATTAGATAAATTATTTCATTAATAAAACATTTTTATAACACTAACAAGTATGCGCTCTCATATATATACACACATTCAGACAAACTCATTCTACTATATTACTACCCCATCTCAAATGAGTTAACCCCAACAGGCTAAGGTATGTCTAAACCAAAGCTCTGATACCAACTGTAAAGACCCACCATTTTGGATGGTTCAACTCGACAATAAACCACACATGTCAGACTCAAACCATTCAAAAGGAGGATTGTTAATGGGATAAACAAGAAAAAAAAAAGTAAAAACATAGAATCTCGCAGCGGAATGAGAAAATATAAGAATCAACTAAACAGTTCGTGAAGCTATTTTACAAATAACACTTAACTACACTTTTACATATTCAAATCAGAGTTATACATACATCATAAATAAACAAATAATGCAGCAGAACACAGAATGTAGTGGAATAATAAATAGCGATAATATACTGAATCTTTATCTTCGTCCACTAGAAAATAGTCTTCAACACTGAAAAAGTCAGGCTGACCTGAGTATAATGGAAAATAATACACTCGAGTTAGAACTAAAATTTCCTGTGTAAGTCATATCAGTCTCAAATAAAAATATGAGTGCAACAGCTTCAGAGATGTTACAGGATTTTTCATCTCCCATCAAGTGTACAATATGAGTGCAATAACTTATGAGATTTCAAATAACTCGAAATACCAATTTTAACCACTTTATTAAAATAAATCCGAAGTTAAATTAAAAACTTAAACTTTTTAAATAATTCAGTTTCAATAAATAATCCAAATTCAAGAAATTGTATGGGTATATATAATTTCAACCCATAATTTAAATGTCTTAATTGTCCAATTCTAAAATGATTCAGATGACCATTTTAATGTTGTCAATTATATACAAGGTGATAATAGGGACATACTAAAATAAATAAACAACCATACATCCAACATATCAATCAATAAGCATCCATTTCAAACAACATCCAAATCAACCAATAAATTTAAAATATAATAATTATAAATATTGGGGTTTAACTATCAATTATATTCCAATATAAAATTAAATGTCAATTCAAATTCAATATCAATTCAAATGTCGACTTAAATCAACAAACAGTAATTAAAAAAAAAATCATGTCATATATTTTATTTAACTTGCAATGGAATTTTTAGTATTGCGTGAGTGGGTTTAATCACTCACCTTTGATTTAGAGCCAATTGAAATCCAATAAAAGCCCAAAATTTCAACAATCTCCAAATTTAGACATGCTAATTTCATGTTGTCTAGAATTTTGATACGAACCCAAAGGAAGAAACCGGCATTAATCGGAGTTCATAAGCGAAAGATATTCAAGTTATAACAATATTATGGAAATGAAATAGAAAACCATGTACACACAATTTAATAATAAAATAAAACAAGTTAGTACTCACATTAAGAATTTTAAAGCCTGCTCATGTTTCTAAATTCTCTAGAATCAACGAGAGAAAAAATGACACGATGGCTCTTAGAGGAAGGAGGCTTTAGCCAATGGATTTGTAAACAAATAGAAAAGATTGGCTTCATGAAAATAAGTTGCTTACATCTATTTGTTTTTTTAAAAGTAAAAGAAACTTTTGAAAAAAGAAATAATGGAAGCACGTTTTGGAAATGGAAAGTTGGATGAAGAGTTTTGTGAAATAGGAAACGAATAAGGGTAAAGCACGTTTGAAAATTGGAATATAAAAGGAAAAGATACAAGAAAATGTAAATTTGGAAAATAAAAAGAGCCTAACATGCAGATAATTAATATAAGATGAAATACACGCTAGCATTCGATAAGACATGTTTACATGGCAAGCAAATCTTTTGGTATAAAATTTCAAAACATGTGCTACCCAATTAATTTCATCAACACACATGAAACATTTCAAGGCAAGGCTC
Source organism: Allium cepa (assembly GCA_030765085.1). Lineage (NCBI taxonomy): Eukaryota > Viridiplantae > Streptophyta > Magnoliopsida > Asparagales > Amaryllidaceae > Allium > Allium cepa. Next base: position 623,697,114 of record CM060941.1, read on the forward strand.
GCGTGTAAATAAATAAAACTTACTAGAAAACCAATAGATGCATGCATTTAATAAAAGAGGGTGATAATAAAATAAAATAAGTAAAAGCGATGATTTAAATTTGAGAATGTAGACCGTACATAGAAATCACAAATCTAATATACAAAAAAAACAGTTCATTTTAACATATTTTATTAACCCTGATACGCTCAAATTTACACACATATATGTATTTTTATTTAGTACACAGTAAATAAAATTTAGACATTGCAAGTAAAATAATGAGAACCGTCACCCCATATATTAAGATGAACTGAGACTCCAAAGTCAAATTTGAAACGGAATAAATTTCCTATGTAAATATGCTAACTATTCCAAATCAAAAATTTAACCAAACCTTCAAGTTGTTTTCTTACCATTTTATTATTGTTATTTTTTTATAAATTAAATTCAAATCAAGTTTGAATATTTAAATAAATCAAATATTCCAACTAGAAACATACAACAAAATTCAATTCTTTGTTTTAATGAAATTAAATTTACATTCACAAATGAAATATTCACTTTATTTGATAAAAATATTCTCTTCAAGAAACCAATCCTTTTCTTTTATTTTTTACTGAAACATTTTTTTTTATTACAAGTTAATTTACAATTAACACCTCCCCTTTTATAACCAACTTATATTTAAAGATTATTCCATTAAAGAGTCATAGAAATAATACTTCATACAACACGTTGTTTCTTTATCAATTAATTTTCTATTATCCTTCTATTTGTAACAAATTTAAGTACTCACAATTTAAACATAATATTTCTCATTGAATTTCTCATTATATTTTTAACACAAAACGTAAGTTACACATATTATTAATTAACATTTACTTCTATTTCTTATTAATGGCAATATATCATTACTATTAATTACAACAATTAAATCTCAAAACATACCCTAATACATGGAAGATAATTAATCCAATTGTTTCCTTTGAAATCCAATTTTCCATGTTAAACCCAATATCAATATGCTAAATTAATTCCAACATTTAATTACAACTGTAATAAAACTCATTCATTATATATTTAAATTCCAAACAAATCCTTTTTACTGTCAAATCAACTATTCCCTTATGAAATTGATTAACATAAGTTTTCATTTTATTACACTCATTACTCAATAGTTAACGTTTCTTCTTATATCAATTGTAATATTTCAGTTACATTAATTCTCTATTAATTACCAAATAAATTTCTAAAGGATTTAATAATAAGATAATAAATAAAACGATGGTTATACATTAATAATCCATATCTATTAGCTTATTGTTTACAAACAAGGTTAATAAATTTACGTATAAAATAATTGATTTTATACTCCATATTAAAACCAGTTGCAATTAATAACATGTGATTACATCATTTATTATGTTCCTTATTAATCTTTATTATTTAAATTGATTGAAACTACGTTAGCATAGTATAGTAGTCAATTACATTCAATCAATATTAGAAAATAATATGTTAATATGTGTTACCATATTCTATCTCATTAAAATTAGTTGTTTTAAGATTTATCTTAAGGTCAAAATTTCTAATCTAATAAGATTCAATTTAACAAATCATAAATTTTAATTTCTGACAATATTAAAGTCCAAAAACTTATTAAATTTAATATTTTTAATTATCAAAAATACAGGTTGATACACATTCTCTCCACTTCCTCATTAATTCCACATTCATAAACTAGACAAAAACAATACTAAGTTCGTCTGCCATTAACAGGAAGGAAAATAAGAGATTAAAGGGAAAAGCCTAGGAAATCAATATTAATATAGTCCCAACTTCTTAGTCCAAATCAAAGTGAATAATTAGTTTACATCTCTATTTTTGATGAATGACTTCGGTTTAAAGGTAAACCCATTTTCCTTTGCAAGTATATGCCATGTTTAGTGTTTAAGTGTGATTATATGCTATGCTGATGATTTATTGCTTAAATATGTTTTATTGTGTTATTTTTGAGTTAGAAAACAATTCATATGACATCCAATTGACTTGAGGTTTTGATATGACATGAGAATCATTGTTTTAGAAGTGAGTTTCAAGTTTTATAATTTTCCAATTTAATATGGATTTATGGTGAATTCTAACTTTAGAAAATGATTAATTTGGTTTTAAATATTTTAAATGGTTAAAATATATTTTTGGCCCAAAAAATTGGTATGGAAAGAAAATGATTAATTTGATTTTTGTGCAATTTTGCAAAAAAATTAGGAGAGTCAAATAATTTACTTTAAGTAAAAAGGGCTTATTTACTTGACAAAATTAGGTTTAAAATGGGTTGAAGGGTAAAATTGTATAATATTTAAATTTCTGACTTATGGTGGTAAATTTCAAAAAAGAAATTGGTAAAGCAATAGTCAACCAATCACGTTTTGACACATAATGAAAGTTAGGTGAAAAAGAGTTACTTTATAAAGCATAAAATCGGTTTTTCACTAATTAACACTTTCGCCACTCCCATATGCTTGCTTCCGCCAATATACAACCGCTGTTACCCTTCTAATATCGTCAAAACCAATACACTTAATAACAAAAGTCTTAGTATTTAGTGCATTGAATTTGGATGGAAGGAAATTGGGTGGCGAAGGCATGCTTGCGAATGGGAGAAAGCCGCCTTTTTCCAATGCTTTCGACGCTATGGTTCCGCCTTGTTTAAAATGATGGTTCCGGAGGGATATGCTCCATATATATACCTTTGTCACTATGTTAGCTGTCGCATTAATACCTTTCGCCTTAGTTAGAGGCCACTTTTTACAACCTTTAAACAATGCATGCGAAAGGGGGGACTTCCATCTCCGTACCTTCCGCCAATATTGACGCCGCCTTCCTAATGTTTTCAAAAGGATTGACTTAGCCACTTTTACTAATAGTTTTGGAGGCAATGGTTTCGAAAGGATAGTTTCGCAGCTACCCTCTTCTCCAATTCTTTTACTTAAGAATAATGCTTTCGAAAGTGATGTTTTCGCCTCTGTTCCCATTGACCATATAGTTTTATTGAGTGTTAAACTCAATGATTTTGAAAGGGATGCTTTCAATGATTTCAAAAGAGGTTATTTAAGGTTTTCAACAATGGTTTCGAACGTTTTGTTTTGGCTTTATAGCCTAATGTTTTCTAAGTTAAAAAGGGATTTATCTTATTTTAAAGGGATAGATAACCTATTGATTTCAGGTTTTTCATCAACAATGTTTTGTATACATATCGTAGCATAAGTATTTTGCGTAAGAAGCAAAAGGCATGATTTCCTTATTTTAAAAAGATATGATTTCAAGGGTTAAATCATTTATAAAGATTTCTTTCAAGGAAATGAAATTTGAATAAGGTGGTCAACACAGATATTTGCTAAAAGAATGACTCAGATATTAGAAGACCAGATGGGACCGGTGTGGAGTCTCGTCCTATACTTTAGCTAGTGACCCCTCGCTAAAATAAGTCCAAACTTTCAGTGTGTAGGGTTTTGTCACATGTAAGATTAAAATGATGTTACACACAGAAAGGAATATATAGAGTAGAGATAGGTTATTGGTTAGTCCGCAAAACCACTAGGATCAGTTGACCCTAGGATAAGTAAGTTAAGGACAAACCGTCCAATATTGTGCCTAGCAGAAGTTAAAATATTTATTATGCCTGGTAGGCCCTAGTCAGCCAGTGGTTAATAGTTAGCCTGATAAACTATAATATTCAGATGGATGGTCCATTAATTACTTGATTTATATGCATATATGTTATTGTTATTGTTGTTATAATCTGTTTGATTGCAAGATTTTGATTTGCGAAAGATATTCTTTTAAAAGGATATTAGTGAGGGGAAACTGTTCCACTAAGCAGGGTGGTCTCACTTAATATTAGTAAACTGAGATGTAATAGAATTATTAACACCAGGCTTTATGTCTAACTCGAAGTTTATGTTTTCCCCTTGAACTCTCGGGTGTTTAAAATTTAATTTGAGTAAATTGAGATTTAAGGTATTTCAGATTTTAGTAGGTGAGGAATAAAGCTTCCGAAGATGTGTAGGAGGCAAGGATTAGCTATTTAGAAGTTTATCCATTATCGTTTCGATTGTGATGTATTTATTAATTGATATGTCTATTTAGTACTTTGATCATCCAAGGTGGCATCTTCATATGTTGCTCTTGGCGTATTTTGTAATAATTATATTTATCTAAACTTGGGAATACTTTTGAGATTATGTAGTTGAATATGAAATATTGATTTGAAATGTAATTACAAAAGCTATTTTGAAATCTGTGTTGATTTTATTTCATATTCCTATGCTTCAGATATTATGGATGCCATTAACATTACTGTATTTTGTCACCGAAAGTTAAAATTATAGATGACTTGGGCATCTGTAGCGGCTAGCTTCGAGGCTCAAAATAGGTATGTTACAATTTAGTATTAGAGCATAGGTTTATGAAAAATTAAAAGAAATTTTAAACCTAAAATGATTTTGGAAAAACATAATCCTAAGGAATTGGAGAAAATATTAGGGTATGGGATAGCGCTATAGTAATGTACTTGTATTTGTTATCTATATGTTTACTCTTTATCTCCATCTTCCCATCTCCCTTAAGTTATTCTTGCATATCTTACAAAGGTTTTAATTCATATTTAAAAGAAGTAAGATATGGATGCTTGAATGGAAGAGTTAACCTTGGTAGAGGAAGCACCACAATCAAATACTCAAAGGAATCTAGGTCAGGCACAAGCTGCTAATATGGGTGTTGGAGCACCGCAAGTTGATATGGATCTATGTATTAGTTCTTCATCAACATGATGCAAGCTAGAGCTACTAGGGGATTAGTTGGAGGAATTTTTGAAGAAGGAAATTAGGAAGCTCCGGTGGTCAATAACTGTGTAGTATTGAGTAGAGACTATGCTAGGCTTGGAGGAAAGCCGTTTATCGAGACTGGGGACTCAATTGATGTGGAGAACTAGTTGCTTCGTTACGAAAGGATTTTTGCTGATTTATGACTTAACAATGAGAAGAAAATGAGATTGGCATCTGGATAGTTTCAAGGAGCAGCACTGTACTGGTGGAACGGTGTTATTGTAGGAGTAGCTGAAGAAACCATGACTTGGGCAGAATTCAAAAGGAGGTTTGAGGAAAGATTCATGTCGGAGATCACTGAGTCAACTCTACTAAGGAAGTTTACTGAGTTGGTGCAGGGAGACATGTCGGTGCTTGAGCATGCTACAAGTTTTGAGGAATTATCGAGATGTGGATATGCTACAGTTGATACAGTTATCTAAATAAATGAGAAGTTCATCCACGGATTGAGACCCAAGTTTGCTAAAGCAACTTTACCATATATTAGGGATCCATTTGATGTAGTTGTTGAGATGGCTTTGAGAAATGAGGAGATGCTTTCTTTCTTTAATGGTAACAAGCAGTGGAAATTCAAGGTGGGCAGAACCGAAAGAGAAAGTTTTCCCACAAGAAGGGAGCTCAGAAGAGTGGAGCTACCAAGAAAGGAAAGACGGAAGTTATCTGCTACAACTGTGATAAGAAAGGGCATTTCGCTAATGAATGTCACTCAAGGGATGGAAAGAAAGCGACCAGAAGAATAATAACTAATGCTTCAACTATGATCAGATTGGACATTATAAGAACCAGTGCAAGGAACCAACCAAGGATGGAAAGGGTAAAGTGTTTGTATTGGAACCAGCTACCTCAAAACCAACAGCAGAGGAGAAAGGAAAAGCTGTGGTGGGAGGTATGCTTTTAATTCATGGTATGTCAATTAGAGTTCTATTTGATATTGGTACATCGCATTCTTTTACATCTCATTGTTTGGTAGATAATATTAACCTAGAACCCTCATACCTAATTATATCCTTAAGGGTTGTGAATCAGATAGGAGGGTATGCGACTCTCGGGATGCGATGAGACCACTTAGAGCTTGAATTGTTAGGTCATATTTTTGCTTGCAGTTTGCATGTGTTTGATTTGTAGGTTTCAGAATTATGTTGGGTATGGATTAGTTAAGTAAGTAATGCAAGGATATTTTGCCACGATAAGAAAATATCGCTCAGACACCCTAGCTGTAATGATCGGATTACATACACTGCAGAAAACTGAATTTAGATTCTTGCACTTTGTTGGGCATTATGGACGAAGAAGACAAGTTAAATTGAGTTTTAGTTGTTAGAGAATTCTTAGATGTCACTGAGCCCGTGATAGGATTACCGTCGAAACGAGCCACTGAGTTTCAGATAGACTTAGTACTAGGAGCTGACCCTATGAGTAAACCGCCAAGTAGAATGACACCTATCGAGATGAAGGAGCCAAAGGTGTAGTTGGTGATTTAGAAAGTAAGAATTTTATTAGATCAAGCAATTCACCTTGGGGAACAACCATAGTGTTTGCAAGGAAGCCGGAAGGACCACTAAGGTTATGTATCAATTATCGTAAGCTCAGTGAGAAGATAATAAAGAACCAATATCAGTTATCTAGGATTGACGATTTGTTTGACCGGTTGAGTGGAGCCAAAGTATTCTCTCAATTGGATTTGTCTACATGGTTTCATCAACTTAGAGTATCAAAGGATGGTATTCCTTTGACGGCATTTAGCACAAGATATGAATCAAACGAATGTTTAGTGATGTCGTTCGAACAAGCTATGCACAAGCATTCTTCGTGGACTTAATGAACAGAATATTCTGAGAGCGTATAGACAGGTTAATATTAGTATTCATAGACGACATATTGATATATTCTAAGGATGAAAGAGATCATGAAGTTCATCTTAGGATAGTTCTCGAGACACTAAGGTAGCATTAATTGAAGGAAAAGTTTCCAAAGTGTCACTTTTGGAAGAAAGAAGTGAAGTTTTTTGGTCATGTAGTTTTCGAGAAAGGTTGTCAGTAGATCCAGCTAAGATTAAGGCAGTGAATAGTTGGAAGAGACCCAAGACAGTGACCAAGATAAAATGTTTTCTTGGATTAGCTGGCTACTATCGAGATTTATTAAGGATATCTCGTAGAGCGGAGCCGATGACTAAGCTAACTAGGAAAGAGATGAAGTATGTTTAGACCAATAAATGTGAGCAAGCATTCCAAAGGTTGAAACATTTATTGACTAATGCACATATGTTAGTTGTTCCAGAGAGGAATCATGGCTTAGTGTTATAGACGAATGCATGTGGAACAGGATTAGGAGTTGTTCTAACGTAAAGGGATAAGTGATTGCATATGCTTCTTGACAGCTCAAACCGCATGAAGTTAGATATCCAACTCATGATTTGGAATCAACTATGGTAACTTTCGCATTGAACGTGTGGAGACATTACCTTTTGGGAGTAAGATTCGAGCTGTTTACGGATCATAAGTCACTAAAATATTTATTCTCTCAGAAGGAATTGCATATGAGACAGTGGAGATTGTTAGAGTTCATAGCTACTTACGACTTTGGTATTGAGTACACACCAGGAAAAGGAGATAAGGTTGTATATATACTTAGCGGAAAACATCGAAATGCTGTATTGGCAATGATAACTGAGTGGAAAGATTTAGAAGAATTGACTAAATGCTGAGTACAATGGAGATATGAGGCTAGTTCTACTTGAAAAATCGCCATGTTATCATGTTTAGAAGTTCGACCGATGATGATCAAAATGATTGCTTCCAAACAAGGAGAAGATCCATTATTAACCTAGCTGATCAGAAGGTTAAGGAATGAAACAAAGAGCGATGACTTGAAAGATTTCATTCTTGACCAGAATGGGTGGTTAAGGAAGAAAGGACAGTTGTGTGTTCTAAGTGTGGGAAACATTGGGAAGGAAGTTCTTAGAGAATGTAATCGTTTGAAGTTCACTATTCATCTGGGAGGAACTAAGATGTATCAAGATATGAAAACGAGTTTCTTCTGGGAAGGTATAAAGAGAGACGTAGGCATATGGATGAAGCAATATTTGAATTGTCAACAGTAAATGTCGAGGATAAAAACCGAGCGGATTAATTCAGCCTTCGGATGATTCTATCTCAATGGATCTCATAGACGGATTGCCAAGGTTGAGTAGAGGAAATGAGAGTATTTAGGTTATAGTGGATAGATTGACTAAGAGTGCATACTTTATACCCGTTAAGTTGACCAGGACAGCACCAGATTTAGCTAAGTTATTCATGAGGAATACAGTTAGACTGTATGGGAATCGTAGTAGTATAGCAAGTGATAGAGATTCCATATTCACTAGTCAGTTCTGAAAGAGTCTATATTATACTTTAGGTACCAAGCTTAATATGAGTACCGCTTACCATCTGCAAATAGATGGGCAAACGGAGAGAGTTAACAAAGTCTTAGAGGATTTGTTAAGAGCTTATGTGCTAGATTTTAGAGGATCATGGGAAGACCATTTATACTTAGTCGAGTTTTCGCATAACAATAGTAATCAGACTAGCATAGGGATGGCACTGTTTGAAGCTTTGTATGGAAGGCCATGTAAATCTCCAGTTCGTTGGTTAGAGACCTAGGATAGATTAGTTCTTTGTCCGAATTTGATTAAATAAGTTGCAGAAAAGATTGAGTTAATTCGAGATAGAATAAAGGAAGCTTAGTCTAGGAAGAAGAGTTACGCTAATAAGAGATGGAAAGACTTAGAGTTCTTAGCTGGAGATCATGTTTTTGTCAAAGTATCACCGATGAAGGGTGTGGTCAGATGGTAGGTCAGGGAAGTTGGCACCAAGGTTCGTTGGACCGTTTCCTATTATAAAAAATCAAGAAACTCGCGTATAGGTAGAGTAACCGAATAGTTTGGCAGGATCACAATGTTTTCCATATTTCTCATCCAAGGAAGTGTATACGAGATCCAAAGACTACTACTACATCGACTGTTTTAGAAGATCTAGTAGTGGAACCAAACATGACTATAGTTAAAAAAAAACCAGTTCCTATAGTTGCGAGAGATGAGAAGAGACTAAGGAACAAGACAGTCAGATTACTCAAAGTCAAGTGGAATGACAACGAGAGAGACTGTACTTAGGAAACTGAGAGCAAGAATTGGGACACTTATCCTGACTTGTTCGATGGTATGTATTACCTTTATGTTTGGTTATTGTGCACGCCTTATCTTAATTTCAAGCATGAAATTCTATAAGGAGAGGAGTCTATAACGACCCTAGTTTTAGCTAACATCATTTAGATATTTGATTAGACAAATTAAATTAAATGAAGGGTTGGAGGAATTGTGATTTGATATTAAACCTGAGCCATGCCTTAATCAATATATTAATGAAGGGAATTAGACATAGGTTAGAAGAAGAGTTATGATAAGGGTAAAATAGGAAAAGTCTTTATTCATGTACCCTAACCCTTCCATTCTCTCCACTTCCCCATTCATTATACATTCACAAACTAAAAAAACAATACTAAGTTCGGTTGGCCGTTACAAGGAAAGAAAACAAGAAACTAAAGCCAAGAAATTAAAGGGAAAATCTAAGAAATTAATCTTAATTCAAATCTCAACTTCTTAATCCAAATCAAGGTGAATAATTAGTTTACATCTCTATTTTTGATGAATGGTTTCTGTTTAAAGGTAAACCCATTTTCTTTTGCAAGTATATGCCATGTTTAGTGTTAAAAAGTGATTATATGCTACACTGACTTGAGATTTTGATATGATATTAGGATCATTATTTTAGAAATGAGTTTCAAGTTTTATAATTTTCCAAGTTACTATGGATTTATGGGGAATTTTCTAAGTTTAAAAACGATTAATTTGGTTTTAAATATTCTAAATGGTTAAAATATGTTTTCGGCCCGAAAGAGTTGGATATGGGGAAGAATTATTAAATTGACTTAATTTGATTTTTGTGGATTTTCCCTAAGATTTTAGGAGAGTCAAATAAATTATTTTAAGTAAAAAGGGCTTATTTACTTAATTAAAATAAGTTAAAATGTAAAATATTTAATGTTTAAATTTCTAAATTGTGGCAGTAAATTTCAAAAAAAAAATTGGAAAAGCAATTGTCAACCAATCACATTTTGACAAATAATGAAATTTAGGTGAAAAAGAGTTTCTTTATAAAGCATAAAATCAATTTTGCACTAATTTACACTTTCGCCACTTTTATATGCCTGCTTCCGCCACCATACAACCGCTTTTACACTTATGATACCGTCGAAACCTATACACACGATGATAAGAGTCTTGGTACGTAGTGTATTAAGTTTGACGGAAGGAAACTGGGTGGCGAAGGCATGCTTACGGAGGGGAGAAAGCCGCCTTTTTCCAATGCTTTCGACGCTATGGTTCCACCTTGTTTAAAATAATGGTTATGGAGGGTATGCTGCCGCATATATTCCTTCGTCACTATGTTATCTTTCGCATTAATACCTTTCGCCTTAGTTAGAGACCACTTTTTACAACCTTTAAACAGTGCATGCGAAAGTGAAGGCTTTCCTCTTCGCACCTTCTGCCAATATTAAAGCTACCTTCCCTAATGTTTTCGAAAGATTGACTTAGTCGCTTTTACTAATAGTTTCAGAGGCAACGGTTTCGAAAGGATAGTTTTGAAGCTACCCTCTTCTCCAATTCTTTTACTTGAGACTGATGCTTTCGAAAGTGATGATTTCGCCCATATTCCCTTTGACCCTATAGTTTTATTAAGTGTTGAACCCAATGATTTCGAAAGGGATGCTTTCAATGATTTTGAAGGAGGTTGTTTAAGGTTTTCAATAATGGTTTTAAAGATATTTTTTTGGCCTTATAGTCTAATGTTTTCTAAGTTAAAAAGGGCTTTAACTAATTTTAATGGGATAGATAACCCGATTGATTATAGGTTTTCATCAACATTATTTTGTATAAAGCATATATCATGGCATAAGTATTTTGAGTAAAGTAAAGAGTATGACTTCCTTGTTTTAAAAAATATGATCTAACATTCCTTATCTTGAGGCCCAAACCTAAGTGTTATATATGCTGTAGTCATCTATAGTATTAACTTTCAGTGACAAAATACGGTAATGTTAATGGTATCCATAATCTCAAAAGCACATGAATATGAAACAAATTCATAGGTTCCAAAATAGAAATTTTTATTACATTTCAAAAACATGTTTCACATTCCATTATATAATCCTAAACGCTTTCCAGGTTTTGATCAGATATGATTATTTCAAAATACACCAAGAGCGACATATGAAGATGCCCTCTTGGATAATCAGAGAACTAAATAGACAAAAGTGTCTTAATACATCACAACGAAAATAAAAATATCAACTCTTAAATAGCTATCCATGCCTCATGCACGTCTTCAAAATCTTTATTCGTCCACCTACTAAAACCTATAAATCCTCAACTCTCAACCTACTTAAATCATATTTTGAGCACCGAGAGTTTGGGGGAAAACATAAACTTTAAGTCAGACATAAATCCTGGTGTGAATAATATTATACACCATGGTTAGCTGATATTAAGTGAGATATGCCACTTAGTGTAACGGGTTTTCCCTCACTAATATCCCTTTTTAAAACATATCTTTTGCAAATAAAAATCCTGCAGCCAAACTGGTTAAAGCAATAATAGCAATATCTTGTATGCTTACAAATCAGGTAATATATAGACTGCATGTCCGAAAATATAGTTTGTTTGGCTAACTACTAACCATTGGCTGACTCGGGCCTACCAGACAAAATAAATAATCTAACATCTGTTAGACAAACTTCTGGATGGCCTGTCCTTAACTTACTTCTCCCAGAGTCACCTGATCCTAATGGTTTTACGGGTTCACCAATAACCTATCCTCCTTCTTTGTATATGTTCCTTTCTGTGTGTAACTATCCTTTAAGTGTTACCTATAACCAAAGTGACAACCCACATTTCGGAAGGTTTAAATCGACAACAACCAACACATGTCCAACTTAAACAATCCGAAACGTAGATAATGAATGGGGATAATTAAGAAAAATAAGGAAAGAAGAAGGAAAAAACACAGAATCTCACAGCGAAATGGCAAAATAAATTAGTCAAATAAACAGTTCATAAAGAGGTTTGTTATACATTTGATTATAATCAATACGATATTTGTCAGAGTTTTATATACATATACATCCGGGATAAATAAATAATGCGACAAAGTAGCAAGATGCGGAGAATAATAATAGTAATACTATACCAAAACTTTGTCTTCGTCCTCCAAGAAATGATCTTCAATGCACTGAAAAACGCAGGGTTGACCCGAGCGTAATGAAAAGACAAAAAATCGAGTCAAGGCTAAAATACTCTTACATAAGTCAAATCGATATCGAAAATAATATGAGTGTCATGGTGTCAGATATGTTTATGGGATCTACATCTTATATCCAGTGTATAACGTGAGCGCAATAACTTAAGAGATGTTATGGGATTTTCCATCTCCTAAGGATCTATGAAACCATTTATATATAATAGTATACGCTATAGTAGGTAATGTCTATTAGTAAAATAAATACCAAAATAGCATTAAGGTTTTACATTGATCCACCTTAACACGTTTTCATAGCATGTAGTCTATGCAGGTCCTGTAACACAACCAGTAACATAGGTAGCTAGTGAGTCCCCTATAGGTACAATACTAAACCAAAGTTGTAATGTGCTCGTATAAAGATAAGTATGACAAGGCACGTGAGGCAATGCCAAAGGTAGGATTCTACCAGTTTACCCTTTCTGACTGGTTGTAACCCATCCGTGGCCGATCGCGAGAATGAATCCAAACAAAAAGATGCACCCAACGAGTCAAAATCACAATAGTAACATGAGGGATCAACGTCGCTAGAGGTAGCAAACCTCAATGTCCAAACTAGGCTCATATTTTAGTTTTTTTTAATTATGACACAAGTGTCAAGGCTATCCATCATCGTTCTCTTAATTCATTTTAGTAAACGTTTACTAATTCAACCGCTACATTCTGGATATCACCCACCTCGTACACGGTTGTCAAGGTGGTTCCAATATTGACAGGGAGTATGCAAATAGGAGGCTCCGATCTCTTTAACAACCAAATGTCATTTCACACACCGGTTGGTACTTTTATATTTTCAAAAAAATTCGTATAAGATATCAAAATATCGTATTTGCTTCAAAATCGATTTCATTTCGAAACACAGTATTTACTTCAAAAATCAAATCCATTTCAAAATCATCATATTTACTCAAAATATATCATTTCATTCCAATATCTCGATTTTGCTTCCAAAATTGTTTCGAACTTCAATTTAGGTTATAACTTCATTTTAACCCATTTCGCATTTAAATCCAAGATTTAAATATAAAAATTCCACCTTTTGATTAGTTTGAATTTTTAGAAAATAGTTTGAATATGTATAAAATAGCTTAAATAGTTAAAATCGTTTAATAGAAAATAGTTTGAGTATTGAAATGGTTTATATAGTAAATAGATTGAAGAAAAAAATAATTTGAGTATTTAAAAAAAGGTAGATTTTAAACAGTTTATACTAAAATAATTAATTTGAAAATAGTTTCAAAGTCAAACTGATCCAATTCCAAATTTTCCAATCCAAATCAAATTCAATTTCCATTTCCATTTCCATATAATCGATCCAATTCTGATTTCAAGTCGAATTTTACTTCGACTCCAATTTCAATTCAAATAAATTTAATTTCGATTTCGAATTAATTCAATCTTTCTTTCAATTCCAATTGATTTCAATTTCAATTCCAACTTGAATAAATTTCAATTCAATTCCAATTTAATTTCAATTTCAATTTCAATTCTAAATTAATTTCAACTTCAACTCCAAATTAATTTCAATTTCAATTCTAAATTACTTTCAATTTCAAATGTTCGATCCAATGATTTAATTTCACCTCAATTCTCAAATTTAAACCATTTCGATTCATATCAATTTCGCGTCCGATTTTTAAAATGTCGATTCAAAACACTTAAATCAAATTAAATCCAAATCTTCAAATATAATTCAATTCTGAGCTCAATTTTGAGATATCATTTTATATTACTTTTACTTAGCAATATTCAAAGTTCGAATAAAAGTCCAATCTTTTAAAACAAATCATTTCTTAAATTCAATCCATATTTTGATTATAACATCAAAATCTCAACTTCGATTACTTAGACAAATCCTGTTACCAAATTTAAAATTCAACATTCCAAGCTCAATTTTGAAAATAATTCGATTTCCATAAATTCAATTTTTACTTCTTGAAATCAAATCATTTAAATAATTTCAAATCAAAATTTTTAAAATCATTTAGTTTAACCAATCCGGTGTCCGTTTATAATTTTCTATCATATGACCAAGTGAATCGGTTATTTCAATTTTAATTCAGGGATGGATATATATCATTTCAACTCAAAATGATGTCATAGGTATATATCATTTCAACTTGTTTCTTAATTTATTCGAAATAATTCAAATAATAATTATATACTGCCAAATGATATTCAGGGTGATAACCGGATATATATGTATAATAAATAAATATCCAACCATCCAATATATCAACCAATAGCATTCAATTTCAATCAACATACAAATCAGCCAATAATTCACAACAGTTACATCGTCACCAATATCGGGTATTTTACTGGCAAAAAAATTTCATTTTCAAATTTAACTGTCAATTTAAATCCAATCCTTATCAATTCAATTCTTATATCAATCTAATGTCGATTAATTTACCAAACATTAGTCAATGCAATTAAATTACTTCACGATGTCAATTTAACTAACATAAAAATTTATTTAGTCAATTGTGAGCATATAAAACCTACCCTTTCATTTGAAATTGAAAATATTTCCAACATCAAATAAATTTCAAATCAACTCCATAATGTAGCCTTCGTCGATACGATTCCAACGCCACATGTTTCTCCCGAATCGAACCTCGTATGCAAGAGTTACGATTTAAATTAATACAACAATATAATTTAAAACATAATTAACAATATAATTACCTATTTATATTATTAATCACTGTTCCTCATCCCTCACGCACCTCGATTCCCTGTAAACCCGTCGCACGCGACCAGACTTCACAACGCACCCTCCAAATGTCGACGGGACGACGATCGATGACCACTAGCCTGGAGCCTTAGCCGAGCTCCACCTCAATCCCAAACGCCACGAAATCCGGTGCCTCGTAGTTTGAGATCGAGCCCTAAACCCGATGCCGCTTCTCCTCTAAATTGCCGTTGACACGCCATGCTAATCCCCATCATCGCCGTATGGATGTGGAGAGGAGAACGAGACCGAACTCTTTCGTTTAGGAACCATCGAAGTTCATTGAGTGGATTGACAGAAAAAGATGGGAGAGGAAGGAGAAGCATTGGCCGTTAGAAAATAATAGGTGGCGGCCATAGATAATAGCGTTTCAGAAATAATTTAATAATAAATTTTCTCATTTTGCTTGCAGCATTTACATAGTTAGGTCCAAAACAACCCTAATTCTAATCGAAGCGTGCCGCCTGGCATTTATAATATTTTACCCCCATTTCGAAACACAATGAAACTGATTCCGAGGCCTAATTCGATCGTATGTGGAAAATAGCTTTTCAAAATCGATTAATTTTAGTTGAATTCCTTAAAATGATTTCTACACGTTTCAAGCTCGCACAGCCAAATGACAAGTCTGATCGCTACAGAACTTGAAATCCTACAACAACTCACTATTACGGATCTAATGAAACTGGTTTTATTGAAATCCAAGACAGGAGAAAAAGTGGATGTTTTGACTCGTCAATTATAATATAAAATTTTCAATTTTTGAATCATTCACTTTTAAATCCAATTTTAAATTTTAACCATCTTCATTCATTTGTAAATAAAATTTAAATCAATTTTTGATACCATTTTCTTTCACATTAAATCTAGAGTTCAATTATTTACAAAATTGCAATATTAAATTTAAAAAATTAATTATCAAATAAATCACATAAATAATCATAAATTTCAATTGAATTTGGGTTTTTAACCATTATTTTATTTCTAATCATTTTTTCCAATAACCACACTAAATTTAATTATTTAAAATATATAAAAATATGGGTCGTTGTGTTCTTCCCCACTCAAAACTTTTCGTCCTCAAAACGGCATTAAGTAAAAAAAATTAACATACAATATATTTTATTCAAAATAATCAACTTAAAGAACTTTAAAAGATTATTTATAAAACCAAACTACAGGTTTCTACTACACCACTCCGATCGGCTTACGGAATTTACAAGTTAGTTATCAAAACAAGTTATAAAATTATTAAAACTTCAAAAAAATTCTAACTCTCAGTTACGAAAAATTTCAATAGAATCCCCTTTATGTACTCGATCGAAAAAAATTACAATACAATATATAACACAAATATACCCGATATATATCAAATATACATCTCATCTCAATGATGAAGCACTCTGAAGGGAAATAAAATGAAATTGTAGTACGTAATCTGAGATACGTACCTTGTTATTAATAACACGAGCAAGTTCGCTCATATTAAGCAAGCAAAAGCAAAATACGTGCAAGCGAGCTCCAAAAACTAGCATACGCCCTTCCGTACCTACTAAATACTCAAAAATAGGTGAAAATACGTATATGGAACGAGAAATCAATATATAACATAACTATACAACAGTTATATAAGCAAACACAGCCATGCAATAAAAGAAAAATCTATACATCCATATTCATACAAGTTTTATTCATAACCACACTATTATGCAATGTCAACATTTCCATTCATACACTTCAATTCCATTAACATTCATTTCATTAACATTTTAATTGACTCAGTTTCAATTAATTTACATTCACATCCAATTTATTTGCACTCACCTTATTTACTTCCTAATTGATTAACATTCACCAATTAATATCATTTCATTAACCATATAATGGATTTATATTCAATTCGTTTGCTCTTAATTGATTTACATTCAACTAATTTGGTTTTAATTTATTTTTATTCAATCAATCAAATTCATTACATTAACATTTTTCTGATTATAATTCAACGTATTTACAATTAATAGATTTACTTTCAGTTGATTAATATTTATTTTAATGACAATCATTTTTGTTTATCATCCAATGAATTTTCATCCCATTCATTTGTATTCATTTATTCCTAGCATATCTCATCCAATACAATTTACTCAAGCAACCTTTCTAAAAATTTACTTAAGTTTAATTTAAGCAATTTATGCTATACAACTCATTTTTATTATTACTTCATAATTTAATTTATTTCATCAACAACATTTCAAACCATATTCAATTTACTAAATTACTTCATCGGTTTATTCGATTAATTTTTTCATTAATAATAAAATAAATCATTTTATAACTCAAGTTCATTATTAATTTTACTTTAGTTCAATTACTTCCATACTTTCTTACTTACATTCAATTCATCTCACAACTTAAGTTCATCTTTATTCCAATTTAAATTCGACTTTATTTAACTCATTTCATCCATTCTTTTCATTTACCCATGTCAAGTATTTATTTCATTTTATTATTTTATCTAATTCATTTCAAATACATTTCATTTTTATTTAATCTTTAATGAGTTAAACTATGTATTTATTTACATTATTTCGCTAACCTAATTTTTTAACATTCTTAAATTAGTTCTCATATCTCAAATTAAAATTTTCCTTTTTGTTTGCTAAACTAAAATGTGCAACCATTTTAAAATTTAATTTTACTTTCCGGTTCAAATTTATAAGTTATAAACTTATTTCTTAAATATAATAATTTCAATTCATAAGTTCAAAAAATTTCATATGTTAATCAAATCATATTTAGAATATTTTTTCACAATCAAAATTTTTATAATCGGAAACAAATTTCTTTTGGTAGCAATTCTCACTTAGAAACTCGAAAATAAGTACAGGCGATGCTGTAGTCATCTCCAGAACTATTTCCAGCGACTAATGCAAGTTCAAAGCTTTATTTCTTCCAAAAATTCTTTCAAAATATATTTATAATCAAAACGCTTTCAAGTGATATTATTATTAATTTTGAAGGCTTTGAAAACAAAAATTTAAAATTCTAAGCTTTTTAAATCCTTCCTATTTATAAGCTATATTATAAATATACTTATATAATTACATTATCTTATTATGAAAATATTCCATTAATTTACAACTTGTTATTCCAAACAATTTTTATTTTAATTAGATTTTAATTAGATTTAATTATCAAATGTTTCATAAAATAAAATTCATCAAGTGTTCGTTTATTACTAATTCAACCAATAATCGATGATAACTAAATATTATCATTGCCTAACAGCTAAAATTCATTACTAATTAATGTTTTACATATATATAATATAATTTAGGTAAAATTATTTCATTTACCTGATTTTAAAATATATTATGTCGACTTAACTCGTTTAAGTGTTTAGAAATCCCTATCGATAACATGGCGTCCCACGCATCGACCAGAATTCATAAACAACTCAACGATTATAACACTAAAAAGTACGCTCTCTCATATATATACACGCTCAAACAGACTTATTCTAGGGTATTACTACCCTATCTCTAATGAGTCAAACCACCACAAAGCCAAGGTTATCACTAAACCTTGCTTTGATACCAACTATGACAACCCATATTTCGAAAGGTTTAAATCGACAATAATCCACACATGTCCAACTTAAATAATCCAAAACGTAGATAACCAATGGGGATAATTAATAAAAATAAGGAAAGAAGAAGAAAACAAACACGGAATCTCATGGTGGAATGACAAAATATAATAGTCAAATAAAAAGTTCATAAAGCTGTCTGCTATACAGTTGCTTATAATCTATACAATATCTATCAGAGTTATATATATACATCAGGGATAAATAAATAATGTGGTAGAGTAGCATGATGCAGAGAATAATGATAGTTATAATATACCAAAACTTTATCTTCGCCCTCGAGGAAATGATCCTCAATGTATTGAAAAACTCAGGGCTGGTTCGAGTGTAATGAAAAAACAAAATACTCGAGTGAGGACTAAAATACTCATATATAAGTCAAATTGGTATTGCAAATAATATGAGTGTCATGGTGTCAGAGATGTTTACATAATTTTACATCTCCTATCCAGTGTATAACGTGCATGCAGTAACTTAAGGGATGTTACGGGATTTTTCATCTTATGAGGATCCATTAAATTATTTATAAATAATATTATACGCTATAGTAGGTAATGTCTATAAGTAAAATAAATATCAAAATAGTGTTAAGGCTTTACATTAATCTAACCTTAACATATTTTTATAGCATGTAGTCTAGAGGTCCTGTAACACAACCAGTAACATCGATAGCCAGTGAGTCCCCTATAGGTACAATATTAAACCAAAGTTGTAATGTGCTCATATAAGGATAAGTATAACAAGGCACAAGAGGTAATTCCCAAAGTAGGATTCTACCAGTTTACCTTTTCTGGCTGATCGTAACCTATCTGTGGTCGAACCTAACAATCAATCCAAACAAAAAGGTGCACCCATCGAGTCAAAATCACACTAGTAATACGAGGGATCAACGTCGCTAAAGGTAGCTAACCTCAATGGCTAGTAGGCTCCTGTGTTAGTCATATTACTATGACATAAGTGTCAATGCTATCCATCATCGTTCTCTTACTTTCTAGTAAACGTTCGCTAATTCAACCACTACATTCTGGATATCATCCACCCCATACATGGTTGTCAAGTTTGTTCCAATATTGACAGAGAGTATGCCAATAAGAGTCCTCGGTTTCTTTAACAACCAAACGTCATTTTACACACGGGTTGATACTTTTATATTTCGAAAACAATTTGTATTTGATACAAAAATATCATATTTGCTTCAAAATCAATTTTATTTCAAAATCAATTTTATTTCAAAAAACAGTATTTGCTTCAAAAATCAAATCCACTTCGAAATCATCATATTTACTCAAAATATATCTTTATTTCAATATCTCGATTTCGCTTCCAAATTGTTTTCGAACTTCAATTAGGTTATAACTTCATTTTAAACTATGTCGCATATAAATCCAAGATTAAAATATAAACAGTCCACTTTAAGACCGGTTTGAACTTTTAGAAAATAGTTTGAATAATTTCAAATAACTTAAATAATTAAAATAGTTTAATAGAAAATAGTTTGAGTATTGAAATGGTTTATATAGTAAATAGTTTGAAAAATCAAAATAATTTGAATATTTAGAAAAAAGATACATTTTAAACAATTTATGCTAAAATAATTTAATTGAAAATAGTTTCAACGTCAAACTGATTCAATTCCGAATTTTCCAATCCAAATCAAATTCAATTTCCATTTCGATATAATCAATACAATTCCAATTTTAAGTCGAACCAATTTCAATTCAAATAAATTTAATTTCGATTAATTCAATTTCTCTTTCAGTTCCATTTGATTTCAATTCCAACTTGAATAAATTTTAATTCAATCCCAATTTAATTCAATTTCAATTTCAAATTAATTTAAATTTCAACTCCAAATTAATTTCAATTTCAAATGTCTGATTCAATGATTTAATTTCACCTCAATTCTCAAATTTAAACCATTTCGATTTATTTCAATTTCATGTTCGATTTTTAAAATATAGATTCAAAACACTAAAATTAAATTAACTTCCAATATTCAATTTAAAATCCAAATCTTCAAATAAAATTCAATTCCGAGCTCAATTTTGAGATATCATTTTATATTATTTTTACTTAGCAACATTCAAAGTTCGAATAAAAGTCCAATCTTTTAAAACAAATCAATTTCTGAAATTCAAACCAAATTTCGATTATAACTTTTAATTTTCAATTTCGATTATTTCAACAATTCCTATTATCAAATTTAAATTTCAACATTTCGAGCTCAAGTTCAAAAATAACTTGACTTCCATAAATTCGATATTTACTTCCTAAAATCAAATCATTTAAATAATTTTAAATCAAATTTTTTTAAATCATCTAATTTAACCAATCTGGTGTCCGTATATAATTTTCTTTCCTGTGGCCAAGCGAATCACTTATTTCAATTTTAATTCAAGTATGGATATATATCATTTCAACTCAAAATGATGTCATAGGTATATATCATTTCAACATATTTCTTAATTTATTCAGAATAATTCAAATAACAATTATATACTTCCAAATGGTATTCAGGGTGATAATAGGATGTATATAAAATAAATAAACATCCAACCATCCAATATATCACCAATAGCATTCTATTTCAACCAACATCCAAATCTGCCAATAATTCACAACAATTACATTGTTATCAATATCGGATATTTTACTGGCAAATAAATTCCATTTTCAAATTTTGACTGTCAATTTAAATCCAATCCATATCAATTCAATTCTTATATCAATCTAATGTAATTCAATTTACCAAGCATCATTCAATGCAATTAAATTATTTCACGATGTTAATTTAACCAACATAAAATTTTATTTAGTCAATTATGAGCATATAAGACACTCACCTTTCATTTGAGACCGAAAATATTTCCAGCTTCAAATAAATTTCAAACCAACCCCATAATGTAGCCTTCGTCGATACGATTCCAACGCCACCTGTTTCGTTCGAATCAAACCTCGTATGAAAGAGTTATGATTTAAATCAATATAAGGATATAATTTAAAACATAATTTACAATATAATTACCTAATTATATTATTAATCACCGTTCCTCATCCCTCACACATCTCGATCCCCTGTAAACCCATCGCATGTGACCAGGCATCACGATGCTTGCTCCAAACGTCGACCGGACGACAATCGACGACCACTAGCCTAGAGCCTTAGTCGAGCTTCACCTCTATCCCAAATGCCACAAACTCCGGTGCCTCATAGTTCGAGATCGAGCCCTAAACCCACCGCCACTTCTCCTCCAAATTTACGTTGACATGCCACACTAATTCCTATCATCGTTGTATGGATGTGTAGAGGAGAACGAGACCGAACTCTTTCGTTTTGGAACCATTGAAGTTCATTGAGTGGATTGACATAAAAAGTGGGGAGAGGGAGGAGAAGTATCAGCCGTTGGAATATAATAGGTGGTGGCCATAGATACTAGGGTTTTAGAAATAATTTAATAGTAAATTTTTCTCATTATATGTGTTGTATTTATATAGTTAGATCCAAAACAACACTAACTCCCATTGAATCGTGTCGCCTGGCGATCATAATTTTTTACCCCCATTCTGAACACAATGGAACTAGTTCTGAGGTCTAATTCGGTCATATGCAAATGATAGCTTTTCAAAATCGATTAATTTTAATCGAATTCATTAAATTGATTTTTATGCGTTTCAAGCTCGCACGGCCAAACAACAAGTCCGATCACTACAAAACTTGAAATCCTACAATAACTCACTATTACAGATCCGATGAAACTGGTTTCGTTGAAATCCAAGAAAGTGGCCAAAATGGCTATTTTTACTCGTCAATTAAAATATAACATTTTCAATTTTTTAATTATTCATTTTTATATCCAAATTTAAATGTTAACCATCTTCATTCACATTTAAATAAAATTTAAATCAATTTTTGATACCATTTTTAATCACATTAAATCTAGAATTCAATTATTTACAAAATTGGAATATTAAATTTAAACAATTTAATTATCAAATAAATAATCATAAATTTCAATTGAATTTGGGTTTTCAACCATTATTTTATTTCCAACCATTTTTATCCAATAACCACGTTAAATTTAATAATTTAAAATATTTAAAAATACGGGTCGTTGCAACTAAGCCCTGCACATTGGAATTTTAGACTAAATTAGCTAAGGGCTATAACTAATGTATAGAGCGCGTCCCCATACCAGTCTCATCTGGTATTCTAATATCTGACTCATTTACTTAGGGTCAACTACCCCATTAAATTTTCCTTAAAAACGTTTCTTTCAAATTGATTTAACCCTTTAAATCATACTTAAATAAGGAAAACATATTCTATGCTTTACTCAAATCACTTTTCCATGTTATTTATACTTTACACAAAACATTGTTGATGAAAACATTCAAAACCTTTTTTAAAACCTTTAAACAATCTCTTTCGAAACCTTTGAAAGTAACCCTTTCGGTACAAGTAAACTACTTTACTTTATAACCTTACGCCAAAGGGCCAAAACACCTTTTGAAACCATTTACAATAGACCTTTCAAAAACATTGAAAGTATCCTTTCGAAAGCTTTATAAAACCTCAGACATCCTCTTTTCAAAACACTAAAAACATGCCATTCGAAAATATTGAAAACCCTCCATTTAAACACTAAGGTAAATCTTTCAAAAACATTAGGGAACCACCCCTTCGAAACCTTTATCATACATCTTTTGAATGCATTAAGTCCTTTACATAATTCAAACCTTTCGAAAGAATTGGGTTCAAGTAAAATATTTGGAACATAGTTTTGAAACCATTTAAAACCATTCCTTTCGAAGCCTTTGGGTGTAACTTTCAAAATCTAAAATGGGTCTCAAAAGAACTACATCAAAAGCAACTCTTTCAAAAGCAATTTCCTAAGTAAAAGAAGTAGATGGTGTCGAAATCAATCCCTTCGGAAGCATTGGAGAAGTGGCTCAGGGTTTAAAGCGAAAGAACCTTTTCGAAGGCACTGCTTCGAAAGATAGAATGCGATAGCTCGGTTTCTAACCCTTCGAAAGCATTTTCTTAAAACAAAGGCGGCAAACTCTTTCGAAACTTACATTAAAACAATTAACCAAGTCGAAAGCTATACCATTCGAAAGCATTCTTTTCGAAAGCAAAGCAAGCGGCATTTCCTTTTAAAAGCAAAACAAGGTATCGACCTCTTCGAAAGCCCTGTCTCGACTCTATACCTTTCGCATGTCTCCAATCCACTACGTAACAAATCGTGATACCATGTGTATTGGTTTCAAACTGGTTGGAGGCGGAAGTATGTAGTCGAAAGGTAGCTACCAAAAGTGGCGAAATAGCGAAACCTTTTAAAACGGATTTTTAACTTTAAAAATAATTTCTTTCCAACTAACTTCTTATTTGTCATCATATAATTGGTTGCCAGTTTTTATCAAAAGCTTTTCTAAAAGTGCTGCTGAATTTCAGAGATTAATAATTTAAAACATTTACAAATTGTCCCTTCTCCTTTTATAAACATATAAAACATTTAAGTCTCATATCTTAAATAATTTCGTATACGTATTAAAACACTTAGGAAAATTCTCCAAAATTCCCATAAATCATTTTTAATATGTTTTCTATCATGTTTAAATTTTTGACCCAACCCTAATATATAATAGCCATAATAAATTTTAAACCCAATTTAACTACTTTCTTCACTAAAAAATTCATAAAAAATCTACATTAGTTCAGAAAATTATGGAACTTGTAACCCATCTCTGGAATAATATTTTGACCTTATCTTAAAATCGTAAGGCATTTGGATGTCATTTGATAGGTTTTTCAAATCAAAACTTGCCATAAAAATCTATTTGAACAAACATAATTCATCAGCAATCATATATATATCTATTTATCATCCAAAACATGGCAATAAACTTTGTAAATCATATACGGATCTAAACTAGAACCGAAAATAAGAAAATATGAGATATAACTTATTATTCTCCTTTATCTTGTGATTAAGGAGTTGAGATTTGCTTCTTGAATGAATTTGATTAAGCTTCCTTCTTTAGATTCTTGCTTATCTTCCTTTAGATACTCCCTAATAATGGCAGACCTCTCTTATATTTTGATTTTGTTTATGGACATGTAAAATAAAAGTGCATGAGGATTTGGGGTATAAGAATATAATTTATTCCTATTTTGGCCTTATCTGTTTCCCTTATGTATTCCATTTGATTTTCCCTTAGTTCATTAGTTATTAGGCACAACTAACTTCTACTTATACGAATCTTAACTCCTTAACCATTTACATTATTACATTTAACTAATTAAATGTCCTAAATAATGTTAATCAAAATTAGGGTCATTACAGACTCTCCTCCTTAAGGAATTTCGTCTTTGAAATTACGATAGGGCACTCATCAAAATCAATCTTAAAGGTAAAACATACCATGAAACAAGTCAAGATAAGCATCTCAAATCATGCTCTGAGTTTCTTAAGTGCAGTCATTCTTGTAACGACCCGATATTTTCAACCATTCGCATCCGCACATGTCAGACTTGAATTGCTCAAAATACCACGTTGTAAATAAAATTTGGAAAATATCAGAATATACAGTAAATAAATAATCACAGATCACAAACACAGAGTATTTAATAATGCAGCAGAAGTAAAAGAGATAGTAGTTCATGAATCTACTATATATATAAGATACATAAGAGTTAAATAAGATACAACAGAAGAGTAACAAGATACATCAGGTATAAATCAGAATACATCACTGAAATCACTGGATACTGAATGCAAAATAATGGCTGGATCTTCAAGCAAAGCTCCAACTTCGAAGGTGAGTCTTGAATGCTAAATCACTCAGCCTGACTCGAGCGTAAAGCAAAACACAAAACACTCGAGTCAGGACATACATACTTATGAAATTTAATCAACTCAAGTGAACAGTAACAAAATGCATCAGTAACACAAAAGATGCTTGGCATCGCCCATCCTTTAAGGATCCGTTAAACTATTTACTATATCGTAATATTCGCTATTATAATAATGTCTAATAGTAAAATAAACTTACTTTATAATAGCGTCAAGGGGTTACCCATATAGCCCTTAACACGTAATAGTGCCAGTATACTACACAGTACCTGCATACCTCCAGATCGGGAGGCTACGAGAAGATACTCCATAGATACGACACAAATCAAACTCCTAGTAAAGCTCGCTATGGTAGGTGACATGGCACACAAGGCAATGCCAGGGTACATATACCAATTACGCACACGGGCAGGCGGTAACCTAGCAGCCACTACACCCACCTCAGAGCACACTCCCAAATCAAAATCGAAGATGGCCATCAAATCAATCACAAGTAAAAGTATAGTATCGAAGAAGTCTGTCCGACCGGATGAACTACCCCTTTTGGCCTGGGATCGCTCCTATTTTAGCCACCTTAAGCCAACACACGGGAGTTGGGTCCACGCAATATACCTCAATAACGTCACCACCATCCTACTTCATTCTGGAAACTCCACCACGTACACGGTTGTTAAAATGGTTTTCGGAGTTGGCAGAGAATATGACAACTTCTGATCCCTATCTCCATAACAACCAATCGTTATTATAACACTGTGGCAATTTCAAAATAGTTTATACTTCGAAACCAAAACCATTTTATTTCAAAACTATATTCATTTCAATACGATATCATTTCCATTTCAAACATATATTCACCTTTCAAAAATCATAATACTTTCAAAGTTATAACTCTTTTGAAATCAAAATACTTGAAATCATTACACTTTGAAAGTCATAACATTGCGAAATCATGGTACCTTCCTTTAATTCTTTCCATTTTACAAATTTATTCAATTACCCCAAATTTTCAAATTTCCAATTTAATTGAATTCAAACGATCAATTCAGTTTTCCAAAAACCATTTCAAATCTTATCAATTTCAAATATAGATTTGATCCACAAAATAAACTATTCAATCTTTAGTATATTTCCAATCTTTAATATCCCATGTTTCAAAACTAAATTTTATAATTTCATATATCTCAAATTTAACTTCATTATTACTTAGTTTTGCAATCTTCATTTCATAAATCCAATATCATTTAAATAAACTTAAATTACAAGAAAACCAAATATCCTTTCATACTAATATAAAATTCAAATATTCATTTATCGAATAAGTCGAATAAATCATTATTTGAATTCAAAATCAAATATTCAATTTAAATACCTTTTAAAAATCAAATATGTCATTCAGTTATTATTTCAAATATCATTACAAAACACATTCAAAATTCCATTCAAAGATTCGTTTATCTCATTACATTTCATTCCATTTAACACATAACCAAGTAAACCTTATTTAAATTCAAATTCAATTTAAATTCCTTAAAAGTTCAAATTTAAATATTAAAATATATATTCAAAACTCCTTAAATTTCATAAATAATCAATTCCAAAAGTTAAATCATTTAACACTTTAAAATATAACTCAAATAGTGTTAAAATCTATAATATTTCAAAACATTGTCAAATTATAGCAACGACAGCATTTACAAAGTGCTACAGCAGGTATTTAGTTTCCAAAAAAGTTCAGTTCAGGAACAACAGCATTTATAAAATGTCGTAATAGATATTTAGTTATTTCAAACATAGTCAAATTCCAAAACAACAGCACTTAAAAAAATGCTTCATTAGTATTTAGTTATTTCGGAGTTTAGTTAAATTCAAAAACGATAGCACTTAACAAATGTCATCGTAAAACCACAGCATTTTTGGAAATGCTATCAATAAAATTCCAGATTTTATTATAACTTTTCAAAAACATTGAAACTTCAATTTTTGTTATTTTAAACTTATAAATCATATTTTTAGGCTTCAAAATTTCACATTTAAATAGTTTTAACATATGATTTATCACATCAAAATTTTTATAATTAAATATCCAATCTAAAACTCAATTCATTTGTTAAGTCAAAATCTCACTGCTTTCTTAACTTTTAATTTAACAAACTTAAAATTTTACTTCAAATATCATTTCAAAACTTTAATTTTATTTTCATTATTTACTTACATTTTTAAAAATAAAATTTAAAGTCAAAATTACATTTACTTCAAATTTACATACTTAAATTCAATTCAAATATTTAACTTTCTTAAAATATAAGAAAAATGTTTAAATCATATTTTCATACTTTAAAATACATATTTATATAAAAAATCATTTAAAATAAGCCACGGGGTCTGTATATAATTTTCTATCCTAGGTCAAGTGATATGGATATGTATCATTTCAATCCGCAATTTAAAAAGAAAACCCGGGTTCTATCATTTCAAACCCGCAATCCCAAGTCAAATAAAATACAATAAAAATCACTTGAGCCTATCATTTCAGCTCATAATGATTTTTTTCTATTCTAATGCCCGTTTGGGTATGTATAATTTCAACCCATAGTGATTTTATTCTAACAGGGAACTTGCAGTGTGAACATATGCATAAACAATTATACAAACATGTCAATGTCACAATATACTGTCATATATCATATGTTAGGTGATAATTAACAAAGTTAACATTGTAATAACATGAAATAACATATCATATAATCATCATTAACTTGCATAAACATTTTAATTACTAATCACTTGTCATCCATTTACCATTTCATAAGTAATAATTTTAGAGTGAGAAGGACTCGTCTTTTTCCAAAGCTAGACACCAAAACAACACACAAGAATGATTCCAAAGGCATGACAAGCACGACTAGATTTGAATGGATGGAGAGCCTTGATATTGATCTTGCATATAACAATTAAAACAAAGTAATATAAATATATATATTCAACACAAACTTCATTGAAACAAAATGGAAACTAGAATAAACAAAGAGACAAATGGCTTAACCATGCTTTAACACAAAAGTGCTTGATCTTGATGGAATATAGGCTCGGCCATGCTCATTGTTTTTTCTCGGCCATGGTTCTAATTTGAGGAACAAGGCTAGCAAGAAGGTGGAAGATTTTGGAATTACAACATGGAATACAAAGGGTCATAGGCCATGAAGTGGAGTTTGATGCAACATAGGCTTGGCCTAGAGTCATGTTTGGGCTCGGCCATGCCACTAAGGTCAGGTCAGAGGCTGATGGTGATAGCTAGAGGTCATGGCAGCAAGTGCTGGTGGTGTTAGAGGTGGTGGCCAAGGTTAAACATGAAGGTGATGGGAATACATGGCTTGGCTAGGCATTGTTTGGAGTTTTTGCAAAGTTTTTGTGGTGGTTGCTCTACATGGTGGTCACGGCCAGATCTGGACAAAGGAGAGGGGTGGTTGGCCATGGATGATGAGGGGAAGGAGATGGTGGTGGTAGTCGGTGGAGGTGATGATGTGCGTGGCCGAGCAAACTAGAGAAGAGCATGGCAAAAATCAAAGCAAAATGAGGAAGAAAAGTAGAAAAATGGAAGCCATTACTCACAAAATTTTTCACAAATGAGAATAGCCGTGAGAATGAAGTGAATGAGAAGTTTTTCACGTGAAAAATAAATAAAATACACGACTATAGAAAAATAAATGGATGGGCAAAGCAAATGAAGAGACAAGAAAAGGAAAGGTCACAAGATTAAAAGCTTTTGTCTCTTCGAATTTCCAATTCTTTTAATTCAATATAAACAAATAAAAATTAAGTAAATAAAATAAAAAGTGAAATCAAAATAAAGTAAGTGGAAATAAATAAATAAATTTAGGAAAAATAGAAAATAATTAAAGAAAATACTTTATTTAATTGAAACTAAAATTAAAAATTGTAAACAAAATACAACTAACATTGGAAAATTTCAACTATACTTTTAAAATGTTTTAAAATAAGATATATATATATACACACACACACATAACATGTCATGTTACACATGTAAACATAAATTAGAACATGTCATGACAAACAAAAATATTATTTATATAAACTAAAATAAACAATTTTGTTAAATAAAACAATTTACATACAATGGTTTGAAAAGCATAACTTTCACAATATTAATCGGATTTCAACGAACGAAAAGCAGTATACTTAAAATTTTATTTACTTTATACAAATAAGATAAATTTCAAAAGTTTAAATTTTAAATTTTTAAATTAAAAGTCAAAGTTTGACCATATCGATAAAAATTCACATTTCTGAAAAATATTCTATTTATTTATGTTTGGAATTATAATTCACATACAAATCAAAATTTATATTTAAAATAACAAAATTTATCCATTTTAATAAATAAAATAAAGCTTTTAAATCAGAAATTCAATTAAAATAATCAAAATATACAACTAAAATAATCACAAAATACAGGGTTGTTACATTCTCCCCCACTCAAAACTTTTCGTCCTCGAAAAGGAATGAGGTACGAGAAAACATAGAAAAAGATAGAATGAAATAGGATTAAGACAAGATGATAAGAAGATTGAAATTATACCTGATAACTGTTGTTATAAGTAAGTTTAACAAGATGAGGATGATCTTCCCAAGATCCTTCAGAATCAAGAACACAAGCACGAAAAAAAGATCCTCTAGAATCCGATTCACCCTTTCCGCTTGGCCGACGGTCTATGGATGGCAAGCAGTGCTCAGATTCAAAATGAGTACCAAAGATTATAGAAAGATTTCTAAACAGACTGGTATAAGCAATAGCCTCCCCATTCTGTAGCAAGATAAGGGAAATAAGGACAGCCAAAAGATAGTTTGAAAAACAAAATATGATGATAAATTTGAAACCATGAAAATTTCAACTTAAATTGAAAATTAATTTTACATAAGTTAAATAAATCTTAACTATCTCTAATTTCATTATCTTATCATCCAATTATCTTAAATAAACAATCTCTAAAATCATGGATTCGAAAAAATCATCATTTATTATACTCATATTGTACTCAATAAATTTAATTCTTCTTTATTCCTAATTAAAATTAAATTTATTCCTCTCAATATATTTTATCACCTATGTTAAATATATTTATACTTATTATAACTGCTTCAAATTTATTCTTAGTTCTTTTAACATCATTTCATATTGTTAATTATTCCATTACCCCCTTTTTTCTTCTCTATTTACCACTGTAATCTTTTTATAACTAAAATTTAAGTGTATAAAATTTATTATAACCACTCAAATTTTATTTATAAAATCCTTTTTATGTTGTATATTATCCAGTTACATATTCAACTTCTGTATAATTTAGGTAAGTTACATTGGAATGAAATTGTGTATTATACAAATAAAACTTTCTAATTTAATCATTTCAAGCTCGAATATTTATCCCAATCTTGAAATTATACTTGAAATTATCCTTCAGGATAAAATTTAGGAATTAAAATTCCGATAAATTCCAAACTATTTAGAGATAAATAAATGCACATATACTATATATATATCCACTCAAATTTAAATCATATATCAGCATATGTTATAAATCCAGTCTTATTTTAGAAATTCAAATCAATTAAATTCCCCAAAACAAAACTGTAGCAAGACTATAGAATGGTCTCTTAACTTCGAAACTCGAAAATGAATGTCGATGATGCTGCAGTCATCACCGAAGTTATTTTCCAGCGACAAAGAGAAGAGCACTAGTTTTAAACTTTAAAATTCTTTGGAAACAAATTTCTATTCGAAAATACTTTAAATAATATATCCTTTAAAACTTTAAACACAAGGTTTGAAATCCATCGGAAATTAAATTCTCAAATTCTTATTTTAAATTCATTTTAAATTTCCAAATAAATTTATAACCATATTTATAGTTCAAATATTTATATATGAAACAAGAGATAACGATACATAGAAAATCAAATATTATTTCTTAACAAACAATTCAATAAAATTCAGAAAAAGATTTATAATATAGTTACATAATTTATTTCATTACTAAATTTGAAAAAACATATTGTGTCAGTTTGCTCTGTTCAAGTGTTTTGGAAATCTTATCGATAACGTTGATCAGACAAATCAATCGGAAACCCAAATCAACATCAACAACTCAAACATACAATATATAAAACATTTTAAATATTAGTTTACAAATACACTTCAAGAATGATTTGAAGATAAGTTGGAAACAAAGACGAGATGATTAAATAACAGAATAGGAAGATGGATAAGCTTGTTTAAATTGCGAGCAACCTTAACCGGGTCAACCATGACTTAAAGAATAAGATTGATGTGGATTTCTAGGGTAAATCTACATTCGGTCTCAAGAGATAGAGTTCGGAATTATAAGAGATACTAGCATCTAAATCGAGGATATAAAAATCTCCGGTGAATCGATGCTGTTGTAAAGGAGTTTCATCCCTTTTATAAGTCAATTTGAGATTGGCGGGACTGCCAACTCATTATAAAGATCATTCGAAGTGGAGTTATGGGATACTCCATAATCAAAAGAAGCCGAATAGTGAAGGTCAAGAATAGATTTTGGAACCGCAAGGAACGTTCCAAAATTGAAAGGAAATTCGAATCGAAGAGGAAGAGATTCAAACTCGAACGAAAGTGATTTTGTAAATAAATTTACTATATACGCTAAGTTTGCCTAGAGCCAATGCTTTTATACCAATTGTAACGACCCGATATTTTCAACCATTCGCATCTGCATGTGTCGGACATGAATTGCTCAAAATACCATGTTGTAAATAAAATTTGGAAAATTTCAGAATATACAGTAAATAAATAATCATAGATCACAAACACAGAGTATTTAATAATGCAGCAGAAGTAAAAGAGATAGTAGTTCATGAAGCTATTATATATAAAAGATACATCAGAGTTAAATAAGATACAACAGAAGAGTAACAAGATACATCCGGTACAAATCAGAATACATCACTGAAATCACTGAATACTGAAAGAAAAATAGATGGCTGGATCTTCAAGCAAAGCTCCAACTTCGGAGGTGAGTCTTGAATGCTAAATCACTCAATCTGACTCGAGCGTAAAGCAAAACACAAAACACTCGAGTCGGGACATACATACTTATGAACTGTAAATCAACTCAAGTGAACAGTAACAAAATGCATCAGTAACTCAAAGGATGCTTGGGATCATCCATCCTTTAAGGATCCGTTAAACTATTTACTATGTAGTAATATTCGCTATTATAATAATATCTAATAGTAAAATAAACCTAGTATAAAATAGCGTCAATGGGTTACCCATATAGCCCTTAACACGTAATAGTGCCAGTAGACTACATAGTACCTGCATACCTCCAGATCGGGAGGCTACGAGAAGATACTCCATAGGTACGACACAAATCAAACCCGTAGTAAAGCTCGCTATAGTAGGTGACACGGCACACAAGGCAATGCTAGGGTAGATATACCAATTACGCACATGGACTGGCGGTAAGTAGCAGCCACTACGCCCACCTCGGAACACACTCCCAAATCAAAATCGAAGATGGCCATCAAATCAATCACAAGTAAGAGTACAGTATCGAAGAAGTGTGTCCGACCAGAGGAGCTACCCCTTTTCGTCCGAGATCGCTCCTATTTTAGCCACCTTAAGCCAACTCACGGCAGTCGGGTCCACGTAATATACCTCAAGTACGTCGCCACCATCCTACTTCATTCTGGAAACTCCACCGCATACACGGTTGTTAAAGTGGTTTCTGGAGTTGGCAGAGAGTATGACAACTTCTGATCCCGGTCTCTTTAACAACCAACCGTTATGATAACATCGTGGCCATTTCAAAATATTTTATACTTCAAAAAATCAAATCATTTCATTTCAAAACTATATTCCTTTCAAAATAGTTTATATTCGAAACCAAAACCATTTTATTTCAAAACTATATTCATTTCAATATGATATCATTTCCATTTCAAACATATATTCATCTTTCAAAAATAATAATGTTTTCAAAGTCATAACTCTTTCGAAACCAAAATACTTGAAATCATTACATTTTGAAAGCTATAACATTTCGAAATCATACACTTGAAATCACGGTACCTTCCTTTAATTCTTTACATTTTACAAATTTATTCAATTAACCCAAATTTTCAAATTTCCAATTTAATTCAATTCAACCATCAGTTTCAATTCAATTCAGTTTCCTAACAAACCATTTCAAATCTTATTAATTTCAAATATAGATTTGATCCACAAAATAAACTATTAAATCTTTAGTATATTTCCAAGCTTCAATATCCCACATTTCAAAACCAAATTTTATAATTTCATATATCTCAAATTTAACTTCAATATTACTTAGTTTTTCAAGTTCATTTCATAAATCCAATATCATTTAAATAAACTCAAATTACAAGTAAACCATATATCCTTTCATACTAATATAACTTCAAATATTCATTTATCGAATAAATCATTATTTGAATCCAAAATCAAAAATTCAAATTTAAATACCTTTTCAAAAATCAATTATGTCATTCATTTAGTATTTCAAATATCATTACGAAACACATTTCAAAAATTCATTTATTTCGTTACATTTCATTCCATAACACATAACCAAGTAAACCTTATTTAAATTCAAATTCAATTTAAATTCCTTAAAAAATCAAATTTAAATATTAAAATATATATTCAAAACTCTTTAAATTTCACAAATAATCAATTCCAAAATTTAAATCATTTAACTTTTTAAAATATAACTCAAATAGTTTAAAATCTATAATATTTCAAAACATTGTCAAATTATAGCGACGACAAATTTACAAAGTGCTACAGTAGGTATTTAGTTTCCAAAATAGTTCAGTTCAGGAACAACAGCATTTATAAAATTCCATAATAGA
Organism: Allium cepa; assembly: GCA_030765085.1. Classification (NCBI taxonomy): domain Eukaryota; kingdom Viridiplantae; phylum Streptophyta; class Magnoliopsida; order Asparagales; family Amaryllidaceae; genus Allium; species Allium cepa. The sequence continues at coordinate 623,731,547 of CM060941.1, forward strand.
TATTTAGTTATTTCAAACATAGTTAAATTCAAAAACAACGGCACTTAAAAAAATGTTGTCATAAGTATTATTTCAGAGTTTAGTTAAATTCAGAAATGATAGCACTTAACAAATGTCATCGTAAAACCACAGCATTTTTGGAAATGCTATCAATAAAATTCCAGATTATATTATAAATTTTCAGAAACATTAAAACTTCAATTTTTTCTATTTTAAACTTATAAATCATATTTTTAGGAATCAAAATTTCACATTTAAATAGTTTTAACATATGATCTATCACAACAAAAATTTTATAATTAAATATTCAATCTAAAACTCAATTCATTTGTTAAGTCAAGCTTTCTTAACTTTTTAATTTAACAATTAACATTTTACTTCATATATCATTTCAAAACTTTAAATTTTATTTCCAATATTCACTTACATTTTAAAAAAATAAAATCAAAGTCAAAAAACACATTTACTTTAAATTTACATACTTAAATCCAATTCAAATATTTAACTTTCTTAAAGTATAAGAAAATTATTTAAATCTTAATTTCATACTTTAAAATACATATTTATATAAAAAATCATTTAAAATATACCACGGGGTCTGTATATAATTTTCTATCCTAGGTCAAGTGATACAGATATGTATCATTTCAATCCGTAATTTAAAAAGAAAACCTGAGTTCTATCATTTCAAACCCGCAATCCAAAGTCAAATAAAATACAATAAAAATCACTTGAGCCTATCATTTCAGCTCATAATGATCTTTCCCTAATCTAATGTCCATTCGGGTATGTATCATTTCAATCCATAGTGATTCTATTCTAACAGGGAACTTGCAGTGTGAACATATGCATAACAATATAAACAATTATACTAACATGTCACTATCACAATATACTGTCATATATCATATGTCAGGTGATAATTAACAAAGTTAACAAGGTAATAACATGAAATAACATATCATATAATCATCGTTAACTTGCATAAATTTTTAATTACTAATCGGTTGTCATCAATTTACCATTTCATAAGTAATAATGTCAGAATGAGAAGGACTCACCTTTTTTCAAAGCTAGAGACCAAAACAACACACAATAACGATTCCAAAGGCACGATAAGCACTATTAGATTTGAATGGATGGAGAGCCTTGATATTGATCTTGTATACAACAATTAAAACAAAGTAATATAAATATATATATGCAACACAAACTTCATTGAAACAAAATGGAAACTAGAATAAACAAAGAGACAAATGGCTTAACCATGCTTTAACACAAAAGTGCTTGATCTTGATGGAACATAGGCTCAGCCATGGTCATTATTTTTGCTCGGCCATGGTTCTAATTTAAGGAACAAGGCTTGGGTATGGGTCAATATAGGCACGGCTAGCAAGAAGGTGGAAGGTTTTGGAGTTACGACATGGAATACAAAGGGTCATAGGCCATGAAGTGGAGTTTGGTGCAACATAGGCTCGGCCTAGGGTCATGTTTAGGCTCGTCCATGCCACTACAGGTCAGATCAGAGGCTGATGGTGATGGCTAGAGGTCGTGGCAGCAAGTGGTGGTGGTGTTAGAGGTGGTGGCCAAGGCTAAACATGAAGGTGATGGGAATACATGGCTTGCCTAGGCATTATTTGGAGTTTTTGCAAAGTTTTTGTGGTGGTTGATCTACATGGTGGTCACGCCCAGATCTGGACAGAGGAAAGGGGTGGTTGGCCATGGATGATGAGGGGAAGGAGATGGTGGTGGTGGTCGGTGGAGGTGATGGTGTGCGTGGCCGAGCAAACTAGAGAAGAGCAAGGCAAAAATCAAAGCAAAATGAGGAAGAAAAGTAGAAAAATGGAAGCCATTACTCATAATTTTTTTTCACAAATGAGAATAGCCGTGAGAATGAAGGGGATGAGAAGTTTTTCACGTGAAAAAAAAATGAAATACAGGGCTATAGCAAAAGAAATGGATGGCCAAAGCAAATGAAGAGACAAGAAAAGGAAAGGTCACAAGATTAAAAGCATCTGTCTCTTCGAATTTCCAATTCTTTTAATTCAATATAAACAAATAAAAATTAAGTAAATTAAATAAAAAGTGAAAAAAAAATACAGTAGAAATGAAAATAAACAAATAATTGTGGAATTTAGGAAGGCAGCCCTATCATACTTTCATATTGTAAAGCGGGTCCCTGTCAAAGTTTCATTGTAAAGCGGGTCCCTGTTTTCTAGAAACAAAGAAAAATTATTGCTTATATGTCAGCAACTTTTATAAATAAGTGCTGATATTTCAGCAACTTTCCCTGTCAAAATTTTATTGTAAAGTGGGTCCCTGTTTTTTGGAAACGAAGAAAAATTATTGTTGAAACGTCAGCAACTTTTATAAATAAGTGCTGATATTTCAGCAACTTTCATACACTGTGTTTACAGTGTACATAAATGTTGCTGAAATGTCAGCAACTTTTATAAATAAGTGCTGATATTTCAGCAACTTTCATACACTATGTTCACAGTGTACAGAAAAGTTGAGGAAATGTCAGCAACTTTTATGAAAAGTTGCATCATGCTCTGCAATAATCGTGAATAAAAAACAGGGACCTAATTTACACTGAAATTTAGTGAAGGACTTTTCGTGAATTTTGAAACTTAATAAGGACCTGTGCCAAAAGTACCCTAAATAATTTTAGGAAAAATAGAAAATAATTAAAGAAAATGCTTTATTTAATTGAAACTAGAATTAAAAATTGTAAACAAAATACAACTAACATGGGAAAATTCCAACTATACTTTTAAAATGTTTTAAAATAAGATATATATACATAACATGTCATGTTACACATGTAAACATAAATTAGAAAATGACATGGCAAACAAAAATATTAGTTATATAAATTAAATAAATAATTTTGTTAAATAAAACAATTTACATACAATGGTTTGAAAAGCATAACTTTCACAATGTTAATCGGATTTCAACGAAACGAAAAGGAGTATAGTTAAAATTTTATTTACTTTCATGCAGAAAAGATAAATTTTAAAAGTTCAAATTTTAAAATTTTAAATTAAAAGTCAAAGTTTGACCATATTGACAAAAATTCACATTTCTGGAAAATATTCTATTTATTTATATTTGGAATTATAATTCACATACAAATCAAAATTTATATTTAAAATAACAAAATCTATCCATTTTAATGAATAAAATAAAGTTTTAAATTCGAAATTTAATTAAAATAATCAAAATATACAATTAAAATAATCACAAAATACAGGGTTGTTACATCTCCCGTCGTCACTCCACTGGACTTTGACTAATCTGACTCTCTTGTTCCTTAGCCTCTTCTCATCTCCCGCGACTATACGAATTGGCTTTCTAACTATAGTCAAATTTGGTTCTATTACTAAGTCCTCTAATGTAGTTGGTGCTATAATAATCTCCGGGTCTCAAATACACTTCCTTCGATGAGAAATATGAAAAACCTCACGGACTCCTGCTAAACTGTTCGAAAACTTTACTCTATATGCAAGTTCCCGATCCTTTCTACAATAGAAAATGGTCCAACGAATCTCGGTGCCAATTTCCCTGATTTCTCGAATCTGATTACATCTTTCATTGGTGATACTTTGATGAAAATATGATCTCCAACTGAGAATTCTATGTAACGACCCGTAAATTTTAACGGTTTTAATAATGTAATTAACTGAATTTTTGCTTGATAATAAATGATTATATTTAACAATAAAAATTTGACATTTAAAATGCGTTTGTTTAACGTGGCAAATGGCAAATTTTTATTGGGAAATATGAAAGTAAATTCTGTTGTGTAAATTTCAATTTAAAATCAATTAAAGCAGATGTAAAAAAAATATTTTCAAAATCTAAATATTTTATATAATAAAATTTTAAATCATTTTATGAGTGAGACATCATATTTCGTTTTGTCAAATTTGGACTGCTCTGGCACTGTTTATCTTATTTTTGGACAATTTAACATCAGTTTTGGCAGCAAAAATCCACTTTTGATAGGATGATCATATCGGTCATATCCGTGTACCATTCTATTCGCCTCGTCGTGTTAATCTTCGTAGTATATTTATTTGTGTGTTTCGGCATTCGGAGGATGGAGAAATCTGTGAAACGGTTAACCGTATCGGTACTATTTCGAGCCTTTTGAATTTTTGTGTCTATTCAACTTCCACTGTGTATTAAGCAATAACCATTAGCTGTTAAATAATTTCGAATTCAATACATGCCTTTTGTTATTCCCATTGTTTTGAATATAAACTGATTTGTTTCCTCTTCTTTCCCCGTTTCATTCTCTTACTTGAAAAATATAAATGTATATTATATATTAAAGCCTTCTAGTTATTTTCTTCTGTAGCTCGCCTATTTATCTTCCCCGTCCTACATCCTCCCTCCTACCCACTATTTCACCTCCGCCAAACCGTGCCTCACTGACCCAGACAAACATGCGAACTAAACCCCGACCGAGCACCTTCTCTAGCCAAGCCTTCACCGACCACCTACTTGTCCCCTCTAGCCGTGCTCCATGCCTAACCCACTCGCCTCTCTCCATTAGCTTGCTCCATCGAGCATGCATGCTCTTCAATATATATGATATATATGTATGTATGTATGTATGTATGTATGTATGTATTGGGTATAGTATATATAATAAGTTTTATCTGGTTGATAACTTCGTGATTAGATTTGATTTTTATTTTAAGATGTAATATATAAAAGTGCATTAAATTGTTTATAAAATAGCTTAAGTATATAATATGTATGTAAATGAAGGTATGTATGTATCTTATTATATTATAAAGGAATTTTTTTAAGCAGGGTCCGCATATACATATATTTGTTACTTATAATATGGTCTGTATATATGATTTGTGTAGCCGCATATGAATATATATATATATATATATATATATATATATATATATATATAGTTGCACATTTTTATCGGGTCTGCATATTTTAGCCTATATTTTCTTTTTTGTTTGCATATGTATATCGCCTGTGTGTTTTCTTTTAGTTGATGTATATATATAAAGTCAAATAATAATATATTAAGTTATATACGCACACACACACACACACACACATATATATATATATATATTTACTGTATATAAAAAGTTGTTCTCAATGTATAAGTTACATTAGTTATATATGTGGTCTGTTACGTTATATAAGTTAAATAAGTAATACACAAATCTGTTGTCTATATATATAAATTTACTATGATGACCCACAAATCTGCAACCTTTGAATTGACAGTAAAGCACACATGTTCAATTCAAAAAGCACAGACTGACAGAAAGTCAGGAGAAAGAAAAGAACAGAGAAGAAGAGAAGGGAAGAAAGAGAGAATATAGAACCAAACAGAACAATATAGAATCTCACATCGCAGTGGAAAATATATTACATCATATCGCTGATCTTTACAAAATAGAAACTGTACATACGTACATCAATCTGAGTACAACAATCAATCAATAGTTATCAGCCTGGACGTTATAATATTCTATCCTCATGATTCCCAATAATATAAACAACAACTAGGCAACAATGCAGCGGATAAACAAAACGGATACACGTATACGAAAATGAAGATCTCCAGCTCTCATGCTGAAGCTCCAAAAGCACCAAATCTGACCCTGTAAATATACTCGGTCTGATCCGAGCATTGAAAGGAAAGAATGCCTGGCTTAGCCTGGTAAACCAGCGTGAGAAACACATTCAACTGAATTTATTAAATTACCAAACTTTTCCTTTATCAAAACAAAAGTATCTCATAAGACATGCCCACACTAAACACGGACATGTTTTTAACTTATGATAACTAAAACAATTCATATCAAATCTGATTATATTATACTAGTGTCTAGTATATACAAATAATAATCAAAATAGCCGAAAATGCTACCATTACTAAATAACAGCGCACTAGGCTGTACAAATAAAGTGGCAGGTATGTAGTGGAGTTTGGATTTCCATACAAATGACCAGGTGAAAGGACAACCTTTCGGTAGTACATCTCTAGAGGAACGTACCGAGAACCATCACAAAGGATCCTCTACCAACACAAGGCCGGACCACCTCTATAACTAGATGGTACCGAATATATCATCCTCCGATCGTTACAGACCTTTACTGAGGGCCCTCTAGCATACAAACCACAATAATCAGATACATGACGTCATAGCATGTAAAGATATATCTAGAAGAGGATGATCATACCCTACTTGGGAGCAACCCACTTAGCCTTGCCGCATCAAACCCAGTTTTGGTCATTTCCAGCTGATGAGGCCTAAGGTAACGATTACTTTTCACATATCACAATCACATCACTTTGAATGCCACACGGCCATTTCCATTGGCTACTAATCGCCTTCCACAAAAATACAACCCTTAAGCTCATACATCTTAAAGAGGGTGTTAAGCTAAGATAAATTGTCTTCTCCGCCACCATTGATGTACGTTTGTAAAAAACAATGTATGTAATCTATAGAAATACAATGTCAGACAAACATCCATATAAATTGTCCACAATCAGGACAAACCGAAGGTACTTTCCTACCATATCCTGTCGGGAAATCCCTAGGATTAGTAGCGAATCGTCCTTGCATTGGATATTTCATAATGAAGAGACCACTGCTACTATATGTATATTGGGATTTTAACCCAATACGATCAACAAGCAGTCCCCCACCATGAAAATCCTAAATATCAATACCATCGATAACCTGCACAATCGAACGCATATAGTTGGTCCGAAGTGGTTTTCAGATAATCTGATCCTGGTCACTTCGCACCAACAACGCAAAAGCATTTCTCAACCTTACACAGAAACTATATCTTATAGACTTATCACGTCTCCAACTTTCAACTTGCTATCCTTTGGCCAAGAAGGAAGCTCGATAGATTGGATAGTACTCCACACTACACGAATCAACATCCTCAATACAAATGATAATCAACCCTACACAGAAGGCAACGTACTAAGTGTACGAATAAATAGTTCCCACATCATGTCGAAGAACTAAAAATGTCCAAATTTGGTAATCGATTATTTAACTATCAAAGCAAACAAACAAATATTTAGCACCATAGGCAATCGCTAGACCCTTTTAATTAATCTTTTATTAATTAAACCATTTGCCAATCCTATATTAGAAAACATTTCCATATACTTTTTTAATAATTAGTGATTCACAATTCTCTTTATTTTCAACACTTAAAAATATTAATATATTTAAATCACGATTAAGTATATATTTTATTCTTTAAAGAAAACATTCTCTTTAAACACATTTATTCGGGTCAAAACTCGTTACGACAACCCAAAATCTTATAAATCCTATATACTATACAAAACATTTTCTTTTGAAAATCATTTACTATAACAAAAGAGCTATAGTCCATCATTTCCTTATTTCTCGAAAACGTCTATTTCAACAATGAATGTTGAAATCTATGGTTTCGATACGTAACACGTTCTAAAATATCTTCAAATCATTTAAATTCAATTTAAATACCACTTCCCAAAAATATCCATTTTATTTAATATATTATTCACTATCCAAAATCATGAATACAAATCGCTTACCAAATTCATTGCTTTTATATATTCATTAAAGGATTATCCACTGTCCAAAATCGTGGATATATCTCCTTTAATAAACTTCTATATTTAACTTACCCAATTCAATTGATTTCACATTTATAAAACAATGTTTATAAATTCCATTTTTATAATATAAAACTTTAAGTTACAAAATTCCTGTATTAACCAATTCCATATATACCTCAATTACATGCCAAAATCTAATTTATAAGTTATTTACTTACAAATCTCTTATTTACAAAATTAATTCATTTAATAACTTCACAAATGCACAAATCTTATTTACTTATAAAATCCATTTATAACTTCATTTTAAACACTTATAAAACTCATTTATAATCCAATCATTTTTATTTATAAAATATCAATTTTATAAATTTGTATATAAAACCATCTATAATAAATAAAAAATCCCAATTTAAACTATTCTATAAAATAGTTAACTTCACATTTCAATTATATTTCACAAAATCATAATTCTTATATCATGAAAATTATCAAATTTATTTATTTAAAATTCATTCCTTTAGCAATTGAAAAATATATATAATATATACTTTCAAAATCATTTTAAAATCCTTTTTAATTTGGAAATCATTACTTAAATATTTTTAAATTATCAAAAATAGGCCAAATGCTGCAACAGCACTAAATACATCGATCACGGCATCCAAAACATCATATATCACATGATAACAGCATATATCACAATATCTGTAAATAACTCAACAGTGATGAGCAATCCAGTTGGATCCCTCCAACTTGTCACCTGCAACAAATATACATATTAGAATATGTGTACAATGTCCGCTTCGAGGCAGAGGCATGTACAAAGGGTCGTCCGCTCATACACGGGAATGTATAGGGTTTCATCTGCTCCAATAGGCATGAATATATCCAAATACCAATCGATATATATAATATATACTATATATCATCCAAACAATCATCAATCATCATAAATAAATTTATTTCTCATGGATATAAAAATATCAATGAGTCGGACAGAGTAAGTTGTACTCACTTTGGTTCCAATAGCAGTTGCAGTGTTTTATTCTGAATAAAATTAAATAGGCTTCAATTTTATCCAAAATTTACACTAGCTTCAATCAACTCCTAGCCAGCTCTAAAATGTAGTGCTCGTCAATACGAACCCAACGCAACTTGTTTCATCAAAAACGGACCTCGTATGAAGTAGTTATGATGTTACAAACTTAATACGATTTTATATATAAATAAATTTGCAATTTATTTTTTTAACCTACTTAATCATAGCCATTGGATCCACTGCTTCACATCAGGCCCATCCATCTTTTTCTTCCTTCCTCCTTCGTTTATCACGCGATCGAACGACCCACTAGCCGCCATAAAACCCTAATCACCGCGGCTAACGTCGTCAACCGTGGGACGATCGAACACCCCCACACGAACGCCGACCTTCGCTTCCACCTATGGCCGTGAGCACGTGAAGCTCGGCCCCTCCTACACCTAGATTTTCGTGCATGAATGCATGACATTTGCACTCGAATTTTCGGTGATCCATGCCACAATATTCAATCATAGTCGTTGGATAGGTTCATCTCTCCATCCTCTACAATATTCTAGTCGAAGGCTTTTGGTAAAAGTCGACGGATGAGGAGATCGGAGCGAACGAAGTTTGGAAGACATCGGCCATTGAAACAGAAGGTGGCTACTAGGGTTAGATTTCTAGGGTTTGAATAATTTTTAGAAAATGAGGTCCTCTATAGAAAATTTCACGACATTATTCAACACCAAATTTTTCAAACTCGAAACAAAGCGTGTTGCCTGGCATTTATAATGTTTTACCACTATTCTGAACATAATGAAATATATATCGGGAGCCAATTTGATCGTATTTGGAAGATAGGTTTTCGAATTGAATTATTTAAATTTAAAATTCATATAAACGAACTTCCATGCGTTTTAGCTTTCCACGGACAAACCGTAAATCCAATTGACACGAAATTTGAAATCTTACAATAATATAACATTACGGATCTAATGAAACTAGTTTCGACGAAATCCAAGACTGTTTGAAAAATGGCTATTTTTATACATTAATTAAATATTAAAATATTCAATTTCTACAAATTAACTTTTGAATCAATTTCAAAAGTTTTCTAGCATCATTCAAATTCAAATAGAATTTAATTCAACTTTACAAATCATTTTTATTCACATATAATTCAAATTCCAATTATTTACACAATTTCAAATATTAAATTAACAATTTACTTATCCAATTAAATCACGATATTCGAAATATAAGTTATTCATCTTATAAAATTTAATTGTGAATATTTAAAATTAATTAAATATACGAATTTCAAATGACTGAAATTTTGGGTCATTACATTCTCCTTTACTTAAAAAAATTTCGTCCTCGAAATTACCAAGTAAGAAAAAGTCACAAAATCCATCAATTTTTCAAAATAATTCATTTAAAATAGATTTCAAATTCATTTAAACATTTTGACCTTTCCCAAAATCCATTCATTAAAACTTGTTATAAAAACTTTTCTTAGTTTTCAAATCCATACTTAGCTTTCTTTTCAAAACCAACCGATATCATTTCAAATTATAACTCAAAATCAAAATTTTAGTTATAACAAATTTTTTTCCAATTTCTCAAAAAAATTCTAACGCCTTAAATTTTCAAAAAAAAATTCGCTAGCGTCTCCTTTGCGCGGTTCGATCGTAGCAGGGTCACAACATATATATATATATATATCACAAATATACATCTCATCTTTGAGGATGAGGCATCCCGTAGGGAAAAAAGTGTAAAAGTACGATATGTAATCCGAGATATGTACCTTATATATTATTAGCAAGCATATACAGCTAATATAACGCGAAAGCGAGCTCAAATGCGAAGCAAACGCCATCTGCACCTACTAAATACTCAACAAACAAATGAGAAACATGTATATTTGAAAGTAATATCAATGTACAACATATATCAATACAACAACTATATAGTCCAATATAACAAATGTCATCAAAAGCAACAAATCCAACCATTAAACAACTATCGTCCAACTAACATCCAACAAACCAATATTTATCCAATCAATCCATAACCAAATCAACATCCATTCATTTCTCATTAATATTCACTGAATTGATTTTCAATTTATTCCTATTTGATTTATTAACAATGGATTTTACTGACATTTATTTATTCAATTTCAATTAGTTTACATTCACTAATTTACATTTAAGTTAGTTCACTTTCAATTTAATTCAATTTTATTTAGATTCACTTAACTTTCAATTTGAATTCAATTATTTAGCTTCCAATTTCATTAATTCCATTTCATTAACACTTAATGAATTTCTATACAATCAACTAACAACCATCTAACAACCAATGCATGACCAACATTACCAAATTAATTTACTTTACTTACATTCAGTTGGGTTTAACACATTTAATTCCAATTGGTTAATATTCAATTTACTTTCATTCGATTTTCAATTTCGAATTTCATTAGCTTTTAATGAATTAACACCTACATCCACTATTCCATATTTTATTTACTAATCTATTTCATTGGTTCAATTCATTCATTAATTCGATTGCTAATTCATTTTACAACTAAAGTTGAATTTCATTACATAACTCAAATTCATATTCATTTAACTACTTCAGTTCATCAACTTCATATTATTCAACTTTACTTTGCATATTCATTTTATTTATCAGAATCAACTTGGTTCAACATCACTTAAGTTACGTTTCATCACAACATTTCATTCTATTTGACTTAACTTAAATTTCATTTCTAAATTCATCTTATTTAACTTTTACTTAAGTCAAATTTCATCACTTATTCGAATTCAGATTTTGTTTTGCTCAACAAAATTGTTTAACCATTTTAACATTTAGTTTTACTTACATTTCTTATTTTATAAGTTATACAGCTTATTTGTTCAAACTTTCAAATTCATGTTATATAATCACTTATCTTTTAAGTTTAATTTACATTTCAATAACTTATATAATCCGGTTAAAATCCAATTCAATTTATTTAACCTTCCTTTAGTTAAATTCAAATTATATATTTATTATGCTAACTCACATTTATTTAACTTTACCAAAGTTAAATTCTTATTTCATATTACAAGTCCAAAAATCATTTCACTTATATTTATCAATTTCAACTTGGATTTTAAATTCAAATTTGTTTATCAAAAAAAACTTGAAATTTTAATTTACTATTGGTAGCAAATCCATCACACAGAAACTTGAAAATGATACTGATGATGCTACAGTCATCACCCTTATTAATTCCCAGCAACAGTAGTGAATTCGGTGCTTTATATTTTTTTTAAAATCCTTTTATATTATAAATCACATTTACAAATCTTTTACTTATATAATTTCACTATTTCACTTCACTTAAATAAGATCATTCCAAATTTATTTATCTTATTCAGATTTATAACAATATATTCTCTTTAACTTTTGAAAGATAACTTCCAAAATAAACAAGATTCAAATTTTCAAATTCTTAGTTTAAATTCATTTTTATTTATAAATCATATTTATAAATATATTCATATAGTTTCACTTCTTATATATAAGATTATTTCGCAATTGTAAATCATTTTAATTATAATTCCATACTTTATAATTCATTTGCTTATATAATTTATTTCTTTTACAATTGTTGTTTTTATTTAGATTATTCAACTAGTTTTATTAACTTATACATATTTACATTTTCAAACAACAAAATAATCAATTTATATACACTATAATAGTTCTGAAAAATTATTTCATTTATATATAAAATATAATCGAGTTAAAATTATTTCATTTACCTAATTTAAAATGATACTATGTCGACTTACTTCGTTTAAGTGTTTATAAACCCCTACCGATAATATGATGTTCCACATACCGATTAGAATTCACAAACAGCTCAATGGATAAGCAAACACAATATAAAACATTTCATAATCAATAACAAATATGCGCTCATATATATAATGCACTCAAACTCAATCTAGGATGCTACTATCCCTATCTATACCGAATACACATCAAAACTTAGGAATATACAAAATCTAAGCTTTGATACCACGTGTGACGACCCGCAAATCCGTACACTTTGAATCGACAATAAACCGAACATGTCCGACCCAAAAAGCAGACTAATGGAAAGTTAGGAGAAATAAAAGAAGAGAGAAGAAGAGAAGAGAAGAAAGAGAGAAGATAGAACCAAACATAACTATACAAAATCTCACATCGTAGCGGAAACATATAATATCGTATCAATGATCTTTAAAAAATAGAAACTGTATATATACATACATCAATCAGAGTACAACAAGCAATCAATAGTTATCAGCCTGGACAGTTATAATATTCTGTCCTCACAATTTTTGATAATATAAAAACAACTAAGCAACAATGCAGTGGATAAACAAAACGGATATGTGTATAGAAAATGAAGATCTCCAACTCTCCTACTGAAGCTCCAAAAGCACCAAATCTGACACTGTAAATATACTCGGTCTGACTTGAGCATTGAAAGGTAAGAACGTCCGGATTAGTATAGTAGACCAGCTGAGAAACACACTCAACTTAATTTATTAAATTACCAAACATTTCTTTTATCAAAACAAAAGTATCTCGTAAGACATGCCTACACATAAACAGAGACATGTTTTTACCTTACGATAACTAAAACATTTCACATCAAATCCAATTATATTATACTAGTGTCTACTATGTACAAATAATAATCAAAATAGCCGAAAATGATACCATTACTAAATTCTAGCATACTAGGCTCTACAAATAAAGTGGCAGGTATGTAGTGGAGTTTGGGTTTCCATACAAATAACCAGATGAAGGGACTACCTTCCGGCAGTACATCTCTAGAGGAATGTATCGAGGACCATCACAAAGGATCCTCTACCAACACAAGACCGGCCCACCTCTATAATTAGATGGTACCGAATATATCATCCTCTGGTCATTACCGACCTTTACTTAGGGCCCTCTAGCATACAAACTACAATAATCAGATACATGACATCATAGCATGTAAAGATATATCTTGAAGAGGATGATCATAACCTACTTAGGAGCGATCCACATAGCCTTGCCGCATCTAAGCTTGTTTTGGTCATTTCCGGTTGATGAGGCCTGAGGTAACGATTACCTTACACATATCACAATAACATCATTTAAATTCCATACGGCCATTTCTGTTGACTACTAGTTACCTTCTACAAAAATACAACCATTAAGCTCATACATCTCAAGGAGGGTGTTAAGCAAAGAGAAGTTTCCGTCTTCGCCACCACTGATGTACGTTTGTAAAAACCAATGTACGTAATATGTAGAAATGTAATGTCAGACAAACATTCGTACAAGTTATCCAGGAACAGGACAAACCGAAGGTACTTTCCTACCATATCATGTTGGGAAATCCCTAGGATTAGTAGCGAATAGTCCTTGCATTGGATATTTCATAATGAAGAGACCACTGCTACTATATGTATATCGGGATTTTAACCCCAAACGATCAACAAGCAATCCCCCACTATTAAAATCCTAAATATCAATATCATCGATAACCTGCACAATCGAACGCATATACATTGGTCCAAAGTAGTTTTCAGATAAATCTGATCCCGGTCACTTTGCACCAATAATGCAAAAGCGTTTCTCAACCTCACACAGAAACTGCGTCTCATAGACTTATCATGTCTCCAACTTTCAACTTGCTATCCTACGGCCAAGAAGGAAGCTCGACGGATTGGAGTAATACTCCGCACTACGCGAATCAACATCCTCAACACAAATGATAATCAACCCTACACAGAAGGCTATATACTAAGTGTACAACTATATAGTTCCCACATCAAGTCGAGAAAGTAAAAATGACCAAATTTTATAGTCGGTTATTTAACTATCTAAGTAAGAAAACAAATATTTAACACCATAAGCAATCACTAGGCCCTTTTAGTTAATCTTTTATTAATTAAACCATTTGTCAAATATTCGCTTCAAATTATCTTTAAAAATATATAATCTCAAGGCATTTCAACTTCCTATATTAGAAAACATTTCCATATACTTATTTAATAATAAGTGATTCACAATCTCTTTATTTTCAACACTTCGAAAATATTCATATACTTAAATCATGATTAAGTATATATTTTATTCTTTAAGGAAAACATTCTCTTTAAACACATTTATTCGGCTCCAAACGAATGTTGCGTAAAACATCGTTACGACAACCTAAAATCATATAAATCCAATATATTATACAAAACATTTTCTTTTGGAAATCATTTGCTATAACAATTGTGCTATAGTCCATCATTTTCTTATTTCTCGAAAACGTCTATTTCGACAATGAATGTTGAAATCTATGGTTTCGATACTTAAAACATTTTAAAATATCTTCAAATAATTTAAATTCAAATTAAATACCACTATCTAAAAATATCCATTTTATTTAATATATTAGTCACTGTTCAAAATCATGAATATAAATCGTTTACCAAATTCATTGCTTCTATATTCATTAAAGGATTATCCACCGTCCAAAATTGTGGATATATCTCCTTTAATAAACTTCTACATTTAACTTATCCAATTCAATTGATTTCACATTTATAAAACAGTATTTATAAATCCCATTTTAATATTATAAAAACTTCAAGTTACAAAATTCCTTTATTAACCAATTCCATATATACCTCAATTACATGCCAAAATCCAATTTATAAGTTAATTACTTATAAATCTCTTATTGACGAAATTAATTCATTTTATAACTTCACAAATTTACAAATCTTATTTACTTATAAAATCCATTTATAACTTTGTTTTAAACACTTATAAAACTCGTTTATAATCCCATTGTTTTTATTTATAAAATACCAATTTTATAAATCTTGTATATAAAACCGTTTATAATAAATCAAAAATCCCAATTTAAACTATTCTATAAAATAGTTAACTTCACATTTCAAAAATCACATTTCCATTATATTTCACAAAAATCATAATTTTTCTAACATGAAGATTATCACATTTATTTATTTAAAATTCATTCCTTTAGCAATTCAAAAATATATAAAATATTTATTTTAAAAATCACTTTAAAATCCTTTTTAATTTGGAAATCATCACTTAAACATTTTGAAATTAGTAAAAATAGGCCCAATGCTGCAACAACACTAAATACATCAATCACGGCATACAAAACATCATATATCACATGATAACATTGTATATCACAATATCTGTAAATAAATCAAAATAGTGAGGAATCCAGTTGGATCCCTCTAACATGTCATCTGACACAAATATACATATTAGAATATGTGTACAATGTCCTCTTCGAGGCAGACGTGCGTATAAAGGGTCATCCGCTCATGCACGGGAACGTATAAGGTCTCATCTACTCCAATAGGTAGGAATATATCCAAATACCAATCAATATATATAATATAGACTATATATCATCCAAAAAATCATCAATCATCATAAATAAATTTATTTCTCACTTATATAAAAATATCAGTGAGTCGAAAAGAGTGAGTTGTACTTATTTTGGTTCCAATAGTAGTTGTAGTGTTTTAATCCGAATAAAATTAAACAGACGTTTAATTTTACCCAAAATTTACACTGGCTCCACTCAATTCCAAACCATCTCTAAAATGTAGTGCTTATCAGTACGAACCTAACGCAACTTGTTTCGTCAAAAAAGGACCCCGTATGAAGAAGTTATGATGTTACAAAGTTTATACCATTTATATATGAATAAATTTGCAATTTATTTTTATTTTTTTAACCTAGTTAATCACAGTTGCTAGATCCACTTCTTCACATCAGGCCTGCCCATCTTTTTCTTCCTTCCTCCTTTGTTTATCACACGATCGAACAACCCACTAGCCGCCATAAAAACCTAATCACCGCAGCCAACGTCATCAACCGGGGGACGATCGAACACCTCCACATAACGCCGACCTTTGCCTCCACCTACGACCGTGAGCATGTGAAGCTCGGCCCCTCCTATGCCTAGATTTTCATGCACGAACGCATGACACTTGCACTCGAATTTCCGATGATCCACGCCCCGATATCCAATCATAGCCATTGGATAGGTTCATCTCTCCGTCCTCTACAATATTCTAGTCGAAGGTTTTTGGTAAAAATCGACGGATGAGGAGATCGGAGGGGATGAAGTTTGGAAGACGTCGGCCATTGAAATAGAAGGTGGCAGCTAGGGTTAGATTTCTAGGGTTTGAACAATTTTCAGAAAATGAGGTCCTTTTATAGAAAATTTCATGACATTATTAATCGCCAAATTTTTCGAACTCGAAACAAAACATGCTGCATGGCGTTTATAATGTTTTACCCTTATTCTGAACACAATGGAATATATATCAGGAGTCAATTCGATCGTATTTGGAAGATAGGTTTTCGAATCGAATTATTAAATTTAAAATTCACTTAAACGAATTTCTACGCGTTTTAGCTTTCCCCGGACAAACCGTAAATCTGATTGACACGAAATTTGAAATCTTACAATAATATAACATTACGGATCCAATGAAACTGGTTTCGTCGAAATCAGAGACTATTTGAAAATGGCTATTTTTATACGTTAATTAAATATTAAAATATTCAATTTCTACAAATTAACTTTTAAATCAATTTCAAAAGTTCTCTAACATCATTCAAATTTAAATAGAATTTAATTCAACTTTGTAAATCATTTTTATTCACATATAATTCAAATTCTAATTATTTACACGATTTAAAATATTAAATTAACAATTTAATTATCCAATTAAATCACGATATTCAAAATATAAGTTATTCATCTTAAAACATTTGCATGTGAATATTTAAAATTAATTAAATATACGAATTTCAAATGACTGAAATTCTGGGTCGTCGCATTTATACATGTTATATATAATATGTTTTTTTGGTTGTTGTGAGAAAATATAGTAATATATATATTAAATTATAAGTCTGTATAGATTTTATAAGATCTGTTCAACTATATATGTAAGATATAAATTATGGAATCTGGTTGTTTATATATACATACATAATATGTGAGTCTATATATAAAAATTGTTGAAGCTTTCAATTTTACTTTGGTGCTAAAGTGTATATATACATATATAAGTATATATGGGTTTGGTTTCAAATATATATAGAGATTTTATTTTATTTGTATTTAAATTAAATATTGATTTGAAATTTATGTATATAGATTTTATTTTAATATATATTTAAAGTTGATTTTAGAGAAAAATATGTATAGCATATATTTTGTTCTTTTTATATCAAGCTAGTCTAATTTGTTTTCATCGACCCCAAACTATCAACTTGCTCGTCGAATTCGTGTTCATCGTGTCGTGCTTTGGAATTTGTACTTGGATTCGTCGCATCTTGTTCTTCTTATCTCTCTAGCCTCCAAAGGTGAGCAAGCACTCACGATTAACATTCTTATAGTTAGTAAATTTGATTTCACTTGAAACAACAATTGAAATATGCTGTTAAATTTGAATTGCTAGTATTTTAATTGTTAAATATGATATGACGTTATCTGAAATTGTTCAGCTGTGATATGTGACACCATATCCTGTTGTGTATATTTTATTTAATTTGTTACTGATGATATATGCTTATTCTTGATATGTTAAATTTTATCATAATTGTTCTCACTCTGCAAATTCCTTATTAGTTTAAAATTCCCTATGGGTTGAAATGATACATACCCGAATGATCTTGTAGAATAGGGAAAAATCGTTACGGGTTGAAATGATAAACCCAAGCGATTTTCATTTTTTTGAATTTTTGGGATTACGGGTTGAAATTATATATATATATATATATATATATATATATATATATATATATATATCCATAAATATTTAAATTGCGGAATGAAATAATAAATATCTACATCACTTGACCACATGTTGGAGAATTATACACGGGCACTGTTGGTCTATATTTTGAAAAATGATTTCCAAAGTTTTGAAATAAATATATGGGCTTTAATAAATATTGATTTTCAAGATATAATATATATAAATGTTATTTTTATATATATCTAAATTTTTTTGATTTTTGAAATTATATATTTGGAAATTTAAATTTATAAGTTAGTTTTGAAAATATAATTTATAAGATTTTACTTATAATTTATTTCATTTTAAAATATATAAAAATAGATTTAATATAAAAAATTAATAATACGATTTAATTTATAAAATTTAATTTAATTAGTATATAATATGTTTAAGTATTTATTTAAATTTATATTAATATTTTAAAAAAAATTATAACTTTAATAATAAAGGTTGGGTAGATAAATAATGTTGACTTGGAATTTATAATTTTGTTAATAATTGAATGTAGATAAGCATTGATTTAAACATATTGAATTTGAGATTTTAAGGAGATGATTTATAACTCGATTTTGATTTAAAAGTGATTAAAGGAATATTTTAAAATTTAAATAAATTGAAATGGGATATTTAGTTTTATTTAAATTTGAAATTTGAGATTTAATTAAAATTATTATTGGATTATTAAGTGAGTGTTCCAAAACTAAATAATAATAATAATAAAGTTGAATTTGAAGTGTAAACGAAATGTATCAAATCGAGTTATTGTAAATGTTTGAGTATTTAAACTTTGAAATCTATTGAAATTGAAATTGTTTAATTTGTAGTTTAAATCTATATTCGAAATTTATGTAAATTAAAATGGTTTATTGAGAGGTTGAATTGAATTGAAATTAATGAACTAGGATTGAATTAAAATCAATTTTGGAATTGAAGTTGATTTGAAACAATTTGTGAAATCAGAGGAAACTATTTCATTATATAAAGTAATTTTAATATATATATATAGACACATATATATATATATGATCTATTTTAATTTATAACTATTTTAATAGATATATAATTTTCAACTTATAAACTGTTTAGGTGGAAAGTGTTATGGTTTCTGAAGTGTTATGATTTCCAAAGTGTTACGATTTCAAAAGTGTTATGACTTCCAAAGTGTTATGATTTCAAAAGCGCTATGATTTCGAAAGTATTATAATTTTGAAAGTGTTACGATTCTGGAAATGAATATCATTTTAAAGTGAATAATGATATCGGATTAATATGTTTGGAAATGAATATGATATTTTGATATGAAGTATAAACCATTTGAAATGAAATGACCACGATGTGAAATAAGCGTTTGGTTGTTAAAGAGACCGGGATCGGGTATTGTCATACTCTCTGCCATACCGAAAACCACTTTAACAACTGTGTACGTAGTGGGGATTCCAGAACGAAGTAGGATGGTTTGGCGACGATTCTATATGGTATTTATGTAGCTCTAACTCCCGTGAGTCAGCTTGATGTTGCTAAAACAGAAGCTATATCAAGCCAAGTGGAGTCATTCCCCCGATCGGGCACATTTCTTCGATACCGTTCTATTGCTTTTGTGATTTGATTAGGTGCACCCTTTGATTTGGGAGTGTGTCGCGAGGTGGGCGGTAGTAGCTACTATGCGTTACCACCAGTCCAAGAGTGCAAATGGTATATCTATCCTGGCATTACCTCGAGTGCCTTGTCACATGCCCTATCGTGCCTTCTACGAGTTTGGTTTGTACCATACCTATGGAGTGCCCTCTGATAGCCCTCCAGTTTATGGAGAAATTACGGTACTATATAGACTATCAGAATATGTAATAATGTGTTAAGAGGGATATGGGTAATGCCTTAACGCTATTTTAATAGTTTACTTTGCATAGACATATTGTAATAACATATATTACTACATAGTAGATAGTTCCATGGATCCTTAGAGGATGGATATCCCAAACATCCTTTAAGTTACTTCTATTTTAGTTGACATTTCACTTGAGTTAAATTTACTTATATAAGAATGTTAATCCTGACTCGAGTGTTTTGTGTTTGCTTTATGCTCGGGTCAGACCGAGTGACATAGCATTTGAGACTTACCTTTGGAATATGGAGCTTCGCTTGGAGATCCATCTATCTATCCAGCTTCCAGTTATTTCAGTTTATTCCAATCATTTATGTTCAGACTCGTTAGTTGATTATGTATTAAAGATTCATTTGTATTTGAGATTATGTTGAATTTCATTTCAAACTCTGATATTTCATATAGTAGCTTCATGAACTACTATTTATCTATTCTGTTGCTTATTGTTATATTACTCTGTGTCTGTAATTGATTTATTTACTGTATATATGTCGAGTTTTGCCAAATATAAATTAACAATCTAACATTTTGAGCAATGCAAGTCTGACATATGCGGATGCGGATGGTTCGAAATACCAGGTCGTTACATTCTAAGTCTTTCTGTCTCTTATCAGCATAACTTTCGGCCTAGACTGAGCTTCTTTCATTCTAGCTCTAATTAACTCAATCTTTTCTGAGCTTCTCTAACCAAATCCGAACCAAGAACTAACCTACCCCAGGTCTCTAACCAACAAACAGGAGATTTGCATGGCCTTCCATCCAAAGCTTCAAACGGTGCCATCCCCATACTAGCCTGATAATTGTTGTTATACGAAAACTCGACTAAGTGTAGATAGCCTTCCCACGATCCCCAAAGTCTAGCACACAGGCTCTTAACGAATATTCTAAAACTTTGTTAACTCTTTCCGTTTACCCACCTGTCTACGGATGGTGAGTGGTACTTATCTTGAGCTTGGTACCTAAATTATCCTATGGACTCTTCCATGAATCATAGTGAATAATGAATCTCTATCACATACTATACTACTAGAAATTCCATGAAGTCTAACTATATTCTTCGTGAATAACTTAGCCAAAATAGGTGCCGCCTTGGTTGACTTAACTGGAATGAAATGGGCACTCTTGGTTAACCTATCCACTATGACCCATATACTTTCATTCCTCTATTAAACATTGGCAATCCGTTTATAAAATCCATTGAGATAGAATCCCATTTTCATATTGGAACCTCTAAAGGTTGAAGTAACCCACTTGGTTTATGATGTTTGGCTTTTACCTGTTGGCAGTTTAAATACTGTTTCACCTACGAGTCCACATCTCTCTTTATACCTTCCCAGAAGAAACTTCTTCTCACATCCTGGTACAACTTAGTTCCTCCCGGGTGAATACTGAATTTAGAACGATGGCATTCCTTAAGAACTTCTTTCGTAGTGTTTCCTGCATTCGTAGCATAGAGTCGTCCTTACTTTCTCAACCACCCATTAGGGTCAAAGCTGAAATCTTTCAAGTCATCGCTCTTTGTTCCATTTCTTAATTTCATGATTCGCTCAGCTAATATTGGATACTCTCCTTGCTTAGAAGCAATCCTTTCGATCATCACCGATCAAACTTATAAACATGACAACATAGTAGTTTTTGTACTAGAACTATTCTTAGATTTCCACTGTATCTTGCATATAGTCAATGCTTCTAGATCTTTCCACTCAGTTGTCATTATCAACACTGCATTCTGATGTTTTCTGCTAAGTGCGCCTTGTTGCCTTTTCCTGGTGTGTACTCAATACCAAAGTCATAAGTGGCTAAAAACTCTAACCGCCTCTATTGCCTCATATTCAAATCCTTCTGAGAAAATAAATACTTCAGCGACTTATTATCCGTATACAATTCAAATCTCTCACCAATAAGGTAATGTCTCCACACCTTCAATGGAAAATTTACAGCAGCTAATTCCAAATCATGCGTTGGATATCTAACGTCACGGTCTAAGATGTCGAGATGCATAGGCAATCACTTTACCTCTTTTCATTAACACAGCCCTAACCCTGTTCCACATGCATCTGTATATACTACTAAATCCCGATTTTCTTCTATAATAACTAACACGGGTGCATTAGTCAATAAGTGTTTCAATCTCTGGAATGCTTTCTCACACTTATCGGTCCAAACGAACTTCACATCCTTTCGCGTTGGCTTGGTTATCGGTGCCACTATTCGGGAAAATCCTTTATTAATCTCTGATAATAACTAGCTAATCTAAGAAAACTCTTTATCTCAATCACTGTCTCGGGTTTCTTCCAATTATTCACCACTTCGATCTTATCCGGATCCACGGACAATCCTTTCTCTAAGACTACATGACCAAGAAACTTCACTTCCTTCTACCATAAATGACATTTCAAAAAATTTGCTTTTAGTTAATGCTGCCTTAGCGCCTCAAGCACTACTCTAAGCTGAACTTCATGCTCTCTTTTATCTTTAGAGTATATCAATATATCATCTATGAATACCAGCACGAACCTATCCAAGTGTTTTGAATATCTCCGTTCACCAAATCTACAAAGTATGCAGGCGCATCAGTTAGTCCGAACGGCATTACTAACCATTCGTATGATCCATATCCTGTCTTAAATGTCGTCAAAGGAATACTATCCTCTGCTACTCTAAGCTGACAGAATCCTCTCGACAAATCCAATTTGGAAATACTTTGCCTCCACTCAACTGGTCGAACAAATCATTAATTCTAGGTAATGGATATCGATTCTTTATCGTCTTCTCATTCAACTTACAATAATCGATACATAACCTTAATGATCCGTCCGGCTTCTTGACAAACACCGTAGTTGCTCCTCAAGGCGAGCTGCTCGGTCTGACAAAGTTCTTTCCTTCCAAATCCACCAAATGAAACTTTAACTCCTTCATCTCGGTAGGTGCCATTCCACTTGACGGTCTACTCACTGGTTCTGCTCCGGGAACTAAATCTATCTGAAACTCAATAGCTCATCTCGGTGGCAATCTCACCACGGGTTCAAAGACATCTGCGAATTCTCTAACAACGGAAACTCAATTCAACTTGTCTTCTACTTCCATAACACCCAACAAAGCATCAACCTCAAAACTAGGGTTTTCTATAGGGTATACAATATGGTCACTACAGTCATGGTGTCTAAGCGATATTTTCCTATCATGGCAAATATCCTAGCATCGTATTTACTTAACCAATCCATACCCAAAATAATTCTGAACCCAACGAAATCAAATACATGCAAACTACGAACAAAGGCATGACCTAACAATTCAAATTCTAACAGGTCACACTTCATTTCAAGTGTCGCATACGCTCCTATCGGATTTGCAACCCTTAAGGAAGTAACTAGGTATGAGGGTTCTAGGTTAAGCTTATCAACCAAATAGTCAGATATAAAAGAATGCGATGCACTCGTATCAAATATAACTCTAACTGATACACCATAAATCAAAAGCGTACCTCCCAACATAGCTTTTCCTTTATCCGTTGTTGTTGGTCTCAAGGTAGCTGGCTTCAATGCAAACACTTTGACTTTCCCATCATTGGCTGGCTTCTTCCACTGGTTCTTATAGTGCCCAATCTAATCACATTTGAAACACCTTACTCCTTTCTACTCGGTAGCTTTCTTTCCTTTGCTTGTTCGGCATTCATGGGTGTAGTTTCCTTTCTTATCACACTTATAACATACAACCTACACCTTCCCTTTCTTAGCAGCTCTATCCTTTTGGGCTCCTTTTTTATGGAAAAACTTCCTCTTCTAGCTCTATCCTCCTTGAGTGTAACGACCCTGAATTTCCGACCCAATTTAAAATTTTAAATTCATCGTCTAAGTATAAAAATTTGAAATTTATAAACGATCTCAATTAACGTCCAAATTTTATTTATGAGATGCGTCTAGTTAGATATGAATATAGAAAAAGTTTCGTCACAAAATATTACAGTAAATTTCGTTCGCGTTTTACTGTATATCAGTCTATATAAAGCTGCGTAAAATTTATCTTCCAAATCCAAATATTTTTACGGAGTTATGTTGTAAAAATTATTCTGATCATGATTATGAAATTCGTTTCGTCAAAAAACTGTCATCGCCGGTCCCGTTTAAATTGTTTTGCAAAACGTACAATTTAAACGGCGTAAATGCGAATTTTATAAAACTACCGTATCATAATAATCTGTGTACCGTTGGAAGCGTCCTGTCGCGCCGATCAAAACGGTATACTTATTCGTGCCAATCGGAGCCCATCGTAAATTTTGTCGCATTAATTTAATCGCTCCAAATGGACTAGTTAAACAATTCTCAGCCCAGATCTTAAACCCATATCCACTTGAAATTTGAAAGTTTACATTTGAGATGAAGGAATTAATGACAGTGGTTGGTAGTTGGTAGCTGGAGGTTGGGAATTTGAGTGGCGCTTGGGAAAACATGAAGATTATTTCGTAACTCACAAATATAATTCACTAATTGCCTCTGTCAAACACAAAATTATAACAAAAAGGAAAGAAACGTATCATCCCATTCATTCACTCCTATTCCCTATAGGTAATCTCTCTTCTCCTCCCCACCTTCACTTCTTCCTTCTCTTATATTTTTTTTCTGGTTGTTTTTTCTCCCTCTGTCAACTTTATTTTTCCAAAAGAATTATCCCCGGCCACTTGCCATCCACGCACGACATCCCGAGCTTCCACTCCGCCTCCCACCACCACGCACTCACCCAGCCTCACGCCTACCGCCTCTTCCTGCACCGCCCCAGACACCCTCGCCTACGCCCATCCCACTGCCCACCCAGTCGCCACCTCCGCACCACCTCACCCGTGACCAGCGCAGCCCACCTCCGCACCGCCTCACCCGTGACCATCCAACCCTACACCGCCCTACCCAGTAGCCGCGCCACCAACCACTGCCATGGCTCCCGCCTACACTTCGCCCACACCCACGCCAGTCGCTTGCTTTTGGCCGAGTACCGTGCGGTTGTGCATTCTCTTTTTATGAAATATGTAACGGTTTTGTTTTAAGAAAAAAAGAAACTGTATGGAGTACATGGTGTACTGTTGCTTGTAGAATGGTGGCAGTGTTCTGGCATTCTAAATTCTTGCTGAGGAAAATTTTTGCTTTCATTCTTCCGCAGTGAAAATAGTAACATCTTTTACCTCTATTGTTACAGCAACCGTCTGAGTTTCTTCGCAGCAGTATCAATCTCTCAGCCTTCGTTCTTTCCTTCGTTATCGGTAAGCGCAGTTATATAATTTTACAATTATATATGAACGTTCACTTAAATTAATATCGTCTCTTTTATCGATATTTGCAGTGTTCGTTGTTCGTGTATACCGACTTCTTTCGTGCTTCATCTTGCTTCGCCGTCGATTTCTTTATCCACGAAAGGTGAAATAAATTTTTACGACATATATTCTTATGCTAGTTTGGCTGATAACTGACTGCTATGTGATAATTGAATTGAATGTTGATTGCTATTGTTAAGTGGTAAAATATGCAAGTTGAAAGTGATATAGGATATTAACAATATTAAGTGAATTATATATGTTGAATGTTGATTAACTTGGATTAGTTAAATATGACCTTTTTTAATTGTTAAGTTAATGGACACGTAGAAATTGATAAATCACACTTTGAACCTGTAAACGTATACTTGAGTAATTGTTGTAAATTTGAATTTGAAATTGAACGACAAGTGTAAAACCGTAATGTAATAATCTTTAATCTACATGAAATGATAGTGTAGATTCTAGAAATAATTATATTAATTTACATAAATAACAAATGTAAATTAATACGATTATTTCGGGATTATTTAATAAATTGTTAAATTGTTGTGAATGGATGTTATTGCTTGTATATTTACTTTGACACCATCCCAGTTATCACACTGCAAGTTCCCTTTGTATGCTTTGATTTTGAATTGTAATGGAATCGGGTTGAAATGATAAACACCCAAATAACTTGACTTAGGAAAGAGAATTAAATTAATACCGATTGGTCAATGTTTTGATTTAAATAAAATAAAGTTCTATTTGACAAATAACAAGGTTTTGAATAAAATTGGAATTTAAATTTGAATGAATGTAAATGTGAATATTTGAATTTGAAACAAATATTAACGTCGTAATCGACAAAAGAACATTGTGTTAAAATTTAATTATTTAATGATTAAATTTAGAATCATTTGACAATTGATTTTGGAATTATTAATAATTAAGTTGAAATTAGTAATTAATTAATTTGGAATTATTAATAATCAAGTCTTGAAATTTATTAATAACAAAGTTTGAATATTAATAACGAAGTTTGGAAATTTATATGATTAAGTAAAATTATTAATAAATTAAGTTGTGAATTGTTAATAATTAAGTTTGAAATTATTATGAATTATTATTAATAACGAAGTTGAAATTATTAATATGTAAGTTTGAAATTATTAATGACTGGGTTTTAAAATGTATTAATAATTAAGTTTGGAATTATTAATGAATGAGTTTGAAATGATAATAATTAAGATTTAAAATTATTTGATAATTGAATAAGATTGAATTATTTAATGATTAAACTAAAATGAATAGATTGAATTATTTAATAAATAAGTTGAATTGAATATTCTTTATTAAGAGAAATCGAATTTTTGAATACGTGGAACTAGTTTCTTTAATTGAGTTTTGAAATTTGTAACTAAGTAAATAATAAATGAAATTAGAATTCTTTAACAAGAAAAAAAAATGCGTTTTATCGAAACAAATGGAAGACTTGAAATTAAAGAATTGGATTCGACAAATTTAATTTGAATTAAATTTGTAAGCTTCATATAATAAGTAGAACTTAAGAAAGTAATGTAATGTATTAAAATTTAATTGAAATTGTTTAAGGATAAATTAATTTAATGAATATCGAATGAAATTGATAAATGAATTCAACTAAATTTGAACGTTAAATTAAGTTAAATAATTATGGAATGAACTTATATACGGAATTAAATGAATATTTGAATTGTTTTAAATTTAAACTTGAGATTTAATTATAGAAATTTTGAAATGAAATTGGAAGTTATGAAACGTAAATTTGGAATTTGATTTAAAAAGACTAACGAAACGTTGATTTACGAATAATAAATTGAAATTGAAATTGAATTGGTTTTGAAATATATTAAACGACCAATCGGTTAATTAATTACGAAGGTTATTAAAGGAACCGGAATCGGTTAGGGACATACTCACTGTCTAAACCGAAAACCACTTTAATAACTATACGCGGAGTGTGATCCAGAATGAAGTGGTTGGATTGACGTACGTGATGATTGAAGAAAGAGAACGATAATGGATAGCCTTGACACTTGTGTCAAATTGGAAATGACTAAAACAGGAATCGTGCCGGGCCAAATGAGGTTAGCTACCTCGAGTGAACACACGTCTTCGTAAACTACTCATTTACTTTTGTGATTGATTGGTGCGCACCCTTGAATTTGGAGTGTTGTTTCGCGGTGTTGTGATCGTTGCGGCGATGCGTTCTCACCAGTCCGAATCAGGCAAACGGTAGTTTCACTACCTTGGGTATTGCCTCATGTGCCTTGTCATACTTGTATTCCCATATACGCGACCACTACGAATTTGTTTTGTATTATACCTATGGAGTACTCCCTGATATCCCACTAGTTTACGGTGAAGTTTACAGTGCTGTATAGTCTATAATGCTATATGAAATGTGTTAAGGGGGACAATGGTAACACCTTAACACTATTTTGATATTTTACTTTACTGTTACATTATCTATGTATCGTACACTATTATGTATAAATAGTTTAACGGATCCTTAAAGATGTTATTCCATTCATCTTTAAGTTATTGTTATTTTAAATTTGGATCATATTAACTGCATAAGAATATATGTCCTGATTCGAGTGTTTGTTTGTGCATATGCTCGGATCAGACTGAGGATTGATGTTGCTGTTTCTACTTGGAGCTGAAGACCGAAGACTATCATTATCTTATCTTATCAATATTGTTCTTTCTATTTGGACTATTAGACTTATGTTGTTCCATTTCTTCTTATTTGAGACATTGTTGTATTTATGGGTAGCTTCATGAACTACTCTTATGACTATGTTGTATTTCCGCTGCATATTCTGTGATGTTATATTTCTGTGATTCTGTGATGATTCTCATTTATATATATATACACACACACTCCATTAATTATTCGTGTTTTGTACTATTTAAGTTGACATATGTGGATTATTGTCAATTTAAATGGTCCAAATATACGGGTTGTTATAGTTGGTATCAGAGCATTGGTTCCTGATAACCTTAGCCTGTGGAGTTTTAAAGCTCATTAGAGATAGGGTAAATATGCCCTAGAATGAGGAGAATCATTTCAGAATCCACATCCTTTGATTCATCTTTCTTATTGAATTCGTTTGAGTAGAATTTCTTTAAGTCCCATAAATTTCTATCTTTGATTCTAAAATCACTTTTGGTATTCCAGGATGGCTACCAGAAGAAATGTTAGAGGCAAGGGTGGGGGAAACGCTCCCGAACCATATGCCCCAGCTCCCGTAGTCAGATTCTCCACTCTTAGCAAGGAGTACACTCATCTTGGCGGAGTCAAATTTACTAGCTCCGAGAGTATCATCGAAGCACAGCAATGGCTAAAGAGTTTGGAGAGGATTTTTACTGGCTTGGAAATCACAGACGCTCAGAAGCGTAAGTTGGCCGCTTGGCAGCTCCAGGATGCTGCCAAGATTGGTGGGAGTCAGTCACTTCTCGTACTGATGAGGAAACCATCACTTGGGCCCAGTTTAGGTAGTAATCTATCTAAATTTCATCTAACTAAAATTTCTTTTATCTCGTTAAATTTTGACTCATCTTCTTATCACTTGTAACTAGGGATTCCTTTATGGCTCAGTGGATGCAGCTCCTGGGAAGGCACAACTCTATCGATCTTTTATGGATCTCAAGCAGGGCGACATGACCTTCACTGAGTATGAAAGGAAATTCAACGAACTATCCAAGTTCGGACCTGGCTTGATTGATACACCTCTGCTTAAAAATGAGAAGTTTATACATGGCGCACGCCCTGAGTATTACGAGCTCCTCACTGCTCATGTCCATGGAACTTTCACTGAGTTGATGGATTTTGCTCTTCGATATGAGGGAAAGCCAAAGGGAACTTCGGTCACTAAGGTTCCAGCTACTCAGCCATCCTCTAGTCAGACTGGGAAGAGAAAGCCAAATTTTGCACAACAGAAGAAGAACTGGTAGAAGAAGTCCGGGCTTGGCTATTCTCATAAGAAGCCCATTGACATATCATCTATTACTTGTTTCAACTGCAACCAAAAGGGTCATTATGCTAGTAGCTGCCCATCTCCAAAGAGCGCAGCTGTTCCGCCACCAGCACAGATGACTAGGAGGGATTTGTGTCATATCTGCTTACAACCTGGACACTTCAAGAAAGACTGCCCAACACAGAAGCATGGTGCACCATCTGGAGTATTTGCTCTTTCCACACCTGCTCCGGAAGTTCCTACCCCGGAAGTTTCGGATAACCAAGGTACTTTACAAAGTACTTTTATGTTGCATACCTTGCCTGTTAGAGTTTTATTTGACACCGGAGCAACACACAGCTTCATATCTATTGACTTGTGTAATAAACTTGGTTTGGAACCCACTCTTGCATCTATTTCCTTATGTGTATCTAACCCTATTGGAGGGCCCGCTAACCTCAAAAGGGTTTGCAAATATGTCACTCTTATGCATGGCATTCACTGTTTTACTTGGGATTTCTATGTTCTTGGATTCGAGGCATTTGATATTCTAGTAGGTATTGATTGGCTACGAAAGTTCGAAGCCGTTATCTCATGTAAAGCTCGAACCGTCTCCCTTATTGACGACAAGAGTATGCCTTTAGTTGTTAAAGGCAAATCACCTCAAGAATATGCTGGGAGTTTTATATTCTCTCTTGACTCCCATCCAAATGAACTTAGCTCCACTCCAGTAGTTCAACTCTTTTCTGATGTATTTGAGGAAGTTAATTCTCTACCACCTCCGCGGGAAATCGAATTCCGCATCGACCTTATTCCTGGTGCACAACCAGTAGTTCTTCCTCCAAGGAGAATGGCTCCTAAAGAAAAAGTAGAGTTGAATGTGCAAATTGAAGATTTATTTTCTAAAGGCTTGATTCGGCGCAGTCATTCAGAATGGGGTGCTGCAGTTGTATTTGTCACCAAATCTGATGGCTCACTCAGAATGTGTGTGGACTATAGAGAGCTAAACAAGCTCACACACAAGAATAGATATCTGATGCCCCACATCAACAATCTTTTCGACCAGCCTCATGGAGCTAAAGTCTTTTCTCAACTTGATTTGGCTACCGGTTTTCACCAACTCAAAATCGCTGAGGATAGCATTCCTAAAACAGCATTCCGCACTGAAAATGGTTTCTATGAATGGCTAGTTATGCCGTTCGGTCTCACTAATGCTCCAGCTTATTTCGTCGACTTGATGAATAGAGTTTTCCGGGATGTTCTTAACAAGTTCGTGCTTGTTTTCATCGATGATACTCTTGTCTTCTCTAAAGATGAGAAAGAGCATAGATCACATTTGTATTTTGTTCTCGAAACTCTTCGCAGACACCAGCTTAAAGCCAAGTTTTCGAAATGCCACTTTTGGCGAGATGAAGTTCGTTTTCTTGGCCATATTGTTTCGGAGAATGGGATTTCGGTCGATCCAGCTAAGACCGCCGTAATCAATGTAAGCTCTATTCTTATTTGTCAATTCTATCTAAATAGCTTATCAATATCTAAATTCGAATCCTTGGAATTTGCAGGATTGGGAGACTCCCAAAACTCCTACAGATATCCGCAGTTTCTAGGGTTTGGCTGGCTATTATCGCAGATTTATAGAAAACTTTGCTCGTATCGCTTCCCCACTTACCGCACTGACCGGAAAGAATGTGAAATTTATTTGGAGTGAAAAGTGCGAAGCAACTTTCAATGAGATGAAGCGAAGGTTGACATCTGCCCCAATTCTTACAGTTATTGATGGTAGCGAAGGATTGACCGTCTATACAGACGCCTGTCGTGATGGTCTTGGAGCAGTCTTAATGCAGAAAGGAAAAGTTATTGCCTATGCGGGACGTCAGTTAAAGATCCATGAAGTAAATTACGCAACTCATGACCTAGAGCTTCTTGCGGTTGTATTTGCTCTTAAGCTATGGAGGCACTATCTATTGGGAACCAAATTCGAGTTATTCACTGATCATAGGTCATTGAGATATATTTTCTCGCAAAAGGATTTGAATTAGAGACAAGTCCGATGGCTCGAATTTCTAGCTGCATATGATCTTGATATTAATTATACTCCAGGGAAAGCGAATGTCATAGCTGATGCTTTGAGCAGAAACCAAGCAATGGCATGTTGTAATCTTGTTGAGGGAATGTTATTCCAGCTTTCCGTCTCCCCAGCTCTTATGGATCGTATTATAGCCAAGCAATACGAGGACACTTTGCTCTATCGCATCAAAGAAATTGTTCTTGGCAGAGTTGGAAATGCTGACAATAAATTGGGTGCACATGTGGATAGTAATGGAGTCTTGAGAATTGATAATCGCATTTGTGTCCCTAATGTTGATGGTCTTAGACGGGAAGTGCTGAAAGAAAACCATAACTCTTCACTTTCATTTCATCCCGGTGTCACTAAAATGTACCAGAATATGAAGAAGTTATATTGGTGGAGTGGGATGAAGCGCGATATTTCTACCTATGTTAGCAGGTGCACAACTTGCCAACAAGTTAAAGATGATCATAGAAAGATAGCAGGTTTGCTCCAGCCACTAGAGATTCCAGGTTGGAAGTGGGAGCAGATTTCTATGGACTTTATTGATGGGCTGCCAAGGACTAGGAAGGGTAACGAAAGCATATGGGTGATTGTCGATAGACTGACAAAGTCCGCTCACTTTATTCCAGTCAAGCCCACTCATACAGCTTCGAGTTTGGCAGAGATATACATGAGAGAAGTTGTTAAACTCCATGGTGTACCATCTAGTATCGTATGTGATAGAGATCCTATTTTCACCAGTAAATTCTGGAAAGCATTTCAGGATACTTTGGGCACCAAACTGAATCTGAGCACTGCATATCATCCTCAGACAGATGGCCAAACTGAGAGGGTGAATCGGATTTTAGAAGACCTTCTCCGAGCTTGTATTATTGATTTTGGTGGATCCTGGGAAGACCATCTTCACTTGGTCGAATTCACTTATAATAATACTTACCAGGTAAAGAAATTGAATTTCAAATTTGAATAAGTATATTTGAATTTGAATTAATCATCTGTAATAAACCAGGCAAGCATTGGTATGGCACCGTTCAAAGCCTTATATGGACGGCCGTGCAAATCGCCATCTTGTTGGGTCGAGTCGGGTGATCGATTAGTGCTTGGTCCAGAAATAATTATGGAAGCTTTTGAAAAAGTCGAAGAAATCAGGAAGAAGATAAAGATGGCACAAGATAGACAGAAGAGCTACGCTGACAGAAGGAGAAGAGATCTCGAATTCAGCATAGGAGATAAAGTATTTCTGAAGGCGTCGCCTTTAAAGAATATTGTTAGATTTGGAAGGAAAGGGAAGCTAGCTCCGAGATTTGCTGGTCCGTTTGAGATTACGGAAAGAGTCGAAACTTTGACATATAGAGTTGCATTACCAGAGAAGTTCGCCGGTGTGCACAACGTGTTCCACGTCTCACATCTGCGCAAAGTTGTGCACGATCCATCTATGACTATTCCCACTGCTCAGTTGGAAGAGATAGTTATTGAGTCTGACTTGACTATTGAGCGTAAGCCACTTCGGATAGTTGATCGTGAGACAAAGCAACTCGGAAGAAAGTCGGTAAATCTCGTCAAAGTCCAATGGAGTGCAGATGAGCAAGATTGCACATGGGAAACTGAGGATAGTATTCGGGATTCAAACCCCGAATTACTAATTTCAGGTATAATTCAAATTTCTTAAACTATCTTGACTTTTCTGCTTATTTCATTCCTACTTCACTCGTCCCGTTCCTTTTCGAGGACGAAAAGTTTTGAGTGGGGGAGATTATAACGTCCCTGAATTTCCGACCCAATTTAAAATTTTAAATCCATCGTTTTAATATAAAATTTTTGAAATTTATAAACGATCTCAATTAATGTCCAAATTTTATTTATGAGATGCGTCTAGTTAGATATGAATATAGAAAAAGTTTCATCGCAAAATATTACAGTAAATTTTGTTCGCGTTTTACTGTATATCAGTCTATATAAAGCTGCGTAAAATTTATCTTCCAAATCCAAATATTTTTACACAGTTATGTTGTAAAAATTATTCTGATCATGATTATGAAATTTGTTTCGTCAAAAAACTATCATCGCCAGTCCCGTTTAAATTGTTTTGCAAAACGTACAATTTAAACGGCGTAAATGCGAATTTTATAAAACTACCGTATCACAATAATCTGTGTACCGTTGAAAGCGTCCTGTCGCGCCGATCAAAACGGTATACTTATTCGTGCCAGTCGAAACCCGTCGTAAATGTGTCGCATTAATTTAATCGCTCCAAACGGACCGGTTAAACAGTTCTCAGCCCAGATCTTAAACCCATATCCATTTGAAATTTGAAAGTTTACATTTGAGCTGAAGGAATTAATGACAGTGGTTGGTAGTTGGTAGCTGGAGCTTGGGAATTTGAGTGGCGCTTGGGAAAACATGAAGATTATTTCGTAACTCACAAATATAATTCACTGATTGCCTCTGTCAAAAACAAAATTATAACAAAAAGGAAAGAAACGTATCATCCCATTCATTCACTCCTATTCCCTACAAGTAATCTCTTTTCTCCTCCCCACCTTCACTTCTTCCTTCTCTTATATTTTTTTTTTGTTTTGTCTCCCTCTGTCAACTTTATTTTTCCAAAAGAATTATCCCCGGCCACTTGCCATCCACGCACGACATCCCGAGCTTCCACTCCGCCTCCCACCACAACGCACTCACCCAGCCTCACGCCTACCGCCTCTTCCCGCACCGCCCCAGACACCCTCGCCTGCGCCCATCCCACTGCCCACCCAGTCGCCACCTCCGCACCACCTCACGCGTGACCAGCGCACCCCACCTCCGCACCGCCTCACCCATGACCATCCAACCCTACACCGCCCTACCCAGTAGCCGCGCCACCAACCACTGCCATGGCTCCCGCCTACACTTCGCCCACACCCACGCCAGTCGCTTGCTTTTGGCCGAGTACCGTGCGGTTGTGCATTCTCTTTTTATGAAATATGTAACGGTTTTGTTTTAAACAAAAAACTATATGGAGTACATGGTGTACTGTTGCTTGTAGAATGGTGGAAGTGTTCTGGCATTCTAAATTCTTGCTGAGGAAAATTTTTGCTTTCATTCTTTCGCAGTGAAAATAGTAACATCTTTTTCCTCTGTTGTTACAGCAACCGTCTGAGTTTCTTCGCAACAGTATCAATCTCTCAGCCTTCGTTCTTTCCTTCGTTATCGGTAAGCGCAGTTATATAATTTTACAATTAGATATGAACGTTCACTTAAATTAATATCATCTCTTTTATCGATATTTGCAGTGTTCGTTGTTCGTGTGTACCGACTTCTTTCGTGCTTCTTCTTGCTTCGCCGTCGATTTCTTTATCCATGAAAGGTGAAATAAATTTTCACGACATATATTCTTATGCTAGTTTGGCTGATAACTGACTGCTATGTGATAATTGAATTAAATGTCGATTGTTATTGTTAAGTGGTAAAATATGCAAGTTGAAAGTGATATAGGATATTAACAATATTAAGTGAATTATATATGTTGAATGTTGATTAACTTGGATTAGTTAAATATGACCTTTTTTAATTGTTAAGTTAATGGACACGTAGAAATTGATAAATCACACTTTGAACCTGTAAACGTATACTTGAGTAATTGTTGTAAATTTGAAATTGAAATTGAACGACAAGTGAAAAACCGTAATGTAATAATCTTTAATTTACATGAAATGATAGTGTAGATTCTAGAAATAATTATATTAATTTACATAAATAACAAATGTAAATTAATACGATTATTTCGGGATTATTTAATAAATTGTTAAATTGTTGTGAATGGATGTTATTGCTTGTTTATTTACTTTGACACCATCCCAGTTATCACACTTCAAGTTCCCTTTGTATGCTTTGATTTTGAATTGTAATGGAATCGGGTTGAAATGATAAACACCCAAATAACTTGACTTAGAGAATTAAATTAATACCGATTGGTCAATGTTTTGATTTAAATAAAATAAAGTTTTATTTGACAAATAACAAGGTTTTGAATAAAATTGGAATTTAAATTTGAATGAATGTAAATGTGAATATTTGAATTTGAAACAAATATTAACGTCGTAATTGACAAAAGAACATTGTGTTAAAATTTAATTATTTAATGATTAAATTTAGAATCATTTGACAATTGATTTTGGAATTATTAATAATTAAGTTGAAATTAGTAATTAATTAATTTGGAATTATTAATAATCAAGTCTTGAAATTTATTAATAACAAAGTTTGAATATTAATAACGAAGTTTGGAAATTTATATGATTAAGTCAAATTATTAATAAATTAAGTTGTGAATTGTTAATAATTAAGTTTGAAACTATTATGAATTATTATTAATAACGAAGTTGAAATTATTAATATGTAAGTTTGAAATTATTAATGACTGGGTTTTAAAATGTATTAATAATTAAGTTTGGAATTATCAATGAATGAGTTTGAAATGATAATAATTAAGATTTAAAATTATTTGATAATTGAATAAGATCGAATTATTTAATGATTCAACTAAAGTGAATAGATTGAATTATTTAATAAATAAGTTGAATTGAATATTCTTTATTAAGAGAAATCGAATTTTTGAATACGTGGAACTAGTTTCTTTAATTGAGTTTTGAAATTTGTAACTAAGTAAATAATAAATGAAATTAGAATTCTTTAACAAGAAAAAAAAATGCGTTTTATCGAAACAAATGGAAGACTTGAAATTAAAGAATTGGATTTGACAAATTTAATTTGAATTAAATTTGTAAGCTTCATATAATAAGTAGAACTTAAGAAAGTAATGTAATGTATTGAAAATTTAATTGAAATTGTTTAAGGATAAATTAATTTAATGAATATCGAATGAAATTGATAAATGAATTTAACTAAATTTGAACGTTAAATTAAGTTAAATAATTATGGAATGAACTTATATACGGAATTAAATGAATATTTGAATTGTTTTAAATTTGAACTTGAGGTTTAATTATAGAAATTTTGAAATGAAATTGGAAGTTATGAAACGTAAATTTGGAATTTGATTTAAAAAGACTAACGAAACGTTGATTTACGAATAATAAATTGAAATTGAAATTGAATTGGTTTTGAAATATATTAAACGACCAATCGGTTAATTAATTACGAAGGTTATTAAAGGAACCGGAATCGGTTAGGGACATACTCACTGTCTAAACCGAAAACCACTTTAATAACTATACGCGGAGTGTGATCCAGAATGAAGTGGTTGGATTGACGTACGCGATGATTGAAGAAAGAGAACGATAATGGATAGCCTTGACACTTGTGTCAAATTGGAAATGACTAAAACAGGAGCCGTGCCGGGCCAAATGAGGTTAGATACCTCGAGCGAACACACTTCTTCGTAAACTACTCATTTACTTTTGTGATTGATTGGTGTGCACCCTTGAATTTGGAGTGTTGTTTCGCGGTGTTGCGATCGTTGCGGCGATGCGTTCTTACCAGTCCGGATCAGGTAAACGGTAGTTTCACTACCTTGGGTATTGCCTCATGTGCCTTGTCATACTTGTATTCCCATATACGCGAGCACTACGAATTTGTTTTGTATTATACCTATGGAGTACTCCCTGATATCCCACTAGTTTACGGTGGAGTTTACAATGCTGTATAGTCTATAATGCTATATGAAATGTGTTTAGGGGGACAATGGTAACGCCTTAACACTATTTTGATATTTTACTTTACTGTTAGACATTATATATCTATCGTGCACTATTATGTATAAATAGTTTAACGGATCCTTAACGATGTTATTCCATTCATCTTTGAGTTATTGTTATTTTGAATTTGGATCATATTAACTGTATAAGAATATATGTCCTGATTCGACTGTTTGTTTGTGCATATGCTCGGATCAGACTGAGGATTGATGTTGCTGTTTCTACTTGGAGCTGAAGACCGAAGACTATCATTATCTTATCTTATCAGTATTGTTCTTTCTATTTGGACTATGAGACTTATGTTGTTCTATTTCTTCTTATTTGAGACATTGTTGTATTTATGGGTAGCTTCATGAACTACTATTATGACTATGTTGTATTTCCGCTGCACTATTCTGTGATGTTATATTTCTGTGATTCTGTGATGGTTCTCATATATATATATATATATATATATATATATATACACACACACTCCATTAATTATTCGTGTTTTGTACTATTTAAGTTGACATGTGTGGATTATTGTCAATTTAAATGGTCCAAATATACGGGTTGTTATATTGAGCCTCCTTTACCATATTTCTTTTAAGAAAAGCAAGCATCTCTTCCTATCTTAAAGCCATTTCCATAACAACACCTCATGGGTCTTTAATATGCGATAATATGGCCTTAACAAGCTCAGGCTTCAACCTATAAATGAACTTGTCATGCCCCTTAATGGTAGTATCAACCATAGCGTAGCCATATCTCACTAACTCCTCAAACTTGATCGCATACTCAATTACTACCATATCTCCCTGCTCCAATTCAGCAAACTTCCTGAGCAGAGTAGACTTAGCAATCTCTGACATAAATCTTTCCTCGAACCTTCACCCGAACACAGCCTAAGTCATGGTCTCCTCATTGACTTCAAAAGTCACAGTGTTCCACCAATATAGTGCTGCCCTTTTTAGCTGTCTAGAAGAGAGTCTCTTTTTCTGCTCATCGTTGAGCCACAAATCAGTGAAAATTCCTCTTACAATGAAGTAACTAATCCTCCACTTCAATTGCGTCTTCAGTACTAATAAACAGCTTTCCTCCCAACCGAGCATAATCTTTACTCTAAATA
Organism: Allium cepa; assembly: GCA_030765085.1. Classification (NCBI taxonomy): domain Eukaryota; kingdom Viridiplantae; phylum Streptophyta; class Magnoliopsida; order Asparagales; family Amaryllidaceae; genus Allium; species Allium cepa. The sequence continues at coordinate 623,770,157 of CM060941.1, forward strand.
GCATAGCTATTGACCATTAGAGCTTCCTGATTTCCTCCTCCAACATTTCCTCCAACAGCAATTCCCGCTTGCATCATATTACGAAGAACTGATACATTGCTCCTATGTCGACTTATGGGACTCCAGCACCCACATTTACAGCTTGTGCCTGATCTAGGTTCCTCTTGGTATTTGGCATGGCATTTCCATTAGTTGTGGTGCTTCACCCACCAATGTTAACTCTTTCACTTCTAGCATCCATATCTGCATTCGAGCCTTCGTAAGATACAAAAGAATAGCCTAGTAGAGATGGGAGAATAGAGATATAGCGTATACCTATATATTGCAAATACAAGTACGTTACTATAGCGTTATCCCGTACCCTGATCTTTTCTCTAATTTCTTGGGATTATGTTTTCAAAATCATTTTACGTTTGAAATTTCTTTTAAGTTTTCATAAACCTATGCTCTAATACCAAGTTGTAACATCCCCTATCTTAAGGCCTAAAGCTAAGCGCAACAGATACTGCAGTCATTTATAGCATTAACTTCCGGTGACAAAATACGGCAATGTTAATGGTATCCATAATATCAAAAGCACATGAATATGAAACAAAATCACAGGTTCCAAAACAAAAACTTTATTGATTACATTTCAAAAACATGTTTCGTATTCCATTACATAATCCCAAACGTTTCCAAGGTTTGATCAAATATAATTATTACAAAATACGCAAAGAGTGACACATAAAGATGCCCTCTTGGATGATCGGAGCACTAAATAGAAAAAAAATTATCTTAATACATCACAGCGGAAATAAAAATGTCAACTCTTAAATAGCTATCCATGCCTCCTGCACGTCTTCGGAAGCTTTATTCGTCCACCTACTTAAACTTGTAAATCCTCAACTCTTAACCTACTCAAATCATATTTTGAGCACCCAAAAGTTTAAGGAGAAAAGCATAAACTTTGAGTCAGACATAAAGCCTGGTGTGAATAATATTATACATCTTAGTTAGCTGATATCAAGTGAGACCACCTCGCTTAGTAGAATAGCTTTCCCATCACTAATATCCCTTTTTAAAACTTATCTTTTGCAAATCAAATTCCTGTAACCAAACTGGTTAAAGAAATAATAGCAATATCATGTAAACCGGGTAGCAAATTGACTATCTGTCCGAACAATATAATTTTGTTTGACTAACTATTAACCATTGGCTGACTTGGGTCTACTAGACATAATAAATAATCTAACATCTGTTAGACAAACTTCTGAACAGTCTGTCCTTAACTTACTTCTCCCAAAGTCACCTGATCCTAATGGTTTTGCGGGCTCACCAATAATCTATTTTCCTTTTTTGTATATATCCCTTTTTGTATGTAACCAGCCTTTAAGTCTTACCTGTGACTAAGCCCTACACACTAGAATTTTGGACTAAATTAGCTAGAGGCCATAGCTAATGTATATGGCATGACCCTATACCTGTCTCATCTAGTATTCTACTGAGTTATTTACTTAGGGTTAACTACCCCATCAAATTTTCCTTGAAAACATTTCTTTTAAATTGATTTAACACTTTAAATCATACTTAAACAAGGATAATATATTCTATGCTTTACTCAAATCACTTTGCCATGTTATCTATACTTTACATAAAACATTTTTGATGAAAACATTCAAACCTTTGTTTAAAACCTTTAAACAATCTCCTTTGAAATCTTTGAAAGTACCCCTTTCGATACAAGTAAACTACTTTATTTTATAACCTTAGGCCAAAAGTCCAAACCATATCTTTCGAAACCATTTACAATAGATCTTTCGAAAACATTGAAAGTATCCTTTCGAAAGCTTTATAAAACCTTAGACATCCTATTTTCAAAACACTTTAAACATGCCTTTCGAAAACATTAGATACCCTCCATTTAAACACTAAGGTAAACCTTTCAAAAACATTGGAGAACCACCTCTTCGAAACCTTTATCATATATCTTTTGAAAGCATTATGTCCTTTATATAAATCAAACCTTTTGAAAGCATCGGGTTCAAGTAAAAATACGTGGAATATAGTTTTGAAACCATTTAAAACCATTCCTTTTGAAGCCTTTGGGTTTAACTTTCAAAATATAAAAAGGGTCTTGAAAGAACTAAATCGAAAGCAACTCTTTCGAAACAAATTTTATAAGTAAAAAAAGAGGATGGTGTCGAAACAAATCCCTTCAAAAGAATTGGAGAAGTGGTTTGGGGTTTAAAGTGAAAGAATTCTTGCGAAGGCACTACTTCGAAAGGTAGAATGCGGAAGCTGGGGTTTCGACCCTTTTGAAAGCATTTTCTTAAAACAAAGGCGACAACCTCTTTCGAAACCATTCTTTAAAATAATTAACCAAGTCGAAATCTATCTCATTCGAAAGCATTCTTTTCGAAAGCAAAGCAAGCGACATTTCCTTTTAAAAGAAAAACAAGGTCTTGACCCCTTCGAAAGCCCTGTCTCGACTCTATACCTTTCGCCCATCTCCAATCCACTACGTACCAAGTCTTGATACCATGTGTATTGGTTTCGAACTGGTTGGAGGCAGAAGTATGTAGTTGAAAGGTAGCCGCTGAAAGTAGTGAAACCTTTTAAAACAGATTTTTAACTTTAAAAAGCAGTTTCTTCCAACTAACTTTCTTATTTGTCATCATATAATCGGTTTTTAGTTTCTTTTCCAAAATATTTTCTAAAAGCACTGCCGAATTTTAGAGATTAATAATTTAAAACATTTACAAATTGCCCCTTCATGTTTTATAAACATATAAAACATTTAAGCCTCATATCTCAAATAATTTCATATACTTATTAAAACACTTAGAAATATTGTCCAAAAATTCCCATATATTACTTTTATTATGTTTTTTAACATGTTTAAATTTCTGACCCAAAGCTAATACATAATAGCCGCAATTAATTTTAAACCCAATTTAATTATTTTCTTCACTAGAAAATTCATAATAAATCCAAATTAATTCAAAAAATATTGAAACTTAAAATCCATTTCTAGGATAATATTTTCGTCCTTATTTTAAAATTGCAAGGCATTTGGATGTCATTTGATAGGTTTTCAAATCAAAACTTGTCATAAAAATCTATATGAACAAACATAATTCATCAACAAGCATATATATCTATTTATCCTTCAAAACATGGCAATAAACTTTGAAAATCATATACGGATCTAAACTAGAACCAAAAATAAGAAAAAATGAGATGTAACCTATTATTTGTTATTAAGGAGTTTGAGATTTGCTTCTTGAATGAATTTGATTAAGCTTCCTTCATTAGATTCTTGCTTATCTTCCTTTAGATTCCCTCTAATGGTGGCCGACCTCTCTTATATTTTGATTTTGTTTACGGATGTGTAAAATGAAAGTGCATGAGGGTGTTGGGTATAAGAATATAACTTAATCCTATTTTTCCCTTATCTATTTCTCTTATCTATTCCATTTGATTTTCCCTTAGTTCATTAGTTATTAGGCACGGCTACCTTCTACTTATACAAATCTCAACCTCTTAACCATTTACATGATTTTATTTTATTTAACTAATTAAATGCCCTAAATAATGTTAATCAAAATTAGGGTTATTACATATGATTTCAAGGGTTACATCATTTGTAAAGATTGTTTTCAAGGAAATGAAATTTGAATAGGGTGGTCAGCCCAGGTATTTGCTAAAAGAATGACACATATATTAGAAGACCAGATAGGACTAGTGTAGGGTCGCTCCCTATACTTTAGCTAGTATCCCCAAGCTAATATAAGTCTAAAATTCCAATGGGCAGGGCTTTGTCACAGGTGAGACTAAAATGATGTTACACGCAGAAAGGAATACATAAAGTAGAGATAGGTTATTAGTGATCCCGCAAAACCATTAGAATTAGTCGACCGTAGGAGAAGTAAGTCGAGGACATACCGTCTAGTATTGTGGCTAACAGAAGTTAAAATATTTATTATATCTAGTAAGCCCGAGTCAGCCAGTGGTTAGTAGTCAGCCTAATAAAACTATAATGTTCAGACGGATAGTCCATTGATTACCTGATTTACATGCATATATTTTATTACTATTTTTGTTACAATCAGTTTAATTACAAGATTGTGATTTGCAAAAGATATGCTTTTAAAAGGATATTAATAAGGGAAAACTCATTCCGCTAAGTGGCGTGCTCTCACTTAATATCAGTAAACCAAGATGTAATAGGGCTTTATGTCTCACTCGAAGTTAATGTCTTCCCCTTAAAATCTCGGGTATTCAAAATTTAATTTGAGTAGATTGGAATTGAAGGTATTTCAGGTTTTAGTAGGTGACGAATAAAGCTTTCGAAGACGTGTAGGAGGTAAGGTAAGGATTATCTATTTAAAAGTCTATCCATTATTGTTTCCGTTATGATGTATTTATTGACTGATGTGTCTATTTAGTACTCAGATCATCCGAGGGGCATCTTCATATATTGATCTTGGCGTATTTTTTAATAATTATATTTATCTGAATCTAGGAATCGTTTTGGGATTATGTAATTGTATATGACATATTGATTTGAAATGTAATTACAAAATCTATTTTGAAATCTATGTTGATTTTATTTCATATTCATGTGCTTCTAATATTATGGATACCATTAACATTACCGTATTTTGTCATCGGAATTTAATACTATAGATGAATGCAGCATTTGTAGCGGTTAGCTTCGGACCTCAAAATATGGGATGTTATAGATACCGATGAATCCTTTAAGACTAGAGGCGTAACGCTCTCCAAAGGTTGGGAAGTGTATTACTCATGGTTGTTGAGGGCACCAAGTGGATAACTACGGATTGACTCGTTCGAGAGTTACATGTTGGTTAATAAAACTATGTCAAATATGAAGTCTCGAAGTGACAATGCTACATAGTTCTCTCCACTTGAGAATATTATTAAACTTCAATGTAGAAACTCCATCATGGAATATTGACCATTGAGCGACTATAATTGAAACCGAGTTGAAGCATGGAAAGTGAAACACTACTTAATAGATAATCTGTCTCCTCAATTGTATGAGAATAGTATCACGATCAACTATAGTCAATTCAAAGTCAAGGCCAAAGTAGTACGATTAATAAGAAATGTTATTGAACCAAGGACTTTGTTCATGACTAGGAGAGTGCACCCCCTCACCAAGTACTACAAAATATATTTGAGAACTACGACAACTCTCGGAAAATGTACAAGCCGGACCCCACCAACCTTATCGAGTACCTGAGTATTTCACATCTTCGTGCATACAACCGAATCCAGTCTAGAGTAAATGTGAAGATATCCTAATGGGAGTAACCCCACATAGCTTGATGACCACTCACTATTTGATTATAGTCATTCTCGACTAAGGATATCATGCTCAAACGAGCAACAAATCATCTTAGATTGATGAAACACAAAAGAAGAAAAGATTAATTCTAAGGTTTGAATCGAAAGAGAATGAATTTATCTAATATAACTAGGAGATGCATCCCACTACACCGAAATTATACCTCTAGATAAAATATACTTAAGAGCCCATGTCAACCACGCATCACTCTCGGGAACTTCAAAGTTGGACCCAGCCTCACACAAGCATCTGAATATGCTCACATCAATGCATGCATGTTATTAACAACTTTCTAAATAAATATGAATATATCCTAATGGGTGCGCCCCACATGGCTCGGCTCTCATTCGCTCTTTGATTTTAATAATCCACGGTGTCGGATGCCAATCTTAATATGAGTGACAAATCGTTTTAGATTGACGCATCATGAGGAATGATATCAAAATTGATAGTTAAGAAATCAAATATTGGAAGTAAACGAATGATTGTGTATGGAGATTAGATCTCATACAATTATCACCAATAAACGAATCAAGATTTAAAACATTTGGTTCTTACTTGTGCATGATTTTCATATCATGAATATTTGTAAAGCACTTTAAAAAACACTCTTTAAAAAAATATTCTTTTAATGGGGCAAGTCATATTTCTAAGTGTATTAAAAAGAAGGGCAAAAATCAATTATCATTAAAACGTCATTTACTCTAAACCCAAAAACACTTTACACTTAGTATTATTTTTAAACATACCTTTCTAAAGGATTTTCTCATTTATAAATAATGTTAATTATATCGAAGGAAAATAAATCATATTCATAATCTTTTATAAATTTAAAACAATATTAATTATCCTGAAGGAAAGTAAATTAAATTTTATAATCTTTTATAAATTTAAACAACATTAATTATCCTAAAGGAAAATAAATCAATTTTATAATCATTTATAAATTTAGACAACATTAATTATCCCAAAGGAAAATGAATCAAATTTATAACCTCTTTTATAATTTTAATCAATACTTATCCTTTATTTTCAAAATTCACAAAATATTTGAAAATATAGTTTAAACAATTTTCAAAGTGTAAAAACACAATCAGACGTTTATTTAGTAAAAATACAAGTGCAAGTTCAACACACACAAGGGTTTAAGGAAATGATATTTCATAAGTGACGATATAGCGAAAATCGCTATAACGACACTTACGTAATTCAAATAGTATGTCACAAATATTCCAACCAAACATCAATATAAGCAATAAAAGAATATAAATAAGATGTAGATAATGACAAATAAATAACGGCGAGAAACCCTTTAGGGTCTCCTTACAAAAGTCCACTATAAATTTCATATGTGTGTGTGTGTATGCACTTTGAAGTGTCCCATAGCGACCTATCCACTATGAAAACACTTCAACTTCTTCTTTTTTATCCTCTACAAAACAATGGTTATTTATGACATCTGCTATCCAGTGGGAATTCAAATCCAAACAAATAATTAAATAATAATAATTATAATCCTTTTACTTTGTAAACACAGAATTGTGATTTACTTTGTTCGGTAGATGTTCAAATATTCTATTCAAATTTATTATAGCAAAATGAGGTTTAATAAATGCCCAAGTTTCCTTGGATCCTGATTCCAATAAGACCCCCATGCTTCGTTAGTCCATACTGCTCCAGAAAGAATACCTAAGGTTAATTTGCCAAGTAGATATCCTAAACGAAGTATAACCAATTTAACTACGTTAAACCTAATTAAATTTAATCATTATACTTTTATCACTAATTTATACGTCATTAAAATCATCAACTATCATCCAAGCATTCAACAACAATCTATAACAACACACAAATCATATAGTTTATTTAAAGGTAGGTAAACTCATTGAAGGTCCAGTTGAAACTTCCGCATTCCGGTTTAGTCGGTTCGATTTTAACCCAAAATTTCACTTGCACCAAATTTGACGAAACTAGTTGCAACGGTAGATAACGTTCATACGAGTCCAACGCAACTGACCGCGTCCAAATTCGACCATGTATGTTTAATTAAACAGATTAATTACTTAACTCAATATTAATTACCCTTAATTAATTTCAAAACCTTCTTCCCAAATACAAAAATTGCCGCCTGAAACATAAACCACAGCGTGCACAACTAGGACCCACAACCACCTCTCTCCTCCTCACTCTCTCATCTCAACGAAATCACCTACCGCCTTCGCCAAAATTCTTTTCTTCGCATGAGCACCATATTTGACCCGATAATGACAGGCTTGACATCACCCAATAATGTGTGACCTAGAGCACTCATACGTGACCTTAAACTGTCACATTCATCAATGCTTGATCGATCATTGCCATTTTTGCATCGCCAATGCCTCTTGCCACCACAAACCCAAATACATCCTCTATTTCACCAATCAATGCATGTATGTCCTTAAATCACGATACTTAGGTCGACTGCCCTAATTCGACTTCGACCAAAACATGACTGCAACCAATGAAACCTATATGGGTTTGTAGATCTAGTGACTACGAACTGACGCAGCGGATAATTCGAAATAAACTTCAATCGATGAAATGTAGCAATCGGTGAGTTGAAGATACCAAAATGCCCAAGTTCGTTGATCCAAAGATACCGAACTCTAGCTATCTCAAACACGTTGATAGCGCACTATACCGTGTTCAAAGATCTACGATTCTTCGCACGTTGATCTAGCGCACTAGATTCCGTGAATCGGCTTCAACAAACGTGGATTCGAGCGCACTCGAATGACGTAAGTGGAGATAGGAGATTACACTCAACTACCAATTGGTATGAAAGCACAAAGCTAACAAAAGAGAAATTTTATTCAAAATCAACCACCTCAAAATATACAACACACCCTCTATTTATAGCTTGACACAACGGCCCCTTTAACTCGTTGCCGACTCATAGGCCCCGACTCATCATAAGTCGTTGCCGACTTAACATCGCAACACAATCTACACGACTCAAAGATAACAAACGACTCAACATACAACATAACATATACGACTCAACACGACCGAGTCATATACATTACCGACTCAACATATTACATACTGACCGACTCAAGCTATTTACAAACATATTACAACTTTACGACTTGCGACTCATGAGACATACGACTCATCAAATTACAACACAATACGACACATCATAACAACACAGGTTACACGACTCACGACATAGCACTGACTCGCGACCTACGACTCAGCTTAACTCGGCAGCGACTTATGGAAGGCCTTTATCTTCGAACGACTCATCTCCGAGCGACTCATTCCTGGACGACTCATCTCTATGTGGTCTAACTCCGTTCCTTCATTAGGTCGTATAATGATAGGTCGTAGCTTGTTCCTGTTAGGTCGCGGCAACGACTTATCATAATATGGCACTACCTTGTTATCTCGTAAGTTGATGAGTCGGGTTTCCTTTAGGTCGTAACTCGTAGACTCCTTAGGTCGTAAACTTAATGCCACTTCCCTCTCTGGTTCCTTGTTAAGTCGCAGACGACTTATGGATGAGTCGTTGTGTCGTGTACGACTCATCAAACTCGAACACCTCAAACTCTTATTAAATCGTAACTCCTTTGCATCCTTCTCGTTAAGTCGCAAATGACTTAAGATCACTCCGTTAGGTCGCAAACCATTGGAAATAAGTCGCAGCTTCTTTATCTCGGACCTGTTAGGTCGTAGCCTCCCTTTACTCGCCGTGTTAAGTCGTGGACGACTCATGTTAGGTCGTGGACGACTCATAGTTGCTTCTTTAACTCGTAACAACTTAGGTCGTGACCCTCTTCTGTTGAGTCGGAAACGACTAAAAATTCCTGAATGACTTAAGATTGTGGCCTTCTCCCAACGACCTAAAGAACTTGAACACTTCAACCATACTAATTTCATAGATCGTTTTGCATCATGACTTGAATCAATCGATCCCTCCTCCTGGCCTGCATCATCCTCCCCTGGTTGGGAAGAATTCGTCCTCGAATTTACAAACTTTCTTCTCCGAGATGCTGTCTTCCATTCATTATCTGGTTTGATGTGGCTCTGGCGATAACCTCTCTTGAGATTGTCCTTGTCTCGACCCTTTAACGATGCGGTTTGGAATAAACAATGCATAGAATAGAATATACGTGGCATTAGGCAGGCGGCATAAGGAAGTGATCTAAGAGAGATGACATCTGAAACGATGCGGAATAAACTAAGCACTAGGTACCAAATCCACTTTATGTAGCACAGGACTTCATAAAAATAGTGTCGTAAACCATATTGTTTCTGCCAATAGGACGACGTGATATAGAACCAAAACTCATCCAAAATGTGAGACGATATAAGGAAATTTAAAATCATAGAATGACTTAGGAAATCCTGTCCTAAGAAGTGTGATGATTCATGCTCAGATTCTTGTCTTTCCGTATATCGTTCAGAGATGTTATCATCTAGCATCTGTCCTCGAAGTGTGGTATCAAATTCTCCTGACTGAAATGAACTCCCGCTCACTTCTCCTTCAACATAGTTATTTCCATAAGATAGTTCCAAGCAATTGACACTGGCAATGTTTGCAGGGTGGACATCATCAGACGACTTTAACTGGCAATCATTCTCTTCCTCCTGTCGTATCAACTCTTCCTGTTCTTTCGGACTCACAAGATCATATGATACTGGCAGTGAAATAGCTTCTGGTAGGAGTTCAGTATGAGGTTGAACGTCCTGGAGTGATGGTAACTCTTCGGATAATGCCTCAGAATATTCGACTTCAGACTCATCGAATTCTGATCCAACTTCCTCGAAAACATCAAGATCTTCACTCGCTTCTTGCTTGGTCAATTCAAACACTCCATTCCTCATTTCCACATACTCTTTCAAACATACAAAATTAGTTTCTTCAGGTAGTTCCTCAAACATTTCATCTTCACATACTTCATCCTCCTCAGGGTTCTCAACATCAAAATCTTTTCCGGATTCAATCAATATTGATAACTCCTCATCATCTTCCATTTCATCGACGAACTCTCTTAAAGATAATAAACAATCTGATTCTGCCTTTTCTTTCATTTCACTTTCACTTTGCCCAGGCTCCTCGAAAACCACGGAATTAATACTCGTCTGGTTCTCAGCCATAAGCTCAGGTATCAAACAAAAATCCTCCATCAACAAATGAATTCCCTCAACTCCGAACACAATTTCTTCTTCCATACTATCGATATCAAACTTTGGCAATGACGAGTAATCAACTTCTACATCCACATACTTTGACTCAATCTCTTCGTTATCATCAAATTTCAGCGGTTGATAAAAGTCAAATTCATCAGTCCTCCTCAACATATTACTCTCCTCATTACTTGACAAAGATTCTTCATCGTTATCAAATTGTGGTGCTTGATAAGAATTAACTTCGTCAATCCTCCTCAACAAATTACATTCTTCGTTCTCTAACTCGAGCTCTTCATCTTCATTATCAAACTTTAGTGGTAAGGCTGCGAATGATTCTGTAGGACCAACCTCTTCTAGCTCTTCCAACATTGGTTTAACTTCCTCCGGAAATTGAAGTTCTTCTCTTGCCTCATACATAACCAATGTTTCAGTACTACCTTCCGATTCTTCAACACTCTCGCTGACTGATATTGGACTAGTCGGTTCCTCTTCTTCTTCTGTTCCGCTGTCAGTACGACCATCCACTTCCTTACTTCCACATTCTTCTATAACCAAGGGTTTCTTCTGGGACTTTGTACCTTCAAAACTTCGATGGTTAGACTCCTGATAATGATAGCGCTTAACTTGGTCATCAACATTCGTCGTAATGATTCTGTGTGCAACTGGTTCGTTGATTCTCTTGGAAATTTCTCTACTGTAAGGAACGCCATCAAACTGATTACTGGGTCTTATAACCATACCCTTCCCTTGACTACCTGGATTCCTCTTCTGCAATTGTTGGTTAACACGAGATTGATAATTGTAGGGTAAGAAATTTGCTTCCATCATCCTTTTCATCTTATCCCACTTGACAACTTTAGATTTCTTCATTCTCTCTCTGGTTGATTTAGTTTGTTGCCACCAGTCCATAGCTCTACCTCTCAAGCTTGCAACAACTAACTTAACTTGGCGATCTTCAGGAATATCATGGAGTTCAAACATTCTTTCAACCTTTGACAACCAATCAAGGAATTCCTCTGCTTGTAACCCACCTCGGAATTCTGGAATTTCTGTATCCTTCCTAGATTCCTGAAATCGAAAATGAAGACTATCACCATAACGATCTTCTTCAAATTTAGATGAGCTTCGATATCGATTCTGAACATTGCTTCTGCTATGAACATGCTCATCCTTTCTACTTCCTCTTTCATAATCACGATGATCTCTCCTCATCGAAACTGACGATTCTCTTCTGTCACGACTAGATGATGGTAACACCCTCCTCGCTTCCGTAACCAATGGCGAAACTCGGTTTCCTCCATGGTCCGAGATTGGCGACCTTCTGCTTTGACTTGTATTCAAATCCATCACCAATTTCTCCAATCTACCAAAACTTTCATCGAACTTCTCATGCATACGTTGCTCCATTTGATCGGCTTCTTCTTTTCGATACAAAGCTTCAATGTTTTGATGACGATTGGCTCTCCTTGGTGGCATGATTGAAAAACTTCACAAACTTCAACAATTCAATCACAAGACTTCAACAAATCACGGCTCAACAATGTCTCGGCTATGACTTGATTCGGCTCAATGTGCAACGACTTATGGTTAAGTCGGCACGGCTCCACACTTCAAATCTTGGCGCGCAAAAATCTCCTCACAAATTCAATCACTCTCCAACACTTGATTCAAAATGCTATAGATCAAATACTCCAAGCTTGTTGCAACTTCAAGATGAACACGATGAACAACTCCAAACTTCAAAAAAACTTCAAAAACTTGGTTCCAAGAATCAAACTTAGCTATGATTGGCTAAGAATGGCTCTGATACCAAAACTGACGCAGCGGATAATTCGAAATAAACTTCAATCGATGAAATGTAGCAATCGGTGAGTTGAAGATACCAAAATGCCCAAGTTCGTTGATCCAAAGATACCGAACTCTAGCTATCTCAAACACGTTGATAGCGCACTATACCGTGTTCAAAGATCTACGATTCTTCGCACGTTGATCTAGCGCACTAGATTCCGTGAATCGGCTTCAACAAACGTGGATTCGAGCGCACTCGAATGACGTAAGTGGAGATAGGAGATTACACTCAACTACCAATTGGTATGAAAGCACAAAGCTAACAAAAGAGAAATTTTATTCAAAATCAACCACCTCAAAATATACAACACACCCTCTATTTATAGCTTGACACAACGGCCCCTTTAACTCGTTGCCGACTCATAGGCCCCGACTCATCATAAGTCGTTGCCGACTTAACATCGCAACACAATCTACACGACTCAAAGATAACAAACGACTCAACATACAACATAACATATACGACTCAACACGACCGAGTCATATACATTACCGACTCAACATATTACATACTGACCGACTCAAGCTATTTACAAACATATTACAACTTTACGACTTGCGACTCATGAGACATACGACTCATCAAATTACAACACAATACGACACATCATAACAACACAGGTTACACGACTCACGACATAGCACTGACTCGCGACCTACGACTCAGCTTAACTCGGCAGCGACTTATGGAAGGCCTTTATCTTCGAACGACTCATCTCCGAGCGACTCATTCCTGGACGACTCATCTCTATGTGGTCTAACTCCGTTCCTTCATTAGGTCGTATAATGATAGGTCGTAGCTTGTTCCTGTTAGGTCGCGGCAACGACTTATCATAATATGGCACTACCTTGTTATCTCGTAAGTTGATGAGTCGGGTTTCCTTTAGGTCGTAACTCGTAGACTCCTTAGGTCGTAAACTTAATGCCACTTCCCTCTCTGGTTCCTTGTTAAGTCGCAGACGACTTATGGATGAGTCGTTGTGTCGTGTACGACTCATCAAACTCGAACACCTCAAACTCTTATTAAATCGTAACTCCTTTGCATCCTTCTCGTTAAGTCGCAAATGACTTAAGATCACTCCGTTAGGTCGCAAACCATTGGAAATAAGTCGCAGCTTCTTTATCTCGGACCTGTTAGGTCGTAGCCTCCCTTTACTCGCCGTGTTAAGTCGTGGACGACTCATGTTAGGTCGTGGACGACTCATAGTTGCTTCTTTAACTCGTAACAACTTAGGTCGTGACCCTCTTCTGTTGAGTCGGAAACGACTAAAAATTCCTGAATGACTTAAGATTGTGGCCTTCTCCCAACGACCTAAAGAACTTGAACACTTCAACCATACTAATTTCATAGATCGTTTTGCATCATGACTTGAATCAATCGATCCCTCCTCCTGGCCTGCATCACGAACTTAGAGAACTTTATTTTTTGATTTTTAATTGAGTAAGTGTAGAGCCATTATTTGTTCGTCGGAAATGAAGAACAAGAGAAAAAATAAAAGAAGAGGGAAAAGATGCAAAAATGAAAAATGTGCTAAGTGTTGACCTTATTTCGATTTTATTTAAACAAAACTTTACTTCTTACACACTCTAGTCAAAATTCCCAAGTAATCCAAGATTTTCAAGCAACATTTCAAATCAATATTAAGTTTAGTTGAAAATTTTGAATTTGATTTGACTTGGATTTTTTTTGAAAAGATAGATTCGCGGTATTCCACTACACAATATTTCGTTCGCATATGGATCGCGAATGACATGAATAAAATTATGATCGTGCATCGAAATGTGACAGGATCCCAACTCAATAATAAAATACGCAGATTATTTCATTTTGTGAATTTCAAAAATATCATCATTTGCCGTAAAATACGTCAATAAAAATCGAGTCATTTTTATTGACAATTGATTTTCTTGTTATTTATTCGGGCTATTTATTATTGTAAATTTATTTACAAAATAAGTTCACCGTTATTGTTTATTAATTAAAAGGAGTTAATAAGGTTGTTGAATCCATTTAATTAATATTTAGTTCACAATTCAAATATCCAAATAATCACTATATTTGAATTCAAATATTTAAAAGTAGTTAAATATTCTATTCAAAACGATAAAATTTTGGGATATTACAATATCTATAAAAATTTAAATTTAATTTGGATGGAATTAATTACTGCTGGGTTTGGGATCATTCGGTCCATTATCGACGAAGTATAGGTCAACCAAAAAAAGGAGGGATAGGGGGTCTTAAGGCATGACTTGGTAAGAAGATATGGTTAAAAGATATTTCTACTAGATCCCCTATTTAAGTGAACCTAAGCCTCCATTTTCTTATTTTACCTTTTTGCTTCATCTCTCCAACTCCTTAGCCACCATAATCCATGCACTCCAACCTATAGTTGAGTTCTAACATAATCCAATTCAAATACAAAACTCTTTCAACTGGTGGCACTTCGGAGTTTGCACTTTTGGATAGGGACTTGGGAGATCTAGGAGACGATTTGAATCAACGTGTAAATCAAAGAATACTTCTCTTAGGTATATTCTTTATTATATGTTGTTCATGTCATAATAACGATTTTATATATGTGATATTGACTCCCTATAAATATGTATGTGTGCATATATTAAACTATATTAAATAATTAATCTATATGAAATTATTAATTTAAATTCAAAGTTTAAATTTTAAAATACATGTAAATATTTTAAACATAGCAATATTTGTAATATAAGATATATAATAATTTTTTGATTTTTCTTTGATTATTTACTAATTTTAAAACCTAAAATAACTATAAACTATCTTAAAACTATATACATATATATAGAATTATTTAAATTATTTTCAACTGTTAAAATTAGAAAAATATTCTTTGGCAAAAACATAATTTTATTTTATTATAATATATATACGTATATATATATATATTAATTATTACTTATATAATGTTTACCTATATACACATATATATATATTCTTTTAATAAAAAAATAGTTTTTAGTTTATTTTTTTAGATTACTGCAAATGTACATACATATAATTTTAAAATATTTGTTTTATAATATATATATATATATATATATATATATAAATTGTTTGTACATGCTAAAACAATGTTGTATATTCTAAATAAATAAATAAATAAATAAAATATACATAAATGTAAATAAAAAATATCCTTTTCTTACTAGCCAAATAATTTTTTACATATATAAAATTTTAAAATATTTATTTTATAATATATATATATAATTATTTACACATATTAAAATGGTGTTGTGTATTTTTTTTTTTTTTTACAGAGCAAGCGGGGTTAAAATGGTCCCCTACCAGATTTATTAAAAAGAAGACACAACACAGAGAATACAAAGAACGGAAAGAAATTAAAAATAAAGAAAGAAGAAAAAAACAAAAAAAAACACACAGGTGGACTAGTTGATCCACGGCTCTATTTGGTGACTGAGGAAGGAATGCACACTACCCCTCATCCCCAACAGAATTTCATTCTTCACTTTTATCCATAAAGCCTCATGCCTCATGCTGATCCCACTGAAAATTCTACTATTTCTTTCTTTCCATATTATCTTTAACAGTTTCTTCAGTGAAAACAAATAAGAAAAATTGTCCTCAACACTTTGCATTATCATATGCTCAGTATACGCCCATGGATCAGCAAATAAAGTAAAGGCAGACATTGTATCTAATCTGTTCATCAAATTAAACCATAGTTGCTCAACGTACTCACACTCAAAAAACAAGTGCTGCATACTTTCCTCATGAATGAGACATAGAACACACGAGGAAGGGACATCCATACCTAACCTAATTAGCTTATCTCTGGTTAAAAGAGCATTATTCTTCACCTTCCATAGCATCATATTGTCACTGTTTGGGGATAATGCCGCCCAAATAGTCTTGCTCCACTTGCAATTAGGCACAGAATCCATGTCAAGCAATGCATGGTAAATACGTGAGATAGCATGCTTTTTTCCATTCCAAAGGACCGTGTCATGTTCTCGCGTGACAAAATTGATGGCATCATATTGTCGCCATATAGCTCTGGCATTCTGGTTACTGGAGAAAGGCAAGAGAAGATGGCCATTGACAATATGGTCAGTAGCTAGTGCATTTGGGCTAATAGATGATTGAAATTTTTGTTGAGACATGAATTTCTGATTGAGAATTATTCCTTTACTAATCCAAGGCTGATTCCAGAAACTACAAACACTCCTAGCAGAAAGCTCAATCTGTACAAAGGGAAGAAAAGAGGATCTCAACTTCAAGATACTTCTCCAAATCCAACTGCAAGACTGCGGAGGATCCATACGCCAAAAATTGATAGCTCCAACATTGTACATGAGAACCCACCTAACCCAAAGGTTATTCTTCCTCT
The DNA here is from genome assembly GCA_030765085.1 of Allium cepa. NCBI lineage: Eukaryota > Viridiplantae > Streptophyta > Magnoliopsida > Asparagales > Amaryllidaceae > Allium > Allium cepa. Next base: position 623,786,927 of record CM060941.1, read on the forward strand.
GCATCAGAGCATGGAGATGACAACTGAAGACAGCCTTGTTCCAAACTTCAATATTGCACAATCCCAGACCACCCTTAACTTTAGGTTTCTCAATAGTAGAAAAAGAACAGGGAAAGGTTCTTCTGCTATGAATGGTCCCAAACCAAAAGAATTTCGTTATGGCACTTCTCACCATTCTCATAAGCTTGATTGGTAGAATTAATGTTCTAGCCCGATATACCATCATAGAATTGCATACTGACTTGACAAGAACCAGCCTGCCGGCCTGACTCAAGAATCTATTCGCCCAATTTCCCATGACAGCCGTTATTTTTTGATACAGTGGCAAACAGGCAGCATGGGTAACCCTAGAAGTACACAGTGGTAGACCAAGATAAACCATATCATGGTCCATAGACTGCAATCCAGCAGAGCTTGCCAGGATTTGCTGCTGCATGGGACAAATCCCAACAAACAAAATGCTAGATTTACTATGATTTAATCTAAGCCCTGTCATTAGATAGAAATTATGAGTGCTCCCATAATGGAGTTAATAGATTGCTGATTCGGCTTAGTGAATATCATGATATCATCAGCAAATAAAAGAGAAGTGATCTGGAGTTCTTTGCACTTGGAATGATAACGAATCTGCCTATTCTCAAACAAAGGTTTCAAGGAGCAAGTTAATACTTCCATAACTAAGAGAAAGACATAGGAAGATAGAGTGTCCCCCTGTCTTATTCCCTGCGCAGAACGAAAGTACCCAGTATTAGTCCCATTCAAGAGGAGGGAGAATGATGGTGTAGATATGCACTCATATATCCAAGCTACAAAAACTTTTGGGAATCCCATAAGTGCCATGATTCTCACAATGGATTTCCACTGAACGGTATCATAAGCCTTCCGTAAGTCAAGCTTCATCATGACACAAGGGGTTGCATTAGCACGTTTATACCCATTCAATAATTCGTGGGCAAGCATTATGTTGTCCTGAATATTTCTGTTCGGCAAGAAGGCGGTCTGGTTAAAAGATATAACACATTCGAGAACAGTAACCAATCTCGTGGCAATTATCTTGGAAATACATTTATATATCACGTTGCAGCAGGAGATAGGTCGAAAAGCAGAGACAGATGCAGCAGGAATGCTTTTGGGGATTAAAACTAAGTTCGTTGCGTTAACTGATTTCAGCAGTCTAACTTTGTCAAAGAAATTGTTGACTGCTCGACAGAAGTCCCCACCCACAATATCCCACCCAGTGGTGAAGAAAACCACGTTGAAGCCATCAGGCCCTCCACACGAATTTTTATTCATTGCAAAGAGGGTGTTCTTAATTTCTTCATTTGTGACCCTTTCAACCAGCTTAACGGCTTCATCATTATTCACCCGAGGGAGATTAATATTAGAAAGAAGATCAAGCTCAAGAGTGAAATTATTATCATTACCAAGAAGGGCTGTGAAATACTTCAAGAAGGCATTATCAACCAATTCAGGGGAAGTATGGAGCGAACCCGCTTCGTCCATGATGGAAGAGATGCTATATTGAGAGTGCTTTTCCATCAGGGATGCATGAAAGAATTTGGTGTTCCTATCTCCTTCAGCAGCCCACTTATTGCGAAGTTGCTATTTTTTCATATCACACTCAGTAGGCAGAGCATTGTTGAGGTCATTAAAAAGTGCTGCCTCTTTTTCAGCAAGGACAGCATTGTCAGGCTCAGCCATCATCAAATCATGTGCTTCCTTGTGCTGAACTAAGAGGGTGATCGATTTGAGAGTGCCATTGCCATACTTAAGCCTAGCCCATGTCCTTAAAGCTTTCATTGTTGCTGTTAGCTTCCTGCAAAATATAAATATAGGATTTCCATAATAATTATTATTCATCCAAGCTGATAGTAAAACAGCTATGTACTCTGGTTCATAACCCAGGAGTTAAAAATTTTGAAGCCGCTTTTGATTCTTAGAGGCAGCTTCCCAGTGGATATGATAAGGGCGGAGTGGTCAGAAAGTACAGGAGTAGGAAGAAAGGTGGATATGTTGGGCCAAGAAGAAAGGGCTTTGAAGTTGATAAAAGAATGATCAATTGAAGAAAAAGTTCGAACCCCACTCCTAGACCTGTTGTTCCAAGAGTATATGGCACCAGATTTGGGGATAGAGATTAAAGAAGAATCAGAAATAGCTATGTTCAACGGCCGAATATCTCTTTGCATAAGAGGAATGCCTCCATGCTTGTCAGTCAAGTTATAGCAACTATTGAAATCACCCAAAATCACCCATGGATGAGAATCTTGTCGTAGGGCAGGTATAAAATTGAAGAGCGATTGTCGTATGGAAATAGAGTTGGAAGCATAGACAAAAGTTATGTAGAAGGAGGTGGACAAACCGAAGAACTTTGCATGAAAGTGCATTAATTGAGGGGTTGCATGAATGAGATCAAGAGAAAGATCAGCAGGGTTATGCATAACCATGATACGTCCATAGTTCGCTTCAGAAAGATTATAAGCAAGGGTCCAAGAAGGATTAATGTACTTTGCTGCAGAAATAGTGATGGGAAGATTGAGTTTGGTTTCAAGTATGGCAAAGATTGAAAGATGATGAGTGGAAATTAATTGTTTAACTTGATCAAGTTTGAGGAAGTTATGCGCTCCTCGAATATTCCAGGCACCAAAACTGTGTAACATGGATTAAACAGTAGAGAGATGGGTAGCTTCTGACATGCTCCTCGTGACAGGAGACTGATATCTGGTTTGTTCAGATATGTTGTTGGTTTTATTAGTTTTCTTATGCTGACCATTCTTAGATGAGGCGCTTTTGACTTATGATGACGATGGAAGTTCAGGCGGAGATATCCAGCCTGGAATCATTCCAGTAAAGGAATAGTGATGATTAACAGTGGTTTTAGGATGTGAAGATGATGGAGAAGGGGCAGAAGTGATTGGAGAAAGGGATGATTGTTGGGAGGAGAAAAGTATGTCAGAAATTTGATGTTGTAGCATTCTACAGAATAACTCATCAGATTTTGAATGGGATGGATGTACATGGCTGTGCATGGGGTTGCCAATTGGTTGGATAGTTGCGTGGGATAATTGTGCATGGCAGTGCATTGCTAGTTCAGCTTCTATCGTATGATCATCTACTTGATTTTTCAGTTCGGCACTACAGTCTTGCTTCTGAGGGTTACATGTATCAAGCATGTGCATATTAGCGTTGTCCAAAGTTTGACATTGCATGGCCCTAGATACACCATTTCCAGTGGCATTTTGAACAGTAGCTTTTAGTTGATCAGACATTGACCTTAAATTAGTTGCAAAACCCTCATCATCTACTTCCTCTCTCGCATCAACAGCAACACTACTATTAATAACATTTTCCTCTTCATCTACATTTGTCATGAAGTTTAAAACATCAAATTTGTTGTGGGTCAGTATGCACTCCTGATTAATATCAGCACATCCATGCTGAACAATAACATTATTATTGCACCCTTTATCAAATGTACCACCATTCTCATGTTGATTCTGCTCATCATTTAATGCCCCAATATCGTCAATATTTACATCGCCACTTTTCTCAACAGTACTTGGATTCGCAACTATATGCTGCATAACAGCTGTATCCGCATCCCCGTCAACTCTCATACCACTTCCTACAGGCACTGGACTTAAATATGTATCCCTATCCATAAATTTTACTTTCTTTTGGGGTACTTTCTTCCATACTTGTTTACTTATCATGCTTTGCTTAGGCATCCCTTGGATTGTTACCATCCCCTTTTGGACCTTCACTAGCGAATCAACATTAGCCTTTAACCTCTCTTCTTCCACACAAGGCAACAAGCAGTGATTTGTGACATGGCCAAATTCATTACATACCGTGCAAATTTCAGGTTTCCAAAGATAACTTACCCGCACCATCTGAGTAGAACCATCAAGCAGCTGAACTGGAAACTCATCAATCAGTTCTGCATTTGGAAAGACATCTACTAAGCATTTAGCAAAACCAATTCTTTCCATACTTTCAGTTGATGAATCCATACATAAGAGCTTGCCAATTCTCGAGGCAAGCCAGTTAATACCCAATAGTGACCAAGCAAAAATTGTTATGTTGGTAAATTTCAACCAAACCGGGACTGATTTTATCGTACTGCAGCTGTTACCTATATTTGGATCCCATGCTTTCACGATGAAAATCTTGTTCCTAATGAAATCGGATCTGCTTCAATTATCTTCCTTCTGTCCTCAGCACAAGACAGATTGAAGAGGAACAGGATTCCATCAGATTTAACTGGGATATCCCCTTTTAGTTTCCAGAGCTTCTTCAAGTAGTTGATCACTGTTAAGTAGGATAGCGGTTTGTCCAGAAAGAAACCAACCAACCAGTCTCCCCACACATCGTTGCATGCTTGAATAACTGCGCTAGGAAGGACAAGCGAGGGTCCTATGAATTCAAGAGGAATTTAAACCAGAGAATAACGACTAGCATTTCTAGGCTTGGATTTGAAAAGCGAGGACCAAGAGGTGGAGAAAGAGATAGGAGCTGGGTTTGAAAGGACTGATGGTGGATCAGTTTGAGATAATAGGGAGATCGAAGGAGGTATAGGTGGTGGTACAGGGGGAGGTAAGGTCAGAGGGGAGTTCGGAAGTGGGGCCATAGGGGGAGGAGGAGGAAGAACAGTAGCCGATAAGGGAGGGACAGTTTGATAGGACAGGGGATGGGAAAGGGGATGGGCAGAGGAATGGGCGGGAGCTGCCATTAAAAAAGAATGAGAAAAAAAAATTATAGACAGATAAATAAATAAACAACACATAAATGTAAATAGATAAATAAATAAAATATTAATTTTGATTATAATAATTATGTTATATAAATATACATATTTAATTAAATTAAATATATTTTAATTGATATTTTTAAGATTAGCTTTGAATTATTTTTTTGTTAAGCCTTAATTTTGATATTTTAAATACAAGATTTGAATTTAATAGTTATCGACTTAGTGAAAATTAGATTAGATATTTTATCATGTATAAATAATTTGGGAAATTTATATTTAATATAAATAATGTTTTGAGACAATTAACACATATATAAATGACCAATGTTTAAATGATGGACATAAATCCCAACATTTACTAATATAATCATTAACCATGTACACCATGATATGTTGCACATTACACTTACACACATATGAATATATATTGATATACTCAAAACATATAAATGTTAAATTTGTTAACATGCGTTAATTAGTTAAATCAAAGAAATTAAATAAAATATGGTATTTTTAGAAAATTGGTACTTTATTAACAAAAATATATACTTCGATAATATACCTCATCGAAATTTTGCAATCCTCATAACCTAAATGAGTTCCTTATAATGAAAAATAACACATATTATGTCCATATATTAACATACAATTATGTAATGACTCTGTTACTGTTCCAAAACAGGAGACGACCGAGACAAAAAATATCCCGTATTAGAACTATTAAAACCATGCAAAATAAATACCGATACAAAAGATAACCATTTAGAAAAAATATCCTCCAACTATACTCCATTTCTCTCGCTCTTTCATTATTTCACGAGTCACCATAACCTCCACCGTTTAGTCAACCACACAACTCCCTACTTTATTCAATGCATCTACTTTTATCTTCTACCATAAGAAATTCTACAAAAAATTGATCTTTACTATGAAAAGCAGTTGGATCTTGCAAAGAGTTGTTATTTCTTCATCTGAAGTACCACTGTTTCTTCATCTTGGATCCAAGAGAGCAGTCAGACAGGCTCAAAGTTTCTGTCAATTTCCTCAAAGTTTCTCTCAATTTCCGTACCGTTGTTATAATTTGAAGCTTGATATTTGGACTTATTCATGATTGTAATTATTTAATATTGTTCTAGTCTTACATTTGCTAGAATGCTTTGATTTTGAAATACGTTGATTTCGTTCTACCCATATATGCCAAAATGTAGTGCTTATTGCAGCATCTTTTATGCCGTGAATAAACCACTTAATGGTTATTTCGGTGTCCAGATACTCTAACCCTTCATTAGATTATCATTAAGCATATGGTTGAGTTTAAATTTCCGTTTGACCACCTGCCAGATCTACTTGGAGAATTATGCATTTGAAATATAGAAATTCATGTGATTCATCGTCATTGTTGCATAGTTTACAAATCGTATTTTGGATATATTTTTCAGTATCTGATTCTGTCCATGGTGTTTAATTTGTTCCTATATTCTAGACACAAGCGTACTGCATTAGACTTCATAGGCCCACTAGTATTCAATTAGAGAATCTTTTTTGAAACTCATTCATTTCATTCACTGTTGACCGGCCCAGTTCCAACAATACCTAGACTAGAAGCATGGAGCACAACTTTGATACAACTTTGGGGCATCAAATTTAATACAGAGGGCCTTAAATATTGACATGCATCAAAATAGTTAAAAATATCGACATGTGAACATAAATTTTATATTTTAACTTTTATCTTTAAGTTCGCATGTCGAAGATATAAGTGTTCTGTATATAACATGGTTGTATCATAGTTTTTATCCAAAATTGTGAGTTTGTTCAATACAACAACGTCATAGTGATGACATACACTGATGGAGATGTAAAGTTTACATCATGGGTGCGTTCGCAGGAATATTTTGCCTCGTTCCGATATTCGAACAGGCTAAACAAACCTTCTATTCAGTTTGTTTGACGTGAGGAAAATGTTCTGTTGACATCTGACGCATCCACGTCTACGTCTAATTTTATTCAATATTTATACTACTTCATCCTAGTAGAATGCAAAATAACTTTTCCCCTTCAAAATCACACCAATTTCTCTATTTCCATATTTGCGTGTCACTGTCCCTATGAGGATTGAATGCGAGTCCCAACAATTATTATTATTATTATTATTATAAATAATGAACGCATAAGATCTTGTGGAAGATGCGAAGAACTTAAAAGAAGAAGGCACAGAGGAAATGGTTTCTTTCAAAATAACTTTGCCGTACAAACCCTGTGCTTTTACATGAACAAACATGGATTTTTTTCCATTTAGCCTCGTGTTAAAACTAATTATCGCAAATAGCCCAGTATTAAAACTAATATCAAATGTAGCCTTGTTTTGGCCAGCTCAGCTCCGATCTGGCCAAAACGTACTGACGACTTTTCAAAAGTCGCCAGTGCCTTTTTTTTCACGAATTATACATGCGACTTTTGGAAAGTCGCCTACTGGAGACTTCCCAAAAGCCGCCTGTGTGTTTTAAACTAACTAGGGAGACTTTTAGGAAGTCGTCAGTGGGCGGCTTCCCAAAAGTCGCACATACGGGACTCTGTAACAAAACCAAAGCCCCATTTTTTTCTTTCTACATTTTATCCCCTTCCTCTCCACCTCCAAAAACCCCAAAATCCACCAAATCTAAAAAAAATCCCAAACCCAGAAATATTTAGCATTTTGTTCAACAAATTAAAAGATGGCAAGCTCTTCAATGCAGGATGCGCCTCTAGGTATGGATAAATCAAAAATCTTTCAATTTAGGGTTTTGAAGAAAATTGCAAAATAATGGTTTTTAGGAATTGTTAACAATCATTGATTACTGAGGTATCTTTGTATGGTTGAAATCATTGGTAAAATGTTGAAATACAATACGTAAATTCCTAGTGTTGATGTTGGAAAATAAATTTGAAAATCTTGTTAACTTGTATATCTGTAGATTACTCCGAGATGCTACCCGGACCTATTAATGGATCTGTCCTATATTTGCAACAACGGCATCGAACGAATAACCTAGAATTTGTCGCGATAAAATTCTTAGTGTTTGAAATGTAAAAATATCGAAAGGTATTGTATCTTACATGTTGATCATATTTTTGTGATATTTTGGCAGAGTAATACTATAGACAAAACCATAGATCATTCGTCTAAAATGAATAGAGCAACATCTGCTCATCCAGGCGTTATACAGTTGATAAACCAAGCCAGATCTGGACTGGTTTTTAGGGTGGGGCACATCCAGTTGGATCATCATCTTATCACCGCTTTGTGGGTAAATGGAGGCTAGAGACATCTACATTTCACCTACGAGCTGGAGAGATGACTATCACGTTGGGTGATGTTGCGTGCTTACTTGGCATACCCATAGACGGTGCTCCGTTGACCAACCCCGATCTAATTGATTGCCTTGGTTTATGCCAAGAGCTCCTAGGTTTAACTCCTTCAGCAGAGGAGTGGTGGGGTAACGAAATGATACAGACATTATGGTTTAGGCAACAATTTACGGACGACATACCAGCAGACGCCACAGAGATTCAGATTCAGCAACAAGCCAGAGCCGTTATATTGCATATTATATGCTCGAGGTTGATATGCGATCATGCGTAGACACAGATATGGCTTAGATGACTTCCATTTTTAGAAAACTTTGATATTTGTCACAAGTATTTACGGGGCAGTGCAGTTCTAGCGTATACGTACTGCGAGTTGACGAGGCTTGCTTTGAAAGAGAGCGCAAGCACTGGTGGTTATGTGAGTCTAGTAACATTGTGTCCATTATTTACTTTCACTAACAGTTATTCCATATTCTTTTATCCAACTAAAATCATGTGTCTAATTTTATTTGCAGTTTTGATGTTGGACTTATGTAACGATGAGGAGGACGGCGGTTGATTTATCATTGCCATATGGTGCTAGGTATAATTAATTATGTAATATACTAAGTATAGGTGTTCGGATTTAAGAAGTCATAATTTAATATTTCTATAGGTGGGTAGGACCTAAAAGCACCATTTCATTGCCGAGGCATCATGTTGCCTTCTACCGTAATGAGTTCGATGTTCTAGACTATCATTATGTGACTTGGACCTCATACACAGATGTGCTTTCTTCCAAGTACCACTTCCATTCAGCTGTGGACTGCTCGTGTTCCTCTCATTTGCTTTAATGACGTCACCTATCATCTTCCTAACCAAGTGATGAGGCAGTTTGGTATGGCCCAGCATTTACCGGAACAACCACCGCATTACAGGATTAATATTGCAGTTGGGTAGTATGATATGGCGATTGAGACATGGACCGAGCGCTACATGCACACGCAACAGGAACGCGAGTTCACATTGTCTGAATAATAATATATGTCATGGTACTGGAACATCACGCGTCGATATGTTCTTCATGCCATCGATCCACCTACAACGCCTCCTATTGTTGCAGACCCTTACACTCTTAGAACACCTCTTGAAAGGAATATGGTACGTAGTACATACAGTCTTTATTTCAATATTGAAATTTATACTTTTTTTTGAACTTTGTGTTATGGTAGGCGGACGACATTTACCGTGCGCTTGAGATTGTGGACGAGCTTGCACAAGAGGTTCTTGAAAGGTCCAACGGAAATGCTTTATTGTAAAACGCATCTTAGAATCTATTTTGGAAAGAAACATGTTAACAAGACCAAGACCGCCTCCACCGCCTCCTTCACCTCCAGCACAGGGGCTCATCGAACATGCCATATAAGCCCATGACATTCCTCCTACTACTCGTACATATCAGCGACAGAGACATCGAAAAGGCACATCTTTATCTCAACAAACACAGGTTGAAGTTGCACCCGGTCCTTCACAGCCTATAGATCCTGCGCAAGCAAATGAAGAGGAGGATTCGCCGGATGAAATTCCACTGTCTATGAGAAAACCAAGACGAACTCCACTAGAACTTCGTAGGTTGAAGTAGTGAGGATGATACAAGTTGTTGATATTCTTTGTCTGGTTTTGTTTTGTTTCATGAATTGTTGAAATACTGAGATTAGTTGTTTTATTGAATTGTTGGATGTCGGAATTGGAATGCAATTCTTGAATTGTAGGATGTTGGATTTTGAATTGGTGGATGTTGTAATTCGAGTTGTTGGATGGTTGAATTTCGATTGTAGGGTTTCTGTTGAATTAGTGTACTGTTGTAAATGGTGATGCGGGGTTTCTGTTTTGAAACCCTACACACTTCTGGGGCGACTTTTCAGAAGTCGCCCCAGTTATGTGCAGAGTTTCAAAACAGAAACCCTGCCCTTCAACCTTCCTCATACTTCACTTTACCAAATGGCAAATAAAGAACCCAAAACCTAACCCACATCTCTCATCCATAATTTCAATATTTCTGACGAAAAAAGAATATCTTTTAGAGATTTGAAGACACAAAAAGAAGGTAAGATCCATAAGCACTATTAAACTTGTTTAATCTTTTTCGATTAAGTCTAACTCCAACATTGATATTTTCAAGAAAAAGATTGTTGAAAATGGATAATTGGGAGCTTGACGACGAGACGATGATGAAAATGTATGAAGAATTTGAACAACAACAAGTCTTTGTGCCAGTTAATGAAGAAAATGTTGAGGTTGATTTCGTCCCTAAGATGCAGGTTGAAAACTTGCCCCCCTCTAGGGTTGGCGGTATGTCAACATTGGCCATGGTTAGTGGTGAATCAATACACCAATCACTTCATGGAAAATTAATGGATGTGCTAGCTCGTCGTAAGACTAACAATGCTAGTTCAAGCTGGATACCGCCTTAGGTACTTTGTTATTACGGAGATGAATGTGAAGTGGTTGTGTGTCGGAATGAAAGGAATGCGGACCGTCACTTTTACCGTTGTGAACCGTACAACGATAATAAGTTACGGCCAAACTATGTTGATTATTGTAACTTTTTTAAATAGAAAGATCCGAAAATGTGTCCGAGGAGAGTTGCATATGCCATGGAGATGCAAACAGAAAATGCCCGTTTGGAGAAGTTGAACCTACAATATCGCAACGCACTATTGAATAAGGGTGTACCATTCGATAAGTTAAGTCCTCGTACATTGTGGGAGGAGAAGTAAACAAAAATTTGGGTGTTCATTTATATATAAATGAATTATGTATCGTTGAACATGTATTCTGACGATTTGTGTATCACTAGCTTACATTTGCATATGTTTACGTATCACGTAGCAGTTAATATTTCTCAACTTACTTTGTATCGACAGCTTTCATTTATACGTAATTGAATTATGTATCGTTGAACATGTATTCTAAAGATTTATGTATCACTAGCTTACATTTGCATATGTTTACGTATTACATAACATTCATCATCTCAAATGAACATAGTACATGAAATAAAAATACAAACTGTTCTTACATAAACAACATACGGCTTACAAACATCAAACCAATAATAACACGCATACGAAAACTAAGTAACTGAATTACAACGACTCCTTTTGTGACCTTGCATATCACATTTACTGCATCTATTCGGCCTTGGAGGCTGCATCTCGTCCATAATGCCTTTAATTCTAGTTGACTTAGGCCTTCCTGGAGCTCGCCTTGTGCGGGGAGGGGGTGGAAGTACCATTTGACCTTCGTGTGGAGACCAATACCTATTAACGTGATGAAATTCTGCAGAGTATGCCGCTAGGTAATTCTGAACGGAGTACTAATGTGATGCAAAATCATGATGAGCTCTGTTTGCACCATTGGCCACCGACAAACAAGCAGTCATCACATGGACGCAGGGGAAATGCTGTAGTAATGGTGATGTTGCATGTACATGAATAAGTGTTACCATCGATTATAACTTTGAATTCATCTACGAAGTAATTAATCACTTACCATTCAATTTGACTGAAATGGACAATCCGACAACGTCTAGCTTAGCTTGCTCTTGCCGCTATTTTTGCTTTCTATTTTGACATGACACGAAATGTGGAATTCTTAGCTAACTCTCTTCTTTGGCAAAAGTAATCAACGGTTCGATAGAAGGTACATGCAACAAGTGCTCTAATAGGCAAAGATCTTGCACCCCTAAGTACACCATTAAAGTTTTCTGACACATTAGTTGTCATAATATGAAAACGACCACCATCATCTTTACATAATGCCCAATTTTCCACGTTTCCACCCAAACTTCTCTCTATCCAGTTGTGTGCTCTTATACTGCTGGTTTTAATTTTTTCACGAATCTTTAAATACTCAATCTCCTCAAAGGCACGCGTAGAATCAACCGGTCAATCGTTTGTCTATGAAGCCCGCTGCTTGAAAATTTGCTTTCAAATGTCTGACACAGTATCTACGTTTATGTGCGGCTAGCCATTTGCTCTACAACGCTATAGGTATTCCTTTTATTCTATCAGAAATGAAAGTAATATGACGATTGTTCACGCTGTGAATGAACCTTTGCATGTACGCGAAAAACCAACCCCAACTATCAATGGATTCAGACTCAACGATGACAAATGCCAAGGGATATAACTGATCATTTGCATCAACGGCAGTTGCAACAAGTAAGGTGTCTATGCAAAGCAAAGGTCGACAATGGACAAATCCCTCGATACATGGCCCAAATGACCAAAATGCATGATCAAAAACTTCATACTCATCAGTAGTCACATGTCCTACACTCCCTGGATTTGTTTTGCATATTTCACCAAAGTATTGTTGTAGGTTGGAACATGACTCCGTCCAATCGCCGTAAATTCGTTCAATTGCCTTGCTCAATTCTCTCCATGCTTTCAGATAGCTAATTTTTATAAATAATTGTTCCTTAATTAGAACTTGCACCGTTCCGACTGTAATGTTCAAATCAGATTTCACGAAAGGCATGATCTCCGATACCATAAAGGATGATGTAGCTTGCCTATGATTTGAGTTCACTATAGGGTTAACACATGTATGATCACTATGATATTTTTTAATAACCCACCATCCAGTCTGTGTCTTTTTTGAGTCAATAGCATGTATTCTCCAAGGATAACTGTCATCGACGTTGCCAATGGCGGTGTATTTTGCTTGTTCGACCTTATTGGCTTAAAGGACACCGCATATAACATTGACCATTCTGATAGTTGTTGCAGAAATTTAGCTTTACTCTCAAACACCATGCCAACTTTGAAACCGTTCTGTACGCTGCAGGATAAAAATAATTCGCTGTTGAAGTTCACATTTGCTATAATTGACTTAGCCATAATTTGTGCACTGCACAAATCATCATCCAACGGTATCTCCATTTCTGGTTCATCGTTGTCCACACAATCTGCTTATGCACCTCCAAAATCATAGTCTAGTGGATCATTCTTTACTTGCATATTTCCACCCAGGTTGTATCAGGTATTGACACAACAGAAATACTATCAAGTGCATGAACATCTTCAGCTTGAACAACTTCTTCATCATCTACATCCATATCATCATTGCACGTAGTTTGACCTGCTGGTTCATTCGGTGGTTGGACGTATGACTGTGTAGTAGTGTTGTTTGCTGCGCAGCTGCAGTAAATTAATACATCAATTTTATTTTATTTCTACACACCAACGATTTTGCAACATATTGCAATATTTAACTTACTTTTGGCTTAAATGGTAAAATTTGGGCGGAGTTGGCTGCATTCGTTCATTTTTACAGCTACTCGATGCTTTAACACTTCTTTGAGTGGAATTCTGAATTGGAATAAAACTGCACGGGAATACAAATTAAGTATAATAATTAAATAAATTTAATATAACAGATCTCTATGTAATCAAGGCTAAACGATACATCTGACTCATTCGTGAAAAGCTGTCTTGCTTCAAATAGGGATATGTGAATTGGACATTTGGCTGCAAACTCATGAATGGATGAAAACCATAAAACATTTGTTGTTGCCCGTATTGCGATATGTGTTGAGTTGGATTGCTAAAACTAGGTGACGGAATTCATTGCCCAGTACTCATGTTTTCCACCATTCTAGAATATTCTTCAACGCCAAAATTTGTTACGGATACCCGTGTTGGTTGTTCTGCAATCGATTTTCTTTTTTTCCCAACAAACAACTCAACAGATTTGGTCGAGGCATCAAACATTAATTCAATATCGTCATCGTCAATAATTTTGATTGCTTTGGATCCAGAATCTGTTGGTCAATTGCAAACTATATCAATTTCGTTCTCTTCCGGTTTTATCTTTGTTGCTTTATAAACCGACTCTTTTAACTGCTCAAACGTAGAACCTCTTCGAACTTTAGCCGGTTTGTAACATCCACCAAGATAATTCCTACACATTAAATCGTCAATAACCAATCCACCATCAAAATAGCATATGGTTGGAATAAAATTAAGAGTCATTCTACATCAACCAACAAAAATTTAGTTTGCAAACTAATTTCAAAACTTAGGGTTTCTATTGCATACCTTGATTAGATTCGACCGTATGATTATTTTGCTATGCTTGAGGTAGATTTTCGAAATGTATTACTTTTAAGGATATTAAATGAAATTTAATTAGTTTTACAAAAAAATTGAGGTGGAGGGTATTAGGGGGTTTTTGAAGATGGAAAGGAAGGGGATAAAATGAAGGAGGAAGAAAGGGGTTCTGGTTTTGTTACAGAACCATGCATGCTCGACTTCTCAGAAGTCGTCCTAGTTATTTTAAAACACACAGACGGCTTTTGGGAAGTCACTAGTAGACGAATTTTCAAAAATCGTCTGTATGATTCGTGAAAAAAATAGTACTAAGTCGTCAGTACGTTTTGACAAACGCGGAGCTGAACTGGTCAAAACAAAGCTACATTTGATATTAGTTTTAATACTGAGCTATTTGCTATAATTAGTTTTAAAACTAGAATGAAAAAAAAAAAAAATCCAACAAGCATTTGCATGATGTGATAAGCTAAAGTTTGGGTAAAGAAGCTTTTATCGTATGGCTATTGACTGGGGATGCTACGGAGCATATGCGCACCAAATCGAGCAAACTTCCAAACGCGTGACGCTCGCATAACTTAGGTTCACGTTTCTTCCACCATCGCAAACCGCCACGAAAACCGTAGAAATGGGAAGCGGCGCCAAACGTAAATCCACCGCCAGAAAATTTGACCAGCCCCACTTTGTCAGGGGTAAACTCCAATCCAGGGATATCCACTCTAGATCCGTCGGCTACTTTTATTCCTATCCCTCTGATCCCATTCAGCTTGACAGGTCACCCTATGATCTGACCCGCACCTCTCCTCGTAATTTCGATTCTTTAATCGTCGGCGGCGACACAGGATTAGGATATCAAAACGAAGAGGGGGATGAGGAACATGAAGAGGTAGGAGACGCTGGATTAAGGATTCAAAATGATGGTAAAGAAGATGTCGACGACGACGATGTTGATGATGAAGATGAAGACGAAGACGAATCGGAAAGTGCAGGGGGATTCATCTCAGTCGGAGGCGTTAGGATATACATTGAAGACTGTTCTTCTCCCGAATCAGAATCTGAATGTTCTGATGACGAGTCAGACGATTTAGATTCTTCGATCGATGAAGAAATGGTCAATGATTACTTGAATGGAATAGGTGGAAGCAACGAGATTTTGAAGTCTGTTTGGTTAGCGGCAAAGAGCAAGGCTCTAGAAGGAGACTTTGAGTTCTTGGAGTCTGGGAGTAGTGGTGATGATGAGAAAGTGAGTGGGTCTGAAAGGATGAAGGCTTCGGAAGAGTATGGGATGAGGAAGAAAAGCAAGAAAAAGATTACTACTGTGGAAGGAAGTTCGGAAATTATTGATATTGATTTATGTGGTGCAATGGCAGATTTGATGTTGGGGAAACATATGAGAATGGTTTCAAGGAGGAGGAAGAAGAAGAAGAATATTAAGGATAATATACAGCTTGCGAAGTCCTGGCCAAGAGAAGGGAGGAATGAGCGATTTTTCCCAGGTACACTGGCAAAATTTCATTTATGATCCCTTTTTATTACAATATAGGTAAATATGAAAACACAAATATTTTAATTGGATTGGCATTGAGAGATGATTGAAGTGGATGAAGGATGCTCAGATCATAGAGTTCAGTATATTGATTTCTTTCAGTTATATCACAAAATAATATGTGCAACTGTAATGACTAAAAATTTCGGCGAGTGGAGGAGCTATAAATTTCTGTAAAGACTAGGCAGTTTGGGAAGGCCTCAGTTAGGCTGTGTTCTTTGTTAAGCGAATGGAGCATCTGAAAGGAGCATTCTGAACAGGGCACGAAAAGAGAAAGTTCAACGAACAAAAATTGTGTTTTTTGCGCTACGAAAGGGGCATCAAATGGGACAAAGAAAGGAGAATGATTGTTTGTATAAATTTGTATTTATTTTTTAGACCGTTTTAAGTATTATTGAATAAATATTAATAATTGATTTTAAGTTATAAATTAATGCAAAAATTACGAAATTTGAAAACACATACATTAAAAAAAAGGTACATGGGGATTGAAAAAAAATATTAGAATTGAAAATGAGTAATGATTTCCTAAAGAAACATTTGTGAAATTTGAAAATGAGTAATGATTTTCTAAAGAAATGTTTTAAGTATTGTTGAATCAAATGGGTTGCATGCGAAATACCCCTATGATCGGTGGTTGACCTGGACCGTTAGGTCGTGAAGGTCTAGGAAAACATGGTATATGCTACCCGTACAATTTTTCTTTTTACGCAAAAATATAACATTAGTATAAATATTGTTTTACATTTTAAAAAGTATATTTGGTTTCGTTGTTTTTTTAATTAAAATAAATATTTTTACAAATTATAAATATTCATAATTTTGTATTATTTCATATTATATTATATCTAATTTTTATATCATATTATCATTTAAAATTTTCAATAACTGTTGGTGTCCGATGCGTCATTTTCAAACGTTCTGATTTTCTTGTGCGTTTCAACAATAGGTCAAATTGAGCTTTGCCTCGTTTAGAATTTTCGACAAATCGAACGCATATCGGATGCGTCCGAAGCGTTAAAAAATTAAACTGTCCAGTTCAAGTCTTCATATGCACTCTTAGAAGCTTCGGATGTAGAGACAAAGTTTACAAAGTTTGATGAAAGAAGGAAAGAAGGCTCTTCCAACCCCTTTCCCTACCGTTTTTCTTTTTGCTTTTCATTTTTCATTGTTTTCTCTTTGTAATGTTTTATTATTATTTTTTTTAGACTTTTTAGTTTTTGATTTTGATTCTTTCATGTTTTTATTATAATATGTATTTTAATATTTATATAATTATTTTAGTATTTGTTTGTTAAAAATCGTAAAAATTGATAATTGTTTGTTAAACATATTTTTATTTTTGTTTGTTAAATAAATAAGTTGCATTTAATAATACATTCAAATATTTTTAGAAAACAATATTCTTTGTTAAAATCACTATATCCATATCAACATATATGTATATATCATTATGATACTAATGAAATTAAAATAATATTTTTATATTAAATAAGAAAACATAAATAATAAATTAAATTTTAATAAAAACATTTACTCACATTTAATATTACCTTAATTCTTAACTAATTGTAAACCATTAAATATATTTATCCATCTTTTCCCACTCGTCTTCGAGAGCCGATTTCAACATATGAAAACACACTTTCTCTTTCCCTTCTCTACCATTTTCCCATTCTCTTTTCCTTCTTTACCTCTTTTCCTTCCCAATCTCTTTTCTTCATGCGAGAATGGCCCTAAAGTGTAAATTTAGTTGAAATGGTTGAAGGATACCATTCGTAGGACTTGTTTAGGTGTGAATGTTAGGCTTCATTTGTTAAAATGATCGAATACTTAATGTTGAATGCTGAATGTTGAAGGCTGAATACCGAAGGTTGAATGTTGAATAGCATGTGCTTAATGCTGAATGTTGGATGTTGAAGTATTGTTTGATTGGTAGTTGATTAGTAATATGTTTTACTGTAATAACTTGTTAGTTGATAATTTGTCCTTCGTTGTTAATACATTTATCATTTGAATAGTACGATGAATATACATAGGATGAGCTATTACAAATTAAAAATGAAAAATATATTCAATTGCATACTAAAGGAAATTAAAAACATAACTGCATTTGTTTATTACTAATATTATTAAATTGCCACAAATTAGAGAAGATCGACAATTTGATTATGCAAATTTGCCATAGAAGATTGTGACTCAAATGAAAACACTCCACTATGACTTAGTGGAGCCTGTGGTGGTTCTTGATCAGCAATTCCATTGCTTGTTTTCTCATTTGCAGTACTTTCTTCTTGCCCAGTTTTCAAAAATAACTTGTCATCGAGTAATACCAGACGTAGAAAATTGTGTATCGTTATACATGCAATAATAATATTGCTTTGATGAGAAAATTTGTATAGAGGCATTTTAACTAAAATGAGAAATCTTTTCTTTAATACGTCATAGCTTCGTTCAATGACATTTCTTAATCGCACATGTGCATGGTTGAATCTTTTTTTTGTCGCAATATTGTTTCTGTAACTTTTCAACCAATAACGTGTGTTGCGATAAGGATATAGAAAGCCTATAGTACTTGCATAAGCCGCATCACAAAGGTAATACTTATCTATAATAAGATAAAAAATTAAGTCAATACGTTAGCACGCTTTTTGTAAATAAATTTATTGAATTTATTGACATAAATGAGGGATTGGAAAGTTATCAGCAGGATTACGAATTGTTGCATTGAGCACTCTTGAATCATGAGCTACTTCCTTCCACCCACCATGACATATATAAATTTCATGTCAAAATACACATTGCCATGACGTTCTGATGACAATACCCCGATCTCTGCCTCTGAATGGAATTTGATCGCACGTTGTTTATTTGCATCTACTAAAGTGTCATCTAATGCTTCAATTGCACTTTTAAAAGGACATTCTCTTAGTTGTATATGAGATTGTATATTTTCAATAGGTTTGTTAAAATTTGGTGGAATTATCATTTCTCAAGCGAAATCTCTCATTGTCGTTAAAACTTCATAAAATATTTGCTAACCGTCTTCCATGAGTGCTGGTAAATGTATCTAACAATATGAGTTCTACAGTTGTGGCTTATGATGGATAAAAACATTTTCATTTTCTCTTCATCTATGTATTACTGTTCCGAAGTACATTCTTTTCTCGAAAATAGCAACGCAATTTCATAAAAGATGATCTATCCATTCTGAATTTATCATACATTTCATAGAAGAACTAATCAGGAGCCCTTGCATTATTCTTTTCCAGAAAAGGAAGAAGTCAAAACTTTTTGTCTACCACTTTTACGATTCTTCATCATAAGCAATATTAAAAGTGATAACATCACCGACAGTCTTTTTCTGATAGCATCCTACAATATCAAAAATAAAAGTTAAATGCATTACTTAATGTTCTTATGTTGATTTATAAAAATGTCACTATTGTCAAATTACATATATTCTTCACTATTACCAGTTTATTACGATAATTGTAAAATGCAAGTAAAATACACATCAATTGCAAAATAATCAAAATACATTTAATATGTTTCAGCATACGAGTCTACTATCCAACATGAAATATGTGTGAATGAAAAAAAGATCAATGTTTAATTTATTCACTAAAATAGTAAAGACAAATCTACATATACATGCCAACTGAACATACATAACTATCATAGCTTTTGGCATTTATTCATTTTGAAACAAAACCTAATATCCTTCTTATGCACAATAATAAGCAAATAATATATTATTAAATGCATATCAACTACTCTCCTCATCCATGAAAGCTATCATCAACTCAGGTTTTTCGCAAAATAACACTTTAGCTTTGATGTAATCATGTTGGGATATGACATTCATGTTCTTTAACTTATTAAAGCAACAATTATATCATCTAATGAAGGTCCATTGCCAGCCTCTTCTTTGTCAATTTGGTTTTGTAGAACTCCAAACAAATCTTTAATTTGTTTCTCTACTGATCTACTCTATCAAAAAAAACTCAATTTTCACGTAAGTAGGCAAACGATCTTCCTCTATCTCTACATTAGCTTCTGTTGCTATATCATCTTTCACTTGGGTGTTACCTGTATTAAAGGGTGGTGGATCATATGATGCAGATGACCATGCATTTCTCCTTTTGCATAAGTAATTTCAAAATCACCTTTAACATTTAAATATTTTCTAAAGGATTATTTTGAAATTTTCGTACTTTAGGATATTGCTGTTCAATAAAGTACACATGAAAAATTAATTAAATTATTGTTAATAAAACGTAAGACATATGTAATGAACTTGCTTGAATGACCTAATTTCAATTTTTTTGGGGCCAAAGTAGGATATTCGTCTTACCACTGAATCAATGTCCAGACAATCCAATAATCCAAAGCGCATAATCATCTCTTAAATAAGTATAATGATTTTTAAATTGCTTGTGTTTGTAGTTGACATTTCACTTTGTATTAAACTCTTTCTCTAATCTTTTCCATGAATCTAAAGTCAATGAAGCTCCTTTATGTCCATGGTTAGCGACTTCTCTCACACATAGCTCAAGGAAGTATTTTTCCATTTCAGGATTTTCTGCAAAAGTGGCCCTACTTTTGGAAGCTATGTTTACCTCATTGTCCACTCATTTACTTTTAGAGCTTTTACGCGAGTCATTCATATTGATATAAGACGCATGTATAGAAATTTAATACACAATCTTTTTAAAACACTTAAGGTAAATGGTAACTGCCACTCATAATCTAGTATATGTAAAAAATGTAGCTTAAAAATTATTTTGGTTAGACTTTGGAGTTTGTATCGGAAAATAATCCCCTAAGCTAATTCTTTCTTCTTTTTATGAATAAAAAGTGCTTTTGCATTAACAATCCATGCAGTAGAGTTTTAAAATAGAGAATAAACATGTTATATAAGGAACGAAAATATGCATGACTAGATTCATCTATTTAAAACATGTATGAAGGACTCAAATCCTGTAATGCATCCCTGACAAAGAAACAGGCAATAGCCTGCCCTTGTATGTCTAATGCTTTGTGCAGTCGGTACAATCAAAATCTATGCTTGGTATCAAATATGCTTGGGTTTAAAAGAAAATAGTTAGTGGCTATAAAACAAGCATTGCATTGAAAATACTATCATGTGAAATATTGAAAAGCAATTCTCGGACTGCAACAACTAAGAAAGATAATTATTTCAATTATGCAAAGTACCACTGCCTTTACTTTTTAGGAGGCTCACGTGTGAGGATATAGAAGGGATCACCATGGAACCGGCATTCTCCTGAAAATATATTTTAAGAGGAATCTCGAGGATCCTAACCTGCTTTATGATGCCAAGCTCGCCTTCTCTATTTATTTCAAGTTCCGACAAATAAAAACCAAATACTTTGCAACTTATACATTTCATAATGCAGTTCTTTCAACCCGTGTTCTTTCTATTTTGCACAATCTAACTTTGTGTAATGCAGTTCTAAGCTACTTAGCTACAGTTTAAAATGCAACCTTTGTTCAGCAACATAATATATAACCAAATAATATATAAAC
This sequence comes from Allium cepa, assembly GCA_030765085.1. Taxonomy (NCBI): domain Eukaryota; kingdom Viridiplantae; phylum Streptophyta; class Magnoliopsida; order Asparagales; family Amaryllidaceae; genus Allium; species Allium cepa. The sequence continues at coordinate 623,808,219 of CM060941.1, forward strand.
TTCACCTCTTGCATTCCGAAGTATACGAATTTATAGTAGCAATAAAGTATCGTGCAACGGTTAGGTCATCCGTATGATAATCTGGACGCTCAGGTTCGAGTCCAGAAATAGTATCTTCGCAATGCGAGGCAAAGACTACGTATGTTATCACCTCTTCAAACCCGCTATCGTGTGAGAGCATCGTGTACTTGGTTCACACAAGCCAAATCGCTGCATTCTACACCATCGCACCCTACGTGTCCTACACCTACAGTTGCGGTCCTTCACTGCTCATAGTCGCCACATCCTGTAACTGTTATCTCCCATAGCTGCCGCCTCCTCAAAACCTAACAAACAAAATCATGCTTCTACTCGTCGTCTACATCTTCCAGCATATCACAACATCACTTCATCTTGCTCACCAATCTTCAACCACTGTAAAAATAGCAGCAGGTAAAAAAATGACGAGTATAAACTACTACCGAGCCATATCATTTAATCATAAAATGCTACCACAAAATAGGATCGACTTTTACGCAATAAAATTGAAATATAAGTGCTTTTTTTAATTCAGTAAATACAAAACTGATACTACATAATATGATTATAAATAATTAATGAAAAGCAGCAAGATAAACGTTCGAAAAATAGAATAAAATGATATCACATTTATAAAGATGTGACGTTATAAATTAATTTATGTAAAATTATATTAAAAAATTTCAATAAGTAAAAAAAAAAGACACTTCTTTACAAAAATCATAAATTGATACTAGAATGTGGAATTTAAAAAATCTTAATTCAAAATAATACTACAACTCCTAAAACCTACTACAAACCAAAATATGCTACTATAAAATAATGTTGTGAGATATTATATATACATCATCTAAAAAGATGCTACAATTGTTTATAACTGCTACTACAATTTGAAATATGTTATAAATAAAGAGAACAGAAACAATAAAGGGAGAAGATATTTTATTATTCACTTCAGATCACCTTTACAATACAAATCAAACTCCATATTTATAGACTGCTTATGCAATGTAGATTACAATAATGCTCTTTCTTATTTAGCATATTCATTCCTATTATTAATATATATTACAACACTCCCCCTTGAATATGCGTATGTAAAGATGATAAGAGTAATTGCCTCATTAAAACCTTGTTATGAAAAACCCAGCGGGAAAAAATCATAAACAAGGAAAAGAGTGCAACTTGATTTCATTTTAACGTATATTTTATAATGTTATTACGAGAGTTGATACTTTTGGATCAAGATAATGCCTCATTAAAACCTTACTAATAAAAACTCAGTGGGAAAAAATATTAGTGAAGTAAAAAGAGTACATTATAGCGTATTTCATACGCTCCCTCTGAATTATAACGCATTATTTAATTAGTCTATTGATACAGACGACGCATACCAATTTTGTACACCATCTTCTGAAATGTTGATTTTAGAAGCGCCTTAGTGAATAGGTCCGCCGGATTTTCTTCGGATCGGATTTGTTTCACTTCTATCTTATTATCCTTTTGTAGCTCATGTGTGAAGAAAAATTTAGAAGAAATGTGTTTCGTCCTATCATCCTTAATGTAACCTGTTTGAATTTGAGCTACACAGGCTGCATTGTCTTCATAAATAATAGTTGACCCTTCTGTTACTGATGGAAGTTGACAGCTTTTTCGAATATGCTCAATTAGTAATCTCAGCCAAATACATTCTTTACTTGCTTCATGTAGTGCCAGTATTTCAGAGTGATTGGATGATGTTGCTACTAATGTTTGTTTTGTAGATCGCCATGAAATTGCTGTTATTAAACACATATCCAGTTCATGGTCTTGTTTTAGATTTATTTGCTGCTATATTTACTTTTGATCCTTCAGGGACATCAATTTTTGCTAGTGCATTTGCTGCTGGAATGTGAGATTTAGTTATTTTGCAGTGTCACTAAATGCATCTGCCAGTTGATTTGTAATATTTGAATATGCAAAATTCTTTGTACCTCATATTGACATTGTTTGGTACGTGGATCCAAATAAGACATAGATGGATTATTCCATGATATTTCACGCCGTTCTACTGGAACGGTCTTTCCTCCTCTAACGGCGGGAAGATAGTCTCATCAAATTTACAGTCTGCGGTGAAGACATCACCTATAAGAGGTTCAAGGTAACGAATTATCGAGTGGGAATCAAATCCCACATAAATTCCTAAACGTCGTTGAGGACCCATTTTAGTACGAAGTGGAGGATTAATAGGTATATGCACAGCACAACCTAATTTTCGTAAATGTGAAATATTTGGTTGAGATCCAATTAAGAGCTGTGATGGTGAAAGCTGATGATAAGCTGTTGGTCTAATTTTAACCAATTTCGATGCATGCAAAATTGCATGTCCCCAAGCTGAAACGGGTAGTTTTGACTGCATAAGCAATGGTTTTGCAATAAGTTGCAAGCGCTTAACTAATGATTCTGCTGGACCATTTTAAGTATGAACATGAGCTACTGGATGTTCAATTTCAATTCTCAGTGATAGACAATAATCATCAAATACTTGAGAAGTAAATTCTCCAGCATTATCTAGTCGAATTGATTTAATTTGATGATCAGGGAAGTGTGCTCTCAATTTTATTATTTGAGCAAGCAGTTTGGCGAATGCCAAATTTCTTGTAGAAAGTAAACAAACATGTGACCAACGAGTTGATGCATCAATCAATACCATAAAATATTTGAATGGTCCACATTCAGGGTGGATTGTGCCACATATATCACCTTGAATTCTTTGTAGAAATGTTGAAGATTCCGAAGTGATTTTACTATATGAAGGTCGAGTGATTAATTTTCCTTGTGCACAAGGGGCACATAAATAACCACTTGGTAAATTCAATTGGTTCGATAAATCATGGCCATTTGAATTTTTAGCGGTTTTACGCATCATGGTTGATCCAGGATGACCCAAGCGATCATGCCAAAGAATCAATGTTTTTGTATTTGTGAGCTTCTGCCTCATGTTTATAGAGTGAGATTCAACTATGCCAATTTTTGTAAAATATAAACCAGTTGAAATTGTACCAAATTTTTCTAGGATAAGCTTCTGGCTTTCAATTCTAGAAATAATACAAAGATATTCTTTGTTGTTTTCATTTATAGTTTTAATATGCTATCCATTCATTTTTATGTCTTTGAAACTCAGTAAATTTCTTTCAGAGTTGCTTGAGTATAATTCATTCTGAATAAAGATATGTGTACCATTTGGTAATATTAAATGGGCTCTTCCGGACCCGTCAATTATATTAGCAGATTCAGCTATGGTGGAGACTTTAGCCGAGAAATTTTCAGATAGTTCAAAGAAAAACTTCTGGTTTTTCAAAATTGTATGAGTAGTTGCACTATCTAGCAAACATATATCATCACCCAAATGGCGTTCCATACCTTAAGAATTAAAGACAATAATTAGTCAATTATAAAAAAAATTGTATGCATAAATAAGTGTAATGTAAACAAACAAAGTAATATGATTAAAATAAGGCTACCGACTAAAAACAATATCCACATTACACATTATTTTTAACTAGTTCTGCAAAGGGAAATACAAACGAATGAACACAAGCTTCAAACTAATTTATTAATGCAAGCTAATGAAATAAAGTGAAAACCACACAACAAATATCAAGTTATTTCTAATTGATTAACTCGGTCATATCATTGATCATTGCAATTAGATTTTCATCATTAATGAAATTTCCATTGTCATCTTCGAAGAAATCATCTAACTTCAGATTAGTGTTTTCATGCAATTCTTCGGCATTATTTGCCTCAATATTCTTCGAGCGATGATATTCTTCAACTGTTTTCTTTGATGATCTACATGTACGTGACCAGTGATCAGATCGTCCACATCTACAACAAATTTCCTCGTAATGCTTTTTATTTTCTGAAGCTGAATCATTGTTCTTTACAGGCTCAATTTTCTTTTGTTGCTTTTTGAAGTTGGAGGTTTTGTACCTTTAAAACCACCATAACCGCCTCTATTGGAGTTATATCTACGTCCACGACCACGTCCTCTACCTCGACCTCGATCCCTTCCTCTTCCAGAGTGGGAAAAATTAGCATTAACTTCTGGTAATGCATTTGAACCAGTTGGCCTTTAGGAGTGATTTTTTTATAAGCAATTCATTATTTTGTTCAGCAATTAGTAAGCATCGTATGAGTTCAGAATATTTGTAAAATGACGCTCTCGATATTGCTGCTGTAGGAGTATATTCGAGACATGAAATGTTGAGAAAGTCTTTTCAAGCATTTGTGCGTCATCCACATTTTCTCCACATAATTTCAGTTTAGAAGTAATTCTAAACATAGCAGAATTATATTCTCTTACGGATTTGAAATCTTGAAACCTCAGGTTCAACCATTCTTGCCTAGTATTTTGAAGTATGACCGTCTTCTGCTGGTCATAACGCTCATTCAGGGAGTTCCACAAGTGGAGAGGATCTTTTTCCGTTAAATATTTTGTTTTTAAGTCATCGTGGATGTGATGTTTTAAAAATATCAGAGTCTTTGCTTTGTCCTGTTGGGACATAGTATTGCCATTTTTAATTGTATTTTCTAAGCACTGAGATTGCAAGTGAATTTCAGCATCCAGTATTCATGACAAATAGTTATCTTCAGATATGTCCAATGCTTTGAATTCAAGCTTAGCGATATTTGCCATAAATTATATATATATATATATATATATATATATATATATATAATTAACACTTGACAGGGTTACCAAAATAAAATAAACATCACTCAGAATTTCATATACCAACATAGAGTGCTAGGCCAAAAATTGCGAATGAAAGATAATTTATCAGCAATAAACATATACAACAATTGAAAAAAAATAAAATAAAAATAAAGGCATGCAAGCATCTATCAAAAAAACAACTAATAAATGAAAACAATAGGCAGAGACATATCAAAGCCAAAAGGAAAAGGCAGACTTGGAAAGAAAAGAAGGCTGACTGGGAAAGCTAACTCAAAAGAAAAAGAAAAAAAATGCAATAGGCAGGTACGTAACAACTAAAAAAAAATGGCTACAACATAGACGTGCAAATATATGCATGGGTGCGTGACTAAATGCATGGCAATAGGACAAACTCATTACATCTTCAGTTGATATTTGTAAGCATAGACATCTTTTGGTAAATAATTTGTTACTCTACCATGTAAAGTATGTGTTGTACCTAAAGCAAAGGATAACAATAATAATAAAACAATAAAAGTATGTACGAAGATAATAAGACAAGGCCTATATTTGTCATGCAGTAAATACACTCTGTAACCGGAAATGATTCGATAAAGATATGATATAATAATTAAAATATAAAAGTTAAGGTAGTATTAATCACTTTGTATAACCGCACCAAATGTTAGAACAATTTAATCACCATACAAGGAAGCAAATGAAATTAAAAGAACGGTCGGCTAATTCTAAAACATGAAAAAAAAAACCAATTTGTAAGCTATAAGAAGATAAATTTAGTAAACAAGCTCCAACGTATTACAATAGTTATACATCAAATCAATTAAGGTGTAGATATCTATGCTGGTTGAAAAGAAAAATATTTGCAGCGACGGTACATAAAATAGGAGAAGAAAAGAAAACTTTCAGAAACATACTCTTGTATAAAGATATATAGGTAGCTTTAAATAGACTACTGTAGCAGGCTTTAGATAGATTCAAGATCAAAAATGAAAAGAATATTAATCTGAAGTATATGCACTGTATGGTGATGTTTCTTCTTATAAATGTATAAATGTGTGAACAGTGGAAGATTTTGTATTGCCTAAAAATAGGGTGGCATAAGAATAGGTAAGAGAAAAATATTTATTAAATTTCAAAAGTATAGAGAGACATGCCGTAATAATGAAGCAACTGAAAAAAAAAACTACTAATCTAATATATTGCATCGTGCTGATAACGTGTTATAAATAAAGAGAATAGAAACAATAAAGGGGGAAGACATTTTATTATTCACTTCAGATCACCTTTACAATACAAATCAAACTCCATATTTATAGACTCCTTATGCACTGTAGATTACAATAATGCCCTTTCTTATTTAGCATATTCATCCCTATTATTAATATATATTACAACAAAATATGCTATTATAATTCAAAAACTGTGACTACAATTAATACAATGCTACTATAAAATAGCATTATCAAAAGAAATATAAACATAATTATATTTATTTAAAAAATACAAAAGTCATACTACATAGTAGTATTGCTACACGCCTAAAAAAATGATACGATGGTTTATAAACTGCCAGTACAATTCATAAACTGCTATTACAATTCATAAAATGCTACTATGAAATAACACTATAAACATAAATATACATAATTATATTTATTTTAAAAAATGATACTACACATTACTACATAGATCTGAAAATATACTATAATTATTTATAAACTGCTGCTACATTTTAAAAACCTAATGCAATTCAGAAACTACTACTCCGCTTCATAAACTGGTAGTATAATATAGCATTATGAACAGAAATATACATATTAATCAATCAAAATAAATGAAAAATGATGCTACACAGTAGTGTTACTAAATATTATCTTCTACTTCAGTTTGTTGCTTCTTTTCTAATACCATTCCTTCACTGTTATTGCTGCCATCAGCCCGCCCTTCTCCGTTCTTACACGCCACCACCATATCGTCAAAATACTTCAACTTTGCGCTCTTCAAAATCCTAGCTGACCACCGTCGTATCCATCTATTTCACCGCTATCGCTGAGATCTGTCGCACCTCTTCTCCAGCGTCTAGAGTCCACTGTGTGAAAAACACAATCCTAGTTTAGTGTGCCCTAATGCCTAAAAAATTCCGACTTCCGCTCTATTACGACTCAAGTTTTGTCCTCTACGCATAAAAATAAAGTGCATGTCCCACGGTCGCCGCACCTAACAAATATTTAGGTTTTGTCCCTCCAACTATTTTTCTGTAAAAGAAACAAGCATACACCAAAATTAACTTTCATCTTTTTAATTTTAACTCATTCGACCAAAACTCCAACAAAAAACAACCCCCCTCCCCCCTCCCTCTCCCCCCCCCCCCCCAGAAAAAAGAACTAAACCAGATCAGTTCAACAATAAATTATAGCATCTTCATTTGTGTCGGTTTTATTCATTTTCAACAAAAACGACTTTATTTTTCAATAAAAAAAATGGTTAAACTAGTCTGAAATTGAATAAATTATGTCCGAAAGTTGTATTACCTGATGTTTATGATTTCTCATTTAAAATTCAATAAAAAAAATCCATCAAAATGGAGTGATTTGATTGATTGATTTATTTAGTTTTTAGGGTTTTAATTTTATGGATTTTGAAAACAAATGTTAGAAGTGTGATTAAGAAGGGGAACTTAGTCATATATATATATATATATATATATATATATATATATATATATATATATAGTAAAATGAATGGTGTATGCTAGATAATTTTTTGTCTTCAAATAGAACTTGCCTTTTGTAATTTCTCAATTTATTTAATCTAAGAATGAACAAGTGGTTCAAGTCAATTGTTTTGTTTTGTCACCTTGGGATTACTTTGGTTATGCATATGTGCTTGCATGTTTCAGGTGAAAAAAAGAAGCACCGTAAAGAGCTAATCGCTGCGAATCATCGGCAGCGTATCATCGATCGTGGTGTTGACTTGGAACAAATAAATCAGGTACTGCTACTCATGTTTTTCAGTATTCTATATGCAAAATATATGACATATTGATTGAAGGCTTTTGTTTGCATTTGTAAAACAGGTTTCTTTTTTGTTTGTTTTCTTTTTCCATCGACAGAAAATGTATGTATCACGATATTGAACTTTAGAGATAATTAAATTCTGTTAATGGCATTTAAATCATTCCCAGGACCAGTGGCTAGATAGAGCACACTTAACAAGTGGCTGCTTAGTGGGAAAATCAACCACAGATCAGTCATTTGGATGCCTAACTGGTGGTTGGTGAGTGAAAAATTATTCATCAATTCCACCCCTGGTCAGTGGCTCGATGTTGTTGTTTGCAGACGTTGAGCTCATGGAGACAGGTATAATCAAGATAGCAAGACAATGATGTCGTAATTGAAATGGTAAACTATGAATCGTTTTAATTCCCACGGCTATGTCTGTGCAACGGTTACAGTTCTAACCAACTTTATATAACATCACTCATTCACATCTACTCATGAATTTTATTTTAATGTCGACACATGGTGATAAGAAAGCAAAAATATCGCAATTTTTCGTTACAACAACAAAACTCAACTAAATATCTTTCCTCTTGAATATGAACGAAGTCAACTATTTCAACAACAATTGCCTCTTTCAATCAACGCATGTTTGAAAATGACATGCATCAATAATCTTTTTCTTTCGATCAACGTATGTTTGAAAGACATGCATCGAAGTGTTACTTGCAATTTATATCTATATCTTTCTTTCAGAAATAAAATTCGGATGACCAAGATTAATTTAGAAACCATGATCCTGGAAAAGAAAAGGTTGAAATAATTGTTGAATCAATAAACCCACAATTTGACCGGAAAAATAGAAAATTTTCAATAGGTCTGATTGGCAAGAAAAGTAGTACATATTCATAAGATAAATGAAAGTGGCATACCTAGAGTAGTTGGAACTAAAAGAAGTCAGCGGTTGAGACGAGAACACTTAAAGAAAATGGTTGGCAGCTGAGTAAATATGTCTTGCAAAAGCTTAGATTGATGTGTTTTTGGGACAACCTAGCAGATGTGAACTAGACTATAATCAGTTTTTGGGATTCAGTTAAATTTACAATAAGACGTCTTCTGACAAAATATCCGTATGTTCGTGCAGAGAAAATTGAAGAAGCATAGACACCAAATGGTAGAAATGGAAAAGGATACACGCAATATAGTTCAACAACTAATTGGTGCAAGTGACGTTAATACAATAGTATCCAATACAGAAAATAGCTCATAGACCGACTAAATAACGTAGATGATGATTTGGGCCCGGGGGGGGGGGGGGGGTGTGGTGGCGATGGAAGAGGGTACACACAAATATCGTTCAACAATTAAGTGGTGCAAATGAAGTTAATACAGTAGCATTCAATACAAAAAATAGCCCATAGACTGACTAAGCAGCAACAGCAGTATAGTAATAATGGAATAAAAATCGTTCAACAATTAAGCGTGCAAATGAAGTTAATACATAGTATTCAATGCAAAAAAATAGCTTATAGACTGACTAAGTAGCATAAATAATAATAATATTAAGAAGAAGACGACGATGACTGCGTTCAAATGTTAATAACAACAGTAGCAGCAGCAAACAACATGATACAAGTAAATGAAGACGAGCAAATACTTTGACTTTGTGTAAAACTGCATTCAAATGTTGGGCATTGCAACACAACTGATGAGTCCTAGCAAAATGTAGTTATGTTTACCAATTCAAAGCTGGAAAGAACCTTACGGGTTAAAATTTTGAAATCACCACGCCTAATTCAAAGGAAAACTCACTGTTGTACAGTTATGTAGACAATCGTCTCCACCATAAATAAAAAATTGCAACAAATGGAGCGTTGGGCTAGGAAACCACTGTCTTCTTCGATTGACGAGCAAAATTTCATTCCAATCATTGTGAATCTAGGAGAGTCTAAAATAGACGAGGGTTGAAATGAAGCTCAAAAGACAGTGTTCAGTTGAGGAAAAGAAAAAAGAAATAACCAATCCTTAAAAAAGAACTATAGCAAAATAGCTAGCTAGCAAAAAATAAATAATGGTTTACAGAGAGACATCAATTGTGAATGTTCCTATGCATATGGAACAACTTCAACTGCAAATGAAACAATTCCATATTTAAATGCTTGCTTGTGGTTTGTATTTTGTATAAACTTTATTTAACAAAGAATGGGGAGAAAGACGACTTGATATTTTTATGAAATGGAAGAAAGAGAAGATTAAGTCCAATTTGGTGTAGAAGTGTTATTTGCTGATTGTGGATTAATTGCATATTTCTTTATTTCATTGTAATGTTTGCTTTGTTATTTAGGTTCATTAATTATTATATTCATTAATTAATTAATTTTGTTTTTTTACATTCATCGATGAAAGATTGATTTGGTCAATGTAGTTAATGCTTTAAATTAAAAACATTATGTTTTTTTTAAGTTCTATTGTTAACCAGCTTTTTGACTAAGCAGATTTTCAACGGAAAGTAGAAGGTCAAAACGAAGACGAAATGACTCACGAGCTTGGAAACAGGTCCAGATGAACAAAAGGAAGGAATTCAACAAGTTTCGAGCAAAATGGGGCTGAGTGAACCACTCGGCACTGAGAGGACCTCTCGGTACGGAGAGGTATTTCTTCCACTTAGCACCCCCGAACACCTTGTATTTGATGTACAACCTCTAGCAATCGTCGTGAAGTACTTTCCTCCGAGAAAAAACGAGCAACTCTGAGGATTTATGAGAAATGAGCAAAGAAAGCATGATAATACAAGTGTTATCAAGGGAATCGTCAGGAACAACCCAAAGTCTATGAGAATGAGTTTGGAATACATCAAACTGGAGATAGAAAAACGAAGCAAGTGAAGAAAGTCAGTTATCACCAAGCAAAACCACTTCGTACCGAAAGAAACCTTTCGGTACCGAGAGGTTTATTTTACACGTGGGTGGCGTGTTCACTTGTACATCATTGGGCTTGCGTCGAGACCTTGGACTTTGTGGGCTTCTGACTCGACTGGCGATTTCCTCTATAAATACAGATCCTATGGCTACTGGAAAATGACTTTTTGGTTCTTTTTATTCTTCATCCCTTGCCTCTCCTCCATTGAAGTCACATAGAAAGCTATCTTTTGTTGTTCTAAGACTTAGATCAACAAATTCCTTGTACCGGTGACTCTCAAACTTCTAATAATAATATAAAGTGAACGTAGGTCAGAGATTGCCGACCACTATAAAAAATCTTGCGTCTTTTTGCTTTTTATATACATTTTCTGTTGGATCTCAATATTTCTACAGGTTTTCGACGTTGTGTTATTTTTGATGTCAACATTTTGGTGCTTTCATTGAGAACGAACTAGATTTCACAACCTAAAGCTTGGATTTGAAGTTTGAAGAAGTTAACCAAAGCATGATGGCAGCCAAGAGGCGTTCTCAAAATTTAATCATTCAATCTATGTGACCAGAGAGGAGATGAAGCGGATGATGAATGAGATGTAAGATGGAATAATGGCTCGACAACAGATGCTAGATGGATTTTTTTAAAGGTTAGGACAACAAGGAATAGCTAGAGCTGTTGAAATTTAGTACCAAAGACCAGAAACTAATGTAGGAGCATCTAGAGTCGGAGCGGAGTAAGCTGCCCCCCCCCCCCCCCCGAACAGGACCTATCGGTACCATTCCCAATCTTGTCGGTACCGAGAGGATTTTACCGGGGCAATGTCGATTCAGGCTTGGACGAGCTGGGATGCCGAAAACGGATGACGCTGAAGCCAGAGATGCAAGTCAGAACGCAAACGCATAGCAGTTGAAGAAGTATGTACCAGAGTTCCCTCATAGGAGCAGAGGACAGAATGCAACTATTGATCGAACACTGGACGACAACAACAAGATAGCTGAGTTGGTCAGAAGGACAATGAGGGGTGGACCACCATACAGAGTTTGGAGGACGTAAACAGAAATCCATTCATCTCTAATTTGGAATGCGAGGAATCCTTTCGATTTCAAGCTTTCGACGTTGGAAACGTGCGATGGACAGACAGATCCAACAGCTCATCTAATGAGATACATCTGACATATGGAGGTGTTGGGCACTTCTGATGAGACGGTGCTTCCCGTTATATCTGACATATTTAGCAGTAATGTGGTTTAGATAGCTGAAAATAGGTCCATAAGCACGCGGACCGAGTTACTGAATAGGTTCTTGAGATAGTTCGGAGTTCATATCTCTCGACCAAAGAATGTGATGACATTATCAAACGTAAACCAAAGGCCCAAAGAGATCTTAAGAAGTTACCTGACGAGATTTAACGAGGCAGCTGTCGCAATCTTTAGGTCGGATCCATCGATAATCCTGATGGCGGCAGTGTCTGAAGTCGCAAGTAAGATCGACTTTAAGATTGCATTAGAAATGAATCCATTGATGGATCTTGTAGAGTTTTAACATGAAACTGAGAGGTATCTGCGTTAAGAGGATACTAAGGTTGATAATGCTGTGGATGACGGAGGACTATCTGAGGTAGGATATGGAAAAGACAAGGGGAAGCAAAAAGCCGATGACGACTTCGAAGGACCGAAACGACAGAGGAGAAAATAGAAGTTCTCTTCTTACATCGACCTAACCGAAACCCTGGAGAGATTATAACTAGATACTTGGAGGCAAATCCCATATCAAAGGCCAGCTACGAAGGAACCTACAGATTATGAGAGAAGGTATAGAAATTTTTGCATGTTCCACGAGCTAGACAGACACGAAACGAGAGCAGACACCTTTGCAATTTGATAGAAGAATTGGTTCATAGCAACCAGCTGTAACAGTTCGTAAAGAACTGAACTGCGATGGTGCAGCCGGAGCAGCCACCATCTGCAGCAAATGTATCATGACACGACCAAAGATCTGGATTGAGGATGGTAATCCTATGATCGGGAGGACATGACTCATGTTCGTTTTCCATGCTTTGCTTTTCGTTTTGAATAGTTAAGACGATAATAATCTCGGACCGCTTACACGTATACGAGACTTCGATTGGTCTCCAGGGCCGCTCTGAGTCAAATGCCTGAGATGAATATTTATGATGTTTGCTACTTGCTTTGATTTGAATATTGATTTTTGAAATCCACTTGAACGTGATGACTGATATTGATCGTGGTAGGCCCTTCCAGAGAGACGAGGCAGTGACTGCATGAAGTAAGTCCCTTTACCGGAGAGCAAATGGATGGACTTACTTATCGTTGATTTCCATCGCCAGAGAGCGAGCAGATTGAGCCCAATAAGGATCCAAAGAGATCAAAAGCAAGCCCCCTCACTGAAAAATGAGCGGGTGGACTTGCTTGTTGTTGAGTCACCTCGTCAGAGAACAAGCGGATTGGGCTCAGTAAGGATCCAAAGAGATCGAACCCTAAATTGGATATTAAACGATCCAGAGAGATCGAAATCTTAGATTGGATGATTGAACGATCTTGAGAGATCGAACCCTAAATTGAATGATTGGTAGGTCTGAAGAGATCGAACCCTAGTTTCGATGATGAACGATCTGGTGAGATCGAAACTTGGAACGAATATCAACTTAAGGCGAGGATTTGAACGCCTTATAATCCGAGTAAAATAGATAAATCTCGGACGAACACGAGATTATTTTGATATACAATATAATAACTCCAGATGAAAACGGTTTGATTATAATTTATGACTAACCCTTAAGCAAATGCTAGAGTTCATAGATATAACAGGTTTGGAACGACCTTTGGTTTGCAGGAGAATCCGAAAGAACCAGATGATTCATCACAACTTGGATCTTGGATCGATGGATTGCTCAAAAGCTTCATCGTTAGAAGTCGACTACTGCTGAAACTTGCTCTTGAGCAAAACACACTTTGCATTCATAAGGCGTACTTTGTTCGAAAGTGTTAACCGGCTTTTTGACTAAGTGGATTTTCAACTGGAAGTAGAAGTCAAAACGAAGATAAAATGATTCACGAGCTTGGAAACAGGTCCGGATGAATAAAAAAAAGGAATTCAACAAGCTTCAAGCAAAATGAGGCTAAGTGGACCACTCGACGCCAAGAAGACCTCTGGTTATCGAGAGGTATTTCTTCCACTTAGCAACTCCAAACTCCTTGTACTTGATGCACAACCTCTAGCAATCGTCGTGAAATACTTTTCTCACAGAAAAGATGAACGCTAAGAATTTATGAGATGAGAGCAAAGAAAGCATGACAATACAAGTGTTATCAATGGAATTGTTAGGAACAACCCAAAGTCTATGAAAAGGTGTTTGTAATACATCGAATTAGAGATAATAGAACGAAATAAGTGAAAGAAGTAAGTTATCATCAAGAAGAATCACTCGGTACAGAGAGAAACCACTCGGTACAGAGATGTTTATTTTACATGTAAGCGGGCATGTTCACTTCTACAGTACTGGTCTTGCATCCGAACCTTATAGACTTTGTGGGCTTCTGACTTGACTGACGATGTTCTCTATAAATACAAACCCTATGACTACTGGAAAATGACTTTTTGGTTCTTATTCTTCATCTCTTACCTCTTATCCATTGAAGTCACTTAGAAAGCTATCATTTGCTGTTCTAGGACTTAGATCAGTGGATTTCTTGTACTAGTGACTTTCAAACCTCTAATAAATAAAATATAAAGTGAACGTAGATCAGAGATTGCCGAACCACTATAAAAATTCTTGTGTCTCTTTGCTTTTTATATACATTTTCTGCTATATCTCATGTTTCTATGTGTTTTCGGGTGTTGTGCCATTTTTGACGTCAACATCTATAATGATTGATATTTAATGAAACATTTTGATACAAAGGTGAAGATTTTGATTTCCGCTTCCGATTTATTCATAAGAATTATGATTTTTTAATTAATTTTTATTATTCAAATTTGTTCATGAGAGCATAGTTATTGATTTAGTCATGGCTAACATTTTGATACATGTTATTTCTAGATAAGTAAAAGGAGGAGATTGCACTGGATGCACATCATTTGCAAGCATATCTTGAGTTGTTCATATTTGCGACGAGAGATTACGATGTTCTTGAGAAGAACATTCATAACTATCTTTTGTTATGAGGAATTTTTTATGTATTTTCTTTGTCACCCATATGTTTTTTTAACCATTTTAATTAAAAACAATTTGGGAGCTTGTAAGATTATGAACAGTGTGAAAAATATTAGAATGATTTGTATTTATATATAGTTTATTTTAGGACTGTTATGGTAATGGTAAATTTCCCATTACCATGTAATTTGTAACCAGTATTGAGCCACCGTGTTATACCAATGTTATTGGTATGAAAGTGGTAAATTTACCATTTTTCGTGTTATTAAGGCGCGCGCCTAGGTGCGCTTAAGGCGTAGAAAGGCTCAGACTTAACAATTGTGCCTTTTTGAAAGCTAAGACGCTCGAGCTATTCAAGATGCGTGATAAGTGCCTTTTTGTTCAGACGGCAAAGTCTCAAGACGTCTAAAAATCATGCCTTAATTATGGTTTGGTTCTTAACTCTAAATTAAGTCAAAACTTAAGCGACTTCATATTCGACAGTAGTTAAAAAAAACTCCACCACAAATCGAGCTCTAAGTAGCCGACGTCGCTTCGCCACCGCAAACTCCTATCCAGTGTCGCGTAATGCTTTGTAGCTCCCTCCCAACTCAAATATTGTCTTTTCTTTATGTATTTAACCAAGTGAAGTAAAATTTAAGTTAATATTTTAAAGGTAATCAGTGTTTAAAAATTAAACTTAATTTAAGTTTTAAGAAACTTTTTAATTAAGTTAAATTAAAACTAGTGATTATAAGTATTTAGTTTAATTTTAATTTTAATTTAATTTAAAATTTAGTTAATTTTAGTTTAATTTTAATATAAAGTTTTGTTAATGTTAATGTAATTTTGATTTTAATTTTAGTTTTAGTTTTAATTTTAATCATAATTAATTCTGATTTTAATTTAATTTTAAGTTTAGTTAATGTTATTTTAATTTTAATTTTACTTAATTTGAATTTTAGTTTAAAGTTTCGCTAATTTTAATTTGAGTTTAATTTAAAGTTTCACTAATTTTAATTTGGTTTTAAAGTTTAGGTAATGTTAATTTGATTTGTAATTTTAGTTTGAATCTAAAGTTTAGTTAAATTTCATTAGTCGCGTCTGCCCCAGCACAAAGATTAGCAATACCTAAATTTCATTAGTTTGAATTTGAACTAGTAAATGTTTAGTTAAATTAAAATTGGATATGAGCGGGTAGAAGTTGAATTAAATTTGAATTGTTGCGTTGAATACTTGAACTTGAACGTATTTATGTTTTCTAGCCTTTTGTTGTACTTTAAATATTTTCAGTGTTGTGGACTTGAATTTGACATCTTTCCGTCAAAATTATCATTTATGTTTTCCTATCCAGTAGCTAGTGCTTTCTTATTTGCAAAAAGATTATTTACACTTGTTTTAACACAAAAAATGTCATTTTTAATGATAATTTTTAGTGTAAAATTTTTAAAGCAGAAAAACGCGAAGTTGTATAAAATGCGCACAAAAAAGCTCAAGGCGCAAGCTTGACACCTTGGCGCCTTAACTACCTTGTTATTTAAATGGTAAATGCAGCGCCAACGGTAAAGAAATATCAAAACACATGGTAACGGTAATTTTATTGGTCATTGTTAATATATATTTTTACATATTTTATTAATCCTAACTATGAACAGTTTTGAAGATATATTAGATTATTTAGACGTTTGTAATTTTATTTTTGTTGTTTCTTTAGTAATATTTCTAATTTCATAATTTGAGATTAACAAAAATACTCTTGTGATTAATTTATAAAGAATCAAGAAACTTTTCTATATCAAGTAAAATTAATCAGAATGTTAATACATGCATTAGTGGACGTGGTATCAAAAGACAATTTTTTTTCCATCATTATCAAACTTTTGATGAAATCTTTATTAATAGTTGGTTTGAAAGCGCAATCTTTTGGTCCAACCGCGAAGTTCCAAAATTACCCTTTATATACAAGTTTATAAAAAAATTAAATAAAATTAGATTTAAAAGGGTAATTAAAAATAATATTAAAAATTGAAACCTCAGCACCCTAAATTATAGACCAATCTCCAAATTATAATCGGACAATTTTAGCTCTTAATTTCCGTTTTCGTAATTTATTCAGTTTCCCAATCAAATTTTTTTATTCCGTAATTTATTCACTTTCTCAGTCAAATTTTATTGTTGATCGAAGTTATCAATTCATCCATGTGCTGGAGATTTAGTTATTAAATCAAGTATTTTATCATTTTCCTTATACACAAAGCATTCATCTTTTTTGATTTCGATGATTTATACTCTATTTTAGGTAAATTTTATTTGTCTGTAAAGTTTGTTGTTTATGTGGGTTAAGCATAGATTTATGTTGACAACAATAATTTTTATATTGAATCAAGTGATAGTAAAAATTTTATTAAATAAATAGACTTAATCAATAGCTTGCGGTAAAAGCCTTTACAATTTTGATCAGATCTTTGAAGCTAATCTTTATTATCTAAAATAGACCTAATCAATAGCTGATATCCTACGTTCATTTTTTCAGTAAAATGCCTTAAATATATGATTCTAGAAAATGCTACAACCTCTATAAACATCTTATGAAATTTTCTTTACCTCTTCGCTTTTGTCATTCACAATCCAACTTTATCCACCATTCATCACTTACGGCATTCTTCACTCTCCACTATTATTCGCCGTTATCCACGACTGCTCGCCACCATTTACCTTCAACACCATTGCTCTTTTAAAGCTTTAGGTAAGTCTAGATATATTTTCTTTTATTATTAATTTCCTATGTCCGGTCTTCTCTGCAACACATTATTCTTTTTTTTAATATTTATTGGTTAGTAAAATCCTTATACGTGTGGTCTTCTTTGCATCATCTTTTTATTTTTATTTCATCCCTTTGCTGATATTTGTCAAGTGCAAGTAATACAAAATTTGAAAAGTTAGGTCGAAAGCTAGGTGGATAGTTACGTAAGAATACAAAAAATAAGCTATGTTATTTGCACACACAATGCATTTTTAATTTTAAGCTTTTGCCTCATCTTTTTTATCAGATTCAAGAATAAAAAGCGATTCCACTAAGTTTATCATATAAATATAATTTCATATATTGACATAATATATTTATCATATGACTTGAAGGGGAAGGACTAGATTGATACAGGGTCATAAACATCTTTTAAAATGAAATAGATACAAGAACTCAACTAACAAATACTGAATCTGTAAGCCTCAGAACTGTTGGAGATGGTTTAAGATATCATAGTTGAATAGAATATGAGCCAATAAAATACACTGCAATCGTAGAGTTATCCATGATTTTCCAGTCATTCAGCAAATAAAGATTGCTTGCACAAACTCCTTTCATCGCACCTAAAGTGCTTTTATCATCTTCTATGCATCCTCAACAATATATTGCAACCAAGCATGCTCAAAATACAAACTGAAGACGCTTTTTTTTTAGCACCTCCATCATATTTGAGATCTTACTTGGCAATAAGGGCCGCATCAGTGCTATTTATAACCTATTCAATAGTATGCTATCTACAGAAAATTGTACCGCATCAGATATAGAATTAATATACTATAGAAAATTGTACTTCATTTTAATTAGTTTAGTTGAAACCTAGCCAACTTTACAGTCATTCACACGTGGTTTGTATTTAGGGCGCCTTCACACACATCAAACTGTCCTGGAATGGGTTTTCTTTATGTTTTGAATATTTAGATCTTATTGTGTTTTTATTTGTGCTTATGATTTAATGGAGACTCCACACTTGAAAACCATTGTTATTTCCAATTATGTTTCAATAGTTACTCCTAAATACATGCGCACAAAATTTTTGATCCATAAAATAATTGTGCTGAATTTTGATGTTGTCACGTTTATTAATAATAGCATGTAGTATATTAGTTATACATGTTACATGAACAGATGTTAGAGTAGGTCCCACTGCATTAATAAAATTTAAAATTCAGCATAGCTATTCTTTAAAATTAATGCACACGTGGTTCAATACTTCTTCATATATAAGAAACATACAAAATTTAAACTTGCTGGTTAATGCAATTTATTGTTCACATGCTTATTATTCAAAAGGTACTTAATATTAAAACCTTTCACAATGCTACTATTCAATTACATGACATATTTATAGATCAACGTTTACTCAAAAAGAGTGTGTAAAATTAAAACCTTTCTAAATATATACATCATGGTTATAAGATGAAAGAATAAAAAACTTCGATTGCTAAAATAAAAAAGTTACTGGCAAAAGTTAAAATTTTGACAGCCAGAAAGCATATCAGCTAAATGTTGTTTCATATAAATTTGACTACAATTAAAAAAATGACTTGGTGTAAGTCACCAAGATCAAGTAAGTTTTAATACGCAAAATAAGATGATTCAAATGCACTGATTAGCTATCAATTAATATACACAATGAGCCAATGCAACACTTACAACATGCAATATTTATGTTCAGAAAACCAACAACTATTATTACTTATATCAAAGACTTACAAACCACATAATAAACAAATTAGAGTGTAATTAATTAAATTTTTTAGGTTGATTCCAGTAAAATACTATAGTCAAACATCAAACTGTAGTTTCTTTTTTTTAAATAATACAAGCTTATAGAATAACAATCACCACCGATGAAATAAAGTTTCATTTTATTGATTATTTTATGTTTAAAAGTTCGCTTTCGTGCATGTCTTTGTATGTCAATTTGCACTTTCAAGTCGTGTATTTTTCCGTTATATATGTTTGTGTGTGTGTGTATATGTATATATAGATATATGTATATATATTTTTGCATCCCAAAACATGTGTCGTTTGTACTATTTAAATGCACGCGCATAGCGCGTGCCAGTAGGACTTGAGTATAATAGCTTTGGTGTAACACTTTTTTGCTACCAGCGTGAAATTCGTCAAACGCATCTATATAGATATTACCAAATGTTAATATCACTTAAAATAGAATCTAGCAAATATTTTATTTTACAAATTCAAAACACTCTCTTATATATATTACCAAACTTAATATTACTTAAAAATAAGATCTAAAAATTAAACTTCCTATGCATTTTCGTTTTTTATTAATTGATAACAGAAACAAAAATTCAACCTAAAAAATTAAATGTTCCAACTTAGAAATGAAAATTCAAACTAACTACACATGATTTCAATGCAAAAGCATACGTAAATATTTATGAAAATCACTTCTCTTGAATATTTTAGACACATATAATTAGTAAAAAAATCAATTTGCCGGCGAAGCGTGTGCCATAACACTTGTAAAATTATAGTGTCCTTTTATATTAGTAAGTTTACCATTATCAATCAACGGTTTACCGTATTATCGGTATGCTAGCGATCATTTTACCAACGGTAACAATAAATAATCAGTGGTCTTTTTTTACCAAATGTGTAGGTACGGTATGGTTTTCTCTTATTTGTATGGTCACCATTCCGATAACAACCCTAGTATATTGGGAAATGCAACCGTTGCAAATAATAATTTAGGGGAATTAAAATGACAAAGAGCATCCTGTTTCAATCAAAACAACATTGTCTTTGCTTTTTGATTCTTCCTTCCCCACAACCTCCACGTCTGTAAAATTGCACCAAGCCATTGATTGTAGGATGAAATGGAAAAGTCTTTTCCATTTTATCCACTTGCCATTTGGATCAATGCACTGACCCATGTGGTGAGTTGCTCTGTGATTTTTCACTTGCCAATCACCTATTAGATATTTAGATTTCAAATGGCTGGTTAGTGACCTATATATCCAGTAATCAATCATCTATAGAGTGTGGTCTTATGGTTAGCTCCGTTCTATTTGAAGTGGTTACAGATTCCACTCCGGGCACGTACTCCTGGAATGTTATTTCCTTTTCAAAGAGAGGCAGGGTTACCTTCCGCAAATGCTTTGGTAGTGAAAAACCCATTGCACTGAGTTTTTCCCTTTTACTTCAAAATTCAAAGGATATGTGCATTATAAATGTTGGTGAACTAGAGCAGGAGTCGTGAAAATATGTCACAGATAGGACTATTGTTTACTCCTTACCTCAACCATCCAGGTCCATTTTTCTTTGATTGTCAAGGATTTAGACTAGAAGTTACAATTTTTTTTTTTTTTCAACTGCATCATTTTAGCCATAATAGAGGCTTGTTAACATAAGCTTTCTTAAATATGGGTTATTCCACTTGAAATAGTATTTGCACATGACATGAGGTATAATATTGTGTATGAGGTGTAGGTGTACTCCATAACAACGAAGCCTTGATTCTTAATTTGCAGAAGCTCAAGAAGATGGTCATGGATGAGGCAACAATGATATCATTCCACCCAATGCTTTCACGTGATTGTTCTTAGGTATCTTTTCCTGATCAATCATGAACGGGTTCTGTGATTTGCTTTTGCTTATCATACTGCATTACCTTCTTTGATGATACTATTGATACATAGAACACACTTAAGTGTTGGTTACTGGTAGAATCAAAGTTACAATTTTAGCAAGTTTTGGTTATCGTATCATAGATTTAAGAACATTATTTGAAGTGCTGAATATTTATACTAGAGTCGCATGTAACATCTAAGTAATCCCTATATAAGTCAAAATAAAGTGTCTCAAAGAATGGTGCTTTCAATAATTAAAAACCTTTGATTCTATTCAGCTATTCAATAATCCATAGTATTCACATTTGCCTCTTAAAATGTAAGTGTGGTTCTAAGAACCACGTAATCTTCTTTTGTTTGGTGCACAAACTTACTGTATATCCGGCTGGAAGCTTATTTCGTTTAATAAGTTTTATTGCAGTTCGGCCAGAGCATGTCAAAGATCACATAAAACTTTCAGTAGCTTATTTACTACTTGAGAACTTGGAATCCTTGAAATTTTGACTGGAACTATCGTGCTGATGGATTGTGATTGTATTTTCCTTAGAAGGTTATATTTTATTTAGTTTATTCCATTTCATGTTGCCATCCCTAAATCTCTGCTTCTCCATGTTCAACAACGTGCATCGATTTATCGACTACGAAGTGCTTGTCAAGGTTCAGGGAAAAAGAGGTGACCCCAGTACAATGCTACTGACGATTATTATCTTCACCCCCCCCCCCCCCACTCCCCCCCCCCCTCCTTTAAATGTCAAAAGATATTATATTAAATTTGTCATTTACTAATCTGAAGATTTTAAATATTATAAAATATTAACATTGAACGCATGGTGGCCTAGTTTGTTAACTCTAGCTGATAGTGCAATTATTATTATTATTTCATTTTAAAAATTGTTTCTCTATATTTGGTAACCTCTTTGTTCTTCCAAAAATATTTTTCTTGTAAGAGATAACAGCTCAAAGGTATTTAAAAAAACTCTTGATAATAAAAAAACAAGTTCATTTACAAACAGCTTATGAAGAGGGTCATGCATGCATTCACACACATATAAACACATGCATATACATGCATGCATACATGTATGTATGTGTATGTGTATGTGTGTGTACACACACACACACATACATGTATGCATGTATCCCCCGAGTAAAATTAACATGGTGACGTGGAGGTCCATGTGGACCATTGCTGCGAAAGTGCCCTACACCCCCTTAAGATTAGTGGTCCGCCGTTGTCTTCAGGTGATCGTTCATTTTTTCTTTTGTGTGTCTATGTGGGGGTTTTTTTTTGGGGGGGGGGGGAGGGTATGGATCATGTTTCTTACAAATTTCTCTCGAACCCCTTCGTCTTTTTGTGCAAAAATTCCGAATCGCAGTGATTTTTCTTCGATTTGTTATACTCATTAGCAAGATCATTTATTCGAAATTTGGGATGATTTCAAAATTTTTAACTCCTCCAAGAGTGCATGAAAATATACGACAACAACAACAAAGTCATTATTTTCAAACAAGTTGGGGTCGGTTAGAGATGAAACTCAAAACTAAATGAAAAAGTCAATTTAAAAGTAATAATAACAATATTATATATATAAGGTGAAAATAGAAATAAAGGTAAAAATAAAGTAAAATAATTAAACAAATAATAATAAATAAAAAATACAATAAAAATAAAAATAGATAAATAAATTAAAAAAAACCATGATAATAGTAATAGTAAGAGTAATAATGGTATTAATAATAATATGGACCGAAGATCAAAAACTACGTTTTTGGCTCCTATTCACCAGTCTTATAATCTAAAACTTATAACACTACCCCTGAACCAATCCTAACTAAAAGACTCATAGCTCATGGTTTTAATACGTGTATCACTAACTTTCACGCGCTTCTGTCCACCACCGGCTCTTTGAATATATTATAATCCCTTAAGTCCCTTTTTACTACTTCATCCCATGTCAAACTTAGTCGACATTTATCTCTTTTTGAGCATTCGATGCGGCCTATAAATCCAACACGCACAAGTGCCTCGGGAGGCTTCCATTGAAGATGTCCAAATATCTTAAGCAGTGTTAGACTAGTTTTTTCTCAATTGGTGCTATTCCAAGTTCGTCACGTATATCATCATTCCTAATTTGGTCTCGTCTTGTATGACCACAGCTCCATCGCAGCATACGCATCTCTGCTACATTCATCTTCTGGACGTGTTATCTTTTAGTGGGCCAACATTCTACATCATATAACATCGCAGGCCTAATTGTTGTTATATAGAACTTTCCTTTAAGTTTTTGTGGGACTTTCTCGTTACAGAAAATGTCAGACGTTAGTCGTCATTTCACCCATCCCACTCAAATTCTAAAACTAATAACTTCATCAATTTCACCGTCATATTGCAACATTAACCCTAAATATTGAAAGGATTCCTTTTTGGACGCTATTTATTTGATCAGAATGACATCTCCATCCTCTGACCTGACACCGCTGAACTTGCACTTCATATACTTTGTTTTAGTTTTGCTAAGCCTAAAACCCTTTGATTCTAAAGTCTGTCTACACAACTCCAGTTGTCTATCAACCCATATTCTGCTTTCGTCACTCAACATAACATCATTAGCAAAGAGCAAACACCAAGTACTCTTATATTGCATACCCTTCGTAACCTTATCTATCACTATGGCAAAAATATAAGGGCTTAAAGTCGACTCTTGATGTAATCCTATGTTCATGGAAAAGTCATTGGTTTTACCATCGCATGCTCTGACACTAGTCACTACATTATCGTACATATCCATGATAATGATAATGTACTTTGTTGGGACTCCCTTCTTTTCCAGAGCCCACCACATAACTTTTCTTGTTATTTTCTCATAAGCTTTCTTCAGATCGATAAATATTGTGTAGACTCTTCTTTTGCTTCTTAAATCTCTCCATAAGTTGTCTTATTAAAAAAGTCGCATTTGTGGTCGACCTCTCAGGCATGAAACCAAATTAGTTTTTTGAAACGTTTGTCATTCTTCTTAAATAATGTTCAATGACTCTCTCTCAAAGCTTCATTTTATGACTCGTGAGCTTAATTCCTGTATAGTTTGTGCAACTTTGAATATCTTCTTTATTCTTGAAGATTGAAACTAATATGCTTCTCCTCAACTCATCTGACATCTTGTTTGATTTGAAAATATTATTGAACAACTTAGTTAGTAAGGTTATTCCTGCATCTTTAAGGCATCTTCACACCTCAATGAGGATGTCATCAGACCTCAATGCCTTGTCTGCTTTTATCCGTTTTAACGCTTCCTTTACTTCCGACTCTTGAATCATTCGAATAAAATGTCTGTTGCTGTCATCAAAATAGTCGTTCAGCTCGATCAGAGTGCTGTCATTTTTTTCATTGAATAACTTGTCGTAGTATTCTCTCCATCTATTTTTTAACTCATTGTCCTTCATCAAAAATTTATTATTCTCATCCTTGATACCTTTAACTTGGTTGAAGTTTCCCGTCTTCCTCTCACGGAGTTTAGCTATCCTATAAACGTTTTTCCACCGTCTTTCGTACTTAGTTTTTGATATAGATCTTTATAGCCCAACCCCTTGCTTCGCTTACAACTTCTTTGCATTCTTCTTTGCCGCTTTGTACTTTTGCATGTTGTCTTCGCTCCTATGATGATGCGAGCATATGTAGCATTTATTCTTCTCTTTGATTGCCTTTTGCACATCAATGTTCCACCATCACGAATTTTTAGGTCTGCGTTTATTTTCTTTTGTTATCCCAAACACCTTAGTAGTCACTTTTCGAATACACGTTATCATTTCATCCCACGTATTATTTGCTTCTCCTTTCATATTTTATGCCCCTTCTCTCATCACTCTATCCTTAAACACCCGTGCGGCGTTTCCTTTGATTTTTCATCATTTCCTCCTACTAATCTTGGCTCTTTTACCCTATCGTACACATATCCGAAGACGAAACTTGGATATCAAAAGCTGATGTTGTGAGACGACACATCCTTCTGGTATGACTTTGCAATCTACACAAGCTGGTTTGTCGTCTCTTCTAGTAAGGACAAAGTCAATCTGGCCAGAGTGTTGGCCACTACTGAAAGTAACTAAATGCGATTGTCTTTAAAAAGAAGGTATTAGCTATCATGAGATCATAAACAATAGCGAAATTCAATATTTCTTCTCCTTTTTGGTTCATGTCACAATGTTCAAAACCACCATGCACTCTCTCATATACCCACCACTAGTGCCAACATGGCCGTTGAAATC
The DNA here is from genome assembly GCA_030765085.1 of Allium cepa. NCBI lineage: Eukaryota > Viridiplantae > Streptophyta > Magnoliopsida > Asparagales > Amaryllidaceae > Allium > Allium cepa. Next base: position 623,833,696 of record CM060941.1, read on the forward strand.
TCTTTCTATGAAAAATTTCTAGCTACTAGACACATATATCACCATGACATCTTGATCTTCTCAAAAATTCCTCTTAGCGGTTTCACTTAGAGCTACTTGTAGTGCATAGACACTAATGACGTTCAGAATCATATCATCAAATACCAGCATGACTAGGATAATCCTGTGTTCTAACGTCGACCAACTACAAGCATATATGAATCATAAAAAATATTTATTTCAGTCATCGATTTAAAATACAAGTTTGAAGTGGCTAAAAGTTTCTAGGTGATTCCAATTTTTGTATGGATGATCTTGCTAATGAACATAACACTAATGAACATAACATGCCTACAAAAATTTAGTTCGGTCCAGGTTTGCATAAGAGATGAAGGGCATGGATCCCTCCCACACACATATTTTCCAATATACAGATAATGGAACTGAATTTGCTATGCAGTAAATGGAACTGAATTTGCTATGCAGTAAATGGAATTATCATTTTGTATTTGATAAATGAATGTACATGTAATTATTTAGTTTACCATTTATTTTGTGTTTCTATTAATTTTGTTATTGCCATTGCCATGTTATGACACATGATGTGCACACACATGTACGTGACTTTGAAATGCGATAGTTATGAAAACTTGAAATCCTATCTACGTAACTTCCATGATGGTTGAAACTGTGCAGTTAAATCGCTAAAAAGCCTTAATTTAGCTGATGTAGCGAAAAATAGCGGGGCTTAAAGCGGATCTACTGTTCAACAACACTAAATTAAAATAGCGTAGCGGTCAAAGTGCGCTACGCGGTAAGGTTGAAATGACGAACATCGATGATCCTACATAATGAATTCTTTTTATTAGTAGCGGAGATGTACTATTATATAATGTTTCATAATTTTGATTAAAACAAACTAATAATTCATTTTTATCTAATCTAGAATTAACTTTGGCGACCGTTGACGGTGATCATCGATGAAGCCTATGCAATCTATTCTTTTTATTAATAGTAGAGATATTATTTATTCAAGATTTTATAATTTTAACAGAAATAAAATAATAAAAATATCGGTCTTCTTATTAAGTATGAAAATTACATTTTTATTTGATAAAAAAATTACATAATTATCAACATTAGAGCCGAAATCGGTTTTCCGAATTTAGTGTAGTTATTTTGAGATTTAGTGCATTCTTCCACTCTTCATCATTTTGTACAACTTCAGCACATTGTTGGTGTCTGTCATGCGACTTTTTCATCCTTTTATTTCTGCTACTTTGAACTTGTCGTCACGCAAGCTTCTTCCAATAAAATAGTCAAATCAAAATTTCTTGATTTCAATTTCGAGAATTATGAGCAATAGTTTTCCAATAAAGAGAAGAGAATGAATAATTTTTGACTGAAGATTACGAAGGAGAGTGATTTTATATAATTTCCAAAATATTCTGAGCTGATTTCGAGTTTAACATGAGTTTACGTTAGTCTAATGTAAGTTGACATCATTGGTGAACATTATGAAGAGATGCATCATTTTTCTGGAATAGTCATAATTGATGTGAATTGGATGTAAACTTGCGTATTAGTTGATGTCTTCTTACATCTGATCCGAAATCATCCTATTCTTATGTTGGACATAACCAACTGCAGCAGCAGTTTGTGTCTGATCAGACAGTAGAGCTCTAAAACAAAAATTTGAGAGTAAACACCAATAAAAATGCGGTCATTTGTATTTGAACTTTCGTCTATTACATTGCATGCCCTAATAATGGGAACTTCCATGATTTTCCTTTCATACTTCTCCAATTTTACCATCATACTATTTCATGTCATACAAACCTACATCAGACCTTAAATCAATCGAATCTAATTTCACTAAAAATCTGTGTAATCAACATATTTTTTTTATTGATTGTGTTATGCCGTTAAATAATTTTGAACATTTGTTTTAAATATGTAATGTGTTTTGTTGCGTGAAATTCAAAATAGTAATAAAAACACCTTAGGTCGTGTACCTACATGAGAATAGATTTGGGCAATGAATCTACCTTCACCTATCATTCTTTCATTATATGTAGGAATAATTGATGTGCAATGTTTCTTAAATTTTGTGCCTTTTGTTTTGAAGAAATTGAACAAAGTAAAAGGGGGTAGTTTAGTAATTGATTGATGGGGTTCAGGAGAGCGATATTTCAAATAGGAGAGTTTAACACACAAAGCTTGCAATCCCCATCAGGTTGAAACGTCTAGAGGGAGGGCGGTGTTTTTTTTTGGGTGGGGGGTTTGTGGTTTTTGGGTCGGGGGGGGGGGGGGGGGTGCCTTTTTAATGCTCATCAGGGTTACAGTTTATTGTATGATCTACTTTTGCTTTGTTCTTTCCTTACTGTACTTGCTTTGGACACAGGCTTTCATGATTTGTATCCTATTTGTAGATGATTGGTGATTGTTCAAGTCTATTAATTTTTTGGGAATTTCTCTCTGCAGGTCTGTGACCGTGACACGAACTACTTATTCCTGTCTTCCATCATCTCATGACAAACTTCGTCTGGATAAGGATATACACACTCATTTCATCATATACATAATTTAAACATTTTCTATTTTAGCACTGAAATGCTATTTATCTTTTGCGTATCACCACTAGGTAGCAACTACGATGTTTGAGCCCGCTATCACCATGTATCGATCTTTAATATTCATCAACGGCTTAACTTGACCGGTAATAAGCAATGTTAGCTTCTATTTCGTGTACCGCCCTCTCATATGAGAACGAATTAAAAATTGTGAAGGTGACTGTATAATGTATTTTCACTCTCAATTTTAGCTTTTGGGAGAAGGTCTTGAAGAAGAAGACTTTATCATTAGCAACAAAATAAAAAGCTCACCTCGTGCACAACCAAGAAGCAAACCAAAATTAAACACAAAGCTCTATTTGCATGATTCGGCGCTTCCAAAGTTTGCAAAAAGTCTAAATTCAAGTAGAAAGAAAAAACATGAAGAAAAGAAAAAAATCAGCTGCATATTCGGAAAGACCTGTATCATTCATCTCTTTTGGAATTATGGAAGTAGGACCTCGAACGCCGGACCTTTCAGAATCAAAAGAAAGCACCATTGAGAAAACTGTTGAAGCCAAACCTTCCTCAAATGTGGGTTCTTTCGAGATGCATACTAAAGGTTTCGGTTCTAAAATGATGGCCAAAATGGGATTTACTGAAGGTAGTGGATTAGGCAAAGATGGGCAAGGAATAGTCCAGCCTGTAGAGTTAGTTCAAAGGCCTAAATCTTTAGGGCTCGGAATTCAATTCGAAGAAGTTATTGGTGATGATGATAAAATCGAAACTTCTAGGAAGCAAGATAAAGTATCCGGATCAAAACTAAGCAAGGGTAAAACAGTTGATTTTTCTGATGAACAGGATGAATTGTCATTCAGATCAATATCAAACAAGAGCAAAAAGCCCATAACGTTGGAGCATTTGAGAAGCACACAAAAGGTTTTGGATCAAAAATGATGGCTAGGATGGGATATGTTGAAGGTGTCGGATTAGGGAGGGAAGGTCAAGGAATAATTACTCCGTTAACTGCAGTTCGACGCCCTAGACGCAGGGGATTAGGGTCCCAGTATTAGCTTTATTATGTATTTTACTTGTGTCAGTGTTAAAAGAGTTTATAAAAGTATAACCATGTTGTTTACCAATGGTTATTGCTTACTGTATCATATCACGTTGCAGAAAATATATTTTTAATTTTGATCTGTTACCGTAATGATGTCAGTAATTATAATCATTTCGGGTTATAAAGACTGACTGTTGATTTTGATCAGAAATTCATGAAGCTCGAAGAAAATGTTAAATCTAGTATGTATCAGAATTTGTGTCCGTCTATGGTTTACAGTTGGCACATAGTTCCGCCTCTTTGCTGTGACCACTAATATGCAGCATCGTGCAAGAATTTCAGCCAGCAAAGCTTTCAACTATTACTGGTATGTAACTCATGCGTTGCATACGGTGTAGTGTTGTAAAATAAATTTTCAAATATACATAGTTAAATAGTTGACGTATAATGTAATATACTAATGTTAAATATATATATTTATGCAAATCATATGTTTCAATTATTGTGTATTTGTAATAAAATACCAATTTCGAAAGAAAAATTAAAACATAAACTTAAATGTAGCTTAATTAAATGGGATTAAAGAAAACATCCAAAATAAAATTATACTTCAATATAAATTGGTAAGTAACAATAAAGAGAGCCTTTATTATGATGCATGTTTATTATTACTAAATATCAATTAAGAAAGAAAATATTAACACAAATTTAAATGTAAAATAGTTGAAGTTAATTAAACAACGATAGAATATAGACCTAAAATTAAATGGTAGGTCGAAAATAAGGAGAGATTTATTAATAATCATAAAAATCATAAACTACAAATAATAGTTATCTTTATATAAAATAAAAAAATCGAAATAATAATAGATTTTAATTGTCAAAATTCATAAGTGAGATATAATTCTTTCTACCTTGCTATTATTCAATAGAATATATTTAATAAATGATTCTATCAATAATTTAAGTTACGGAAGAATAAATTACCGAATATCTATTACTATTTTGGATTATAAATATATGTGTCTAAATTTAAAATAATTCTACAAATTTTTTTTTGAAATTTAAACATTAAGTATGGTATATAATTAATTTATATGTATATTAAATGAGTATGCAAATATATTAGAAAATTTATATTTCTATTTTCATATTTTTTGTGTTAACAAAATGTTTTTGTTGTTGTAAAATAATTTAAAATAATATTTCTCCAATTAAGCAGTTACATTTTAAGTATCATACTTAGATAATTTATATGTTTAAATAGTTATAAATAGTTATAGATGCTATTTTTTTCGGTTCTAAATATTCACGGTGGAATATATAGTTCTAAGAAAGTCTCAAAATAACGTTATATTTTAAAGTTTTATTAAGTTATATTTTAGATTACATGAGATAATCGGATTAGATTTAAATGAGAGTATAAAACTGTAATGTGTGTGTGTTTGTGTTTGTGTGTTTTTATATGTGTGTGTGTGTGTTTATATACGTGTGTGTGTAACAAAAGAGAACCAAGGACGATACTATTTTATTTTTGACTTGTTGAAGTCGTGAGAAGCTTCATGACAAATCAATAGAGAGAATAAAGAAGAAATCTTAAAAGGAGAGAATTAAGGGGGGAAAATGTTTTTTTTCTTCTATTTTACTGTTATTTAATAGATCAGTACTTAGATAAACATATATATTAACTAAATTATTATATTGACAGAATAGATTATAAATACCTATTTTTTTAGATTGTGAATATCTAAAATAATATATTAGGATTATAAAATAATTTTGAAATTTTAACATTAGGTAGAAAACTAAACCGATTTATATTTGCTAAATAAGTATAGATGAATTTACAGAAAAATTGTCATATAATTTTTTGATTTTAGCATGTTAAAATGTTATATTTTCATAGTCAAATATGTTAAAATATTATTTTTGGATAATTAAAAATAATCATACATTCATTATTTTTATATTTTAACTATTTAAAATGATATATATTTTGTTTCAAATCAGTTTTACAATAATATTTCTAAGGTTTAAGGAAATTATATGTTAAATATATTGTTTTATTAATTTATACATCTAAAAACGTTAAGAAATAAAGATATATTATTATTATTTTCAAAATTTTATGTTTTAAAGTATTTTATCTAATTTTAAAATAATTTTAATTTATATTTTGAAATTAAGAAATCATATGTTAAATATGACTGATATACCTATATATGTGAAACAACTACAAGTATTTATTTATGTAATAAATTTTTATATAAATTATTGATATAATATTTTTCTTTTTAAAGTAATATTAAGTAACTTCGTGATCTAGTGTGTATTTATGCTTATGCACACCAAGACAAGTGTATGATGATGAGTTTTAGATGTTAAATAGCAAAATCGTTACCGATAATACATTTAAATTTTATATAATATAATTAATGGAAAAATATTTTTTAAGTTACTAAAATTGTGGATTATAATAATAATAAAGTAAAAGAATGTATCACATGCATTGCACGCGCTAGTGTTGTAATATCATGGTACTCATGCATTAAATATTGTTAAAATATTTTGTTGTGCAATTCTCAATATTGTTTTTATTATTGTTCATGCATATAATTTCTGTCAAGTGATTCATATATTTTTGTATTTGAAAGAGATATCAATTTTACCATTTTGTTACTACGAATGCGGTGCATAAATTGAAATTGTCATTTTGTTTATAAAATACCAAAGAACTTATTGAGTATTAATTACTTGAATCTACTTATATGGTAAAGATTTATAGCGTTTGGTTAATACGTTGATTTAAATGTAAAACAATAAGAGAAAACCGATGAAAATTTTGTGAGTGACGGTAGAAATTATAAAATTCGGTATGTGAATATAAAATTATCGAAAAAATTAATGTAATATTTTGGATAACTATAAAATGATAATTTGTATGGATTCACAAAAAAATTGAAGAAAATTAAGAAGTGGGGTGAAATTTGTAAAATCAATGAGATGAACTATAATTTTTGAATATTTTTGTCATTTAATTGATAATTTATTAAAATAGATAATTATACATTAATGTTTTTTTATCGTCTTTTATGTGATTCATATTTTTTTATCCGAATGAAAACTTAGTTATACATTTTGTTACAATGAACGTGATATACTTGTTGATGTTGTTATCTATATTATTTATTAGATAAATTAATAAATAATGGTTAATTAATTTTGTTTAAATAGTTACAGTTAAATTATATAATTAATTAAATTAAACAAACTTAAACGTAAATTGTACATAAAAGTTGAGAAATCTATTAAATAATAGTAAAACAGAAGAATTTGAAGCGTTCACATTAATTCTAGGAGTTATCTATGTTCTCCTTAATTCTTTCCAAGTGAATATTTTATTTTCAAATTCCTACGATTTACCACTTTATAATTATTCTATTAAACTTTTCACATTATTCTACATTTGAGTACCTACTACTAAAAGAATATATAATTATTTATAAATATTTCACGGTTCTCTTTCAAAATTTTACATTAATATTCACACATTTAAATTAACTGCATAAAATTAATTGATAAACTTAATAACTAATATTTATTAATAATTTTTAAAAGATGATAGTTTCAATAAGAATATTATAAGCACATTAACAAATTGGCTAAAAAAAATTATTTAGATGCAAATATATATAAACCACATAACACAAATATATACATTACCGACAATAATAAATTTATTTTATAACTTTTTTACTAAATGAATCTATCATACATTGTACTATAAAATTATATTAACTTTAAACAGGAAAATAGGCACAAGGAAAGAGTTATAAAAAAATTTAGTCTCAGGGACGGTAGGTTTGTTTTTTAGTCTGAAGGACACTTTATAGTGTAAACAGAAAATGATAGCTACATCTATCATTCTGTGATTTACACTACAAAGTGTCCTTCAAACTAAAAAACAAACTTGTTGTCCCTAAGACTAAATTTTTTTGCAACTTTTTCCCTGTGCCTAAAAACGCCAACTTTAAATACCTAAAATTTTAATTTTTTTTTACAATTGCTTAAAAACCGTTCTCAATCATCTTTTAATATTTTACGTTCAAGTCTATATATTTAATTAATTGTGTAATCTAAAATTTAAATTATTGAAATAAATATGATATACTAATATTTATTAATCCATCTAATAAATCCTAAAAATATGAGGATTTCAATATATACAATATTCATATATATGAGAAAAATAATAATATTATTTCTTCTTTATTTGAATGTATAAAGATATTTAAATCACATAACATCAAATGTATACATAAATAATAATAACTCTATTAATTTCTAATTCATTTGTCTCAAAAAATTATGATACATTACATAACATAATTTTATTTTTAACAACCTTTAAAAGATAAATTTATATTTTACAGCATTATGATGTGAACGGACAAATTAAACCGAAAAAATTAGATTATACAAACATTACCACTTTCAATATGTTATCAAATATCTTTTATTTTTTCTGATATTGAGTTAGGTCGGGAGTATATTAGATATAGGGAATTAGAGAGGGCTAGTTCAGTTCATATATGAGGATCACTAGTAGGAACATTAGAGGTTTGAATGATTTAAACAAATGTGATAAGGTTAGAGTATTTTTTAAAGACTACTCTATAGATATTGCTTTACTTCAAGAAACTAAAATTAACTGCCCTAATGTTCGTTTCTTTAGAAGATTAGGTGGTTATCATTTTAGAAAATGGGTTTTTTACCTTCCGGTGGCTCTTCTGGGGGATTAATGATAGGTTGGCGTGATAGTTATTTCAAATTACTTTAGTGTATTGTTAAGCAACGTTCTCTTCATGTTATTCTTATTAATCTTTCTGATAACTCTTTATTAAATATTTCTAATGTTTATGGGCCTAATTCTAAAATTAATAGGAGAATTTTATGGAATGAATGCCTAGAATTTAGATCCCTTGCCTCGGGTTCTTGGATTTTGGGGGATGATTTTAATGCTACGCGTTTCATAGGTGAGCGTTTTCGTAGGGAAGGGGATTACTCTGCTATGGAAGAATTTGATCGATTTATTTTTAACTCTAATTTGATTGAAATTTCTCTTTCTAATAGAGAGTTCACTTGGAGTAAAGCTAGAGAGTCTCCTTCCATGGCTCTTCTCGATAGATTTTTTGTTAGTGATGAAATTGAGGACAAATTTCCTATCTGTAGAGTCAATGGCTTACCATATACCTTTTCTGACCATTGTCCTATTATCCTTTCTTGCGAGTATCATAGAGTTATTATTAACAATTTTAAATTTGAAAAGATGTGGCTTTTAGAATCTAATTTTGTGAACTTAGTTATATGTAAATGGAATTCTTTGAGTTTCCATAATTTTAGAAATAAGAAAAATTCTGCTAAAGCTTTTACTTCTAAACTTAGAGATCTTAGAATTTTTCTTAAAAATTGGAACAAAAATGTTTTTGGCAATTTAAAAATTAAAAAAGATAATATTCTTAATGAAATTCTTAAAATAAACAAGATAGAAGAATCTAGACCTCTAAATCTAGGTGAACGTAATGTTCTCTCTAATTTAAAAGATGAACTAAATTCTATTTTAGAAAAAGAGGAGGTGATGTGGAAGCAGCGATTCAGAATTCAATGGATCAACGAAGGTGATAATAATAGAAATTTTTTTCATAATATTGCTAATGGTAGAAAATGTTCCAATACTATTAACTCTATATTTGTTAACAATATAAAGTTAGTTGGTCAAGGAGAACTCAACAAGGCTTTTACGGACTATTATAAGGATATTTTTGGTTCTAAAATCAAACATAGAATCAATATTAGATGGACAGATCCGTATCCATCGGATTCTATTGTTTAGTTATCAGAGTTAGATAATTCTTTTTCAGAAGAGGAAATTAGGAAAGCAATTAATGATATGCCAAGTGATAAATCACCGGGAGCTGATGGGTTTCCTATATTATTTTACAAAACTTTTTGGGATGTTTTAAATTTTGACTTAATTAATTTGTTTAATGATTTTTATTATGGTAATTTGCAATTAGGGAGATTTAATATCGCAAATATTATTTTGCTGCATAAAAACGTAGGAGCTAACAACTTAAAAGATTTTAGACCTATTTCTTGTGAGAAATGCGGATTAAGGATCTTAAGGCTAAGGATAAACACTAGAGGGGGGGAGGTGAATAGTGTTTTAGAGAATTGTTAAATCTTTTTGGGTTATTGTTAATTTAAACACAATGTATGCAATATTCAGAGACATATATGATCACAGAATCAAACACAAATGCAAATATAAAGTAAAAGCAGTAAAGGAAAGAACATACCGGATTTTATACTGATTCGGAGGTAACCTACATTCAGTCCCACACAACAAGTACGAATTTCCTTTCAAAAGCAATCTTTACAATTACACTCTCGATTTCAAGGCAACGAGGTACACCCTCCAGAATCACAATCCTTTGGGTAGAGATACTTGATTTCTTGGGCAACAAGTTCACCCAATTGATTTCCCAAGGCTACAATCACACCTTATCTCACTTGGTTGATTTTCAAGGCTACAATCACATCTTTTCTCGCTAAGTTGATTACAAAAAGCCTATAACTCTGAATAGCACTGAGGATCTTGTTGAGATAGTGATAGAGAATCAAACCAGAGATAATCTAGTTAGATTCAATGTTGAATTCGGCAGAGTAATGATAAGAATTTGTATATAGAGATGTGGAAGAAGAAGAGGAGTGAAAAAACAGAAAACTTCTATTAAAATTCGTTGAAACTAACCCCTATTTATAGAGTAACAACAGCCATGTCCGTTCGTGAAGAGTTATGACGAATAGACACTTCTTTTGAAATTTGAATTTTGAAACCAACTGACACCATGTCGACATGAGGCACTTGGGCATGTCGACATCCCAAAGGATTTCTTGGTGTTTTGATTTTCTTTGAAAATAACTTTTATTTTATATTTAAACTTTATAAATATACTTAAATATAGTTAAAATTCATAAGTAAATATAAAGAATAACATATACAAAATTTTAATTATAATTTTATATTTAAATCTATGTATAAATATGTAAAAGTTAAATATATTATATTTAAAAGATAGTTTAAAATCAGGAGTAATTTGACTTTGAAAATAAAGATGATTTTGATGCTAAAAGTATTTGAAATCAGGATAGATGTTTTTGATGCTTTTAAAAGGAAGATTTTGAAATCATTTTGAAAACAAGATACAATTTTGAAAAATCATTTTGAATAAAAAGTTAGCGGATACAAAACAATGTTCCACTAGAATTTTCGTAGGTTCCATCCTACTTAGGATTCCATCCCTTTAACGAGCTCGAAGTGGATTCCATTTCACGTATAAATTGGATTTTAAAATGCCAGTGCTTTTCTATGAGTTTTAACAAAATTTCTAATTAAAGAATAAATTACTTGAATTCTTGAACTCTTGATAATCTTGATACTCATGAGTCTTCAATCTTGTTATCTTGAATATAGTCTACATTCTTCTTACCTGCATGGTTAAATCCTGCATGTACATATATATCTAAACTTATACTGTTAGTATTTATATTTTATAACATATTCAAAGGTTGTTGTCATCAAAACCATCATCTCACGGATTAACAATCTCCCCTTTCTGATGGTGACTACCTTTGTTGATAAAATATTACTTCTATCCTAATAATTCCCCCTTAATCTATGCCTAACTACCCTATTTTATACTTCTTCCCATTTATCATCAATAAAAAAACTAACTCCAAACTATATAACCCCCCCTCATTCTTGGACTAAAATACCTGCATTAATCAACTTATACAATGGAATATAGAATTAAGAAATAATTATATTGATAGTCACAATAATGAATCAAAGATTATATATATATATATAATTATATATGTTTTGTACAACAAACATCAATCCATTACTAAATATCAATCAAATTCAAACCAAGCCAAAGCAAATGAAATCAAATCAATCAAAGCAAACAATTCAAACAAAGCAACCAAATAAAATTAAATGTTACGAGGAACTTCCACCCATCCTTCTTCTTCAAAGATAAGGTCTGCTTTAATAGCATCCCAATTTTCATTGTCATTGGTGAGAGAGACAGGAGGATGTGCTTCGTTCTCATCCTTGTGTAGGGAGGAGATCATCCATCGTATCGCATCGAAATGCCTTTCTTGCTCCTTGATCATCTGCATTTGACTCAATTCTAAGTGTCGCTGGTTACAAAGAATGAACGAGAGAATATTCTTGAATGAATTAAGAGTTTTTTTAAGATTTTCGGATAAATTGTGAATTGGATTAGCCATACTTGAATTTGTGAAAGAAATGAGAGATAGAGAAGATAAGAAATGATTTTCAGTGATGAATTCTGGAAGAAATAGGTATTTATAGGTGTACAAGTTCGTTTGAAATGAATAGACATATGGTAGATATTCAAATTTCAAATCCAAAATGAATTGTCATTTCTGACCAGTACATGTTGACATGGTCATAGGGGGTATGTCGACACGGTGTAGTAAATTTTGATGATATATTTTGATTTTGTGAATAATTGTGTGTATACATATATTTATATAATACACTAACATTTATTCTGGAGATAAGATAAGCTAGATAACAGAAAGAAATTCCATTTCATTTCATACTAAGACGATACAACGATTAATCATAAAGAGCTACACGAACATTAAAATCAAAATAAACTAAAACAAATACAATGAGATACGAAAAGGTAGAACTAGTTAGAGGATGATGATGATGAAGAAAGTCCAACTTTTTTGCTGACTTTGGAAATGAACTTGTTCATCTTGGATGAAATTTTGTCCAACTTCTTACTAACGGATCGTTCAACAATCCGTTGATTTTCAACAATCGTCTTTTGGTTTTTGAGAAGGGTTTTGTTGGATGGATTAAGAGGATAGTCGATGCTTTCCAAAGAGGTTTCACCTTCTTCTTCTTCTTCTTCAATTTCCATTTCATCCCCTTCTTCTTCCTCTTCCTCTTCTTCCATTTCCTCATGAGCCAAATGCTCTTTCTTTTCGGCAAGAGTCTCATAAGGTTGAAAAACAAATGAAATTTTCATAAGTGAAATGTTGGAATGATTAAAAACTTTTCTAGAAACAAATTCTTCCCTTTTGAAATCCACTCCAAAATAGTTAAAAATCTGAGTGAGATAAATTCCATGATACAAGGTGTTCTCACCCCTTTTAAGATTTTTAGGACGAAGTTCATCCAAAATAACTTGCGTCCAATTTATGTCATAATTTCCAAAAATAGCAAAAAGTGCTTTGCAAACTTTTGAAATAGGATTGTTAAAATTCCCCGATCTCGGGGTCAAAGTATGTTGTAAAAGAAGATTGACAATTCTTGCCTTTAGTCGAAAAATTCGATTTTTAAATTCAAAATTATCATTCCCTTCGAAAATGTGATGAAATGTCTCATGATCATTTTTATCAATTTTAAAGTTAGAAAGATCCATTCCCGTACTCTTGCAATTGAGAATGGTACCCAAAATATCACAATTCAAAACAATTCTAGCGCCTTTGATACTACTCCAAATTTCATCCTTATTTCCATTATAAAATCCATAGTTTAAATTAGCATAGAAAATTTTGACAAGATTTGGATAGCAAACAAAATCATTTTGAGAAGCACCAATAAGACTAAGAACTCCATTGTTTGCAAAAAGAGAATCAAGTTCATAAGAAGAGAAATCTTGAAAAATAGCAAACTTTCCGGGATGGACTTTGGCATAATTAGCGTAATTGATGTATGCTTTTTTGCCTCCGGATCAATTTCTGAAAATTCTCATGGTGGGGGGGGAGGGGTTGCTTGAAGAAGCCATTAAAGTAGAGAGTAGAGAGCTTGAAGTTTTGAAGAAAGAGTTTGAATTTGAAAGTGAGAGTGAAAAGATATGATAAAAGATAGTGAATAAATAGATTCTCAAAGGACATATTCTCTGGTCAAAAGTAGCTTTTCAGAGAATTGAATAAAGTGAAAAGTGAGGGGAAATTCAAACATTTGAATTCAAATTTTGAAATTCAAATTCTGGTGCACATGTCGACATCATGGTAGGGGCCATGTCGACATGTGCCAGTGAATTTTTGAGATTTTTTTTCCTAAGTTCTCTAATAAATATATATACTTTATTATTTTTAATGTGTGTGTGTGTGTGTATCTGGAATATTATTAAAATTATTGTATTTTCAGTATATTATTATACTATGAAAATAATAATAAAATAATAAAATAATAATAAAATTTTTAAAATTTAAATAACACACCAATTCAAAAATCAATCAATCAAACATCTAATTCTAGGCATGCAATTTCAACCAATTATATTGTAAACGTGTACCTTTTTCTGAGTCCATTTCTCTGAATTCGTCGAAGTCGTGAACTGTCATGAAACACAAGTTTGAATTATCTGTCTTCTGATCATCGTCACTTGAGGACGAGTCTAAATCATCTAGAGTAGCAGTAAATGCACGCTTTCGTTTCTTTGCTGGATCATTGTTCATAGGAGGATTCTGTCTTTCTGGATACAATCTCTTTTGATATGGCTTGGTTTATCACAGTTGAAACATTTGACATTATTTGGCACTACATTCTGATTTCCAGAGTTCTTATAGTTGTTTCTCTTGATATTATTCATCTTTCTATATTTCAGGAATTTTCTAAAATTTCTGGTCATAAAGACTATCTCTTCATCATTATCACTGTTTGAGTCTGATCCATCGGTCAATGCATTGAATGCCATTGATTTCTTTTCAGATACTTTGTTTCTCTTCTTCCGATCATTTGGACTTCAAACGACATTAGATTTCCAATTAATTCTTCTATCTTTAAGGTACTGATGTCATTTGCCTTTTCGATCACAAGTGTCTTTTGGTCCCATTCTGGAGTAAGAGAATTTAAAAATTTTCTGACTTGATCTTCTTCAAAAAATTCCTTTCCCAAGGATATTAAAGAATGCACAATATCCTGAAATCTGCTATACATATCTGAAATAGACTCATTAGGATTCATTTTAAATAATTGAAACTGATTTGTGAGCATGGAAATTTTGGTCTGTTTAACTTTGCTTGTTCCTTCCAGATTTCATATGCAGACTTACAAACTGACACTCTATTGATTTCATTTCTATCAAGTGAACAAAACAGAATATTCATTGCTTTAGAGTTATTTTGTGCAACAGTCTTTTGCTCAGCGGTCCACTGTGCAAAATCAGTTGTGGGTTCAGAATATTCAGTTTGTGTGATATTCCAAGTGTCTAATCCTATAGATTGTAAATACATTTTCATCCTACATGCCCAATATGCATAGTTACTGCCATTAAAAAGTGGTGGTCTGACAGTAGACTGACCTTCTACAAATGAACTAGTGACAGAGATACTAGTGTTAGTAACAATACCAGTGTTGGTAGCCATTTTGAAAACTTTTTCGAAAATCAGATTAGGAAACTTTGAAAACCTTGCTCTGATACCAAATGTGAGAAATGCGGATTAAGAATCTTAAGGCTAAGGATAAACATTAGAGGGGGGTGAATAGTGTTTTAGAGAATTGTTAAATCTTTTTGAGTTTTTGTTAATTTAAACACAAATGTATGCAATATTCAGATACAAATATGATCACAAATCAAACACAAATGCAAATATAAAGTAAAAGTAGTAAAGGAAAGAACACACCGGATTTTATACTGGTTCGGAGTTACCCTACATCCAGTCCCGCACAACAAGTACGGATTTCCTTTCAAAAGCAATCTTTACAATTACACCCTCGATTTCAAGGCAACGAGGTACACCCTCCAGAATCACAATCCTCTGGGTAGAGATACTTGATTTCTCGGGCAACAAGTTTACCCAATTGATTTCCCAAGGCTACAATCACACCTTATCTCGCTTGATTGATTTTCAAGGCTACAATCACACCTTTTCTCGCTAAGTTGATTACAAAAAGCCTATAACTCTGAATAGCATTGAGGATCTTGTTGAGATAGTGATAGAGAATCAAACCAGAGATAATCTAGTTAGATTCAATGTTGATTTCGGCAGAGTAATGATATGAATTTGTATATAGAGATGTGGAAGAAGAAGAGGAGTGAAAAACCAGAAAACTTCTGTTAAAATTTGTTGAAACTAACCCCTATTTATAGAGTAACAACAGCCATGTCCATTCGTGAAGAGTTATGACGAATATAGACTTCTTTTGAAATTTGAATTTTGAAACCAACTGACACCATATCGACATAGGGCACTTGGGCATGTCGACATCCCAAAGGATTATTTGGTGTTTTGATTTTCTTTGAAAATAACTTTTATTTTATATTTAAACTTTATAAATATACTTAACTATACTTAAAATTCATAAGTAAATATAAAGAATAATATGTACAAAATTTTACTTATAATTTTATTTAAATCTAAGTATAAATATTTAAAAGTTAAATATATTATATTTAAAAGATAGTTTAAAATCAGGAGTAATTTGACTTTGAAAATAAAGATGATTTTGAGGCTAAAGTATTTGAAATCAGGATCGATGTTTTTGATGCTTTTAAAAGGAATGTTTTGAAATCATTTTGAAAACAAGATACAATTTTGAAAAATCATTTTGAATAAAAAGTTAGCGGGTACAAAACAATGTTCGACTAGATTTTTTGTAAGTTCCATCCTACTTAGGGTTCCATCCCTTTAACGGGCTCGAAGTGGATTCCATTCCACGAATAAATTAGATTTTAAGATGCCAGTGCTTTTTTATGAGTTTTAACAAAATTTCTAATTAAAGAATAAATTAGTTGAATTCTTGAACTCCTGATAATCTTGATACTCATGAGTCTTCAATCTTGTTATCTTGAACCTCTGTACTATACAGTCTTCATTCTTGTTACCTGTAGGGTTAAATCCTGCATGTACATATATATCTAAAATTATAATCTTAGTATTTATATTTTATAATCTATTCAAAGGTTGTTGTCATCAAAACCATCATCTCACGGACTAACATTTCTTTGATTAACTGTTCAGTTAAAATCATTTCTAAAGTTCTTGCTAATAGACTTAGTACAAGAATGAACAATCTAATTGATTGTTCACAATTGGCTTTTATTAAAGGGATAAATATTACTAATGGAGTGGCTGTTGTTTAAGAATATATTAATTTCTGTTGTAAGAACAGCATAACCTGTGCGATTTTAGAACTTAATTTTGCTAAAGCTTTTGATTCAGTAGATTGGGATTTTCTTGTAGATATATTTCATGCTGGAGGATTTGGACATAGATGGATTAGTTGGATTTTGACTTTGCTTAAAACTGGAAACTCTAGTATTATGGTTAATGGTATTCTATGTAATAAAACTCAGTCAAAGAGAGGTTTAAGGCAAGGGGATCTCTTATCACCTTTGTTGTTTAACTTAGCCGTTGTTTTTGCTAAAATTATTAAGAGAGCAGTGGATAACGGGTCTTTAGGAAGTGTTGGAAATGACATACCGCGTAATGGTATATCAAATCTGTAATTTGCGGATGATACCTTACTTTTTTCTTCTCATCTTCCCAGACACATTATTACTCTCAAGTTTATTCTTTATAGTTTTGAGCTTTTGTTTGGTTTAAAAATTAATTTTGACGAAAGTTCAGTTCTAGTTTTAAATGATTTTGAAAAAGTAGAAAACTTGGTAGCTAATACTCTAAATTGCAAAAGTATGAATTTCCCTTTTGAATATCTTGGGTTTGTGATTAGACCTACAAAACTCAAGCATGATGATTGGCTTATTATTATTGATAAAATTAAAAATAAGATATCTAATTGGAATGTGAGATTTCTATCTAGAGCAGGTAGGCTTTTTTTAATAAACTCGGTTTTATCATCCTTACCGATCTATTGGATGCCTATGCATCTGTTTTCAGATTGGGTTATTGATAAAATCGATAAAATTAGAAGAGATTTCTTATGGAGTGGGGAAAATATTAATAATAGTATAAAATGTCTAGTTAACTGGGATACTGTTTGTAAAGCCAAAAAGGAGGGTTGTTTAGGTGTTATAAATTTATGCAACATGAATTTGTCTCTTTTAGGTAAATGGCTTTGGAAGTTTAAAGATATAAATGATAATGCTATTTGGAAAGAGATCATTTCCAAATATTATTATAACGGTGATATCAGTTTACACCAAATTGATTATTCTTTTTCCCATAAATTTTCTAATTTTTGGAAAAATATTTTAAAATGTTTTGAAATTTTTAACTTAGGAACTAAGACAATAGTACATTCAGAAAATTGTACTTCTTTTTGGCACGATTGTTGGATTTCGATATTGCCCCTTAAGTTTGAATTTAAAGATTTGTATGATATTTGCAACTTTAAGTATGCTTTAATTAATGAAGTCTATTCTTCGGAAAATGATCCTCCTTGAAATTTCAGTTTTAACAGAATTTTAATATGGTCCACCCTTAGGGGACTTTCTTTGCTTTATGCTAGATTAAATCTTTATAACATTGATAATGATAATGATTTTATTAGTTGGGAATGAGATAAGAGTAAGAAATATACTCTAAATTCTTTTTATAGATTTATTAATTTTTCGGGTACTTTAAATAACTCTTTTAAATATATGTGGAAATCTAATGCTCCTCCTAAATCCAAAATTCACATGTGGTTAATTCTTCACGGAAAACTTAATACAATAGAATTTTTAAAGAGAAAAACATTCAAAACGATAATAAATGTTATTTTTACAATCTGCATCTTGAGGACATTAATCATTTATATTATGATTGTTTGGACTATAATTACATCCTTATTAATACTCTTAAAATTTTTAACTTTAATTTAATAAATAAAATTTTGGATTGTAAATTCTACTGGAATAATTATAGACTCAATTTCAATAAAAAATATTAGATTTTTACTAGACACTTTATTTATTATTATCAGTTGGTTTATTTGGTTTGAGAGAAATCAAAGAATTTTTAATAATAATAATAGTCGTCTTAATAAATTGATTTTCAATTTCTACATTTTGTTTTAACTGGATTTCTAATCCCAAATATAAATTAGCTAAAAATATTCTTTTCAAACGGTATCTTAACAAGGTTAGTTATAATATTAACTTTTTTAAACATAACAATAATTTTTATAGCACTAATAATAGTATCATTAATATTTTTCCAAATTCATATGACAATCTCTCTTTAAATCATAGCTTACTTATGATTAAAGATAAATAAGTCTGATCCGTCTCAATTTTTGTTCCAGTCTCTTTTTGGTTTTTTGTTTACAGTTTATTCGTTCCTTTAGTTTTTGTCCTGTTAATCTTATTTAGGTTTTTATTTCAATCCTTATAAATACATATATATGTATATTTTCTATATAAGTATACATATATATATATGTATCATTCTAATTTTTTTTTCCTAGTCTTGTTTCAGATACAGGTTTTGGGAGATAGGATATCGTGTTCATTTTACAGGTTTCTCTTGTCTTCAGATTGTTGGATATCAGATTGTAGAGAGGTCATCAGAGCAGAGTCTTCTTCATCCAGAACTTCTTGCAGATCTCCCGTCAGATATAGGAGTCTGTTATCTTCACTATGGAGTTCTCTTTCAGGATGTTTAATTCTCCAATTTGGCACTCCTTCTTATTCAGAGCCTTCAGAGTGATCTCTCTATTCAGCATATCCTCTTCAGAGCAGATGCTTATTCACTTCTTCTGGTTCAGACTTTTAGAGCTTTCTTATTAGTCGGAGTCGTCTCTCAGTGTTTTGTTTTTTTCTCTTTAGCCTTTTTGGTACTTCTAACATCTTACTATCGGGTGGTGGCCATGCCGAAACTTGATATTGAGGTGCGATGGGTGGTGGTCTTGCCGGAACTCATCTTAGGAGTACCTGAGATTAGCTATATGTATTTTTGCTCTTGTTACCTGCCAGGCATGTTGGCAGCTTCTTATGTTCGTGTTATATATATATATATATATATATATATATATATATATATATATATATATATATATTAACATGTGTGCTCTCCTCTATGCGTAGAGGATCACGTATTTTTTCTCAAATAAAATATATGTTATCAAATCATATCCAACTCATAATTCAACTAAATACTACATAACATTATTTTGCAATTACCAAAGTTGTAAGCATGACTCTCCAACCAAAACATGAAACCTTTGGTTAACTACTAGGACAAAACTGTTTAAAAATGAAAACTTAAAAATGAATAAAAGTTCATATCTGATTCAAAAAAAAAGTTCACATACAGATAAGTCAACCATAAAATCTATGCTCTTCTCAATTTTATTTTATTTTTACATTTAACTCCTTATATTTAATTAGTTATGTCAATCATTAATTCAAATTACTCAATAAATTCAATTAATATTTAATGTTCATTAATCCACTTATAAATCCTTCAAGAAAGATGATCATTCAATATATGTATACACACACACAACAATCATAGTAATAAAATGGTGAAGTTACGTACTCACTCACACACACAAATATACATACGTGTGTGTGTATGTATATGTGTATGTATTTATGTACATATATATAACATCACATAACATAATTTATTTAAATATACAATGTTAACAATTTTAATTTATAATTCTTTGGAGTTATGACATTAATTTTCACAGATATATGTAGTTAGCGAGCATTGAACTATCAACCTTATATTTAAGTGTCACAAGTCATTTAATTTATGATTAATATATCACAATAAATATATCATATATTGCATACCAAAAATATATTTTAGTAATAAATAAAATATAAATAATACTTTTTAACAACATTACCGTGTACAACGCACGGGTTATACACTAGTTTGAAAATGATAGTAAAAAGCAGAAAGTGAAGGTTTTTGAATGTAGAATGATAGTGTAATATTAATAAATTTTTATAAACATTCAAAAATAATTAAATATATTGGGCTTTAAAAATAAAATATTAATAAACATCTAGACCAAGTTAAGGAGTGTTGAGAGAAATGCTAGAGCTAATGTGTGAAAACTAGAATTTCTTCTCCATTTGGTAGATTCAATATATTACTTCAGTTATGTTTTCGTTTTTTTCCAATGTTTGCCTGGCTGCAGTAGAAGCTTTCTAAGATGCATGATATTGTAATTTTGAAACTTTTAGATGTATAGTAGAGAATCTCATATATCATGTATGCTTGTTATTGGCACATATGGTACTAAAGTTGGAATACCAAATTGAGAGAGTATCATTGCCTATAGAAAGTAACGAACCGACCTCATTGATAGTGACAATAAATATTGTGGCAAACATTTGGACCTACACAGACCAGGAGCCCATTTTCTATTGGATAGAGCCCACGTACCACTGCTCTTCAGATAATAATTAGTACATCTGTGATTATCACTAGATTAATTTGTGGCTTTTATTCCACCAGTTGGCGCAGTACACTGCGTTTTGCACCGAGTGTTCTTGCACCTTTGCTTCATCGGTAGAAATAATTGAGATTCTTCTAGCTTCTTCTATTTTATTATAGGGAATTCGATGTTCAAACTTATCTTGGAAGTAGTCTTGTTACAAGGCAGATAAGGATCGTCCTGGGCTGGTAGCACAAGCATGTGGCAAAAGGCGAATGGCAGTACGTAGGGTGAGGAAAAAAAAAACAAAGTTCCATTATAAAAGATAGTACGTATAATTTAGAAAATTGTTGGGACAGGAAATTGGGAAATAAAAGGATATGGATTGGAAGAGGGTAGTGTGTCTGTGCATTTTGAAAGGGTTGTTGCATGTTATTTTTACATGCAAAAATCAAAATATAAAATATTTCATGTTAAGAATATAACCAATTTCATCGTACAATTCCAAACTACAACTCAAATACTACAATTTAATACTACACATACAATGATTTAAATCTACTTCATTATAATCATGTTGCAACTAATTTATTTTTTATCGTATCACCAACCTGAGATCTATGTTCCGTTTACTGGTTTATGTTTTCCCATGTCAGGTGATTCCAGCCAATAGTACTCTTTGTGGTATTGTTATAGAAGAAGATTAGCATCATCATTACATGACATCATTTTTGAGAAAAAAATCACATGGCCTCATTCTTCTATGCCTCATTTTTTTTTGTTCTCATGATATACAATTTTTTTATAATTTTTTTTATAGAAAAAGTACCACCTAAAGATAAAAATAAAGCTAAACACCCTCAATTTACCAATGTATAATTTACCAATGTATCGAAAAGAAAA
The DNA here is from genome assembly GCA_030765085.1 of Allium cepa. Taxonomy (NCBI): domain Eukaryota; kingdom Viridiplantae; phylum Streptophyta; class Magnoliopsida; order Asparagales; family Amaryllidaceae; genus Allium; species Allium cepa. Next base: position 623,855,585 of record CM060941.1, read on the forward strand.
TTAAGATTTTAAATGTTGGTCGTTCTTATTTTGAATCTTACACTAGAGCTGTATTTCACATTTCCGTAAAACACATAATCAACCATAACCTAAAATTAAGACCAACTCTTTAACATACGATTCTCCTTTAGTATCAATTCGCATCTGTTTCTTAAATGACCGCATCAGCATTACGCATGGTGGATCAATTAAATCTCTATAGTTCATTTATAATATTTTAAACAGTAAAAAAAAAGATTGCACGATAAAAATTCAATTGGTATAAGGGAACACCAAAAATAGGATCAAGGGATTTGTATCCATCAATTTGGATTATGTAATGTTGTGATTAGGGGTATTACAGTTGCGGTAACCGTCATTTTTACCACCAACTGTAACCGTAACCGCTGTTGATGGTTATAAATTCTTATAACCGTTACCGTAACCGTCTATAATGGTCAACTGTCATATTTTCAATTTTGAAACATGATGTACATATATTTTCAATTATATGAAGTATTGATGATAAATTAATATATCTCTAACTGTTTTTTGCAAATTTATTTATTTGTTTATAAAACGATCAATATGCATGTACATGTTATTAGTTCATGAAGGTATAAATTATTAATGTTCAAACTATTCTTTTAACTTAAATTACTAATTTTTATACTTTAATGTTAAATATTATACAAAGCAATCATGTATGGTTGGTATGGTTAACCACGATTATCTGATTTTTCAACCGTTATCATAACTGTTACCGTTATACATGGTAACCGCATGAACGGTTAATACGGTTGAACGGTTGATGGTTCAACCGTAACAGCCTTAGGTGTGGTTTTGAATAAAATTAGGAACAATGATTGCAGCAACGACTACCTTCACTTGAATATAGAAACTAAAATGATGATAACTAAAATCATCGTTTTAGGTTATTATTTTAAGTTATTGTTGATTATGTGTTTTACGAAAATGTGAAATACAACTCCAGTGTAAGATTCACAATTAGAACAACCAACATTTAAAATCTTATTTTTCTTCCGATACATGGATAAATTGAGGGTCTTTAGCTTTAATTTTATCTTTAGATAGTACTTTTTCTAAAATTGTATAGAAAAAACATGTATCGTACAAAGAAATATATACATAATTTATCTTTCTATAGTTGGTATTCTTTTTAGCAAGGCTAGCGGGGTTGACTGGGCCCCTACTAGTTTATTGCAAACACGATAAAAATGAAACATAACAGGCAATGATCCATAAAGAAACAAACAAAGCAAAAATAAAGGCAAGAAAATAACAAAAGCAAAAGGAAAAAACAAGAGAAAAGGAAAAAAGCAAGACCAAGCAGCAAAGGCATTACGTCCAGCCCGTTTGAATATGAGAATCATATTCAAACCTACTTGCACACAATCCAGTTTTAACAGCACTTAAAACTTCACAGAAGATCTGCATTTCATTTTTGCTTTTGCCATTGAATACCCTATCATTTCTATCTTTCCACACAACATGAATGAAACTTTTTAGAATAAGAAGCACCAAGAGACGAGTTCCATCTTTCCGCCTAGCAGCTTTGTATATGAGATTCCATTCAATCGCACTATCTCTATTCAAATTGCATCTGCCATACTTAAACATTATCTTGCACCAGACTGGAAAAAGAAAGGCGCATCTAAGGAAAAGGTGCAAGTTGCTCTCATCCTCATTCATGCAAAATACACATGCACCATCAACAATCATGGCCTTCTCTTACAACCTATCTTTTGTGATCAAAGCATTCCTTATTACCTTCCACAACAAAAGGTTTTTTGATTCTTTATAATGCACATTCCAAATCCTTTTGTTTCAAGCAAAAGCAAAAGTTCAACAGTGGTGGACATACACTTATAAACCCTAGAGTTGATGTGAGCCTTACATTTATTGTGACGACCCAGAATTTCTGTCATTTGAAATTCGTATATTTAATTGATTTTAAATATGCACAAGTAAAATTTGTAAGTCGAATAAATTATATTTCGAATATCTAGATTTAATTGGATAATTAAATCGATAATTTAATATTTGAAATTTCAGAAATAATTGAAAATTGGGTTTAATGTGATTAAATTTGATTTGTAAAGTTGTATTAGATCATATTGGAGTTAGAATGATGTTATAGAACTTTTAAAATTTAATTAGCAGTTAATTTGCAGAAATTGAATATTTTAATATTTAATGGACGAGTAAAAATAGTCATTTTTCAAACAGTCTCGAATTTCGATGAAACTAGTTTCATCGGATCCGTAATGTTATATTATTGTAATATTTCAAATTTTGTGTCAATCAGATTTACGGTTTGTCCTAGGCAAGCTAAAACGCGTAGAAATCGATTTAAGTGAATTTTTAATTTAAAATAATTGATTTGAAAACCTATCTTCCAAATACGATCGAATCGGCTCCCGATATATATTCCATTGCGTTTGAAATAGGGGTAAAACATTATAAACGCCAGGCGGCACGCTTCGTTTGGAGTTCGGAAAATCTCGGGTGAATAGTGTTTCGTAGAATTTTCTATAAAAGGACCCATTATCTTCTATTTTGCAAAACCCTAGTTAACTCTAACCCTAGCTGGCCCTAACTGATTGATGGCCGAAATCGTTCGATTCTTCTCTTCTTAATCTCTTCCAATCCACAAATCGATTCGAAAAATATTCAACTACAAAATCAAAGAGCGTAATGAGAGCTTCAATTCTATATGGCGATGATCGTTTAATGTCAAGTAAATCAACGGCAAAATACCCGAGAGTGTCGCACGCTTACACGCGTTTATCGAGGAGGATGGACAACCGAGTTTCACGTTGTTATTGGGGATGGTAGGCGAGGCAATGGCCTTTCGTATGATGGTGTTTGATCGACCTGAAGATGATCGTGGAGATGGCGAAAATTCGAAGCTCGGTGGCGGCTGTGGGTTTCATACGTACGAAGTTTAACTAGTGAGGGAGAAGATTATATCGAACGGCCTGATCTAGCAGAAGAAAAAGCGGTCGGCCTGGATTCGATTTTCATAAATGCACGGCCCAGATTCATTGAGGTTTGATAAAAAAAATGATAAATTATATTTATTTAAATTTGTATAATGTTTAAAAGGCTATAACTTGTTCATACGAGGTCGAAAACTGACGAAACAAATTGCGTTGGAATCGTATGGACGAATACTACGCGATGGAGCTGGATTGGGGTTGATTGGAGCTAGTGATAATTTTGGGTAAAATTAAACGCGTGTTTAATTTTATTCGAAATAAAACACTGTTACTGTTATTGGAAGAAAGGTGAGAACTTCCCACTCAGTCGAATTTGTTTCGATTTAAATTTTAAATAGTTAAATTTAAAATTGTTTGATTGTGTGATTGAATGATGATTGCTATCTATTGTATTGAAATAGACCCTATATGCCGCATATTAAGTGGAGGTTATTATATTAAACACATATACCGCGATATTCCACCGTGAAGTGGAATTGGTATTATATATGTACTTGGAGTTGATTTCCCACATTATATAGCGGATGAGACCCTATTGCGCCGCATAATAGTGGATACCATTTTATATAAACCCATGTACCGCGATATCCCGTCTTGAAACGTGATTGGTATTGTGCTAACATCTGTGGATGCAGGGAAATATGTTGGAGGGATTCAACTGGATTCCTCAAATAATTGAATTTGTTTCAACGTTGTATGTTGATTATTTATAATCTCTGTGTGATTATCTTTGTGATTGAAACCGTTGAAGGCTAAAATTTAGCCGAATATAATTTTGGTATCGTTAGATACCGGAAATAAATAAAAATTTGATTTTTTTAAAATTCAAGTTGAAAGTTTATATTAAAAATTTATTTTTGAGAATTGAATAAATTTAAAAGAAGGAATTCTAAAATAATAAAGTTTTATTTTTAATCTTATCGAATAAATTCCAAAAAATATGGGAAAATGTTTTAATAAAGGAATTTCGAGAATGTTGTTTAATAGTTGAAGAATTTATTTAAGATACGGATTTTAAATAATTGAAAGAGATAAAGAAATTAATTTCAAAAGGAAATAAATTTAGAAATTAAATTTGGAATTTAATTTGGAGTTGAAATTAACTTTAGAAATCGATTCGGGAATAAATTTGGAGTTAGAATAAATCTTAGGAATCGATTTGGAAATTTGGTTAGGTGTTTTGGAAATAAGTTAGAAAATCAATTTGAAATTGATTTGATATTTGAAAATTAATTTGGAAATCAAATTGGAATTTGATTTTGTGTTTGAAATAAATTGGAAATAATATTGGGATTTGATTTGGTTTGAAGGTGATATTTGGAAATCGATTTAAAATTCGTATATCAGTTGATTTTTGGAAATGTAAGTTCACAACGGGAATTTGTAAAGAAAAGGGAAAATTGTTTGAAAAATAAATATTGGTTTATTTTTAAAATGTACAGATTTGAAATGTAAATTAAAATAAATCGAGAAGATTTATTAATTTATTTGAATGGACCATTTTGTAATGAAAAAGAATCCTTTCCTGTAAAGCCGAGTATATTTTTAAAATAGCTTTTGAATGAAATTTAAAAGTTTTAGATTTGGTTTTAAAATAATACTGTTGGGGAAATTAGTTTTGAAAATTGTTTTTAATCTTTAAATTAAAAATTTATTAAATTAATTATATAAGGGATCATTTTAAAGATTAAATGGATTTTTGATTTAGAGAATAGTTATTTAAATAGTTATACTCTCTCTACTAATTTTATTTTGAAAATTAGTTTGGACTTCAGTTATATGTAATATTGGTATAATACTTTTATAACTAATATTTTAAGTAAAGTGTTTAAAGAAAAATAGTTTTATTTCAAAGTGTTTTCCCAATATATTTTGGATAGGTGTTATAAATTATTTTAAAGTATTTGAACTCGGCAGATTTTCAGTGAAAACGAATAAATATTTGGAAATGTTTCCGTGTAAGGAAAATGATTTGGAATTTGTTTTCAAAAGTTGTAAAGGTGAAAAGTGATTTGAAATTTGTTTTCAAATGGTTGAAGTGTGGAAAAATATATATTGTAAAGATATCTTTGGAAAATAAATAATTTAGGAAATTATTTGAAATATGGTGATGTTGTGCATATCTATTGATAGTTAAATAACCGACTATCAATATTTACCTTTAAATGAGTATTTGTTGTGATTTGCTTGAATTTGAATGCTACACTTATTTTAAAATAAGCGCTCATTATTCGGTTTAGCCGGGAGAGGACCTTTGGGTCATAAATCCCATTCCGAATAGTGACACGTCGTAATGGATAGCATTTGAAGACCGGTGTTGAAGACCGGATATTTTCGAAAACGGAAGGATTACCGTCGAATGTCTCTGCATCGGCTAATCTCCGGTATAGAGATTTTATCACCCTTTGTGATGGAAGTCCGGACGTGATTTGTGAATATCCGGATTGCAAGGGCCTCTTTGGAAGTGCCTTCGGTTCCGTACGATCCCGGAATGGACTTGTATGGATGTGTGTCTGACGTTACACTTTGAGATGTAAAGCTGATTTCTATCAAATATATTTCTGTTGGTGGCGGAGAATTTATTCTCTTAGCTTAACACCCTTCTCTGAGACGTACGAGCTCAGAGGTTATATAGTTGATGGTTACTAGTGATACATTCCCAATTTGGTAATGTGGCATACGAAGTGTTGCTGATCATTTGTTGATCAAAGCATAGCTTTTGTGAAAAGCGTAGCTTTGTGGACGAGACTTCGTCGGACCTTACAACCCGGTAATGGTCAAAACAGAAAAGATGCAGCAAGGTTATAGGGAGTAGCTCCCCTTAGGGTATGTGCATTTCCTTCTGGATAGAAGTGGTATCATGGTATGGAGCCCAGATACTTAACTTATGTGGATATCGCAAATATATATGACTTTGTGATTGTTGTTGGTTGAGAGTCCTCAGATAAAGGTTGTTTACAACTGGGGGATGGCATACTCGTGTCAGTAGTTACTTACTTTTGCAGAGGTAACCCGACCTTATTTTGGTAGAGATCCGGTTAGGTTCTCGGGGCGTCCTTTTAGAGGCGTACCCATGTGGCAATGGGAAGTTCTTTGGCCTGACCATTTGTTGGAAATCCAAAGAAACAATACGAGCCCTGTACGGTTTTAGTTGTAGAACCTGCCATTTAAGATGGTAGCTATAGTAGGCATACTATAATGGTACATATGCTGGCTAAGATTAATACTGTACTTTCGAAATGTTTTCCTGCACTTTGCACTTATAGTAATAATATCAAAGAAATTTGCGTATCAAGCATGTTTGACTATTATAAGGAGAAATCTCCTTCAATTCTGCGTTTGCATTGTATGTGTGGCGGGAGGCCTTATGGTAGTTACATTTTCTAAAAGCATTGCGGATCTATTTTAAAATATTTCTTTGTTTGTTTTAAAGATATAGCTGTTTTAAGATCTCACACCAGTCTCATGACTGACCTGAAGTTTATTGTTCCCTTCCTAGACTCTAGGTGGCCATCATTTTCCACACAGGCAGCCTAGAGTCAGGTTATCGGGATATTATGGAATTCAGGAGGTGCTGTGGAGCTCAGGAGGCGAGCTGGTTGGTGAAACGTATCACTTGTATATGATATTATCTTTTCCGCTGTGTATCCACTTGTAAGGACAGGTTTATATAACTGTCCATTCTTGTGTTGTGTTGTATATTGACTCTGATGATGTAATGTATAAAATGTACGGTTCTTTTGATTTAAAGATTATTCATTTATCTATTATATATTATTCCGCTGCGATTGTGAGATTCTGATATTGTTCTGTTGCTTCTTCTTTCTTACTTCTTCTATCTTTTTTTTCTTCTTAAACCCTAAGGGTTCGGTTTTTCAGCCTTCGATTGCTCGGCAGTTGATACAGTGGACGTATTAATGTCGACTTTCGTGAGTCGAAAATTCCGTTCCTCACATTTAGTGGTCCACACAACAGTATCAAAAGGAGAAAACTAATGAGGATATGCTTCAATGGAATTCCATAATGATCTGATCATCTGATTACTGCTGCAAGGAAGAGAGATCATACCATCAAAAATATAGTCTTTTGCCTTGGCATTTAATGATATCCCAATCTGAACTATTTGATTGTATGTCATAATATTTTTCAAGTTAACACCATGCAAAGCTCATGGTTCAGTCCAGAATTTTATATCACCATTCACAGCAGCTACAACTTTCATGTGAGGCAAAACAGATGATCTCAACCTTAAAATAGCACTCCAGGCCCAACTACTATTTTGAGGTATATTCATAAGCCAGAAGTCATTGTTTCCTATGTTATGTTTGATTTTCCATTGTACCCATAAGTCATTTTTTTTCTTAATAATCATATCAGTAAGATGCTTGCTAAAAGCTGCCTTATTCTAGTTTATCATATTGATAATCCCTAATCCACCACACTTTTTTTTCCTTTCAAGCTTATGATAGGGTATTGGCTTCAACTTCATGGAGAACATGTTGCCAGTCCAAAGAAAATTTCTCATGGTCCTCCTTATCATCGGAATAAGTTTCTTAGGAAGGAGGAAGGTCCTACTACAGTAAGTAGAGTAAGAAAATATTATAGAGTTGATAAGGACCAATCTACCTGCTTGAGAGAAATATTTGTTCGACCAAGAATTCAAAGTTGCAATTATCTTAGTATACAGACCAAGGCATTGAGAAATTGTAATTTTAGAAGTAGCAATGGGGATTCCAATATAAGTGGAATTGTTTGATGCATTTGAAGGGAGGAGATGGAAGTGATGTTTCCGACAACTGTTTCAGACATGCTTTCCATCATAATGCTTGACTTTTGAATATTAATGCTTAGAACATAAAATCTGTAAACTCAAGAAGGATGTCAAGAATACAATGACTTGATGTTTCGGTAGGCTTAGTGAAAAGAGTTACATCTTCAACAAACATTAAGGCTCCAATTATTAGTTCCTTACATTTAGGGTGGAGTTGATTTAATTTGGAGGCTACACACTGACCTATCATTTTAGTTAGTACCTCCATGATTAATATGAACAAGTAGGAGGACAGTGGGTCTCCTTGCCTAATTCCTTGCTTAGAATCGATGTGGCCAGTAGCCTTACCATTAATACAAACTGAAAAGGATGCAGTGGACATACAAGCATATATCCAAGTTACAATATGTATGGGAAACCCCATTCTGCCATCAATCTAACAATTGAAGTCCAATGAACAGAATCATAAGCCTTCCTTATATCAATTTTTATCATTGCTCTTAGGAGATGTTATTTTTTAAATAACCCCTAAGAAGTTTATGAGTTAATAAAACATTATCAAAGATATTTCTACCTGGCAAAAAGGCTACTTGATTCTGAGGGCAGAACAACCTTAAGTCTAGAAGCTATAATTTTGGATATACATTTGTATATGACAGTACGACATGCAATTGGTCTGAAATCAGCTACAGAGGTAGGTGATCAATTTTTGGTATGAGGGCAAGGTTAGTTGCATTGGTTCCATTCGATATTTAACCATGCTTAAAAAAAATTTGACACTGCTTTGCAAAGCTCCTTACTGATTATTTCCCTGCATGTGATATAAAAAAAGGCATTAAACCCATCTCGACCACCACATGGTTATTGGTTCATTTAAAAAATGGAACACTTTATTTCATCATAGGAGACTTCAGCAGACAGGAATATGAAGTGCTCAGTGGAAATTTATGGGAGTGATAAATCAGATATAATATCTAATCGGAATGAAATTTAAAGTGTTTCCAAGAAGCTTAGAGAAGTAGTTCAGAAAAGCTTCTTCGATCAGAGATGGGGAATCAACATGGTTTCCATACTAGTCCATAATGTTATGAACATGGGCTTTGGTCTATTTTATTTTGATAGAATCATGATAAAATTTAGTGTTCCCATCTCCAAGAGCTTCCCAGTTGGTTCTAAGCTTTTTTCTTTCTTATATTAACTTCTGCTTGAAGGGCCTTGCAATATTGTACATTAAGATCGGTCTCTAAAGCCGCAACATTGAAGTCAACAAGGTGTAAATTTTGATTTTGTTGAGCCTTTTCCAGTTGAGTCTTTAGAATGGTGGAAGAGAGAGCTCATTCACCATACTTCTTTTTAGCCACACTCTGATTACATCTTTGACATTCTTTAATTTTTGTTGAAAAATGAACATAAGGTTACCAAATATATAAATTGACCAAGCCTTTTAACAATAAGAAAAAAGAAGGATCATTTTTCCATGCATTAAAAAATTTAAAAGAGGATTTCACTCTAATGGTAGCTTCCTCAGAAGAGAGGATTTGAAGGGAATGATCAGAAATGAGAGGAGGTGGGAGTTTGATAGATAAGGAGGGCCAGTTAGATAGGGCAACATGATTGCAAAAGGCATTATCAATTTTGCTAAAAGTTCTACATCCACTCCTGCTTTTATTATTCCATGAGAACCTTGCTCCTGAAAAAGGAATTTGGATTAGAGAGGAGGAGTTGATTGATTCATTGAGAGGGGTTATTTCATTAAGAGTCACAAGGCTACCAAAAACTTTATCATCAATGCAAAGGAGACAATTGAAGTCACCAATGACAAACCAAGGGTGGGAATCTTGTGCAAAGTGAGGTAGGTAATTGTGAAGAGTTTGCTTAGTACAAGAATTATTGTCGGCATAAATGAAGGTTGAATACATTGATGTTGAAGTAGGAATGTGTAGCATGTGACAGTGAATAAACTGGTTGTTGTTAAGGATGGGGTTTAGCTGGAAGATAAATGGATCATACATAATCAAGATCCTTCCATAAGAAGCTTTGGATGAGTTATGAAGGAAGGACCATGAAGGGTTGATATAGTTTGCTGCTTTAAGGGTTAAATGGAGTTTAAGTTTGGTTTCAAGAATGGCAATGAGATGAATTTTTTGAGAAGATAAGGTCCTTTATGTGATTCAGTTTAATTTCACTGTGACCTCCCTTATATTCCATGCACCTAAATTGTGCAACATAATTAAACTATGGGGTTTGATGCATTTAGAAATTGCCTTCCCCTTGTTGTAGGAGATTGGGTGCCACTACTTTTTAGAATTATGCTGCAGTTAGGAAGGATGTTTTCTTTGTCTAAATCAGCGCCAGCATTCCTTTTAGGTTTTTTGGACTTGGAGAAATTATTTGGTTTAGATGCTGGTTTCTTGGCAGAAGGAGTATGATGTGAAGATGAGAGATTGCAATTGGCAGTTTGTTTGGTGGTAGCACATTCAACAGGAGCAATTTTGTCTTGCCAACCAGGAGTTGCATGAATGTGCTTGTATGGTTCAATTGAGGATGAGTTGAGAACATTAAGAACAATGTCATCAACTGGGTTGTTAAGTTTGGCAATGCAAGGAGGTGGGTGGATGATTACATTTGGTGCAGATGAACAGGATGGGTTGGAAGCAATGAACAGATCACAATGTTTAGGGTTTGCATGCATGGGAAATGAAGTAGATATTGGTTTGGCATGTGCAGGGGAGGTTGTGGTAATATGTTCATGACGGGATGGGGGTTAGCTGTAAGATGTTCCAATTGGAGGTAAATAAAGTAGGTCGGGTTTTTGCAATGCTTTTGAAGGTGAAAGCATTTGTCTCTTTATTGTGCATATGAACCGCACATGCATGCACAATATTATTATTTGCATAACTTTGCAGTTGAATAGAGGGACTACCAGTTGTACTTGCTTCTTTTCCTCTCTCAACATCAATCACAACTAGATCCTCTTAAGTTTCTTCATTCAAGCCATGAAACCTATTGCCAAATAATATTTCATTTTCTTTGTCCACCATTGAATTTATGCCAGCCTTTTCATTTGCAGTTGTTTTATTTTCCCCATCACAATGAACTTATGGTCGTTAAGCTTGGTAGACATGTTTTTGTAGCTAGTGAAAGAAGCTGCGTCCTTTTCTTTATTAAAAATAGCAGGTTATATATTTTTATTTTTCTTGTTTTTCGCAACTTTTTGCCATTTAAATTTCCTTGCAAATCAATAGTCAACTTTTTCAACCTTCTCACACTTTTCAATCTCAACTTATTTATCCTTACCAATTGCCTATTTTCCTTTATCATTCTCCTTTTTGCTCTCAGCACACTCAACCAAACACCGTCCTGTTTTGTGACCAAAACTTTTATGTTGAACACATATATCCGGTTGCCATAAATACCTCACTTTTTTAAATCGATGTATATATATGCAACTTTTTCTTTTTGAAATTGATATATCATTACAAACATATATAACTTTTTATTTTCGAAATTGGTACGTCGAGCGGATTCTTTATCATTAGTAAAAATTTATTTTGTTAAGAATGACATTACAACTAATGATAAATGATGAGAGTTGTATTCTATAATGGTGAAAATAATAAATATTTTCAATTAGTATATTTTTATTAATTAATTACATTTTAATTATTTATATTTGTAATTTATGTTAATCAGTGGACAAAAATTATACCATATTTTGATTAGAGATATTTTTTGTATTTTATTATTTTTTAACGTAAATGTTAAATATTGTTTTAAAAGTCATATTATAAATTAAATTTTTTGAGGTATGAAACAATAAATTAGAAATCATTTTTTACATACTTGGAATGATAATATGGTTTGTAATGTTCTAGGTCTTATTTACACAATATTATTTAGTAGTTAAACAAATATTTTGTTCATCACTTTGAGAGTATTATGCACTTATTTTTGTAAGTATATGCTACATGAACTTAAATGCATAAAAACACAATTATTCATTAGCATTACCCTTGTACTTTTAGTTTTAAGTAACACTTGAAACTCAACCTATACATCATTTATCTTTTAGTTAACTAAATGTATCAAGAGTTAAATGTCAATTTCAAAATTGGTGTTCATGAATATTTATTGTTTGTGCCAAAAGTGGTCATAAACACCTAATTACCGATGAAGCACCCGTTCACAATTACAGATCATAGATAGCAAGTTTATAGAAAATAAAATATGAAGAATGTTTAGAAAATTTAAAGAAAAGCAAGAGAAACACACGTTCAGCTATCTCCGGCCTACGTCCACTTTGGAGAGTTGCTATTTTATTGATTATCGTTCATTGTTTACAAGAGGTCACAATAGTACAACAGTAGTATAGAAGTGATTCCGGCAGAACGATAGGATTGAGAAACCAAAAGTTTATTTTCTATAGATCCAGGGTCACTATTTATAGGTGTAGGCAGCAAATATCTCGTCCAGATCTCGGAAGACTTCTTCTCTCATGTGAGCAGGGCCACGGGATCGAGTTTAGGTGATTTCGACTAGATCCGGGAGCGATATGGATTGAGTTCTTATTGATCCATAAATGGTCCTTTGGGGCTGAAATTTGTCAAGTACATTCTTAAGGTTGTATGCAAGCTCTTATGAAAATTTGGTGCCATTTAGACATATAGATCATGAGGTATGATCGATGCAAGTTTGGATTTCAATGTGCCGTCGAACTTCGTATTGATAAATTCGTATCGCTCCCTTTCGCAATGATGAAATGCACGTGATTGACAATAACCTGGCGCTATCATTTAGGATCGATCCACTTTTCTTACCGAGTGACCGAGTCTTCCATCTTTACGTGTTTCCTTCGTATCACTCTCATTCAAGCGCTTTGTACCCATGCTGTTCGTGTCCATTGATATGACTTCGTTCGTATCCTTCAATTGATACGTTGTTTGTATTGATATTTAAGATCATTTCGCATCGATAGCCTCTACTCCAATTCATATCAATATAGACATCGATTCCATATCGATACCTTTTAGGTGTTTCCTTGTACACTTGTGGGTGGTGATCGATATGAGCCGTGCATTAGAGGAAGCGATACAAAATATCACTAGGTGATGGATATTGACCGGAGTAGATGTGATGGATACGAAGTGGTGCCTCTTCCATGGATACAAACCAGCACTCTCTAAATGGATACGAACCAGATGTGTTTCACTTGATACTTTGTGGATACGTATTTGCCTGGATACGAACGAGGCTTCCTGGATGGATTCGAACGGAATCGATACGAAGGAGGTGGTGTGATGGATACGAATGAGAGCATTACTCGATTTGCATCAATCATATCTCAAGCATAGAAACTCCTATTGTCTTGAAATTTGAAGGGTACCTTTCCTAGCCTTGTTCATCATTCTTAATCGATCCCGTCTTGATTGGAGCTCAATCAAGTTTTGACGGTATCGATCATAGCCTTGTTTCCAATCGATCTCTAATGCCATTTCCATTCTTTTTAGCTATTTGTTGATATACTGACCTTGACTGAAAGGCAAGACAAAATCCCCCCCCCCAAAACATGCCTTGTGGTAAGAAGGCGTGTTTTGAATTTCTCCGAATCCAACATTCAAAGTCCATATTCTATCCATAGCCATACCATCCGATTCATAATCCAATCTATTACCAAGCCATCCTATCCAAGTGCCATAGCCATATCCGAGTCTGCGCCTGCTCCGAGTCGATGTCCGATTCAAAGTCTAGTAACCAAATCCTTAGCCAATTCCATAGCTATCCGAACTCATCAAACCAGTCGTACTCCGTCAGTATCCAATAACCAAATCCACAACCTTTTTGAGTTGATATCCAAATCCGGGACCGCTCCGGGCCCTTTGCCAAATCCAGGACCACTCTGGGTCCATTTATCCTAAGTTGAAATCTGAATCCATGACCTCTTTGGGTTGTGTTACGCGTTTCAACCCCGACTCTCCAGCTAAGGGCTTTTATGTTCTCCGGCCTGGGCTCTCCGGCCAAGGGCGTTTATGTTCTCTGGCCTCGGCTCTCCGGCCAAGGACTTTTATATTCTTCGGCATGGGCTCTCCGATCAAGGACTTTTATAATCTCCGGCCTCGGATCTTCGGCCAAGGACTTTTTATATTTTGTTCAAGTCCATTCCGTCGCTCTCTGGCAAAGGGACTCGTAACGTGCGATCACTGCCCTTTCTCTCCGGTCGGGGCCGTAATCGCAAGACCTATATTATTTATTACATTAATGCATATCCAATCATTCAAAATAAAAGTTTTTACGGTGAGTGAAAACCAAATAAATGTCTGTACATCCAAGGGAGAAACCAAACTTTTCAGGAAAACGAAAAGAAAAATAGGATTTTGTTCGCTCGATCAACACGGTTTATCATCATCTCAGAGCATGCCTAGGGACCCTTCTCGATCCCGTAAATGTGTAGGTGACTTAATCGTATTACTTCAAGTTCTATTACTTATTTAAAGTCATAAATCCATTTAGTTGATAACAAGATGGCGATGCCTAAATCTAGTACCATCCTCGTTCGAGGTGGGCGGTGGCCACTCCTATTCCACTATCACAACTCGATTCCTTACATATTGTTATAAATAACCATTCCTTATATGCTCCTCAACGATATCCTTCAAATGTCTGTAGTCGTTCGTGTTGTGCCTATCCAGCTCATGGAAAAGGAAATGCTTTTCCGACGCCCGCTCGTATTTATAAGGTTCCCTTCTTACCGGCCTTCGATACTAGAGGCGCCCTCGAGCATCCAAATAAATCCTTTTCAAAATCTCAATCAAATCCATGTAGGAAGTAAACTTTGAATTCCTCCATGGATTTTTTAAGTGTCACCTTTATCATTCATTTTCCTTTTTTCCTTTATCATCTTTGTTTGGATCCAACCTGAGTGGACCTCCACCCCTTACCGCATAAGCTTCAGCCTCTCTCCCATCTCTCTCAGCCTGCGCATCTTCCTTCCTTGTAAACCTTTCTACTTCATGGTAGAACTCCTCGATATCCATCGGTGGGTCGCATTCCAACGATATCTTGAAATCCAAATTATCTGCAATTCTTGAAATTGCCGCCATCAAAACCATCAATGGATCGGATCAATCCACCGAAGTAACTACCGCATTGAATATGGTTAAGAAATCCCTGAGCGACTCTCATTTCCATTGCTTCATCAATGTCAAAGTCATCACATTCTTGGATCGGACTACGTGGACCCGAAACTACCTCATAAACCTTTCGATCAGCTCTGTCCATGCGTCAATAGAGCCACTCTCCAGCTGTCTGAACCATAATGCCGCTATATCCATCAAATACAAAGGAAAGCATCGCGTCATGACCTCTTTCGATGCCCATGTACCTCTGTATGCCTTATGTATCTCGTCAAGTGAACAACATGATCCGTTCTCCCGTCATATATCTCAAGTGTTGGTACTTTAAAATCCGGTGGGTTCCTAGCTTGCCTGATAATTGGAGCAAAGAGACTCCTATTCACATCCTCTAAGTCCCTATTCACCAATCCGCCTCTCATGGCTCGCCAAACCATCTCTGCCAATCTATCGTTGTCGTCAAGCTATAATCCTTGTCTGCTGCCTTCAATCTACCCCTCGAATCCATGAGGAATTCCTGGAATCTGCTTTCGTAGATGAGCATCCATTCCTATATCAATGCCATGTTAAACGGCTCCACCTAGTACTCTGCTCGGGATTGGATCAACATGCTCCGATGAGTACCTCCTAGTTCTGGTGTTGCTCCTGATGGTTCTGCTCTATTCTGAATTCTAGTTGCTTCGTGCTTCCGATCTCTATCTTCAGAATCTCCTACAGTTGCGTTCCCTTGATTTTGCACTCCAACTTGTCTAACTTGTCGAAGTAGGTTCTGCATCATCTCCTCTTGTCTCTTCAGCATCGTTTCAACTTTAAAGAGTTGCTATTTTATTGATTATCACTCGTTGGTTACAAGAGTTTACACTAGTACAATAGCAGTATAGAAGTGATTCCGGCAGAATGTCAGCGTAGAGAAGCCAAAAGTCCATTTTCTATAGGTCCAGGGTCACTATTTATATGCGTAGGCAGCAAATATTTCGTCCAGATTTCGGAAGACTTCTTCTCTCACGTGGACGGGCCCACGGAATTGAGTTCAGGTGATTTCGACTCGATTCGGGAGCGATACGAATTGAGTTCATATCGATCCATAAATGGTTCTTTGGGGCTGAAATTTGTTAGGTACATTTTTGAGGTTGTACGCAAGCTCCTGTGAAAATTTGGTGCCATTTGGACATGTAGATTTTGAGGTATGATCGATGCAAGTTAGGATTTTCAATGTGTTGCCGAACTTCGTATCGATAAATTCGTATCGCTCCCTTTCGCATCGATGAAATGCACGTGATGGCCAATGACGTGATGCTATCATTTAGGATCGATCCACTTTTCTTGTCGAGCGATCGAATCTTCCATCTTTACGTGTTTCCTTCGTATCGCTCTCATTCAGGTGTTTCGTACCCATGTCGTTCGTGTCCATTGATATGGCTTCGTTCATATCCATCAATTGCTACGTTGTTTGCATCGATATTTGATATCATTTCGTATCGATAGCCTCTACCCCAATTCGTATGGATATAGACATCGATTTCGTATCGATACCTTTTAGGTGTTGCCTCATATCGCTTGTGGGTGGTGGTTGATGTGAGTCGTGCATTAGTGGAAGCAATACGAAATGTCATTAGGTGATGGATACGAAGTGGTGCCTCTTCCATGGATATGAACCAGCAGTCTCTTGATGGATACGAACCAGATGTGTTTCACTTGAGACTTTATGGATACGAATTTGCCTGGATACCAATGAGGTTTCCTTGATGGATTCAAATGGAATCGATACGAAGGAGGTGGTGTGATGGATACGAATAAGAGCATTATTTGATTTGCATCGATCATATCTCGAGCGTATGAACTCCTATTGTCTTGAAATTTGAAACGTAACATTTCCTAGCCTTGTTCATCATTCCCAATCGATCCCGTCTTTATTGGAGCTCGATCAAATTTTGACGGTATCGACCATAGCCTTGTTTCCAGTCGATCTCTAATACCGTTTCCATTATTTTTAGCCTATTCGTTGATATCCTGACCTTGATCGAACGGCGGAATAACATTTATGTATGAAAATTTATAAAGATATTAATTTCAACATTGACTAAAAATGCTACTTTTTATTTATTTACTTAAAAAATATTGAACGCTAAAAAGTAAGAAATCAATATATTACGCGTTTTTATCGATGAAAATGATAATTTAGTTTTTATTCAAATATAAAAATTCTCATAACAAAACGTACAGAGTGCATAATATGTGATTCATCTATCCTACAAATTCACCGCATAGTGCATAATATATTCCATTCTTCAAAAATATACGTAGCATTGTTTTTCTACAATATAGAGTATACCACGTAGGGTAGGGTTAGTAGCACGTATTTAGGATAGCTAATGAATGCACACGGCCTTAGGACACAATATCCAATGAAATATAATATAAAAACGGGAGTCGCGTGGGCGAAAGCAAGGAGAGCCCAATGGGCGTCGCGTGGGCAAAAGTAGGCATTATACGGCTGGAAGATGCCACCTTTGAACAATAGAAATCGTAGGAAACAGACAATAAATGTTCTCCCTCTTGTTATTTATGCGCTGTTGACAAGTGGCCTATCTAAGAAAGGCTATATATGTATTTAACAAGAAAGACCACTGTAGGCAGCAACCATGGATAGTGAAGTGAAAACGGAGTGATCACAAAATAAAAAAGGGAAAAGGAAGAATAAAAAGGCGTATGGTTGAAGAAGAAGGTGACGACGGACAAAGAAAGAAAGAGGGAATGGACTGAGACGCGCATAACGGAGTACGATTACAAATCTTTCAAATCGTGCCACGCTGTGTGCGTCTTAACCACTCTCTCTCCCCCGCACCCCTCCTTTCTGTCTCATGCTTTCATTTTTCTTCTTTTTCTTCTTCTTCTTCTTGCCTTTAACTTCAGGTATATGTTATTATTATGCAAATGGTTTACGCTGTTTTGCTGCTTCTTTTGTTCACTGTTTTTATATAATATACATGTAAAAGATCAACCTTGAGGAGAATGGGTAGGTGCTCATATTGCTGGGTTTGAGAAAAAAAATACTGTGTATGGGTAAAATTTCCGTGTATGCTATGAGAAACAGAAATAACTTGAAGAAAGCTTTGATGCGTAACTTTGAGAACGAAGACTGCAGTGAGGGTACATGGTGGAACACTGATCTGCTGCAACGTGGCTTCTTCTTCATTGCTCATAATCTGAGAACAAAGGCTGCATCTTTATCTATCTATCCATCTCCCTCTCTCTCTATTTTTTTTTTTTTTAAATACTCCTGTGGACTGCCTTTGCACAAGTGTCAGGTCAGATCAAGGGGCTTCTCTAATTTTTGCGTGAAGTTGGCCTCTTTTTTTAACCAAGTGAATGAATAAAAATATGATACGGTAAGCTTTGAATATGCATCTGGATTTTAGTTATTATTCCTCTCTGTTTTTCTTTCTGGTAGACCAGAAAATAAGATTTCCAATCACTTTGCTCTTTGCCATTAGATACTCTCAGCAATACGCATGGAATAACTACGTGATTCATTTAAATTGAAACACACATATATACATATGCTAAATTGATATTATTCAAAAGCTGGTCATAAAACATACCAAAAAGCATAATCTGAACGTCCAAAACCGATATTGGAGAGTCTTAAGTTGTAATTTTCCAACTGAAAACTAATAAATTACCCAACACACACAAAGGTATATGGATCCTCTCATATTTATCTGTTTTTGAATGATTCGATTCTTTGTGCAAAAATATTATGTATGAAATTGAATTTTTGTAGATATCATGAGTTCATTAATAAGATCATAATTAAGTATGAAATTGAATTTATTGTTATTATGTAATTATTTTGGTCGTAAAACTTATTTGGTCGAAATTTATTGCACGCACATGCATGTTAAATATATAACTTATCATGTGACATGTACTTGCACACAAACACACACTATACACGTGTGTATGAATATCTATATGTGTATATAGAGGATCCTCAGCTTGTTTATTTATAACCATCACCTAGCCTCGATACCAGTCGCATATTTATATTTAAATAATCAACATTTATCTCTCCTATCATATGAGTGGATTATTTAAACATTCAGATTATTTAAATATAAATTGTGGCTGATATCGGGAGGCATGTGATGGTGCTAAATAAGGGGTTGCGGATCCTAGGGGTGTGTATATTTATTTATTATAAACTAAAGCTATGTTTCACATTTTTAAGTAAGGCTGAAACAAAAATGATCATATATATGAATGTATGTATATGTATGTGTACGCGTACGTGCATTTGTGTGTATATCACTACAAGAAAATAAACCTTTTGCAACTAGTTATTTAAACCTTTTGCAACTAGTTATTTAAACCTGGTGCAATATGACAGTTGCAATAGATGATCATTAACAACTGATATTTCTCGACTTTTGTAATAATGGGTTTTTAACAACCGCGTTTTTCTGCCAGCTGCAATAGAGATATTTTTAACAACTGTGTTTTTTCTTTCAGTTGCAATAAACATATTTTTAATAACTGTGTTTTCTTTCCAGTCGTAACAAACGTATTATTAATTATATAATAATTAAGACTAATATTTAATAGTGGAAATTAGCCATAAGGGTCTCTTTAGGAAGCGTAATTAATTTCTAAGACAAACAACTGAAATAATTATTTTTCGGGACAAAATGCAAAATAATTAGTTTCTAAGGCTTAAAAACCTATGAAATTATGTCATTGAAAGTAAATGGAATGTTGATTTTGTTCTTAAAGGTAATTATTCTATTGACTTTGTCTTTGAAATTAATTTTTGTGGATGTGTGTCCTAGAAACTAATTGCACTACAAAGTTTGTCCTTCTGCTAAAATGCCCCTATTTAATAATTATAATTAATAATAAAATTTAATTATTATGAAGTGATATTTAGTATTTAATAATTAATTTTAAATAATCATTAATTAATAACGATAATTAAAAAATTAATGATTAATAAGAATCAATAATAACGACAAATAATTAATAATTATAAATGGTAGTTTAGAACTAATATTTTATGAACGAAAACTTAGATAGGTAACTATTTATAATTTATAACCAAAGCTTATTAATAAATAATTCACATTGGCGTCAAAATTGGCCATCAACACTCAATTATGTAAGGGTACTAATATCCAATCCAATCACAAATGTACGAAGAGAAATAAATGAAGAATAAAATTAAAATAATAAGAAAGCAAGTACAATAAGACAAGATTTGTAGTGGTTCGGCTAACTCCGGCCTACATCCACTCCCAAATAATTCTTTTTATCATACTGAAGTTTGTTTACAATTATAATCCGAAATTTAAGAATAAAATTGGCAAAGTGTAGCCTAGATTGAAGATAAAGAGAAGTAGAAAGAAGATCATTTTTCTGACGTCATGCCTACTATATTTATAAGAGAAGATGTGCACGGATCGGGTTAAAATTTTGACAGAAGGTTCGAGAGATCAAGACGAGACCACCCAAAAATTTCCAGGCCCATTGGAGCCCTATCCCTATTAGTGTGTCCAAATGGGATGCGATCCCTATGAAAGGTGCACCATGATGTCAGCTACCCGCTCCTCAAATTTCATGCAATTTTGATGTATGGTTTGTGAGATATCGTATTTTCCGTGAAGTAGTGTTGCTTGAATTATGTTTTCTACCGATCCCTCTAGAGGGGTAGGTACAGATCCCTCCAATCTCTTCCAAATGTCATGTGATCCCTAGGGGAGATTCTCCATGTTGTATTATCCTTAGCCTTCAAGTTTTATTATAATTGGATTTGTAGATTTCGAGATATTGATCGATTTTTGCTATAAAGTTAGGTTTAGCCGATCCCTAAGAGGAATGAGGGTTGATCCCTCTTTCTTCATCCTTTTGACATGCGATACCTAGGGTAGGCTCCTTAGGATCTTCACATCTTGCGCACATAATTTCATATGCATTGGACTTGTGGATTTTGAGATATTGATTGTTTTCCATTGAGTTGTACTTGCTTAGCTGAAATATGTTGATCCTTTTTATGCGATCCCTTTCTTAGGTGAAGTAATTTGCCCATAACTTGTGCATACAAACTCCAGACGATTTGAGATTTGAAATGTAGCCTCATAGAGCCTTTCTTGTCACTTAATACCGGTCTCACCTAGTTTGGGACAAAAATTGTGGACATGTACCGATCCCCTAGGAGAAGGGATGTGCACTGATCCCCAGCTTGGGCGAGGCACTAATCCGTACTTAAAATATTCTTAAGATTTTATCTTTTGGTATCGTTTGATTGTCACTTCATATCGTTGCCTGCACTTGATTTTTGGACCTCATAATCATTGCTCTTGACTAATGGCCTTGATAACGTGAAGTTTGTTGGGTTAAATTCGCCTACTGCCTTAGCAAATAGTGGGTTAACAATTCATAATACTAAATATTATCTATAATCAACAATTATTTTTTCAGATTTAATAATTTATTATGATTAATTGTTAATAATTAGTAAATATTAGGTAATATTTATAATTAATAAATATAATTCATAGTTAATATTAAATTATTAATAATTGCATTTTATAATGATTACTATTAGCATTTAATATTAAGTAACTATTATTAATATTTAATACTTAATTAGATAATTAATAATTAATAATTATTATTCAATAGTTAATAGTCAAGACTAGTATTCAATATTTAACAATCGATGATTAGTAAGTAATATTTAATAATTAAGAAATAATATTTTTAACAACTGCGTTTTTTTGCCAGTTACAATAAATATATTTTTAACAACTCCGTTTTCCTCCGAGTTGCAAAAAACATATTTTAACAACTACGTTTTTTACCAGTTGCAATAGACATATTTTTAATTATATAATTTAACACTAATATTTAGTAGTCATAATTAATAATAAAATTAATATTATAAGGTGATTTTTAATATTTAATAATTAATTTTAAATAATTATTAGTTAATAAGTGTGACAAATATCTAATAATTATAAACGGCAGGTTAGAATTAATTGTTTATAAATGAAAACTCATATAGGTAATTATTTACAATTTATAACCAATGATTATTAATAAATAATTCATAATTACTAAATATTATCTATAATCAATAATTATTTTTTATATTTAATAAGTTATTGTTAATAATTAACAAATTATAGTTAATTTTTATTAATTACATTTAATAATTAATATTAAATATTAAAATATTAAAAGTTCTATTTAATATTTAATATTTGGTAATTAAGTAATAATTAATTTACCATGTAATAGTATATTCAATAATTGATGATTAAAAATTAATGATTAATAATTACTATTAATAATTAATAATTTATACATAATTCGTAGTATTCATTAATTAATAATTAGGATTAATATTTTACAGTTATTAACTGATAAGTAATATTTAATAATTAAGTTGTAATATTTAATAATTATTAATTAATAATTATTGTTAAATAATTAATTATTAATATTTATATAATAATTAAGACTAATATTTAATAATTAATAAGTAATATATAATTATTAATAACTAGCATCACATAACAAATTTTATATTATAATAAAAATCATGAAACAATATTTATTCTTTAGTATTTAATATTTGATAATTATATGTAATATTCATTTTCAAAAAGTGTATTTTTTTTAAATTTTCTATAAATCTGGAAATATTGATAAATTTGTAAACAATGTTTCGAGATTTTCTTAAAAGTCAAAAATAAATTTTATAATAAAATTTTTAGTGCTCTCATTTTTGTTAGGAATTAGGGTTAGTTTCCCTCCTTGTTTCATCAAAAATTTCATTTCCCGCTTTCCTTTAACTCTAAATTTCAATTTCCCATGAGAAAATCAAATTCTTACTAAGGATGTTTATGGTAAGTTGGTCTCAAAAGATAACAATGGCGACATCTCCTTCCCTCATCTTTATCGATCTCTCTTTCCCTCAATCTCACTACGTCTGACCGCAACCAATCTCCTCCTCCCACGCACCATCGTCTTCCACTCCTCTATTTCTCATGCCGCATTGTAAGGAAATTATTAAACTTCGCCATACTCCAACTGGAAGCTACCTCGGACGCATTGGAATCAAAGACCCACTCCAGCAAAGCCTTTAACTCCTTTGATCTTTCTACTTATGTGCCTATCCTTCTACCTAGCGATTTCCCCCCATTTTCTCCTTTGTTTATGTGAGATCCGTCCGCCATTAAATCTGTTAGGACTTCTCTTGCCTATCAAATGTTTGAAAAATCTTGGCAAGCCTCAGGTAATTATTCTACCTTCCTATTGGTTGATGTTGGCAAATGCATTAAATCCTAGGGTGCTATTTGGCTTGTTTTTTTGTTATACTTTCTCCTATTTATGTTAATTAGCATCGGGCTGTTCAAAGCATTAGAGAAAGCATCAAATATATCCAGGAAAACTTCAAAGAAAAATCAAAGGAATTCAGAAATGCTAGCATTACTCTCACAGCAATCATCTTTCACATTTGGAAAGAAAGAAACCAAAGACTTCATACACAAAAGGAGACAGAAAGCATTCAATTGATATGGAGAGCCAAATTCTCCTTAAAAAATTTGAAAGTCGGCAAAAATACTCAGAAAATCTCAATCAAACTCTTTGGAGTGCAGAAAGTTATGATGGAGAGCTAGAAAATTTCTTACAAAACGAGAAACAGAATTCTGCCTTCCCTCGAAGCAAACCTCTTTACCACAGTGGCATTCACTGGATGAAGAAATCTAATTGCCTCAGTAGTCCCAATCTGAAGCTTGCGCATATTGGTGGCGGCCACCTCTACCAGCAAATAAGTAACCTACCCTGCCACAGAAAGGGAAAAGGAAATGCTTTCTATTATAATAATGCAGTTTATAATAACAAAAATATAAACAATGGTCTCTCTTCTAACTTACTTGATAGGGGCGGAGGCTACCGCACACTCAAGCGCAAGGCATATTCCGAGCATCTCCTACATAAAGACAAGATTTTGCAACTAGACATGAATAATCAGAGAGTTTCGACAGATTTCTACAAAAGCAACATCAATAATCTTTTCTATCACTTATCTGTTTGGGACAAAGGTGAATCCAGCAAGCATTCTAGTGAAGAGCTTATTGCTGACAATCGTAGCAAGAGATTCTCTAAAAGCAAGCTTGATACAACCGAATTTTTCAACTGCTGTTCATATGATTACATTTCCGAGTACAACAAGCAAGTGGCCTTTCCTAGGCCAGAGATTGCTCGTAATCCCTCAAATAATAGAGATTGGCTAACATCTGAGCAGCTCATGGAGAATAGCAAGCATTTGATGCAGAGACCCTCAGTTTTGCCTCTTTTGCGAACAACAAATCGAGATTCACTCATTATTAGCGATGATGATAGCAAGGGAAAGAGATTTGCGTGGAAGCCTCCATGATTTCTCCCTTCTATATCAAAATCGCCTCAAATTGTCATTGCCGATTTTGCTTTAGCGTTTCTTTTTTCTATGGTTTATTTGTTTTTGTATCGTTGTAGAGATGCGGCGTAGTTTGTAAGTGTTTAGTGGTTTTGGTTCGGGTAGGGTTTATTACTACCCTCCTGATTGCTTCTGGGCCTTCGGCCTTATTTTTTTCCTATTTCAAAAAATAAACTTTCAGTTTGTACTTGTATCAAATTACATTTGAAACCACAATATTCCTAGACAAACCTTGTGTACATTTATATTCTTGATTGTAATATAAATTAACTCGTTATATTAAATTACAAAGATCCCTAAGATACATGAAGTAAAACCTTTCTAATTTTAATTTTTGGCTTTTGTTATTTACAAACATGTTTGTATACCTCTAGTCAACATTGGCATCAACGAGGTTGCTTTCATTTGCTTGGTCTGTCTGTGCACTCATTGACTAGTTGAACTACTATAACCTTCATCACTCACTATTTGGACACATATAATATTAAACTCTCAACAGCCGTTTAGTAGAGTCGATCCATTTAAGCATTTGCCTACACCACTATTTGCTCAGTTGAACATCAAGTGATCTGGATATTTCATTGTTTAACCTGAAGCAGGAATGTGTTTTGGTCGTTCGAAATTTGAAATGTATCAATCAGGCGACTGGATGATTTATAATAGAAAATACAGAGAGTTCTAAATGATTATTCTGTAGCGAAATCTGCCGGTATGATTCATCACTCTTCTTCTTTTCTATTGTTTCAATTCCTTTGAATTTGTTGGATAAATTTTTTTTGGATCAGGGGACTTTTGCTTTGATGAGTTTGAAAGGGCTAAAGCTAGTGGATCAGCAGCTTTGATGATGGTTTAAAACATGGTGAGGGGGTGAAAGGATTGATGTATCAGACTGAAATGCATGGTGATAGGGATGTAGAGTTTGTGTCGTTGAGTTTGGATGTGTGAGAGGAATGGTGCTATGTTTAATGCTTGTGTTGTTGAGGTTATGATCAATGTATGTTGATTTCAATTTGTAGTGTTGATGATAAATGTTGTTGATATATATTTGTAACCATTTTTGTCAAAGTATTTCTTTGTGCCTGAATTTATATATATTGTAATATTATTTGATTTTTTGAGAATATTTAACAAATTGTTTGGAATAGTGTTATGTTTGAATCGATGAATACTACGTACTTGAATTGATAAATTTTATATATTTGAATATATGAAATTCTGATCTTATAATAATTGATATTGTAAAACATTTGTAAATGATTCAATTGCAACCGGCAAAAACAGTTATGAAAGACTCTATTGCAGATGGCAAAAACAACTGTAAAAGACCCTATTGTGACTGTCATAAACAGTTGTAAAATGCAATCAACCTATTGCAACTTCGCAAATAAAGACTGGCAACTGTCAGTTGCAATTGACCTATTACAATTGGCATTGCAGAAATTCAATCGGTTAATTATGTATCGCATTTTGCACCTCCAAATCGAAGTAGCTTCCTCCTTTATATTGGTTTGCAATGCCATCTAGAGTTTCGACAATGAACATGATAGTACTCTTTTATTTGTTTTCATGTTTTTAAAAGAATGAGATAAACTCTTTTTATAGGAAGAGACTAGGAGGTGAACCATCATATGAATTAAACTAATAAATAGGCTAAGGGCATCTCCAACCTGGTTTAAATATCGCTTTGAATATCCAGAATTGAATTTTTAGGTCTCTAAGCCCATTTTGAGGATTGAATCCTCATAAAATTTACGTTTTAGTTTAAGAAAGTTAAATTTGATTTAGACGTTCATTCAATAAGCATCAAAAGTTGGACGCTTATTTAATGTCAAAGATGGGAGCTTGTTTGTTAAATCCCCGATTTTAGGTACTTATTTTATACGCCTTTTTGGGTGCTTATCAAAACATAATGGCTACCAAAAATCACATTTTCTTATTTTTTAACAATATACCTCGATGTAAACCATAAATTATTCACAAAGTTCTTTCTTCAAACTAATGAAACATAAATATCTACAAATCTACTCATCGGTAAAATGATTTCACCGTTCCAACCTCAAATACAAGCTTCGAATTTTAATTAATTCGAATTCAGCAATACTACTGCAATATGACTATCTGCTGAAGATTTTTAACTTGCATAATGTTGGGCTCACTATCTCAAAGACTCAATTTATGGCAATGATCAAAGTTCGAAGGTTTTTAGGTCAAAAATTCATAAAAGTTACAGCAGACATTACTAGAAAATGGGTGAAATAACTATTTGGAATTACCAACGTCTTGTCAACACCAATTTTATGGCACCAGCTTGACATCGCTAAGTTGCAAGTAATAATTTACCTACAACATGTTACCGACGCTGTGTCGAAACCATAAAAGCGGTGTCGTCACGGTGTCGATATGCCATCGCCCCCAACTCAACATATCCTAGCCCTTTCACATTGTTTTCTTCATATTTCATTTTTAATGAAAAATTGACATAGTCGCACGTTTCTAACATCGCACGTTGTCACAAGCCACCCAAGCCACCACTACATGTCGCATGGTGTCGTCGATTTGATTTTCCATTGGATCTGCGACCTCAACTCAACCAATCGCCACCACCTACTTTGCTACGCTACCGTCTCCATTGCTTTTTCGCTGTCGATTTCCATCATCGTCTCTTATTCGATAAATTCGATCCCACAATTAACGAATTCCGTCATCAATCTCTTCATTTATAACGCCTAATTAAAATAAATTGATGTTATATTCTGTAACGACCCGTAAATTTATCAATTTAATTAATTATATTTATTTTAAATATTCAAATATATGGCTTCTTAACATAGTTTATATTGGCTTAAATAATAAATAACGATGGTAATCTTATTTTGAATAAGTATTTACAAAAATATATACTTCGAAAAAATATCGATAAAATGACCAAAAACTATTTTATCAATAAACAATTTTATAATTATCAGAAGTCACGTACGGAGCTGGATACATACACTTTTTTTTCCGTTTAAGCAAGAATATGTAATAAAATATTTTATTTTATTTTTGGGAATAAAATGTATTTATGACATCATCGATAATGACATTATATTTAATAATTGATTTATGAATTTAAATTGAGATTTAATAATTATTATAGTTATTAAAATAATTGTTTATAAATGATAATAATTCATTTTAATTAGTTAAAGTGATAATAAATCATTTACAATATTTTTACAAAGATATATATATATATATATATATATATATATATATATATATACTTGATTTGAAAATATAAGATAATTCGTATCGCTTTATCGATATAATATCACTTTTTGTAAACAATTATCTAATATTTATTTATATTGTTTTATAAATCAAATGTGGTCATTTTAATTAATTAATAATGATAAGAAATGATTTTTAAAATTTTGTTTACATTTATATGTAAATTAATTTATAAGTGAAAATATGACCGGTAGTCGGCTTCCTGATTTTCAATAGTTTAACGAACTGAAGTTGTTCAAAGTTGCTGCAGCCTTGTTTATATATCATATACCCATATATAGCATACATATGAACACTTTAAAATATGGACATGAACATATAAACATACACACACACAGAGACAGACAAATTTACATTTATACATATATATAAGAAAAAAATCTAAGATATTTTACTTTTCTTACCATTTAAAAAAGCATCCATCAACCCACCTTACACCATACCATCTCAAGCATATGGGGAGGAGGACATAGCCGTGCATCCTTGGAGGGGATAGGAGTGTGTGGGCAAGGGTATTTTAGTCCATGCACTTTTGGATATTTATTTTTAAAGTGGATATTTATTTTCAAAGTTTTCCTATAAATATCCACCCCTTTCTTCATATATTCCTAGCACTTATTCTCCATCTTCTCTTCCACTTTCAAGCTATTTTCATGGCATCTTGTCTTAGAAAAATAATGGAGAAAATTATGTCAAAAAGAAATTAAATTAGTATTATATATATATGGTAGCAAATCCACTCAATCTACTTCAAATCAATTTCTTCCCTCCACTATAACTCACAGCTACCACCTCCATTCACCAAAGCCAACCCTATACCCCTCCTCCAACCTAGGACATGATCACAAAGGCTAGACCGAGCCACTTCAAGGGGCTAAACCCGATTCCGTCGAGTTTCATTTCAAGATAGCAGAGCTACAGCCGTTTTAAAATTAGTTCAAGTGAAAATAAAAGTGAGAAACTATATGTATGTACGTACGTACGTACATATGTATGTATATATGATGACGTGATATGATTGCTATGAATGTTTACTATGCTTTGATCATTAATTTTGGTTGTTTACTATCGTTGTTTAATGAGGTTAATAAGTCATGTTAAATACACGTCGAATATCACCAAAATAATCAATTTTCTTTGATAAATAAAATGGTGTATATGAGATTGTTAAACCTCTTCAAAATGATTTAAAATGGTTTATAAATGTTTTATAAACACTAAAATCCAATTCGGTGAAGTTTTGACAAGTTGTGAAAATTGAGTCAAAAATAGGTGCGTCGCGTAACGATAATTTGCGATGTTAATACCATCCAAATGATGGATTCGTAGTTGGAATTCTTTGTAATAAGAATTTTATGAATCTTTATAATCATAGTTTTTCAAACAAAATAAAAAGATCGAGATTTCATTTAGTAGATTTTGAAATATGAGCAAATCAAGTTTTCAATATAGTCATGGTTGGCAGTTTGGAAACAAAAACGAAAAATTCTTTATAAATGATATTTTTAGTTCTTTAAAAATATGGGATAAATTCTATAGATCTTTTAAAATGTTTTAAAAGATATTTGAGTTATAAAAATGGATTTCTAAATGATCGAAAAATTGTTTTGATCAAATAAGCTTTAAAAGCATTTTTCGCAACACTTTTAACAACTTTTGAAATATGATTTTAAACTTAAGTATTCTTTCCATAATCTTTTATAGACGAGTTTAAATAAATAACTAAGTATTTTAAAGATAATTTAGAGATTTTATAGTTTGTTTAAATGAGTTTATAAAGAAAAACTGTAAAAATCAAGTGATTTAATTTTGGCTCTAAAAGCCGACGAGTAGACTGGATTTTCCTATTCGTGAGATCCAAATGTGAGATGCTTAAACTAAGAAGATGTTCAAGAGCTGCCAATGCCTGGCTTATCGGGCCTCTTTCCTATATGAGAAATAGATAAGGCCGAAATGTGGGAAGCGAGACAGGTATAAAAGATTTAATTTTTCCAAATTTAATATAACTTGGATTGTATAAATATAATCTTCTTATACTTGGTATTAGATTCCGAGGAGGGAACCCGTGCTATCCGTGTGAATTTAAAAGATGATTTCACCGTTATTCGACGGGTAGTAAAGGTTGAATACAGAAATTATTATTGAGTAGAATTAGTATAATTTCCATCGATTCTTTTTAACTCAAAAAGGTTTTGCAATATGACTTATGAAAATGATTTGGTATTTCTAAAGTTATAGAAAGGTTTAATGATTCCATGCATACCATAAAGAAATATTATATATATATATATATATATATATATATTAACAAGATATTTTTGATAAAAAGGAAGTAATTAATCAAATGATAAGCACCTAATATCTTTTTTATCGACGATTGGTTCGAAAGATCCAGGGTAGGATTTGAGCGATTCTTATCCGAAAACCACTTCGAAAAGATTTATGTATTCGAAGTGAAGATATGGAATGGTAGTAAATGAATGAAGGGATGTTTGTCACTGACCCTCGAGGAAAATTTCCCATATCATATATATATGGAAGTAGCATCTTCATTTGATCTTTGATGCAAGGGCTTCTCGCTGTTAGGAACTAGAGATAGTGGTTTTGATGAAAACAACCTTTGTAACTTATTGTATTATAACTTATATACTAACACTATTGTCTAGATATATATGAAAGTTATTATGTAGGATATATATAAGGCAGGTACTGATTATTGAAGACTGTACAGTATAAAGATCGAGAATGAAGAAATCAAGTTTGAAGACTCATGAGCATCAAGATCAAAATTTCAAGATAAGTGTCTAGTTTTGTTTAAACTTCATAATAGCATGGAAATCTTCATTCCAAATTTCATTTGGGATGGAACTCAATTCTACTTTCTGAGTGGCTTACAAAACCACGACAAATAGCTTACAAACCTACGACAAGTGGCTTAAAAACCCACGAACATCCTGGTTTTGCACAAGTTCTTGAGTCCTGATGTGATGAGATTTTCTGCAGGAAGAAGCTTGCAAAACTACTTCAAAATGGTTTTTCAAATGATTTTCAAAACTGCTTTTCAAAATGTTTTATCCTTAAAAATTATATTTTCACATTATTTTCAAAAAGATATTTTAGCCTTAAAATATTCTTTATTTTTGTTTTTAAATAAACTCTTGTTTTATACTTCGTTTGTTTTTTAAAATTATCTTCTGATTTTTAAATATTCTTTATAATATATATATACTTGAGATTTAAAATCAAATTTATACATACATTCTAAAAATATATTTCTCTACTCTTCTTTATTTTAAAACAAAGGAAAATTAGTTTATTTTACTCCAGAATCATTTTATCTTGTTTTCCTTTCAATACCATTATCAAAACAAATTTCACTTAGTTTTTAACTAAGCGATGTCGACATCATGGGATACCCCATGTCGACATAGTGGCCATTAAATTCAAAAGTTTCAATTTTCAAAAGAAGTGTCTATTTGTTTAAATCTCTTCACGAATGGTTATGACCATTACTGGTCTATAAATAGCCTTCACAAACGAATTTTTTAACGAACTATTTTCTTATTTTCTTCACTCCTTCTTCTCCGCAATCCATCTTCTAAAATTTTCATATTTTTAAGATCGTGCCGAAATTCTTTCGAATTCTCAAGTGAATCAAATTAGAATCTCATTCTTGTTTGATTCTTTGTCCTCTCTCGAAGATCAATGTGCTATTCAGAGTTATAAGATCAATTTATAATCAAAAGTTTATCGAGTCTCTCTATAAGGTGTGGTTGTGCTTGGAAATCAATTGGGTGATCCTGCGTCCCGTAAATCAAGAGAGTTTTCCCGGGACTCGAGAGATAGGAGGGTACCTGAAGGCTTCTAGAAATTGAGGATTGTAATCTTAACATTGGTGTAATAAAAATATGTACAAGGTGTTTGCCTTGGTACAGGACTGGACGTAGGGTAACTCCGAACCAGTATAAAATCTGGTGTGTTCTTTCCTTTTACCGCTTTTTATTTACTTTATGCATCTTTGTTTGATTCTGTGATTAATTTCTGCATTTGTTTATATCATAATTTTTAAATTAGTCCATATAAATCTATGAATCCATTAAACACTATGCACCCCACCTCTAGTGTTAAATTAGCCTTAAGATCCTTAATCCGCACTCCCTTTCAATTGGTATCAGAGCATAGATTTTCATAGTTTTCATAATCTGAAACTTGAAAAGTTAAAATGGCATTTTTAGAAAATTTTGTTAATACTGGTTTGAATTTATGCATTTCATCAATGTATCATAAGTCTGCATATAGTTTTTATGAAAATTCAAGTTATCTACCTAATTGGTTTGTTATGTTGGAACAGATATGTAACATGGTTTTAGAAGAATCAACAACCAATAGACAAACTGTGCAAATTGAGAAAGATAAATGGATACTTGATAGTGGATGTTCATGGAATATGACTGGAAATCCCAAGATACTCAATGACATTATACCTCAAGATGGTGGATTGGTCAACTTTGGAGATAACTTAAAAGGATATGTGATTGGCATCGACAATGTCGGTAATTCTAAAACTCCTCTTATTTCTAATATTTTGCTACTTAGGAATTTAAAACATAATTTGCTTAGTATAAGTCAACTGTGCGATAAAGGATTTAAAATTAAATTCAGAAAAGATATGTGTCACATCGAAGATAATACGTCAAATATTTTCTTTGAAGGAATTAGGAAGAAAAACATTTACATCCTTAGTATGAAAGTTTCAAATGATAACTTGTGTCTTTTGGATAATCCAAGTGACCCATGGATTTGGCATAAAAGATTTGGTCACTTAATTTTCAAACTGTTATCTAGGTTATCAAAACTTGACTTAGTTAGAGGTCTTGCCAAGTTAAGCTTTAAAGTGGATAGTATATGTGATGCTTGCCAATTAGGAAAACTTAAGAAATGTTCATTTAAATTAGAAGATATTATTTCTACTTCTAAACCTCTAGAATTACTTCATTTAGAATTATTTGGTCCATCTCAAGTTCAATCAATTGATCACAATAAATATGTTTTTGTAATTGTAGATGATTATTCTAGATACACTTGGACAGTTCTTCTTACACTTGAAAGTGATGGTTTTGAATTATTTAAAAAATTTGCTAAAAGAATTCAAAATCAACTTTCTTTAAAAATAAAAACTATTCATAGTGATCGCGGTGAAGAATTTGAAAATAAAAGTTTTGAGAATTTCTATAATAAAAAAGGAATTACTCATAATTTCTCTTTTTCAAGAACTCCACAAACGGAGTGGTAAAACGTAAGAATAGAATGATTCAAGAGCGTGTTAGAACAATGCTTTCTGATGTAACTTACCTAAAAACTTTTGGGCGAAGCAGTGGCTACAACTTATTATATATTAAATAAGATTTTAAGAGACCATTGACTAATGAAACACCATATGAACTAGAAACCCATAGTAGCTTATTTTAACGTTTTTGGTAGTAAGTGTTTTATTCTTAATACGAAAGATAATTTAGATAAGTTTGAACCTAAATCCGACAAAGGTATCTTCATCGGATATTCTAATAGAAGTAAAGCATTTAGAATTTATAATTTAAGAACTAACACTATTGACGAAACAATGCATGTATCTTTTGATGAAAATTTTAAAAATACTGTACAAATAGAAGATGAAGAAGATTTTGTAACTTAAAATAATAAACCTAATGAAACTAATTGTGAAATCATTCAACCTAATAAAAGAATTAGGCTATTAAAAGACCATCCTGTAGAAAATATACTAGGAAATATTGAATCTATAGTTAAAACAAGAAATCAACTAAATAATATGAGTAATGTAGCTTTTTTATCAACTATTGAACCTAAAAATCCAATGGAAGCATCATCTGATGATTCACGGATTCTTTCTATGCAAGAAGAATTGAATCAGTTCACCAGAAATGATGTTTGGAAATTTGTTCCTAGACTGGAGAATAAAAGTATAATGGGAACAAAATGGATTTATAAAAATAAAATGAATGAACTTAATGAGATCGTGAGAAATAAAGCTCATTTAGTTGCGCAAGGTTATTGTCAAGAAGAAGGCTATGACGAAACCTTTGCACCCATAGCAAGAATAGAAGCTATCAGGATTCTACTTGCTTTCGCAAACTACAATAATTTCAAGTTATATTGAATGGATGTCCAAAGTGCTTTTCTAAATGGTTTTGTAAAAGAAAATGTTTATGTTGAACAACCTCCACTTTTTGAAGATAATAAATTTCCAAATCATGTATATAAATTAAAGAAAGCTTTATATGGTCTAAAACCAGTTCCTAGAGCCTGGTATGAAAGACTAAATCTTATTTACTACAATCTGGTTTTGAAATTGTTAAAATAGATACAACTCTTTTTATTAAAAGAAACAAAAATGATATTCAATTAGTATAAATCTATGTTGATGATATAATATTTGGATCAACTAATAACATAATTAGTAAAGAATTTTCAGATATATTGACTAAATAATTTGAAATGAGTCATATGGAAGAACTAAGTTTCTTCTTAGGTCTTCAAATCAAACAATTAGATAAAGAAATTTTCATTAGCCGTGAAAAATATGCTATGGATTTAATTAGTAAATTTGGATTGACAACTTCTAGCGGGAAACCAACACCAATGACAACTAATAAAGCTTTAAGTAAAGAAGATAAATCAAAAGATGTTGATCAAAAATTACATAGACGAATGATTAGTTCGTTGCTTTATATAATAGCAAGTCGTCATGACATCATGCACAGTGTCTGTCTCTGTGTAAGGTACCAATCTCAATCTAAAGAAACTCACTTAAAAGTTGTTAAAATAATTTTAAGATACATAAAACATGCTTTGGATTATGGTTTATTTTACCCTAAAAATGATGTATTTGATTTAATTTCATTTTGTAATGCTGAATACGTTGGTTGTAAATCAGACCGAAAAAGTACAATTGAAACTTATCACTTTCTAGGACATTCTCTGGTTTCCTGGTTTAGTAAGAAGAAAAACACTGTATCCTTGTCAACAACTGAAGTAGAATATATATCTGCTGATTTGGCTTGTGCTCAAGTTGTATATATGCAACAAACTTTAAAATATTTTGGATTAACTGTAACTAAATCACCAATTTATTGTGATAATACTAGTGCAATAAACCTATCTAAGAATCCAACTCATCATGCTAGAACAAAACATGTTGATATTAGACATCATTTTCTTAGAGATAATATAAGTAAAGATGTCATAACTCTTAAATATATTAATGTTGAAAAACAAATTGTTGATATATTAACCAAACCATTAAATGAACAAATCTTTACTAAATTTAGAAAAGAATTAGGTATATGTTCATTAACTGAAATATTGATTATAAATAATACAACTATAGTAAATAATTAATATAAATAAAAATTTCTCAAAATTGAACTAAGCATGTCGACATGACCCATCCCTCTATGTCGATATACAGACCGAGATTTTCAAATTTAAATTTTCCTCTAAAATTTGTTATTAAGTTATATATTTATATATTTCGACTTTTACTCCTTTTATTTGTTTTATTCTCTGTAATAAAATTCTAAAACAGTAATTAATGGCTTTCTCTTCTAATAATGAACCTTCTTTACCCACTTCTCCTCTTTCTGGTCCTTTTCAATGTTCCACACACGTACGAGTCATCAAATTACAAGAGAAGATAAAAGATTTGCTTCAAATGATGATGGAAATTCAAGTAAGTCAACTGCGAATGGCTAGAGAACAAGATAGATAAGGCAGGATCCTTAGGAATTTACAAAACCTCCTTATTGATAACCATATCAATTCCATTGTCATCGAAGAATCATCACAAGCCATGGATTCTGAAGAAGAAGAGCCTCTAGATGATTCATAAGAGGATCAATACGAAGAACATCCTCTGCTGAATTTGGATGTTCATATGGACGAAGATGGTGGCATGATTTGCGTTGGGGAGGCCCTTTTTGATGCTAATGGGAACTGGGTCGAACAACGTGGAAAGTTTTTTCTCCACTATCCAAACTGTTCGGTCCATAAATCACCAATAGTTACGGGTCCTCGTTAAGCGTATTATTTCATTTTCTTGATTGTATATTGGTTTGTTAATTTGTATATAAGTGTTATCTTAATTAATGTTATTCTAAAAACAATCTTTAGTGTATAAAATCTTGAATTGCATTTAACTTATGATGCTATATTTCACTCATACATCTTTATTATTCTTGTGTCATATTTTTGTTTATCTCATTTTCTATTAAATTCAAGGTTTATAGGTTTTTTTGTTGATGACAAAGGGGAAGAAGTCATATAAAATAGTATGCATGGAGTAAGGGGGAGTTATGGTATGATCAAAGTGGTAAGTATATTTTATAAGGTTGTCATCATCAAAAACGGGGGATTGTCAGGAACTGGGGATAGTGGTTTTGATGACAATAACCTTTGTAACTTATTTTATTATTACTTATATACTAACACTATTGTCTAGATATGTATGAACGTTATTATGCAGAATATATATAAGGCAGGTACTGATTATTGAAGACCGTACAGTATAAAGATCAAGAATGAAGAAATCAAGTTTGAAGACTCATGAGTATCAAGATCAAGATTTCAAGATAAGTGTCTAGTTTTGTTAAAACTTCATAATAGCATGGAAATCTTCATTCCAAATTTCATTTGAGATGGAACCTATTTCTACCTTCTTAGTGGCTTACAAACCCACGAAAAGTAGCTTACAAACCTATGACAAGTGGCTTACAAACCCACGAACATCCTGGTTTTGTACAAGTTCTCGAGTCCTGATGTGATGAGATATTCTGTAGGAAAAAGCTTGCAAAACTACTTCAAAATGGTTTTTCAAATGATTTGCAAAACTGCTTTTCAAAATGTTTTAGCCTTAAAAATTATCTTTTCAAATAATTTTCAAAAATATGTTTTAGTCTTAAAATATTCTTTGTTTTTGTTTTAAAATAAACTCTTGTTTTAAACTTCATTTGTTTTTTAAAACTATCTTCTGATTTTTAAATATTCTTTATAATATGTATATATATACTTGAGATCTAAAATCAAATTTACATATACATTATAAAAATATATTTTTCTCCTCTTCTTTATTTTGAAACATAGGAAAATTAGTTTATTTTACTCTAGAATCATTTTATCTTGTTTTTCTTTCAATACCATTTTCAAAACAAATTTTACATAGTTTTTAACTAAGGGATGTCGACATCATGAGACACCCCATGTAGACATGATGGCCGTTAAGTTCAAAAGTTTCAATTTTCAAAAGAAGTGTCTATTCGTTTAAATATCTTCACGAATGGTTATGGTCGTTAGTGGTCTATAAGTAGACTTTACAAACGAACTATTTTCTTATTTTCTTCAATCCTTCTTCTCCACAGATCCATATTCTAAAAGTTTCATATTTTTAAGATCGTGCCGAAATTCTGCCGAATTCTCAAGTAATCAAATTAGAATCTCATTCTTGTTTGATTCTCTACCCTCTCTCGAAGATCAAAGTGCTATTCAGAGTTATAGGATCAATTTGTAATCAAATGTTTATCGAGTCTCTCTTTAAGATGTGGTTGTATCTAGAATTCAATTGGGTGATCTTGTGTCCCGTAAATCAAGAGAGTTTGTCCCGGACTCGAGCGACAGGATGGTACCTCAAGGCCTTTAGAAATTTAGGATTGTAATCTCGACATTGGTGTAATAAAATTCTGCACGAGGTGTTTTCCTTGGTGCTGAACTGGATGTAGGGTAACTCCGAACAAGAATAAAATCCGGTGTGTTTTTTCCTTTTACCGCTTTTTATTTACTTTCTACATCTGTGTTTGATTTAGCGATTCTTGTATGATTAAGTTCTGCATTTCTTTATATCATAATTTTTAAATTAGTCTATATAAATCTTAGAATCCATTAAACACTATCCACCCCCTCTAGTGTTAAATTAGCCTTAAGATCCTTAGTCCGCGCTCCCTTTCACTCGCTACTAATCCTAGGGATGATTCCCACAGGATATGGTCGGAGAGTTCCTTCGGTTTGTCCTGTTCCAAGAAAACTTATATGAGCAAATGTCTGTCTTCACATTTCTAATCACATTTATTGATCTCTATAAAGGTATCGTCTGTTTGGTGGCGGAGAAGGCGACTTCTCTTAGCTTAACAGTATTTTCTAAGACATACGAGCTTAGGAGTTAGACGTTTTGTAGAGACCAGTTGTGTGATCTTGGAATGGCAGTTTGGCATTCAAAGTGGAATGTTCTATGTGAAAGGTGATCGTTACATTGAGCCGCATCACCCGGAAATGGCATAAACATGGCATGTCGTGAGGCTATGTGGGTCGTGTCCATAAGGGTATAGTCATCACCTTTCTAGATAACTCTTTATATGTCGAGTATGTTACGTATGCTATGGCTACGGATAGGCCGGTTATGACTAGGGTGATGTCATATTCGATTCATTCCGCCACCAAGTTGAGTCTGGGAAAGGCCGGTCTTGCCAGGTGCAGAGGTTTCAAAAGTTGTTAATCCTCGGTACATCCCTCTAGAGGTGTACTGTATAGGAGGTAGTACCTTACCTACCATTGTATGAAAATCCATTCTCTAATAAGTTCCTTTCAGATATTATTATAGAACCTACTTTGTAGCTAGTATGCTAGAATTTAATCAATGTAACAATTTCAGCTAAGATTCATAAGTTTATTTGAAAAGTATTTTCAAATGAATGCCATTGAAAATAATATTCTCAGATTTTACGTAGCAAATGTTTTGGTTATCATAGGGTAAAAACTCGTTCCGAGTTTATGTGCAACGTGGTCTTATAAGATTCGATTTGTTTTCAGATGTCTGTATTTTGAGTTTCTCACATCAATCCCATGACAAACCTGAAGTTTATTTTATTTTCCCTTAAACTCTGGGTACCCTAATTTTCCATACAGCCTAGTAGTCAAATTTTGTTTAAAGCGTTTTGGAAGAGCTCGGAATATGGAGTTATAAGATTCTTCAGAAGATTGTTATCCATTTCCACCACACTCATGTACTATTGTATTCCACATGTTTAGGGATGGATATTTATAACTCTTCTTACTGGTGTTAAGTTAAAACTCTAATAAATGTATTTAAATTATTTTTCCGCTGTAAGATTATATGTTGTTCCATTCATGTGAGACTATGTTCTGTCTTTATTTTCTTTCTTACCCTTAAAAAACTGCCTCGTTGGCACTTGAATTTACGACACATGAATACCGAGTTTGTATTAGTGTTGATTTTCGAAGGTCGAAAAAACGGGTCTTCGCTTTTTGTATTGAATCTTAGGTTGAGCGAGCAGCTAAACCTGATAGGGGTAAACGCCCCATCGGAGATAGGGTCAGTAATACCCTAGGATGAGTTACTCATTAGAGATAAGGTTAGTAACACCTCAGAATGAGTCGAGTTTATTATATAAGCATGTATTTGTTAATGTTACATATAAATCATTTTTGTTTCGAAATTATGGTAAATGAAATAATTTCACCTAGGATTACATTTTGAATAAAAAGGATATCTTTGAAAAATTTAGTATTGAGTGCTTAAAATTAGGTTCGGTAAAAATAAGCAAACATCTTGTGATTAGAATTTCACAGTTTGAATATAAGATGTTTATAATGACACCAAAAGGATTAATAAGAAATGAAAGTTAGATAAGTTGAGGAATATACAAAAGATCGGAATTTTTGAAAAAGAGTTTTCAAAAGATTTGAAATAGTATATTTGGACTGTTTTTTGACAAAAGATTTCAACAGGATTTTAAAGGAGATAAAACATTTTGATAGAAATCCAAGTTTGTTTTCAAATATTGGTTTAAAAATAACGCCAAGTGCTTGGAAAATATTTTCCCTTGGAAAGGTTATAGTTAAGGTCGACTTATATTAGGATATTCCTAAGTAAATAAGATATTAATAACTTGACATTAGAATGAGTTAGAATAAGAAAAATGCTCAGTGCCTATATCTAAGCGATTGCATTTACATTTATAGACACCATATGAAAGAAAGTATTCCAAGGGTGACTCATCACAAGCAAATTAGGGCGAAAAAGATAATCTCATTATCCTCTCACGCGATGAGGAAGAACCATCGAAGAAGTTCCCGAGCAACGTTTGGTCTCAGATTGAGGAGGAGTGTATCTTGTACACCAAAAGGGATAAAGACGAGCACCCAATGGCGAGAATGCTCAACCCACCCACTACTCCAAGAACGATCGTTATATCTAGTGATGATAAGTATGCATGAGCCTCGGAAGGAATATGGATAATAGATCCGGCCAGTTCTGAATTGGAACCCATAGCAGAATCAGAGCTTATGGGGGAGGAATCCGAGCCTGTGGAGGAGAAATATGAACCCATGGAGGACCCACAAACAATAATATTATATCACAGTAGCATAGACATCTGTGTGATTTGGGAAATGGAAGCAGAACACGTTATCTGGCAAGAAGAATCATCCTGTTCTTACATCAACTTGGATGAAATCGAAGGAGATGAGGAAAATATCTGATGAAGAAGCCGAGTGTTTAAAAAACCGTGGGATGTTGAGATTCAAGAACTCGAAGAAATAGTAGAAGGTGAAGTAATGCAGGATGTACCTGTTGGTCTCATTCACGTTCTAGGGAACCAACCACGGCTACCTTATGTTGAAGGAGAGATGCAGCAATTGTAAGAAGGAAATGATGCGGATGACGAGTAGGAGAATGAGGAAGAAGGGATTGAAGAAGTTATGATAGATTTCAAATATTGGAGCGCCCCATCGGCCTCCGATTCAGAAGAATGAGAAAGATGATGAGTGTGATAGTTGAAGACAATTTATATCTATCTATTTAGTATATCTACATATAGCTTATGTATGATGTGAGATGAGAGGTGTTGGTTGGTGATGTATATTATTAGTGTTATGTATCCTAATATGCACCTAAATAGGAGTTGTATGCTTTAGGTATGACCTGTGCTAAATTTGGAGCGTTAATGTAAATTATAAAGTGTATAATATAAAAATGATCGTTTTCAACTTCATTCATTGTAATTACATAAATCTCTTAAATGAATCATAAGAATTCTTGATTAAAGAAGCAAAATTTATGGAAAAGCTTCTTTTGAACTCAAAACGGAATTTCGCTAAACATTTTGAAAATGAAATATTTATACATACATGTAATGGAAGTTTTGTTAATAAAGAGGTATTAATTGAATAAGTAAGTTTTTACTAACAAAGAAGTTTTATTAAATAAAAAAGTATTGCAATCAATATTGATTTAAAAGAAGTAAATGATAATATAACAGGTTATTAAAATAAAATGTAAGTTATCTTTTAACTTGAATGATTTCTTGGAAAGATTATTGTTATTATATATATATATATATATATATATATATATATATATATATATATATATATAAGAGTGTACTGGATTATTTCGTCGCTCATTCAGATCTAAGATTCAAGTATGGAACTTTGAAGTGTTTACCTAGTTTGAAAAAGGATTCATCACTCAATTCTTGACAATGAACATTAATGAGGGTTTGTAGTTGGATACTTGAGTTTTCTATCATAGTTGAGAGTTATGTAAGGAAAACTAAAATTCTGATCAAAGGGCCTGATCAGAGTCTGCACCAGAGAATCGAAGGACCAATACTAGTTCGGAAGTAAAGTTGTAGATTTGAATAGTAGATCGAATCAAATATCGCATACGGATGATTTATATACATCATTCAGATGTAAGTTTATAATAAATGTTTTGGACAAATACCTTTGGGTTTTGAATTGTAATTTTGAGGATGCAAATCTTTTAAGGGGGAGTATGTAACGACCCGCAAATTTATCAATACCATAAATTATATTTATTTTTAAATATTCAAATATAAGGCTTTTTATGTTGTATTAACTAATAAATAATGATGGTAATCTTATTTTGAATAAGTATTTACAAAAATATATACTTTGAAAAAATATCGACAAAATGATCGAAAATAATTTTATCAATAAACAACTCTATAGTTATCATAAATCGTGCACGGAGCTGGATACATACACTTATTTATCCGTTTAAACAAGAATATGAAATAAAATAATTTATTTAATTTTAGGAATAAAATGTATTTATGACATCATCAATAATGACATTATAATTAATAATTGATTTATGAATTTAAATTGAGATTTGATGATTTAACAATTATTACAATTATACAAATAATTGTTTTTAAATGATAATAATTCATGTTAATTATTTATGAACTAATAATTATCATTTATAATAGTTTTATAAAGATATATAATTGATTTGAGAATATAAGAAAATTCGTATCGCTTTATCGATATAATTGCATTTTTTGTAAACAATTGTTTAATATTTATTTATATGGTTTTATAGATCAAATGTGATCATTTTAATTAATTAACAATGATGAGAAATGGGTTTTCAAATTTTATTTACATTTATATGTAAATTAATTTATAAGTGAAAATATGACCGTTACTAGGCTTCTTGATTTTCAACAGTTTGACGAACGGAAGTTGTTCAAAGTTGTTGCAACCTTGTTTATATGTTGTATACACATATATAACATACACATGCACACTTTAAAACATGCACATGAACACATAAACACACACACACACACACACACACACACATATATGTATACATATTTACATTTGTACATATGTATAAGAAAAAAATTTAAGATCTTTTTACTTTCCTTACCATTTAAGCAACCCAAAAGCATCCATCAACTAACCTTACACCATACCATTTCAAGCACATGGGGGAGGAGGGCATAGCCGTGCATCCTTGGATGAGATGGGAGGGTGTGGGCAAGTGTATTTTAGTCCATGCACTTTTGGATATTTATTTCAAAGTTTTCCTATAAGTACTCACCCCTCTCTTCATAAATTTGTAATACTTATTCTCCATCTTCTCTTCCGCTTTCAAGCTATTTTCATGGCTTCTTGTCTTAGCAAAATAATGGAGAAAATTATGTACAAAAGAAATTAAATTAGTATTATATATAGTAATAAATCCACTCAAATCCATTACAAATCAACCTCTTCCCTCCACCATAACCCGCGAACACCACCTCAATTCACCAAAGCCTAGCCCATACCCCTCATCTAACTTATGCCGTGAGCACCAAGGCTTGGCCGAACCACCTCAAGGATCCAAAGCCCGATTCCGTAGAGTTTAATTTTGAGACTGTAGAGCTATAGCCATTTTAAAATTAGTTCAAGTGAAAATGAAGTTGAGAAACTCCATATTTATATATAGATGATAATGATGTGACATGATTACTATGAATGTCGCTATAATTTGATTATTAAGTTTGGTTATTTGCTATCGTTGTTTAATGAGGTTAACTAGTCACCTTGAATACACATCGAATATCACAAAGGAAATCACTTTCCTTTAATAAATGAAATAGTGTATATAGGATTGTTAAACCTCTTTAAAATGGTTTATAAATGTTTTATAAACACTAAATGTAGTTCAGCGAAGTTTTGACAAGCTATGAAAATTGAGTCAAAAATAGGCACGCCGCGTAACTGTTGTTTGTGATTTCGATCAGTAGAAAGTTACAACCAATTAAATGATGGATTCGGAGTCAGAATTCTTTGTAGTAAGAATTTTCCGAACCCTTATAATCTTAGTTTTCAAAAAAAAAGATCGAGATTTTGTTTAGTAAATTTTGAAATATGAACAAATTAATTTTTCAAAATAGTCGCAGTTTGGTTGTTCGAAAACCAAAGCGACAAATTCTTTATAAATTATATTTTTAATACTTTGAAAATATGGAACAAATTCTATAAATATTTTAAAATAGTTTAAAAGAGATTTGAGTTATAAAAATGGATTGCTAAATGATTGAAAAGTTGTTTTGACTGAATGAGCTTTAAAAGCACTATTCGCAGCACTATTCATAGCATTTTTACAGCACTTTTAGTAACTTTTGAAATATAACTTTAAAC
The DNA here is from genome assembly GCA_030765085.1 of Allium cepa. NCBI lineage: Eukaryota > Viridiplantae > Streptophyta > Magnoliopsida > Asparagales > Amaryllidaceae > Allium > Allium cepa. The sequence goes on from CM060941.1 coordinate 623,899,265, forward strand.
TTATTATTTTTCAAATCTTCTATAAATGTGTTTAAATAGATAAGTATTTAAAAGATAATTAGGAGACTTTATAGTTTATTGAAAAGAGTTTAAATAAATGATTTAAAGAAAAGCTGTTAAAATCAAGTGATTTAATCTTGTCTCTAAAAGCCGACGAGTAGATTGGATTTTTCTATTCATGTGATCCGAATGTGAGGTGCTTAGACTAAGGAGATGTTCAGGAGCAACCAATGCTCTGGTTCACCTGGCCTCTTTCTTAGGCGAGGAATATATAAGGAGAAATGTCGGAAACGAGGTAAGTATAAAAGATTTAATTTTTCCAGATTTAAAACAACTTGGATTATATAGAAATAATCTTGTTATACTTGGTATTAAATTCTGAGGAGGGAACACGTACTGTCCATGTGAACTTAAAAGGTGATTTCACCGTTATTCGATGGATAGTAAAGGTTGAATACAAAAATTGATGTTGAGTAGAATTAATATAATTTCTATCAACCTTTTTTCACTCAAAAAGGTTTTGCAATATGATTTATGAAAATGATTTGGTATTTCCCAAGTTAAAGCGAGGTTTAATGATTCCGTATATACTAGAAAGAAATATTTTAAAGATATATATCTTTAGAAGATATTTTTGATAAAAGGGAAATAATTAATCAAATGATACACACCTAACATCTTTTTATCGATGATTGGTTTGAAGGAACCGGGCTCGGATTTGAGTGATTCTTATCCGAAAACCACTTCGAACCAATTTACATATTTGAAATGAAGACATGGAATGGTAGTAAATGAACAAAGTGGTACATGTCACTTACCCTCGGGGGAAATTTCCTATATCATATATATGTGGAAGTAGCATCTTCATTTGATTTTCGATGCAATGGCTTCTCGTTACTGATCTCGGGGATGATTCCCGACAGGATGTGATAAAAGAGTTCCTTCAGTTTTTCCTATTCCTGGAAAACTTGTATGGACAAATGTCTGACGTTGCATTTCTAATCACATTGATTGATCTCTATAAACGTAACATCTGTTTGGTGGCGGAAAAGGCAACTTCACTTAGCTTAACACCCTTTTCGGAGACATATGAGCTCGGGGTTATACATAGAAATTAGTTGTGTGATCTTGGAATGACAGTATAGCATTCAAAGTGGAATGTGCTATGTGAAAGGTAATTGTTACCTCGGGACTCATCACCCATAAATGGTTTAAATAGGGCATTCTGTGAGGGTATGTGGGGCACGCCCATAAGGCTATGGTCGTCACATGTCTAGATTACTCTATATATATATATATATATCAAGTTTGTTGTGTATGTTAAGGCCATGGATAGGTCGGCTACGACCGGGCTAATGTCATATTCGGTTCTATCCGCCACCAAGTTGGGTCTACAAGTATGTCGGTCTTGCCAGGTGCAGAGGTTTCAAAAGTTGTTGATCCTCGGTACATCTGTCCAGAGGTGTACTTTACGAAAGGTAGTTCCTTACCTGCCATTGTATGGAAATCCGTTCTCCAATAAGTGTCTTTGGATTTGATTATAGAACCTACTTCATAGCTAGTATACTAGAATTTTATCAATATAACAATTTCGGCAAAGATCCGTAAATTTATTTGAAAAGTATTTTTAGATGAATGTCAGTAAAAATAATATTCTCATATTTTATGTAGCAAATATTTTGGTTATCATAAGCAAAAACCCGTTCCGTGTTTATGTGCGGCGCGGTCTTATGAGATATCATTTGTTTTCAAATATCCGTATTTTGAGTTTCCCACACCAGTCTCATGACTGACCCGGAGTTTATTTTATTTTCTTTAAACTCTGGGTGCTCTATTTTTCCGAGCAGCCTAGTAGTCAAGTTTTTCTTAGAGCATTTTGGATGAGCTTGGAGCATGAAGTTAGAAGACTCTTCTGAAGATTGTTATCCTTTTCGACCACACTCATGTACTATTGTGTTCCACACTTGTTGGGACAGATATTTATAGCCGTCCGTATTGATGTTAAGTTAAAACTCTAATAAATGAGTTAAAAAAAAATTCCGATGTAAATATTATATGTTAAAATAATATATTTTATTCCATTCATGTGAGATTATATTCTATCTTTATTTTCTTTCTAACCCTTAAAGAACCGCCTCTCCTGCACTTGGATTTGCGGCACATAAATACCTAGGATGTATTAATGTCGATTTTCGAAGGTCGAAGAAATGGGTCTTCACATATCTGTATCGGTTAATTTTAATTTTATATGTGCATTCGATGGATGCTGGGTCTTTTATGATGTTATGCCTAGGTCTTTTATGATATTAATATTAGAAATGATATTTCAAAATTGGTAATATCCAATACATCGATTAATGCTTGTGTTTAATAAGAATGTTATAAATGATATTTCCAAATCAAAGAATTAATGCCGAAATTGTAATGTTCTATTTTAAAACGAGTAATAGTTCCTACCTAAAGTTTTAGTTATCTAAAATTTGAAAAACTAAAAAGTAATGAAATCATTCGATTAATAATAATGCATGGTGTTACTTATTATAATTTAATAATATATGGCATTATTAATATATGTTATTGTTATTGAAACCCCATAGATGTGCCATATGGCCCCGTCTGACAAATACCATATATGATCGTTATATGAATATTTGTTTTTTTAACAAAATCGGGAATCGATATTCATTTGAACGTTATTTTTCGAATTTGTCCCAGTATTGGATACGTTATAAATGCATTGGTATTTTTGTTTAATAAATTAATATTTGAATTCGAATGGTTAAATTTCTTTTTGACAACATTTCCATATATTTCCTGTGTACACTCTTTGGCTTATAATACGAAAAATAAGGGAAGTGATGTAAAATTTTTGTTAATTATTTGATTTGAAAAACACAAATACCAATGCATTTGTAATTGAAAGTAGGATGACCAATCATTTAATAAAGATGTAGAAATCCCTAAATATAGCTTTGAAATTATTTGTGAATTCCTTGTTATGAAATTGTTCGACAAATTCATTGTTATCGATATGATACTGATAATAAAAGTTAATAATAATATGGTAAAATATGAATTTAAACCATTTAAAAATTGAATGTTTCATTTTTCTAGTTTGATTTTTTTTATTTGGATATTTTGAAGTACGAAGATTTTAAATTTTCACAATGCGAATTCTTAAAAAAGATTTAAACATTTTATAATTTAATTTTATCCTAATTCTATAATTTGTCTCCTGCATAATTTTTGGTGATCTGAATTTCGAAAAATCAATTCAAAATATTGAAACTATTCGATTAATACTAATGTGTGGTGTTACTTATTATAATTTAACAATATATGACATTATTTACCAATGGTGTTATTAACGAAACCCCACGGTGTTAAATTTATCCTTGTTTGACAGGTATCGTATATGATCATTACATAAATATTCGTTTTTAACTAAAAGAAATATCAATATTCATCCAATATGTTATTTGTTAGATTTGTCTCAGTATTGGATAAATTATAAACACACTGATATTTATGTTTTGTAAAAAATATCAAATCGAACGGTTAATAAATTTGACAACACTTCGTTCTTGTTCCCCATGTATACCCTTTTGCGTATTATATGAGAAATAAGAGAAAGTGCTATCAAAATTTTGTTAATCATTCGAGTTGAAATGATTTATAAAACATAAATATCATTGCATTTTTAATGAGAAGTAAGATGTCCATCCAAATGAAAATGAGGTAGCAAAACCTTAGGTAATTATTTGTAAATTTCATTGTTTTGGATAATGAATGATATTGGTAATAAAATAGTAATGCGTAATATTATTAATTAAAATTAATAATGTATGGTATAAAGAATAAAATTAATAGTACACATTGCTTTATTAGTAATAATAAAAATAGCAATTGTGTACGCTATTTTTGTTTCATTAATACATAATAAATAAATTATATGATAGTAATATACTATATTATTAATAATGTTTGATTTTATTAAATCGAATAACAATTGTGTGAAAATTAGTATAATTTTTGTTCACATGTAGGGTATAAAAGATAGATAATTTGAAAGTTCAAAATTTAATGTACTGTGATGTAATACTCGGTATTTTTATATTAATAATTAAATTAAATAAAAAGGGTATTTTGTTCAATTTAAAATATAAAGGCAAAATGGTCATTTTAGAAAATGTTTAATTGAACGATGAAACCTGCATCATTGCGATCATCTCATTTTTTTTAAGTGGAAAGGTCCAAATTAGGGATTCTACAATGGAGATACGAGCTTAAGTTTGTGTCGGGAAAAGCGGGCTTGGCCCAACAATTTGAAATTTAAATTCAAATTTTGGACAAACACTTCCCTTCTTTATAAAAGGGCCCTTTCAAAAACTTACATTTCTTTTCTCGTTTTTCTTTCTTCTTCATCCCATTCCGCTCTTCCATTCACTACGTTCAATCATATACCCATAACTCTTTCAACTCAAGTCAAAATTTCACAAATATTATATTGAAATGATTGTGAGAACAAGGGCTTCGATCTAGAAAAGGAATTAGGATGAATATCAAAAGTTTATGCATGTTCATTCCAGGAAATAGAGGTCTTTGGGGTTTGGCTCATCAATTTCATTATGTGGGCTTGCTTCTTCTATATATAATAGATCAATTATAATGCTATAGCATGAATTTTACCTATGTTAGGAATAAGTTTTAGATTATGTGATTGTAAATTTGGTAATGAATGTTAGGTTAGATGAATAATTGTATTTGAGAATTTATAGATTGACTAAGTGATTTATGAATTAAAGTGGTTTGAATCAAGTACATATCTTATATACATACATACGTACATATATACATACATATATGTTATATGTGATCCAAATATAAGTAGATATTCAACATCATATATAAGTACATGTTACACACACATACATACATATACATATACGTATATATATATACATATACATATACATACACACACACACATACATATATATGTTTTCGCATACGTACGCATTGTGAGAAATGCGGATTACGGATCGTAAGGCTAGAATTAACACTAGAGGGGGGGAGGGGGTGGATAGTGTTAATAAAGAATTACTAAATCTTTTTGAGTTTATGTTAATTTAGACACCGATATATGCAATATACAGATACATATATGATCACAGAAACAAACACAGACGTAGAAATAAAATAAAAGCAGTAAAGGAAAGAACACACCAGATTTTATACTGGCTCGGAGTTACCCTACATCCATTCCCACAACACAAGTACGAATTTCCTTTAAAAGCAATTGTACAATTACACCCTTGGTTTCAAGGCTACGAGATACACCCTCCAGAATTTCTATCCTCTGGGTAGAGATACTTGATTTCTGGGCCACAAGTTTACCCAAATGATTTACCAAGGTTACAATCACACCTTTTCTCTCTTGATTGATTTACAAGGCTATAATCACACCTTTTCTCTCTTGATTGATTTACAAGGCTATAATCACACCTTTTCTCTCTTAATAGATTACAAAGAAGTCTATAACTCTGAATAGCATTGGGAACCTTATAGAGACAGTGATAGAGAATCAAACTAGAAGTAGTCGAGTTCGATTCAATGTTGATTTCGGCAGAGTAATGGTAAGAATATGTATTAAGAAATGTGAAAGAAGAAGAGGAGTGAAAAACCAGAAAATTCAATCTAAAATTCGTTGAAACTAACCGTTATTTATAGAAGAACAACAACCATTTCCATTCATGAAGAGTTATCGCGAATAGACACTTCTTTTGAAATTTAAATTTTGAACTCAGCTGACACCATGTCGACATGGTTACCCTAGGCATGTCGACATCCCAAAGCAATTTTTGGTGATTTGGTTTTCTTTGAAAATAACTTTTTTCTTATATCAAAACTATTTTAAACTTTACATATATACTTGACTATAGTTAAAATTCATAAGTAAATATAGAGAATAATATATATATAGATTTTAACTATAATTTTATATTTAAATCTAAGTATAAAAGTTAAATAGATAATTTAAAAAGATAGTTTAAAATCAGGAGTAATTTGACTTTGAAATTAAAGATAATTTTGAGGCTAAAATTATTTAAAATCAGGATAAAGGGTTTTGATGTTTTTAAAAGGAAAGTTTTGAAATCATTTTGAAAACAAGATAATTTTGAGAAATCATTTTGAATAAAAGGTTAGCGGATATAAAACTATGTTTCACTAGATTTTCGTAGGTTCCATCCTACTCAGGGTTCCATCCCTTTAACAGGCTCGAAGTGGATTCCATTCCACGAATAAATTGGAGTTTAAGATGCCAGTGCTTTTCTACGAGTTTTAACAAAAATTCCTAATAAAAATACTTATGCTTGAAATCTTGAACTCTTGATAATTTTGATACTCATGAGTCTTCTATCTCGATATCTTGAATCTCTATACTGTACAGTCTTCATTCTTGGTACCTTCATAGTTAAATCCTGCATATACATACATACATACATACATACATACATATATCTAAACTTATAATGTCATTATTTATATTTTATAATCTATTCTAAGGTTTGTTGTCATCAAAACCATCATCTCACGGACTAACAATCTCCCCCTTTTTGATGATGACAACCTTTTTATAAAATATTACTTCTATCCCAATAACTCCCCCTAAAACTAATAAACTCCCCCTTAATTTATGCCTAACTATCCTATTTTATATTTCTCCCCCTTTGTCATCAACAAAAAACTCACTCCTCCTCATTCTTGGGCTTTAGTACCTACATTGATAAACTATACAACAGAATATATAATATATAGATTAAGAAATAATTATACTTATGAACATGATAACTAATCAAAGACTACATACATTTCAATGTACATATATATATATGTGTGTGTGTGTGTGTGTGTGTTTTATACAACAAACTTCAGACCAATATCAAGAAATCAATCTACACAGAGTGTCAATCCAGACCAAATCAATCAAAGCAAACAAATAAAAATCAAACGTTACGTGGAACTTCCACCCATCCTTCTTCTCCAAAGATTAGGTCTGCTTTAATAGCATCCCAATTATCATTGTCATTGGTGAGAGAGACAGGAGGATGTGCTTCATCGTCATCCTTGTGCAGAGAGGAGATCATCCATTGTATCGCATCGAAGTGCCTTTCTTGTTCCTTGATCATCTGCATTTGACTCAATTCTAAGTGACGCTGGTTACGTAGAATAAACGAGAGAATATTCTTGAACGAATTAAGGGTTTCTTCAAGATTTTCGGATAGATTGTGAATAAGATTAGCCATAGTTGAATTTGTGAAAGATATAAAGGATATAGATGATAAGAAATAAATTTTAGTGAAGAATTTTAGAAGAAACAGGTATTTATAGGTGTAGAAATTCGTTTGAAATGAATAGACATTTGATGGTTATTCAAATTTCAAATTCAAAATCAATTGTCATTTCTGACCAGTACATGTCGACATGGTTATATAGGGGATGTCGACATGGGTTAGTGAAAACTTATGACTAATTTGATTTTGTGAATAATTGTGTGTATATATATATTTATATAATATACTAACATTTATTATGGAGATAAGATAAGATAGATAACAGATTGGAAATTTCATTTCATTGCATACTACGATAATACAACAATTAAGCACACAACAAACTACAGAATATTCGAAATAAAACAAACTAAAACAAATACAACACGATACGAGAAGATAAAACTAGTTAGAGGATGACAATGATGAAGATAGTCCAAGTTTCTTGCTGACTTTGGAAATGAACTTGTTCATCTTGGATGAAATTTTGTCCAACTTCTTACTAACGGATCTTTTAAGAATCCGTTGATTCTCAACAATCGTCATTTGGTTTTTGAGAAGGGTTTTGGTGGATGGATTAGGAGGATAGTCGATGCTTTCCAAAGAGGTTTCACCTTCTTCTTCTTCTTCAATTTCCATTTCATCCCCTTCTTCTTCTTCTTCAGTTTCCATTTCATCCCCTTCTTCTTCTTCTTCCTCTTCCTCTTCTTCCATTTCCTCATGAGCCAATCGCTCTTCTTTTTCAGCAAGGGTCTCATAAGGTTGAAAAATAAAAGGAATTTTCATAAGCGAAATGTTGGAATTATTGAAAACTTTTATAGAAACAAATTCTTCGCCTTTGAAATCCACTCCAAAATAGTTAAAAATCCGAGTGAGATAAATTCCATGGTATAAAGTGTTCTCACCCATTTGAAGATTTTTAGGACGAAGTTCATCCAAAATAACTTGCGCCCAATTTATGTCATAATTTCCAAAAATAGAAAAAAGAGCTTTGCAAACTTTTGAAGTAGGATTGTTGAAATTCCCCGATCTTGGGGCCAAAGTATGTTGCAAAAGAAGATTGACAATTCTTGCCTTTGGACGAAAATTTCGATTTTTGAATTCAAAATTATCAGTCCCTTCGAAAATGTGATGAAATGTCTTACGATCATTTTCATTAGTTTTAAATTAGAAAGATCCAGTCCCGTACACTTGCAATTGAGAATGGTAACCAAAAGATCACAATTCAAAACAATTCTAGTGCCTTTGACACTACTTCAAATTTCATCCTCATTTCCATGATAAAATCCACGATTTAAATTAGCATAGAAAATTTTGACAAGATTTGGATGGCAAACAAAATCATTTTGAGAAGCATCAATAAGACTAAGAACTCCACTGTTTGCAAAAAGAGAATCAAGTTCATAAGAAGAAAAATCTTGAAAAATAGCAAATTTTCCGGGATGGACTTTGACATAGTTAGCATAATTGATGTTTGTTTTTATTGCCTCCAGATCATTGAATAATTTCTCTTTGATTTTTCTGGAAATTCTCATGGTGGATGGGTTGTTTGAAGAAGCCATCAAAGTAGAGAATAGAGAGCTTGAAGTTATGAAGAGAGAGTTTGAATTTGAAAATGAGAGTGAAAAGATATGATAAAAGATAGTGAATAAATAAATTCTTAAATGACATATTCTCTGGTCAAAAGGTAGCTTTTCAGAGAATTGAATGAAGTGAAAAGGTGGAAGGAAATTCAAACATTTGAATTCAAATTTTTAAATTCAAATTCAGGTACCCATGTCGACATCATGGTAGGGACCATGTCGACAAGTGCCTTTGAATTTTCATGAATTGATTTTTTCTATGTTCTCTAATATATATATATATATATATATATATATATATATATATTATTATTTATGTCTATATATGTATCTGAAATATTATTAAACTTCAAGTATATTTCAGAAAATATTATTATACCTTTAAAAAAAAAATAATAAAAAATAGAAAATAAATTTTAAAATTCAAACAACATACCAATTCAAAATCAATCATTCAAACAATCAAGCAACAAATTCTAAGCAAGCAATTTCAACCAATTGTATTGTAAACGTGTACCTTTTTCTGAGTCCGTTTCTTTGAATTCGTCGGAGTCATGAACAACTGTGAAACACAAATTCGAATTATCCGTCTTCTGACCATCATCACTTGAGGACGAGTCTGAGTCATCTAGAGTAGCAGTAAATGCACGCTTCCGTTTCGTTGCTGGATCATTGTTCATAGGAGGATTTTGCCTATTTGAATACGGACAGTCTCTTTTGAAATGGCCTGGTTTATCACAGTTGTAACATTTGTCATTATTTGGCACTACATTCCGATTTTCAGAATTCTTATAGTTTTTTCTCTTGAGATTATTCATCTTTCTGTATTTCAGGAATTTCCTACAATTTCTGGTCATAAAGGTCATCTCTTCATCATTATCGCTGTTTGAGTCTGATTCATCGGTCAATGCATGGAATGCCATTGATTTCTTTTAAATGCTTTACTTTCTCTTCTCCCGATCATTTGAACTTCATACGACATTAGATTTTCAATTAGTTCTTCTATCTTTAAAGTACTGATGCCATTTGCCTCTTCGATCGCAAGTGTCTTTTGATCCCATTCTGGAGTTAGAGAATTTAAAATCTTTCTGACTTGATCTTCTTCAGAAAATTTCTTTCCCAATGATATTAGAGAATGCAAAATATCCTGAAATCTACTATACATATCTAAAATAGACTCATTAGGATTCATTTTAAATAATTGAAACTGATTTGTGAGCATGGAAATTTTGGTTTGTTTAACTTTGCTTGTTCCTTCGTGAGTAACTTGCAAAGTTTTCCAGATTTCATATGCAGACTTACAAACTGACACTCTATTGAATTCATTTCTATCTAGTGAACAAAATAGAATATTCATTGCCTTAGAATTATTTTGTGCAACATTCTTTTGCTCAGCAGTCCACTGCGCAAAATTAGTTATGGGTTCAGAATATTCAGTTTGTGTGATATTCCAAGTGTCTAATCCTATAAATTGTAAATATATTTTCATCCTACATGCCCAATATGCATAGTTACTACCATTAAAAAGTGGTGGTCTGATAGTAGACTGACCCTCTACAAATGAACTAGTGACAGGGATACTAGTGTTAGTAACAGTACCAGTATTGGTAGCCATTTTGAAAACTTTTCAAAAATCAGATTATGAAACTTTGAAAACCTTACTCCGATACCAATTGTGAGAAATGTGGATTACGGATCTTAAGGCTAGAATTAACACTAGAGGGGGGATGAATAGTGTTAATAAAGAATTACTAAATCTTTTTGAGTTTGTGTTAATTTAGACACCGATGTATGCAATATACAGATACAGATATGATCACAGAAACAAACACAGACGCAGAAATAAAATAAAAGCAGTAAAGGAAAGAACACACCGGATTTTATACTGGTTTGGAGTTACCCTACATCCAGTCCCGCAACACAAGTACCGATTTCCTTTCAAAAGCAATTGTATAATTACATCCTCGGTTTTAAGGCTACGAGGTACACCGTCCAGAATTTCTATCCTCTGGGTAGAGATACTTGATTTCCGGGCCACAAGTTTACCCAATTGATTTACCAAGGCTACAATCACACCTTTTATCTCTTGATTGATTTCCAAGGCTACACTCAAACCTTTTCTCGCTTAATAGATTACAAAGAAGTCTATAACTCTGAATAGCACTGAGAACCTTGTAGAGATAGTGATAGAGAATCAAACTAGAAGTAATAGAGTTTGATTCAATGTTGATTTCGGTAGAGTAATGGTAAGAATATGTATTAAGAAATGTGGAAGAATAAGAGGAGTGAAAAACCAGAAAATCTGATCTAAAATTCGTTGAAACTAAGCCCTACTTATAGAAAAACAACAACCATGTCCATTCATGAAGAGTTTGGCGAATAGACACTTATTTTGAAATTTAAATTTTGAACTCAACCGACACCATGTCGACATGGTTACCCTAGGCATGTCGACATCCCAAAGCAATTTTTGGTGATTTGATTTTCTTTGAAAATAACTTTTTTCTTATATTGAAACTATTTTAAACTTTACAAATATACTTGACTATAGTTAAAATTCATAAATAAATATAGAGAATAATATATATATAGATTTTAACTATAATTTTATATTTAAATCTAAGTATAAAAGTTAAATATATAATTTAAAAAGATAGTTTAAAATCAGGAGTAATTTGACTTTGAAATTAAAGATAATTTTATGGCTAAAATTATTTAAAATCAGGATAGAGGGTTTTGATGTTTTTAAAAGGAAAGTTTTAAAATCATTTTGAAAACAAGATGATTTTGAAAAATCATTTTGAATAAAAGGTTAGCGGATACAAAACAGTGTTCCACTAGATTTTCGTAGGTTCCATCCTACTTAGGGTTCTATCTCTTTAACAGGCTCGAAGTGGATTCCATTCCATGAATAAATTGGATTTTAAGATGCTAGTGCTTTTCTACGAGTTTTAACAAAAATTCCTAATAAAAATACTTATGCTTGAAATCTTGAACTCTTGATAATTTTGATACTCATGAGTCTTCTATCTCGATATCTTGAATCTCTATACTGTGCAGTCTTCATTCTTGGTACCTGCATGGTTAAATCCTGCATATACATATATATCTAAACTTATAATGTCAGTATTTATATTTTATAATCTATTCTAAGGTTGTTGTCATCAAAACCATCATCTCACGGACTAACACGCATATGTATATAATTATATTAAATTTTATATTACGTATGTATACTAAATGACATATTTAATTTCATCCTCTTATATATATGTTTTGATGTAATTATATATGTATGTGTGTATGCATGTATACACATGGTTGTATATACTAAATGCATATTTGATTTCATCATGTTATATATGTTTTGACATAATTATATACGCATGCATATACGCATGCGCACACATATATGTATATGCGCCCGTGTGTGTATAGACACACATAAATATGTTTTAAATGCTACTTAAGACTGTATATAGATAAGTAATTTTTACGTAAAAAATGAGTGGTCTTCTTAACGAGGAGACCACTTATATAATTTTATTCTACACTTAAAAAGGAGCTTTTAATAAGCCTGTCAAGTGGTAAATCTCCGCATACAAATAAGAGGGGAAAAAAACTTCTAAAACCTAAATACTAGAATCATAAGGAACCTACTAAGATCCTAAAGTAGAAAGAAAAGGCTCAGGTCAAGAAGATGTCATTGTTAGATCTCAAGTTTTGATTCATGCCTAGACTATCAAGACGACATAAAAATAATTGAATGTTCGAAAAAATCTACGACTACAAACTACGAAGGCGACTGGACTCGACGAGGCAATATCAAGTAAACATTTCATTTTAGAGTCTAAGTCTAGTATGTTAAAATCTTTCCTCAAGTTGTTCATTCCCTTGCATATATACTAAAGTTTTCACGACATTTTGAAATTAACTTTTCAACATATTTTTCAGACCGAGTTTCAGAAAATACTCAGTTCAGTCGACTGACTGCATATAAGAAGTCGATTGAGCCTATGCAAATATATTTTATGTAAAATGCACAGATTAGTCGACTGAATCTATGCACATATAAATGAACATATACAAATTCAAATTCAGTCGATTGAATTTCATTACCAGTCGACTGACTTGGTTCTAACTGCCATTTTTTATAAATAGACACTTCTCTTCATGAACGGTTTTCTTCCTCGTTGAAAGTTGCTTCCATTGCTATTCGATGGAACCCTTGCAAGCGCTCTCCTAGAAGTCTAGTTACCTTGAAATCCCCCCAACAACCCAAGTTCCGACAGAAAGGGATATGAAATATAGACATTCGTTCCAAAGGAATCTTCTATTAGTTTTATTATGGGGCCCGTGGACGTTTAAGATATTTAAAAAGGAAACTTCTCTTGAATCCGTGAAAATAAGATGAATCGAATGAATATTATTGACTTTATAAATAAACGATTATGTTTCCAGCCTACCAATAAACCTCTCGAGGTTCCCCTAGCTGCGTTGCAGACCCATTTGCTAAGGTAGAATCGTCCTAAACTTAGGTAGAGTCGGAAATTGAGATGTTCTATATTTGTTTCTTACAAAAACAGTACAATGTTATTATCTTTTACAATAACTTAACTTATTTGTGTTGTATAAACCTCTAATATTCCAAATAAGGAATCTCATGATCTAAGCGATGAAACTCTCATTCCTTGTTTATGATATATTGTATATCAGACCGATCGATATCGAGGATAAAACTCGTCCTCCTAGCTAGATCTGACATGGAACTAGTAGATAAATCAAACAACACAGCGGGATAATAGTTGCTACCTAAGAGGTCAACCAAACTTGAGCTAGAGCCCATAGCTCTGGTAGATGTGGCAGAACATGCCCTATGCAGGCGTGTGCTCCTCCTAACTGGATCGTCGAGAAGTGGTGTCTTTTTCCTAGGTTGACTCTTTGAGGTCTTGGGAGTATCCACTTTCATAATTGAACTCAAAAAATCTTGCATCGCAATCTTTGAATACAGTTCTGATCTTAATTTACCTGCTACTCCAAAACCTATCCTCCCACACACTCCCTCCGACTAAGATCCGCACAAAAAACCTGATTTCTCCCTCCACAAGACTAGAATCTTTCCCGCACAGTGTCCACAGTAATCTTCATATGTGTTCCATACATAACGTGATCCACTTTTTCCCCATATATGCTATGTACAGGGATGATTTTCTTCTCTTTCTCCATGCTATCCACCCCATATGTCACACCACTTAAATGTTCTTTTTTTCCTTTCTCTCCCATACATCTCCATGGATAGTAAAAACAATTCTCGATATCCAGACCACCTATCCTACCATACTCCCAACATGAACGACCATCAACTACTCGACCTACTACCGGATTACTATCCAAACCATTGTCCATAGGATTGACTTTACGCAATTCATCATCCTGATCCATATTGGTACCTTCCCCATCCCTCTCGTCTATAGCTAACAAACTTGTATTGATTGCATTTACAGATTTATCCTCCACAGCTATTGACAAGCCTGCCTCCTCCAGTTGATCATCGAGCTCAACTTCTTCCATCCCTGAAGACTCCAACGTCGAAGCATTTATAGTCCCATTCTTTGCTTTCGACCATCCTTGTTCCAAAAACATTTCCTATCTCTACGGAATTTTATTACTCTATCACCTTCCGGTGACAATACACATTCTCATCCAACCTATTAAATGTTAGAATTCCTAGTGTAAATGAAATACACTTGTCCCACATCGCCTAATATACTAAGAAAGCTAAGCATATTAATAGCTTTCTAAAGAAGGTGTTGGGGGCGTAGGGGCACCCAAATGTATGCTTCGTTGTGAGGAGGGAGATCATGCATCTCTACCACATGCACGCACGCCGCCGTCCGTCCGACCGAACCGGGCTTGGGTTCGGGTCTAATACGATCCTAATTTTACTGCAAAACTGGGCCGGTTTTTTAACAGTTGCAGGCTAATGAACAGACGCAACTGTTGATAAGCGGACGCGGGTTGCTGAAGCGAGCGGGTGCGACCGGACTGAAGAAGCGGGTGCGGCCCGACTGAGGAGAAGCGGCCAAACAGATACGAGCAGCAGGCGGGTGCGACCCGTTAACAAACAGCAGCGTTCAAAAGGCAGCGGGTGCGACCCGTCGAGCAGACACGACTGTTTGAAGGGATGCGGACGAAATTATAAATAGAAGAGAATCCTGATCACATTCTCATCCAATTCCAGTTCTAATTTCTTCTACTTCTTCTTTTCCTCTCTGCTTCTCTAAATAATATATCACAGAGTTGACATACTCATCACTATCTCGTGCAGATTACGTATGTTGTATCTTGAGAGAATTTTGAATAAAAATTCTTAAAATGTTATACATTAGTATACCAAAACAGAGAATAATCAATTATAAACTCGTCGCACAAGTTTGTAACTCAGATTTCCACTAAGCTGGAATTCTGTATTATATAATTTTGCAACTATAAGTTATGTTTTAACTAAACTACAACGTTGTTGTTGTAATTATTTACAACATAACTTATAATTGCAAAATTATATAATACAGAATTCCAGCGTAGTGGAAATCTGAGTTATAAACTTGTGCGACGAGTTTATAATTGATTATTCTCTGTTTTGGTATACCTACGAATAACATTAAATTTATCAACTAAACTAGCCAGCCCACCATTTCCTTCCATCCCCAACACTACTGCACTCCCTTCACCAGACCGAACATTGTCAACCAACTCTCCCAAAGCAGGATACCAATTTGATGTGTTAAATATATTGAGTAACTCTAGCTGTTTTGCACAGCATTCCTTGACTCAGAGCTGGCCGACGTTTGTTGAGAGTTGCAGTCGATGGCTGGATCTGCGAGTAGTGGATCAGAGGACACCATTACTAAAGCATTTTTGGAACACTGATTGGGTAGCATATCTTCTAGTTTATTGTCTGTGCTCCTTTTGGGACATGAGCGTTCCACTGTCATGCCCGAAATACCACCTTCTTACTTCATCATTTGAGCAGTCCCCTTTAGATCCGGATCTACCTACTTTTGTTCATCCCATAAAATGACGTTTAAATGTAGGAGGAGTTCCTTTATTTTCTTAATGCCAGGTTCTCTTTGATGGTATAGATTAATCAAGAAGTAATCTTTGTAGAAGTGCTAACTGGAGAACAAATTGAAAACAATGTTCATTTTTTGAAGAAGAGGTACTGTGTATTGGTGTGGAGGATCTTGGAGGCCTAACGGTGCAGCTAACTCGCTTATGCCCAACGTTGTCGCATTCAAAGCACCTCGTTAGTTCCCCGCATGATTTTGCATCATAGGATGAGCCACCGCAGCGATAGTAGTAATGTTTTTCCAACTTACCGTTGGCTCCAAGGGGAAACCGAATAGTTGTAACGAGGCTTAGTCAAATAGGGGTTTGCACTAGATTTCTGACCACTTGAGCATAACTACGATGATTTGTTAATGTGAGCGGAGGACGCGGAAGATAATGGAAAGAGAAAGTGGAGGGGAAATGACCGTTGTTTGTTACCATTAGAGGGAAAGAGTTGAGGGATATAATTTATTATTTTGGCCTAAACTTTATGAACGAACTTTTTTGACAAGTAATTTTACGTTAACAAATAATAAAAATAAAAATAAGAGCCTTCTATAATGCGAAGAAAGTGGAAAACCAACCATAAAAATGTGTTATATTAACAAAAAACACTTAATTAAACTATATATAAACCTGTAGTTTCGTGCTCATGAATGAAACTAGAAGCCTTTATTTCTGGGAAGAAAGTAGGGTGGGTGGACCATCACGTTAATATAGAAAAAGACAAGTAATCTGTCTCTTCATTGTTTATTTTATGAAATTACGTTAGAGCAACATACTCGTACCTAGAAAATTGATAATTTCTGGAGTGATGTACAATTCCACCAAATAAGTGTGCAGTATCCGAAAAATGTAATGACAGATCTTATGAAAATTCAAGATAATCCTATTTTTGATAATCTTGATCAGAATGAAGTCTCTTCTTCATCTCCATCTCTCCTCCCTCCATTATCAATCTCTGTCCCCCTTTCACAGCAACCCAAACTCAAAGATAAACCCTCCAATCCGAGCAGTGCTGTTGTAAATGTTAATGCCGTTGTAGATGATGATGGGTTTCAGGAAGTTGTATAGAACAGGAGAGCAAACAGAAAGAATCCTGCTTCTAATTTTCCGAGAAATATTCTAGGAAAACCAGAAAGTGCTCAGAATTCTTTCTATTCTGGCAAGGTAGATTCAAGAAACGATATTACACAGTCAAGAAATGTATACAGGCAACCGTCGAACTCAACAAACCAAATTCCCACTGTCTCAGCCAACATTGACACTGCTCAGAAGATGCAGAAAGCCACTTCGTGGGCTGATCTTCTCAAGAAAGGAGGGTTAGACTCTGAATTTGACTTGCATTATGTTGCTCCTATCAATATAAATGATAAGAAATTTGTTACTGTGAAGGAAGACATTGATAAACGTACAGAAAGTAAATGGAGTTATTCTATTATTGCTTATGTATATGGTCCTCGTCCTCCATATCATCATTTCAAGACTTATATTACTCGAAATTGGAATCCCACGGGAAGCTTCGACATTTACACTAGAAATAATGGTTTCTTTATAATAAGATTTTCAAAGATTGAAGATTGTGAAAAAACTTTAAATGGGGGGCCATATTTCATAAATGGCAAGCTGATTATTCTGAAAAAATGGAACAAGAAATTTAATTTTGATAGGGATCTTCTGTCTTCTATGCCAATATGGATTAGGTTGTCTGAATTAAGCCTAAGATTGTGGGACAATGATGCATTTAGTGCTATTGCAAGTTTGGTGGGTATGCCACTAAAATTAGATGAACCAACTGCTAAGGAAACGAGACTGAGTTATGCAAGAATTCTTGTTGAAATAAAAGCTG
The DNA here is from genome assembly GCA_030765085.1 of Allium cepa. Taxonomy (NCBI): domain Eukaryota; kingdom Viridiplantae; phylum Streptophyta; class Magnoliopsida; order Asparagales; family Amaryllidaceae; genus Allium; species Allium cepa. The sequence goes on from CM060941.1 coordinate 623,917,141, forward strand.
ATGCAGAGCTACCAAATGAAGCTAACATCACAATGTATGATGGTGACAGTATGGTACAAAGAATTGAATATGAGTGGATCCCACCAAGATGCAAACCTTGCAAATGTTTTGGACATTCAGTTGAAAACTGCACTGCCAAAAAAGTATGGAAAGAAAAATGCAGAGAGAATGATTTTCCAGTAGAGATTAATGCAGAGGAAATCAGTAATGCAGCAATAGAAAAAACTGTGCAGGAAACTCATGGAAAAATTATGGATACTAACAACACCTCTCATGCAGTAAATCAAGAAAATATGCAAAATAAAAACAGTTACCCCCCTCAGAAAACTGATGTAGGAAAAACAGTTCCTTCAAAAGCATTGGTGGAAGATAATCCAAATACTAATGCTTATGTCCAGGCTAATACTGTAGAAGACATAATGAATGTAGAACAAATCTCTGCTGACTTAAATTTTGCAGAGATAATTGAACCTCCAAAGAACACTGACTTATCATTCCTCTCTGATTCTTTCTCTCCAATTAAGCAGAAGTCCTTATCCAGGAAAGCAATTCAGACAGCAGTGAATGCTGTTTCATCTTTATCTGCAGATAAAAAGAAAAGTAGAAAGAAATCTAGAACTAGAATTAAAAGCCTTAATGACATCACATCTGCAGAACAAGCAGAAGATGATATAGACAAAGAATTCAGAGAAAAATACATTTCAAAAAATGACAAATGGGAAAAGCTTCTAAAAGTCAAAAGTGACTCTGCATTCAAAAAAAAGGGAAGGAAGTTGGAAGTTAAAGAGGATGATGATAGCTATTGTGATTCATTGTAGCTAATCACATATCCTTTGAGTATCCTTATTTTATAATTTTTATATTTCTTATTATGTCTATAATCTCATGGAATGTTAGAGGTCTCAATTCCTCAGTTAGAAAATTAGATGTTTCTAATTTACTTGTGTCTGAAAAACCTAGCATTATAGGTCTGTTAGAGCATAAATTAGATAATGATAAGATTACTGACTATCATATTAGGCATCTCCCTAATTGGAGAAGTATAAATAATAACCAAAAGGGGGGCAATGGTAGAATTCTTGTCTTATGGGATGATAATATCTGGAGTTTAAATAACTATATTTTAAATCTTCAATATATCCACTGCTTATTTTCTAATAAAGGTGGGTTTGTTTTAAATATTTCTTTTATATATGCATCAAACTTTGAAAGTGAAAGGTCTGATTTATGGAATCATATTGAGAATTTAAATGGGAAAATATCACATCATTGGATCATAATGGGTGATTTTAATACAATCATGCATTCATATGATAAGAGAGGAGGTGTTCCTGTTCCTTTTAGTAAACTAGAATATATTAATAAAATTTTTCTAAGAACTGGTATCATTGAAGCCAATATTGTTGGTAACAAATATACTTGGAGGTCTGGTAAATTTAGAAACATACACTGTAAACTTGATAGAATTTTAATAAATCAAAATTTTGCTAATATATTTCCCCATTACAAGTGCTGTACTCTCCCACAAGCTACCAGTGATCACACTCCTATTCAAATTTTTCTCACTGAAAATAATGATTGCAAAAAAAAACATTCCATTTAGATTTATGAATGGGTGGGTATATGATGATAATTATAGAAATGTTATCACCAAATGCTTGGCATTTAAAATTCATGGCACTGCTCAATATAAATTCTACAAATTTTTGCAAATTGCCAAAGGCCATATTAAAAACTGGAACAATAGTAGAAATAAAAATGAGCTTAAAAATATTAGAGATGAATGTGAGATGTTACAGAATGCTCTTGATAATAACTGCTCAGACGGTAACATTACTACCAATTTTTTTCAAGCTCAAAATAATCTCATTACTTCTCTCCATATTCATTCAGTTAATATGAGGCAAAAGGCCAAGGTTGATTGGCTTACAAATGGAGATAAGGCTAGCAGATTTTTTTTATGCAAAAATGATAAATAGAAAAAATAGAAATACTATTGGCAAACTTATTGATGCAAATGGTAATGCTTTTAAGAATTCTAATGATATAGAGAGAGAAGCCATTAACTACTTCACAAAGTTATTCAATATTGATAATTATTCATTTCCTTCCATCAATGTTAAATTTTCTTTAAAAGAAATGAGTCAGGAAATTTTATTAGCCTCTGTTAATCTTTTAGATATCAAAAATATTATTTTCAATGCTAATAATAACAAAAGCCCTGGTCCTGATGGATTTGGGGCTAAATTTTATAAAACTCATTGGTCTGATATTAATTCTAAAATCTTTGAAGTCATATCTGAATTTTTTAGAACTGGGAAGCTTTTAAAATCATTTAACCATACCTTCATAACTCTTGTCCCAAAAACACATAATCCAAATGGTATGGAAGATTATAGACCAATCTCATGTTGTAACTTTATTTACAAAATTATTTCTACTATTCTTTGCAACATGATTAAATTGTTTTTAAAATTTTTAATTTCTGAAAATCAGTGTGCATTCATTCCTGGTAGGCTAATTACTGAAAACACTTTGCTTGCACATGAACTTATTAGGAATTTTAACATGAATAGCAAAAATGTCATGTGTATCAAAATTGATTTACACAAAGCTTTTGACAAAATAAACAGGGATTTTATAATTCATATGATGACTATAATGGGTTTTAATACAAAATTCTGTGACCTTGTTAAAGAATGTATTAAAAATGTTACATACTCTGTGATGATTAATGGCTCCCCAACTGGCTATATCCAAAGTAATAGAGGAATTAGACAAGGAGATCCCCTTTCTCCTTATCTGTTCATTATTGTTATGGAATACTTCATTGTTCTAATTGATACTGAGCAAAGCAAGGGGAATATAAAAGCCATAAATAGAGTCAAGCCATCTATTACTCATCTTTTATATGCTGATGACTTGCTTCTTTTTGTTACTGCAGATATTAAAAATGCTAATGCTATTGCTGACATCTTTAAAAAGCTAGAATTATTTTCTGGATTAAAAGTCAATGATTGCAAAAGTAAAGTTTATTTCAGCAAAGGTTGCAAATCCAGGGAAGAAATTTTAAACATTCTCAATTTTAAAGAAGGAAATTTGCCAGTCAAATACCTAGGCCTACCTCTGAGTATAAATCAACTGAATGATAGAGACTGCTCAAGATTATATGAAATTATTCAAAGTAAACTTGAAGGATGGTATAGCAAGTTATTATCTTTAGCTGGCAGACTAGAACTTACTCATACTGTCATCACTGCAATTGTCTTATATTGGATTCAAGCTCATAATTTACCAGCAAAGGCAATTTGCAAAATTGAAAAATTATGTGCTAATTTTATATGGCAAGGTAAACAGCACAAAATTGCATGGGAGAAAGTTTGTATGACTAAAAAAGGCTGGGGGTTTAGGCATCAGAAACATTAAAGACCCGAGGGAAGCTGCTAAATACAAGTTATTTTGGAAACTTTTAGATGGTAAATCTCTGTGGGCCAGATGGATGAGGGATAAATACCTTAAAAAAAAAACTTCTGGACTGCTAAAGCGGGAAACTATCATTCATATACTTGGAAAAACATATTAGATTGCAGGGAAAATGGTAAATAACTTATAGAAAGGAAGATTAAGGATGGCAGTTCAACTAGTTTATGGTTTGACCCCTGGATATGTGGAAGGTCCCTCATTGATCTGCTAGGGTGGAATAATTTGTTTCTTCTTGGTGGTGCTAATGATAAAGTCCAAAGCATTATTTTCAATCAAAAATGGAATGTTAATACTCATCAAGCTGCTAATATTTTTAGAAATACTATTGGTAAAGTTTCTATTGATAATAATATTCAAAGAGACACTTGGGTCTGGAAGCTTTGTACAAAGGATACTTTTTCTTTTAAAAAAGTGTGGAATTTTATGAAAGGTGAAGAAACTGAAGTTTATTGGAGAAAAGTTATTTGGTGCAAATCAAACTGCCCAAAAATGGCTCATTGCTCTTACTTTGCCATCCTTAATAGACTTCCTACTTTAGAAAGATGTGCAAAATGGAATAAGAATACTGATAAAAACTGTATTTTATGCAAAAATGGAGTGGAAAATGCAGATCATCTCTTCTTTGATTGTGCTTTTTCAAAGCATATCTGGTTTATTGCAAAAAATGTGCTGGGTTTTAATCAGCATCAGCCAATTCAAAGCATAAGTGAAAGCATCAAATACATTCGACAATGCTTTAAGCTCAAGTCTAAAGAGTTTAAAAAAGCTTCAGTTATGCTTACTACTGTCATTTACCATATTTGGAAAGAGAGAAACCAAAGAATTCACAACAAAAAAGAAAATGATAGCATTCAAATTTGGAACAGTATATTTTCTGACTTTCAGATTCTCAACAAAAAAGCTAGCAGGTAGAATGCTCACAAAGATGCTGAATTGTCTACTACTAATAACATTATTGACTATGAAAATAGAGTTGAAGATTTCTTACTTAATGGAAAATACACAAAGTATATCCCTTGTAGCAGCCGAAAAGGATGCCACTGTCATTTTCATGCAACTGATAAAGCTAATAACTTGCCTAATCAAAGTGGCAAGCCTCTGGACTATCTTCCTGGAGGCGGCCATTCTGCAGCTGCAAAAGATAGCACCTGCAAGGGAAGTAGTCACATAAATAATAATTATTACTCTAATTTAATGCATTCAATGAACAGTAATAGTGCCTTACTACCTGTTGCAGGGATGAAGAACTACCGCTCATGCAGTAGTGTTTCCAGAGAGCTAACTTTACTGTCCATCAAAGATTTTAATCATAAGAAAGTTAATGACGGCAAAAAAGATGGCCTTTTCTACAAGAGTCTGTTAAATAACAAGGTTTATCACTTATCTTGTTGGAGTAAAGGAGAAAGCAGCAAATCATCTGCAACCTATTCCCATACATACAGCAATTCAACTACCCATCACTATTCTCCAAAGGATCTAGAGAATAGTGATGTTTTGAGAAAAGGGACGACAGGTCACGTTGCTGTCTGCAATAACTCTATCGATGGCATCACCGAGTTGAAGAATAGCGAATCACATTCAAATCTCTCGAGAAACCCTAATATTTTAAGAAAAGGGACGAAAGTTCATGTTGCTGTCTGCAATAACTCAGTTGATGGCATCACTGAGCTGAAGAATAGCAACACAAATCCAAATCTTTCGAGAATCACTAGCATGAAGCTCAAACCCTTGGATAGGCGCCGCGAGGATAAGAAGGATCTAAGACCTCCTTGAGATCTGCATGATTTTTGCTTCGAGATTCCTCATCTTCCCATAGTTTGAAGACGATTTCGGCTTTTCGCCATTATCGTGTTTTTTGTTTGTTTGTTGGAGGTGCATAAATGTTTTGTTTCTAGGGTTTGTTTGTTTTGTTAATACTTCGGGTTTGGTTTCATTTACCCGATGCTTTTGTTCTATGGGCCGGGCCCTTTTATCTTTTTCAAAAAAAAAAACATACTCGTACCTATGTGTGTATTTATCTGTATCTATGTGTGTGATTAATACATATATGTATTAAAACATGATTTATATAAAATAAAATTTCAGATCAAATTTGTTTTTGTAAACCCAAAATATGTGTGTGTGTTCCAAATTAAACGATCTATGTATAATTTGAAATTATTGTTATTATGTAATTATTTTGGTCGAAACATCTATTTGGTCAAAATGTATTTCTTTTAATGATTAACAATACACATCCATGCATGTTAAATATAAATCTAATTATAGGTGTGTGTTTGTTTGTGCGTGTTCCAATTTAAATGGCTTATGTATAATTTGAAATTATTGTTATTCTATAATTTATTTTTGGCCAAAACACTTATTTGGTCAAAATGTATTTTTTAATGATTAACAATGCACACACGTGCATGTTAAATATAAATCTAATCATGTAATATATGCAAATAATATCTATGTATGTATATATGTATGTATGTATGTATACAAGTATATTTGTGTATGCTTGTTTTTGTGTGCGTAATGAAAACAAATAGAATAGTACCTAGAAATTCAATCGGTTGTTTATGGGTGGCAGTTTGTAGCTCTAGATCGAAGCAGCTTCCTTATCCACTTAGATTGGTTCGCAATGCCAACTGGAGTTTCAATAATGAAGATGATAGAACTCTTCTATTTTTCTCCATGTCTTTAAAAGAACGAAATAATATCCATTTACAAGAAGAGACCAGAGAGATGAACCATTATATGAATTAAACTAACAAAGAGACTAGGGTCATCTCCAACAAGGATCAAACCTCGCTCTGAATATTCAAAATTGAATTTTCTAGTCTCCAAGCCCATTTTAGGGATCGAATCCCCCTAAAATTTACATTTCGTTTTAAGAAAGCCGAATTTGCTTAAGGCACCCATTTAATAAGCGCTAAAAGTTGGATGCTTATTTAATGTCAAAAGATGGGGGCCTATTTGTTAAGAGCCCGACTTTTGGCACTTATTGTATATGATTTTTTTGAATGCTTATTACATAAATGTCCAAAACACAATGGCTACTAATGATCTTATTGTAACATCCCCTATCTTGAGGCCCAAAGCTAAGTGTTGCCGATGTTGCAGTCATCTATAGTATTAACTTCCAGCGAAAAATACGGTAATGTTATTGGTATCCATAATATCAGAAGCACATGAATATGAAACAAAATCATAGATTTCAAAAACAACTTTTCTGATTACATTTCACAAAATTATATTTCATATCCAATTACATAATCCCATATGTTTCTCAGGCATTGATCAAATATAATTATTACAAAATACGCCAAGAGCAATATATGAAGATGCCCCCTTGGATGATCAGAGTACTAAATAGACAAAAACTATCTTAATACATCAAGGCGGAAATAAAAATATAACAACTCCTAAATAGCTAACACCAGCCTCCTGCTCGTCTCTAGAAGCTTTGATTCGTTCCATCTACTAAAACATGTAAATCCTCAACTCTCAACCTACTCAAATCAATTTTGAGCACCCAAGAGTTTAAGGGAAAAAACATAAAATTCGAGTCGGACATAAAGCCTGGTGTGAATAATACTGTACATCTCAGTTATCTGATATTAAGTGAGACCACGCCACTTAGCAGAATTTGTTTTCCCTCACTAATATTCCTTTTTAAAACATATCTTTTGCACAAAAAAATCCATCACCCAAACTGGTTAAAGCAATATTAGCAATATCATGTTGTATACCAATCAAGTAATAAATGGACTATCTGTCCAAACACTATAGTTTTGTTTGGCTAGCTACCAACCATTGGCTGACTCGGGCCTACCAGACAAAATAATAAACAATCTAGTCTTACCTGTAATAAATTTTCTATCCCTAACTTACTTCCCCTAGGGTCAACTGATCCTAATTGTTTTGCGGACTCACCAATATGCTATCTCTATTCTGTATATTCCTTTCCCTGTAAAATATCATTTAGTCTTACCTGTGCCAAGCCCTCACACACTGGAATTTCAAACTTATATTAGCTAGGGGCTACTAGCTAAAGTATAGGGCGCGTCTCCATACCAGTGCCATCTGGTATTCTAATATCCGAGTTATTTACTTAGGATCAACTACTCCATCAAATCTTCCTTGAAAACATTTCTTTCAAATTGATTTAACCTTTTAAAATAGAAAATATACTCTATGCTTTACTCAAATCACTTTGCCATGTTATATATACTTTACCAAAACATTGTTGATGAAATCATTCGAAACCTTTGTTTAAAACACTTAAACAACCCCTTTCAAAACTATTGAAAGTACCCCTTTCGATACAAGTAAACTACTTTATTTTATAACCTTAGACCGAAGGGCCAAAACATATATTTTGAAATCATTTACGACAGACCTTTCAAAAACATTGAAAATACCCTTTCGAAAGCTTTATAAAACCCTTGGACATCCTCTTTTCAGAACATTTTAAATATGCCTTTTGAAAACATTGGAAACTCTCTATTTAAATACTAAGGTAAAGCTTTCAGAAACATTGAGAAACCACCTCTTCGAAACCTTTAACATATACCTTTTGAAAGCATTAATTCCTTTACATAAATCAAACCTTCCGAAAACATTGGGTCTAAGCAAAAACATGTGGAAAAACCTTTCAAAACCATTCCTTTCGAACCTTTAGGTTTAGCTTTCAAAATCTCAAATGGGTCTTAAAGAATTTTGTCGAAAGCAACACTTTCGAAAGCAATTTCCTAAGTTAAGAAGTGGATGGTGACGGAACATATCCCTTCGAAGATATTGGAGAAGCGACTCTAATTTTAAAACAAAGGAACCCTTTCGAATGCATTGCTTCGAAAGGTAGAATGCAACAACTAGGTGTTTCGACCTCTTCGAAAGCTTCTTTATAAAAAAAGGCACAACCTATTTCAAAACCTTTCTTTAAAACATTTGACTAAGTCAAAAGCATTCTTTTCAAAAGCAAAGCAGGTGCATTTCCTTTTAAAAGCAAAACAAGGTTTCGACCCCTTCAAAACCTCCGTTTTGACTCTATACCTTTCGTCTATCTCCAGTCCACTATGTACCAAAGTTTTTGATACCATGTGTGTTGGTTTCGACTAGGATGGATGCGGAAGTATGAAGTCGAAAGGTAGTTGCCGAAAGTAGCAAAACAGCAAAACCTTATAGAAACTTATTTTTGACTTTAAATAGTCATTTCTTTTCAATTAACCTGCTTTGTTTGTCAACATATGATTAGTTTCCAATTTCTTTTCCAAAATCTTTTCTAAAGGTGCTGATGATATTCAGAATTAATTAATTTTAAACATTTACAATTGCCTCCTCCTTTTATAAACATATAAAACATTTAAGTCCCATACCTTAAATAATTTTATATGCTTATTTAAAAATTTACAAAAAATTTACAAAATTCTCATAAATCACTTTTAACATGTTTCCTAATATATATAATTTTATGATCCAAAACTAATATAAAATAGCCATAATTAATTTTAAACCCAATTAACCATTTTCTTCACTAGAAAATTCCAAAAATTGTGAAACTTAAAAATCATCTCCAAAATACTATATCCGACCTTATATCAAAATCAAAAGGCATTTAGATGTCATTTAATAGGTTTTTAGATTAAACCTTATCATAAAATCTATATGAATATATCATCAACAAGCATATATATCCATTTAAATAATCAAAGCATGGAAAATCATTTGCAAAATTTTTTTGGATCTCAACTAAAACCGAAAACAATAAAAATACGAGATGTAACCTATTATTCATCTTTAGATTGTGATTAAGAAGTTGAGATTTGATCTTAGATTATGTTGATTAAGCTTCATTCTTTTGATTTTAGCTTCTCTTCTTCTTGTTTTCCCTTAATGGTGGCCGACCTCTTTTATGTTTTGATTTTATTTATGAACGTGTAAAATGAATGTGGCATGCAGATTTAAGGTTAAGGACATGTTTTATACCTACTTTTCCCCTTATCTTGCCTTACCTATTTCATTTAAATTCCTTTTAGTTCATTTGTTATTAGTCACGGCTACCTACCAATCACACAAACCTCAATCCCTTAACTATTTATATTATTTCATTTAATTTAACTAATTAAATGCTCTAAATAACGTTAATCAAAATTACGGTCGTTACACTTATTTTTCTCATTTTTTACTATGTACCCTACTAAAAACAATAAATTATTCACAAAGTTCTTTCTTCAAACTAATTATACATAATATTTACAAATCCACATACCATATCCAAACCACAAAAATGTTCACCATTCCAACCTTAATTGCAAGCTTTAAATTTTAATGTTTACGAATTCGATCATCTATACTGGAGGAGAGTCAATCGTAAATTGCCTGCCACACCACTGCAATATGACTGTCCAATGAAGGTTTTTACCTTGCATAATATTGGGCTTGTTAAAGTTTGAAGGTTTCCAGGTAGAGAATTCAAAAAAGTTACAACAGGCACTACTAGAAAAGGTGTGAAATAATTATTGGAATTAACAACACCATGCCAATGCCAATTTTATGGTGCCAGCATGATCCCACTAAGTTGTAAGTAATAACTTAGCCACAACATGTTATCGACGCCACATTGATGCCATAAAAGTTGCGCCACCACAGTGTCGTATGCCATCGCCCCCATCTCGTCATATCTTAGCCCCTTCATGTTGTTTCCTCCATAATTTATTTTTAATATTAAAAAATGCCACTGTTACAGCTGCTAACAATGCACGCCGCCATAGGCCACCCTAGCCACCACCACACGTCGCACGTTGTCATCGATTAGATTTGCCATTGGATTTATCATCTCGATTCAATCAACCGCCACCGTCTTCTTTAATTTGCTACCAGCTCCTTTGCTTTATCACGGTCGATTTCCATCGTTGATCTCTTATTCAGCAAATTCAATCACTCAATTAACGAATTCCATCGTTAGTCTCTTCGTCTTATTATGCCTAATCAAAATAAATAAATGTTATCTTCTATATCAATTAATTTTAATTTTATATGTACAATCGATGAATGCTTGGTCTTTTATGATGTTATGCCTGATCTTTTATGATATTAACATTAGAAACGATATTTCCAAATTAGTAATACACAATATGTTCGATTAATGCTTGTGTTAATAAGAATGTTATAAATGATATTTCCAAATCAAAGAATCTATGCCCAAATTGTAGTGACTGTTATAGAATGAGTAAATAATGCCCATATGGAGATTTATTTATCTAAAATTTGCAAAATTCAAAATAATGAAATCATTTGATTCATAGTAAAGTATGGCGTTACTTGTTAAAACTTAATATATATGGCATTATTAATATATTTTATTGTTAATGAAACTCCATAGATGTTTAATTTGGCCCCATCTGATAAGTACTATATATGGTCATTATATGGATATTTGTCAGTTTTAACTAAAATAAAAATCGATACTCATCTGATACATTATTTGTCAAATTTTTCTCTGTATTGGACAAGTTAGAAACACAATGGCATTCTGTTTCATGAACTAATATTTCAAATAGAACAGATAAAAAAATTCGATAGCACTTTCATCTGTTTCTCATGTATTCACTTTTGATATGATATAGGGAATAACGGAAAGTGATGCCAAAATTTTGTTAATTGTTCAATCTGAGATTTAAGAAATATAAATATCATTGCATTTGTAATGGGAAATATGATGTTAGCCATTTAAAAATGATGTAGAAATCCCTTGTTATACTTTGAAATTATTTGTAAATTCCATTATTTTGAAATTGTTCGAAGAATTTATTATCAGTGTGTGGTATTATTAATAAAAAATATTAATAGTGTGGTAAAATATGAATTGAAATCATTCCTATCTGAATATTTAATTTTTCTGGTTTGATTTTTTTTATTTGGATGTTTTGAAGTAAAAATACTATGAATTTTAATAAATTTAATAACAGTGTAGTAAAATATGAATTGAAACCATTCGTAATTTGAATATTTAATTTTTTATTTGGATATTTTGAAGTAAAAAAACTATAAAATTTTACAACTTGGATTCTAAATTTTTTTTGACATGTTTATGATTTAATTTTATCCAAATTCCTATAATTTATCTTGTTGAAAATTTTTGTTGATCTAAATTTGAAAAATAAACAAAAAATATTCAAACCATGCGATTAATAATAACGTATGGTGTTACTTATTAAAATTTAATTATATTTATATGTGGTATTATTGACAAAACCCCATTGATTTTAAATTTGGCCATGTCTGACAAGTACCATAAATGACAGGTGTGCTCAAATGAATATCGATATTCATTTTTAACTTAAACGAATATCGATATTCGTTTGATACGTTATTTTTTGAATTTTTCCTAGTATTGGACATGCTATAAACACAATGATATTTTTGTTTGGTAAATAATTTCAAATTAAACGGCTAATAAACTTTTTCAACACTTTCTTCTTGTTCCCTATGAATGCCCATTTGTGTATGATACGAGAAATAAAGGGACATGCTACCAAAATTTTATTAACATTCGAGTTGAATTGATTTACAAAACATAAATATCATTTGCATTTTAATGAGAAATAGAATGATCATCCATTTAAAAATGAAGTAGAAAACCATGGAATTTTTTCGTAAACTTCATTGTTTGGAGCAATGAATGATTTTGACAATAAAATAGTAATGAATATTATTATTAATTGAAGTTAATAATGTATGGCATTAAGAATAAAAATAGTAATATATACTGCTTTATCGATAATAATAAAAATGATAACTGCATATGATAATTTTCTTTTATTATTCAACAATGAATAAATAAAATTATAGTAATATACTATATTATTAATAATGTTTGGTTAAATATAATATACTATTATGTGAAAATTAACATAATTTTTGTTTAGGTGTAGAGTATAAAAGATGGATTATTCGAAAGTTCAAAATATTATGTATTGCAATGTAATACCCGGTATTTTTATATAAATAATAAAATAAATTAAAAATGGCAATTTGGTCGATTTAAAAAAAAAAGAGAAAACAGTTGTTTTACAAACAAATGAATTGGAGGACGAAACTTATGCCATTGCGATTGGCTCATTTTTGTAACTAGATTGGTATGTAAGTTAATCTAAATCAAATATCGCATGATGGAGATGTGAGTTTATGTTTGTGTCAGACTAAGTGGGCTTGGCCCAACAACTTGAAATTTGAATTCAAATTTTGAATGGACACTTCTCTCCTTTATAAAATGGCCCATTCAGTAACTAACATTCCTTTTCTCATTTTTCTTTTTTCCTCATTCCGTTCCTGTCTTCCATTCCTCCATTCATTACATTCAATCATATACCCATAACTCTTTCAATTCAAGTTGGAATTCCACAAATTATAAATTGAAATGATTGTGATGGTGAGGGATTCAATTTGGAAAAGGAATTGGGATGAATATCTGAAGTTTGTGCACATGTTTCCTAGACAAAAGAGGTCTTTGGGGTTTGGATCATCAATTTTGGTAAGTGGGCTTGCCTTTTCATATATAAATCAATCATAATGCTATAACATGATTTCAATCCTTGTTAGGAATACGTTTCAGATTTTATTTGGTAGTGATCACATTCTAAAGTGATTATAAATTTGGTAATGGAATGTTGGGTTAGATGAATAATTATATTTTCTAATTGATTGATTAACTAAATTATTTATGAATTAAAGTGGTTTGAATCAAGTAAATATATGAAGAATTGAAATAAGGAAAAATTAATATATAAATATGGTAATTCGTATGAATGAATTTGAGTGTGAGTACGAATTAGTGAGAAAAACATTTTACAGTAAACAAACAGTGGGAATAAATACTTCACTAGAGAAATTTGATTATGATACAGTCGAAGAGTTAATATAAATTGATGTAAAAATATGGTACAATGATGTTAAAATAAATATAAAATGAAGAGATGAAGGCTAGAAGTGGAAACAAGAAAAACAGAACAATCAAAATACATAAAAGAAGAAGGATATAGAAATAAATAAGTGTGTCACTAGTTGACTTATGGTTCTGCAACCAATCGATCGATTGTTGAACCATTGGTCGACACTGGGGCTATTTCAGCCCAAAATGAACCTAGGCCCTAATGGATTGAATGAACAATGTACGTCTTTTGGAACCGGGTTTGGCGTGACGTTTTAGATTAATTCTGAAGCGATTCTTCTAGATAAGGCGATGATGTGACGAGACATTCTTTTTGTAGCAAATGGTTGGATATTTGATGTGTAGACCCGAATGTGTTAGATGTACATTTTGATATTCGGTACTCACATCAATTCTGTATTTATGCTAGTTGTTCCTATTGACTTACCATGACATCACAGATATGCATAAATAGTTATGGATCTTTGGAGAATCGGGGCATCCATATTCAAGCTTATATGACCTTCGGTAGACCATACCCGCGACTATTTCCATTAGTCGAAGTATAGTGAGTATAGGACAAGTTATATCGTGTCATTAATGTATGTATGATGTTTTGATGAATAAGTTAAATGGTAATGTGTAACATTAACCTTAATCTAGTAGTTAACTCTTGGATGTTGATATTATTACTCTCGTATGCATATCCGAAGCTTAAGGTATGTTTACACAAGTTTAAAATGATGTTATAATATCATATTTGAAGTATACGTGGAATATATTAGTTTCACTCATTCATAGTCTGACCCCTTCCCCCACATTGTTTTTATATGTCGACGAAGTATGGAATCAAGCAGACCTAGGCGCCGTCGATGGTGCGGAGGGCAGAGACATTACATATGTACATGTCGTATATATATTCTTCTGACATTATAGTGTGTCGTGTGTGATTTGGATTAATATCTACACAAGAATCCTAATTTCGCAATAGCTTTTAGCCGTTGCAAAACAATTTTGCAACGGCTATGAGCCGTTGCGAAATGGGCAGTGGTAAAAATTTCGCAACGGCTCAAATCCGTTGCGAAATATATATTTTGCAATGGGTAAGGGCCGTTGCAAAATGTTCTTTAGCAACGGCTTGTAGCCGTTCCGGATTTTATTTTGCAACGGCTTAAAGCCGTTGCGAAATGTAGATGTATAATTGATTTTTTAAATATTAGCAACGGCTTTGATCCATTGCTAATTACTATTTTTATTTTTTAAAAAAAATTCAAAATTATTCTCTGCACCAGTGAAAGTCATTTCATTATCATAATTAATACAAAAATTTGGAAATTTAACACTATCACAAAAGAAAGATTATTAAACCAAATATTATTCATACATTAAACACAAAAACTAAACATAACAAATGTTTGAATTATAATGTTCAACATCGACACATACCATTATATAGTTCAACAAGTATACATAACATGCATAGTACAACAACGACATCATTACATAATACTACATGTACAATACATACGGAGTATAAGGAAGGTATAAAAAATGTTACATAGCTATACCTTCCTTCACAACCTTACTTTCAAACCCATAGCCTACATCACACTTCAGTCCATCAACAACATCACCATAACCCACAAACTGCTTACAATCAAACTTCTCACCGTGCCAATGCACATCACAACCTTCTAAACCGCCACTGCTGCTACCATCAACATTCAAATACAACCTCCACTGTCATTACAGCAACCATACTTCACTCTCCAATTCTCCATACAACACCGCTCTCTCTAAAACAATTGCACCGATCTCTGTCATACACTCACTCCTTATTGACATCACAACAGTACTTCATCCGCATCCTAAAACAAATCACTGCCAACCTTTGCATTTGTCATCCACCATCCATGACCATCCTTATCATAGCACATACACTTCAAATTCAACCCTCCTCAAACAACCAAGTTTCCAGTGTGGATCTCCAACCTTTGGACCTAACACACACATGACAAGCACCATTGTCCAAGTGGTTAATTGATTCGGCTTTGGTGCAAGAGGTCACAAGTTCGAAACTTGCTTTCGAACGTTTATTGACATGGGATATGTTGTTGTATATAAGTATCATTTCAAAAAAAAAAAAAAAAAAAAAAAAAAAAAAAAAACACACTACCACATTCCTTTCCCCCGCACAACAATAACCATATCCTTCTTTCACAACAACTACCTCCATATATATAACCAACACCCCAAACACATCAAAGTGCACGCAACATCACTTCATTGCCCACACTTCACCACCATCATCACCACAATACTACCTCTGTCCAACAACACAGCAAGTGCACCTACTTCATCCACTTCCGCCTCACTAACTTCTGCAACTACTCCTCCTTGCTACACTCAAATATCGCTGCCAAACTTCAAACAACCCTGCCACCAAGACCTCTAACTCACCATCAGACCATCTTCAGCATAACATCGTCATTTCAACCTACACTACCACAAAAACTGGCGACCAATCCCACCACCTACCTCAACCAACTACACTCCTCCTTCCCACATCATCACCTTCTCCTCAAAACTACTATTGAAACCTAACTCCACCCAATCACTGCTACCAGCCAAAGAAAATCACCACCACTACAATTCGCACCCTCCTGAACCCGAAGACAAACCCGCAACCACTTTAGCAACCACTTCCAGACCCACTCTCCAAAATCACGCGACCACCAGTTCCTCCTCCAAACATCTCCAATCAACCCATATGTATACTTGTTTATAATCCGTATGTATTGTACTATGCAAGGTTGTGAAGGAAGGTTGATAAGGAAGGCATAAAAAAATGTTACCTCACGGATCAAGCTTTTCTAGTAAGGTATAGCTGTTGTATACTCAATACCCGTGAAGAAGAGAGTAGTAGCGCTGATTGGATTTCAAAAGATTTCCATAGAATAAAAAGCATTTGCAAATACGTACAAAAAATAAATAAAAACTTATAGGACATAGGTCATGGCTTATTTCATCTAAAGACTTCTTCGGTTTTTGATGTATAACCTGGTATTCACAGTACAAGTACTCAATGAGTTAAGAACAATCTGTAACACATAATTTTTTTGTACATTGACTGGTAAAAAAGCTGCTATACCAGGAAACTTATAGCCTGTCTTATATGCTTTAGTTCATCCCATGCTGAACCTATAGCCTGTCTTATATGCTTTAGAAACATGACCAAACATATACTAACTTCATAAACAATTTCTAAGATACATCAAAAACTTTATGTATAGCTGATGTTGCAAGTGACAGAATTCAGAATATTCAATAACTGTTTACAACTATATCGAACTACGTTTTAAACGACAATTGAATTTTAAAATTCATAGTCAAATACGTACAAATATTTCAAGATATGAACTGTAAAAGAGCAACTTTTGTCTGCATATTATACTACACTTTTACATGATCGATTCATACATGCCTTGTAAATCTGTGATTAGTAGTATGTAAAGCATTAAATTGGGGTAGTGGTATTTAATGCTATAAATGCAAGTGCGTTTTATTAATATATTTCTTCATTGTGCGGTGGGAAAGAAGTGAGCATAAAGAATAAAAAGCTTAAATACATGAATTTGTCATTTACTCTCCTGTAATATCCATCTGTCATGCTTTACTATCATTTATTTGACTGTAATTTAGTATACATGTCACACAAAAAGCATAAAAACTAAGATAATGTAAACATAAAAGTAAATACAACTTTAACGTGAATATTGTGCATGACTGAGTGGAAACATACATGAATCAAATAAACAAGATTAGTTTGAATTTTTTTGCAATGACATCGTCCTTTGTTTACACACTGTCGGTATGGTTGGTTGCAGTTAAGTGCAAATAAGATCCTACGGCTTTCTCATTGCAATGATTCAGGCAGTAGTGGTTAAAGCTAAAGTTTCCTCTTTAGACTACTAAAATTTACTGTAAACTGACAAAGGCAACCATTTTGATTTCTCCGATAACCACTTTGTTCAGATATTATATCATTATCCCACAACAGTAAACTGTATCATCTAATCGTACATTGATTTATTACATGAAAGTATAAATTAAATACTGAATGCAATATTGAATGTTAGAACGTATCCTTAAATGGCAAGACTATGTCAACTAAAGTGTGTTAAACAATCAAAACTGAAGACATAGTTACCTTTAGAAACGAGAAAAATAAAAAATCTCAGCAACAAGGGCATTACTTAATTATCTATTATAAGTAAAGTAATTACGTAATAGGTAAATTACAAACATGGACTGTATACTTTTGTTTATTTTCGAGGACATCAAATAAACCATTATGAGGTTCAACCTTTCAAACTGACAATAGGCAGTGCATCTGTGCTTCAACAGATGATTGAGATTGTTCTAACTTCATCCTCAATAGGATAACCCAACCATAGAGAAGTTAGAGAAAGGTGGTGTGCTTCTCTGTTAAAATTATCACATTTAACTACACGGACCAACCTTATTTTTCATAGTACACTACCATATCAGTACCAAATCTTTCAATCCCACAATAGTGATAACTTTTACTTCACTTTCGGCAGGTGAAAAGTAATAATACAGTAATATCAATACTCCCTCACATCAGATGACGCATATACCATTTGCATTCATATTTATATTTTACCTCCTATTTAATATTCAGTATAAAATCCACCTTCATTTTCTACATCAAAAGTTCAAGTGTAACCCTATTTGTCACCATAATTTTTGCTTTGTTAGTTAAGTGCCGTTAAAAAAGGAAATTAAAGTTAACTATTTTCGAGCCTTGAAGATTTAAATTTAAAGCAACAAAATTTAAATTATGCAAACGTAAAATATTGCAGCTTCAAACATTCAAATTGTCAATAAGTAATATTGTAGGATCCAAAATTATTAAATAATTAGATACATCTCCCCTTTGTTAATACAAAATTAAGCTACATCTAAAACAAAATGGATGCATGCTAAATAAACACTTAGTTTTGTTGTGTGTTCGTTTAAAATGAAAAGAGGACAGTTAAACATCCCCAGCATCTGTGAATTTTTTCATAAACAATAAGTACATCTTAATATATTACAGGTTTGAAATGTTATTATGTCCCCTGTACAATAAGTGATGTTTGAAATGTTATTTTATGTTGTATGTTTTGTATCAATAACTTGATGCTGAAATTCTATACCTATTGGATAGCTGCATTTTCAAATTAAACCATTTACGCATCCGCATTCAAAAAATAAAATGAAAGAAACTCTCACTTTTCCTTCTTCCCCATACTCAAAACGACGCTGCTGGAGCGTGAGAAATAAAAAAAAGGGCTGTTTTTCCCATAATCAAATTGAAAACAACCATACAAATGTAAAACAGTGGTACATGCTGACTTCCACTAAGAAATCATAACCTTTGTGTACCATGGATATGTAATAATAACAAACGCTTATTTTTAGGAACAAC
Organism: Allium cepa; assembly: GCA_030765085.1. NCBI lineage: Eukaryota > Viridiplantae > Streptophyta > Magnoliopsida > Asparagales > Amaryllidaceae > Allium > Allium cepa. The sequence goes on from CM060941.1 coordinate 623,936,034, forward strand.
CACACAATCGGTATTAACTGAAATATTGTCTTCTAAATGTATTTATAACTACTGACATCTTTACTATAATAGCAATCTATTACAATGTGTGTTGCGTGATGCCTTTCCCAAAATCAGTACAATAAAAAAATAGTCACAACTCACAAGGTTGTAGGTTTGAACTTTAACAATGATGCACATGTTCATGTTCAATTAAACTAAATACACAATAAATTGTAGACAGTGCTCATGCATAATTTGCAATATATTTGAATTCGATATGCCAGACAACACATGCTATATAATAGTAGAAGTATGTTAGTATATTACATATTATAATTTATCCATTTGGTGTGGGACAACTCATTCAAAGATTCACATAACATAAGTATTTCAGTATAAGCTTCTACAATATCTAAAGGGCATTTTTCTTCGTTGTTCTTAGAATCTTGCAAGATATTCTATCTTAGAATCTTTTGGACATAAAATAAGAGTAACAATAGACTGTTCGTGGTACATACTCGTCTTTTTTTGGTTCCGCCTAATTAACGGTGTGAAGACGTTAGTTTCAGAAAGAAAGAAAAAAAATTACTGCCTTAGACCACAGTCAAAAGTGGCTAAGGAAACCACAGAGCACCCGAATGTTGCTTGTTTAGTTCACCTAACTAACCACAAACGCAACATGTGGCTGTTCAAGAAGTCTAGAGGTTCGATTATTAAAACAACACTAAGAATGCTGTTTTATGCATTTTCGCATTAAAATGGCAAAGGTGATGTCATTTTAAGTGTTTTTGCCTGCATTATCTACGCTGTTTTAAGCTTGTCATGACTCAAATGAAATAAAAATGCATACTCAATTCCATTTCGTTCTATCAAAATGATGGTTTTTAGTATTTTTAAACAAAGTTCTGGTTGGTTTGGTGTTTTTTGAGTGTGTGAGTTGTTTTGTTCAGTGTTTTTTGTTTTTTTTCCTTTCAAAAAGTTGAGAGTGAAAAAAACGACGGTTAGGAATGACCTTAGGTTACCTTGATATCTCTGAATTTGTTTAAGATGATGCAACGAGCTCCTTCATGTGTCTTCTTGCCCTTAGTTATTATGTAGAACTTAACGACAAATAATAGCAGAATAAGTTTCTCATTTCTCTATGCAGCAGCTTTCATCATGTTTACCACATGTCAAGGTTCAAAGATAATGACAAACTGAGAAAGTAGTTACAAGTAAATTAAGCTGCAGAAGAAGAGCTGCAATTACGAGTGACAGATCCTGAAGCGCTGCTTGTAAATAGTTAAGTGGGCTATGCATCGTGCTAAAAGTTCCTTTATCCTTAATGATTTCTAGAAGCTTCTATTTTGAAGTTCTCTTTAATAATGATGTATATGTTTCAGTATCAATAATAAGTGAATACATGCAAATTTGTATGTATCCTAAATAAAAGTGTTTACCATCTTCAAAATAGGTTAATGTGTCAAATCTTTACTATGACAAAATACAGACTTCATTTAGCAATGGTTAATTTATAGCTAGAAAATAAAAGTCCGTCATCTTCAACTTGAATGTATCCTAAAACGAGTGTACCAAAACCAGTTATTTGTTGAATAATGTTGGGACAACTGTATGATGATGTAAATGATTGCTCATACTAGTAGCAGATATAGGATTTTAGTTAAAATCGGAATCATAAGAACAATCTTTATATACACATATACTGAAATGCCCAAACTAGTGGTCAATATGTGGATATTTAAGAGTTACACACAATTTACATAATATTTAGCATGCCTTATGAATTAAACGAAAGAAATGTGTTGTACAACATGTCCAACCAAGGATTAATCTTAGTATTTTGGTAAGTAATAATGAAGTTTTAAATAGGCACTTAAAACATAAAATTCAAACCGGTAATATATTAAACATGGATCATCATGCAGTTCGCCCACCTGATCGATTTATGGGAATTGATACAAAACATAAAATAACATTTCAAACATCACTTATTGTACAGGGGACATAATAATCTCGGCACAAAATCCAAAGCAACAATCCTAAACATTCCTAAGAATTGGATTCAATACGCATATGCAGATCATATTTCAGAATATTTTTTCTTAATTATTACATATATAAATTGTGAATAGATTATACTATATAGGAACGAAAAATAGATACATATAAATTCTAAGATAGAGAAATAACCCAAGTGCAAATCTGAAGTTGAACTAAAAGGAAAGGGAGAAGGCCACAAAACCAGGATTCAAAGCAAGTAGCGTAGTTTTGAAAATGCAAACAACATAATTATTTAACGACATGAAAGCTTGAAATGAAATAATTTGAAGATTTAACATACCTGAAGCTGTAACTAAATCCACGGGAAGATGTAGAAAATAGAAAATATGGATTCTTAGGCCATAAATAGGTTCGATGTTATTTGAGAAGGCATCGAGCAGTGGGGTTAAGGAATGAAGTGGAAGACGATTGATTTTCATCCCCATTAGAGCGGTATTAAGAAAACAAAATGGGCAAAGCGTGCTCTGAAAAACTCTCCCAAAAGCTTCGCATCGAAATCAAAGCACCGACCCTCTTCCATTGCCCAATCTCACTTGAAATCATGCGGTCGCCCGTAAGTCTTTGCACCGGCGTCACCTACGACCGTGCCTCCATCCAACGGTGGCTCGATTCTGGCAACACAACTTGTCCTCCCACGATGCTCCCTCTTCCTTCCGCAGATCTCATTCTTGACCTCACCCTTCGCCGTCTGATCTGGATAAAAGCCTTGGAATTGAGATGAATTTGAAAGCATTGGAAATTCTCCAGTTGATTTTGGGTTCAAATTAGATCGATGACAAAGCAGCGGAGGAGGGAAATAAGGGCGATTATTTAGGGCAAAGCGGCGGAGGAGGGAAATGAAAGTAATTTGGGGCGTTTAGTTTTGGGAACGGGGGGATGTTTCTGCACGTAAGTGGATGGTCGACAAATTAAAAAAAATATAGGAAAACTAAAGAACGGCTATTAGCCGTTGCGAAATCAAAACGGCCCGTAGCCGTTCCTAAATCGTTTATAACGGCTGATAACCGTTGTTATTTAGCAACGGCTCAGAACCGTTGCAATTCTTCCGCATGGAGGAGTTGCAAAACTGCCAATATGGTGTGGTGATAGTTGTATATTGTATGGATCTATGACCTTAAAGTTATTATAAGGGCATCTCCAGTGGATTACAGGCTGAATATTCAGCCCGCTGAATATTCAGCCCGTAATTTGGGTTGAGTGCCCAGTGGTCAGGCGCCCATTTAATGGGCGCCTGAACTAAGGTGCCCATAAAATGGGCACCGCCTCCCCTCCCCCTCACTTCTCTCTCAATTTTTTCGGTTTAATTATTTTTTAAAATTAATAAATTTAAACGAAATGTCGCCCCGTCCAACCAAAATTGCCCGAAGAACGGTTCACAGACATCCAGCGGAGTAAGCTTGTCCATTACACGTTCCGCCACCACCTGGAGTTTCACCTGACGATCTACGTGTTCTACATGAGCTGCCAGATGGTTATCGGCATTGAGCCGAAACCGCTTTGACGACCATACATGTATAAATTGCAAATTACTATAACTGGTTATTTTAATATGTACATTACATACTCATATTAAATAACCCTTACTGTATCAAAAATTGTTAATTCATAAATTATCTATAGGACCATTTCATTAACTGTCGGGGTAGTTGGGCTAAGTGCATTACCCAGTTTTATGACCATCTTCCCGGTCCTATTATTGAGAGGCTACATGCTAGTCCTTTTGGTCTATTTTTGTCGATTAGACCTGTTCAGTCCTTTGATCGACCTCTCATTCAGGCATTAACTGAGAGGTGGTGGCCTACCACACATACGATTTATTTTTCAGATTTTGAGCTTGGTATCACCCCAGTTGATTTCTATATGTTTACTGGGATTGAGATTGGACGACATGGTCTTCGACCTTTTCCATTTGATGATTTATACGAGTCGTCCAATTTGTTTACAGTTTTTTAACCACTGATAGATGTTACCTGCGTAACTAGTGGTTCTGTTAAGTTGACTTACTTGCAGCAGTACATTACCAGTTATATAGCTAGAGCCGATATGATGGATGCAGTTACTTGAGCATTTTTGTTGTACCTGTTTGGTTCGACCTTTTTTCGAACCAAAAAGGTACGGTTAGACTAGGCTATTTAGCATCTCTTACCAGATTAGACCAGCTACATACTATTGACTGGGGCACATCGATATTAGGCACCCTATATACCGCTCTAGATTTATTTGCGCTTGGCGATGTTAGGCAGATGTATGCTTTTTGGTATATGTTGCCATTATGGTACTACGAGTACACGGCAAACATGCATCCCCGCATCCAGGACACGGTTATTCAGACTGCTGAGCATTACTTCCCTAGGATAAGACGATGGGAGACTATGCAGTACGTACATCATGTCCCCTTAGGTGTACGACATGACTTGATGGAGGCTAGGTCACAGCTTGATATGCGTAGTCGAGGTAACATCATTCGGACTCCTTGGGCCTCACATTGGACTTATCTAGCAGATGCAGGTCTTCTGGTGGACGACCATCCCTTGATGGTTGCGTATTCACTATCTACACGTAGGGTTGCTTTGCATACACCTGCATTTATGCCTATGTGGTATTTGGGAGAGGGATGTGCTTATCAGATTACGGGTGATCGTCGTATACCATATGATCCTTTCTCTTGTGAGGACATGTTTGGTAGACATAGGGTGATCGGTGATCAGTACTTAGATGCTCTACGACAGGCTGGATGGGTGGATAGTAGTACTTTCTTCATCGATGGGGATTACGATGCTTATTGGGCTAGAGTAGCACCCCGTAGATTCATCGTACCAGATTATGTTCGTGGGGTCAACTCTGATCATATAGGACCTCATCTGGCAGCCGGTAGAGTTCAGGTATCACAGGTTTCATTTGACCTGATTCTGTCATAGTTCTCCCAGACTCCCATGCAGTTAGAGCCTGATAGTACTTTTAGAGCATATGACATGACATATACTTTGATTGAGCATCCTTTAGTCTTTCCAGATCACCCCGACTATCCCGGTGTGCCTTCAGTCGGGTTATATCCTCCGTATGAGGTACGTTTATTGTTTATTGTCATTTTTCCTTTATTTTCTGCTTGGTTTCTTACTATGTCAAATATCATCTTTATGTAGTATGCTGCTAGATTGGACCAGGCCAGAGTTTCACTTGGTGTATTTCGCGATATGATTCTTGCACATACACACACCATGCCTGATATGTACATGCAGCATACACAGATGCTAGAGGCCCAGATTGATCAGCTATCAGCTAGACTTGCTGTATATGAGCCTTTCGGATCACAAGGCGGAGGTGATGCTGGTCCCAGTGGGTATGATGCTGGTGGTTTAGATGAGGACGAGGGGGATGATGAGGACAAGGGGGATGATGAGGACGGGAATGACGACGACGACGATGGAGATGGTGGTGATAGCGATGATGATGGTGATGGAGATGATGATGATGATGATGACGATGACGATGACGGAGATGATGATGGTGATGATGCTGACGACGACGATGTTGCATCCCTTTAGCTGTATACCTTTTAGATTATGCGTAGTAGACGTTTTATTATATGTTGCAGTTCCTATAGCTTATGTACTTATGTCATTGTTTGAGTATACTGTGTATTCTTTATGTTTATATACTTTCACTTTCTTAGATTATGGATGATAATGCTCGAGTATACTGTGAATTCTATATGTCTATGTATACTGTGAATTATACATGTTGGTGTATAATGTGTATTGTATATGTCTGTTTAACTATGAATTATATATGTTGGTGTACAATGTGAATTCTATATGTTTGTGTATACTTATAAGCACTAACTAGTTACATATAAACATAAAAAAAACCAATAGTGACAGTAGATAGAAAACTTATAAAAACCTACTCGTGACATAAAAAAACTACTAGCGAGGCACACGAACATAGAACACCGATTAAAAACGACACAGTAATAATAGACCACAAATATGAAGAAACTAGACGTGACGATTAAACTGCAACTCCTGTATCGAAAGACAATTCAGAAAGCTCTCGACACATTAACGAACGTTACATAACCAACTAGCAATACTGTTATCTTAAGGCCATCCAAATCTTTCTAGCCAGTTTTGACGTATGAAGTACGCATCATGGGCTAAGAAGGGTTTAAATTGTATCGACCGTCATAAGTCGAACGTGTAGTCTCAAACACATTTTCCAATATTACCTCATTAATAATCTTTGTATAACGCGTGCATGCCCTAGTAAAGTTTCTGTATGCAGTCCTGAGCTCTTGAGCCGTACGTCTGACTTGAGAGCCCACGTCGTTGTTGTAGAGTTCAGCCAGAGTGTCCCAAAAATTAATTACCATTGACTCCTGATTATCGCGCATCTCATTGGTTTGAATGTAGTACTGCATAAGCAACTTCAATTCATGAGACGTAAATGTCATGTTGGACAATATAGTTTGAATAATGTTAGGTTTTAAAATGATTTAAACATATAACGATTTGTGAATTTATATAATAGATGTTCCTTCTCTCCTCTCAACAAAGCAGAGAATCTTGACCGAAAAATGAACGTGGATGCAGTACGTGATTTGACCGCACACTGACACACCTTCTCTCCACTCAACAAAGTAGAGAATCTTGACCGGCAAATGAACGTGGCTACAGTACTTGATTTGACCACTCACTGATCAACCTTCTCTCCACTCATCATAGCAGAAATTCTTAACCTGCAAATAAACATGGCTACAGTACGTGATTTGACCGCACACTGACCCCCTTCTCTCCACTCAACATAGAAGATATTCTTGACCGGCAAATGAACGTGGGTACAGTACGTGATTTGATCGCACACTGACCCCCCTTCCTTCCACTCAACAAAGCAGAGATTCTTGACCGGCAAATTAACGTGGCTACAGTACGTGTTGGTGACCGCAAACCGACCCCCTTCTCTCCACTCAAGAACTAATCATATATATATATATATATATATATATATATATAACCATATGGATGTCATACTTGTTCACCACAATTTAGTCTAACAAAACATTCAAATATCAAACAATGCCTGGAAGTTTACTAAAAGCTATATTACTATGCGACAATGACTCGGAAGAAGAAGCGTACACGTTAGCGCATCAACAAGAGGAGAAGGAACTGATGGAGATATACCGTGAAGCATACAAATCAACTTCGGGAAATCATGGTGGTTCCGTCGTGGGTCGAAAATATATCAGCCGTAACCAGCAAGCATTTCAAAAAACACTTATGGAAGATTACTTTGCCTGTGATCCAACTTACGGTCCAGAGATGTTTAGACGACGATTCAGAATGAGTCGTTCATTATTTATAAGAATTCTCGAAAGTATTCAGCAGAATAATTATTATTTTGTTTTTAAGCAGGACGCTGCAAAAAAACAAGGTTTGAGTGGCCATCAAAAGATGACCGCAGCTTCGAGGATGTTGGCATACGATACACCCGTCGATGCTCTTGACGACGCATATCGTATTGCAGAGAGTACATCATTGGAAAACCTAGATCACTTCTATCAGTCTGTTGTGGACATTTATGGGACGGAATATCTTCGTTCTCCAAACGAGGCAGATGTAACGCGCTTGCGTGAAATGCATGAAAGCAAGGGCTAGCCTGGAATGCTTGGAAGTCTAGATTGTATGCATTGGGAGTGGAAGAACTATCCAAAAGCTTTTCATGGAGCATATAACGGCAAAGAAAAAAACCAACTATATCATCTTAGAAGCAGTTGCCTCTGATGATTTGTGGATTTGGCATGCTTTCTTTAGAATGTCAGGTTCTCTTACTGACTTGAACGTTGTCAAACGATCTCATTTGTTTAATGATTTGGCGCAAGGTAAGTCAACTCCCGTATCATTTACTCTTAGTCATAACACATATGAGATTGGATACTATTTAGGAGATGGAATTTATCCCAAATGGAGTACGATTGTAAAGACATTTGCAAACCCAATGACGGCAAAACTGAAACAATTTGCTGCAATGCAGGAAGGACAAAGGAAGGACGTAGAAAGGGCGTTTGGGGTCCTACAAGCAAGGTTTGCAATGGTCAGCAATCCAAGTAGATTATGGAAGAGATCAAAAATGGCTACAATTATGTTCTGTTGTATAATTCTGCATAACATAATCATTGAAAATGAACGCGGTATGGATTATCCTGATTTCAAATATGAGGGGGCAAGACACCCCCCGAGTTGTTTCGCACAGTCACGTTACGAAATGAAGGACAGTACGTAATTCATGACGATCATCATGAAGTATATCGTAATGCAGCTATTCATAATAGACTCCAAAGGGATTTAATGCAGCATATTTGGAATTCTCATGGAAGTCGGTAGTTGGGGATGGTGGATCTTTGTTTAGTTACATATGTTTGCCTTTTTTATTGCTGTAACGAAGTGTAGAATGCTTCAATTTTTATGTTTGTAATATCATTTATATTTGATGAAGTAAATCTATATTGATATATACATAATGCATCGAAAAAATGATATACCATTGAATATTGTAAAATTGAAAATAGTACTTGATTGCAAATATGAACTGAAGGTACATGGATATTCAAACTGCAATAACTAAAAATATCGCATTAATACGTCAACTACATATGTTTTGTTCCAGATCTACTCTCAACAATGCGTTGTTTGTATTCCATCCAATATTGTATTGTAATTGGGTCCATTCCGATGACATCTTTTTCCATTACTAAGGTCTCTTGGCGTTGCCGCTCTAGCTCAAAGCGGTCCTTCTCAATCTCAGTCAATTCTTTTAACATGGCAAACTTTTCTGCACTTCCTTTTGACGTTCTGCATTTTCTCTTGCATGTTTTTCATGCATTAGGGCTAAACGAGAATCGATTTGAGATTGAACAGCAATTTTCTTCTTAGCTGCTCGTTGCCCCATCGGTCTAGCGTCTTCATCAAATGCGGATACTGCTTCTTCGTCTTCGTTATCTGGGAATACATTTGAGTCCATATGAGAAGAATTGCCTGGGCTAGAATTGTAATTAGATCTACTTGTTTTTTTCTTCCCCTTCGACTTCGTCTGGACATCTCTTAAGCTTTTTGCGGTGTTTGAGCTCCATTTTTGTTGACTAACAAGCAAATCATAGCAGTTTGCAAACTGATAGTAGTGGGGTTTCTTTGTACCATTTTCTCTTGGAAATAATTTCAAGAATTGATCATTCGTCATTCTCTTCTACAAAAACAGAAACACAAAATCATATATTAACAAAGTGATCAGAAATGAATGTAAATTAAAAATCATATTTTACAAAACGCTACCAATTCAGCTTCGCCACCCATTCCACTTGGATTTGCTGTTCTTATTTTGTGGATTTGTGACTCGTAGAATTGTGTTTGTCGATTAATCTTTCCAAAACGACCCGTGATTGCAGACATTGACCTCGTCTTTTCAACATGTATTTTATTGTACGCAGTCATGACTTTTGCCCAAAACGCCTCTCCACTTTGGTCGTTTCCCTTTACCGAGTCGTTAGAAAAATGACAGTAAATATAACACAAATCCTTATCTTCATGGCCAGACCATGAAGCAGAAGAATGGAACGATAGAGGGGGGGTTTGGAGATGAACATTTTGAAAGGGTTGAGAATCTAAATCCCAGCTATCCATATTCATCGCTTCGGTATATGATTGAAACGGATGAGACATACTTTCAATGTTAAGGAATTGAGAATAGAATTATAATAAAAGAAGAGATGTGTGTATTACAATCTGAATATTATTCTGATATATGCAGTGAAATCATAAATATGATCTTTTATAACCGTTGTAATTTTCAATATGACCTTTTATAGCCGTTGTAATTTTCAATATGACCGTTTATAGCCGTTGTAATTTTAAATATGACCGTTTATAGCCGTTGGGCTTAAAATACGACCGTTTTTAACTGTTGGAATTCATATGCAGGGGCCGGTTATAGCCGTTGGAAGACGGTGGGGTTTGTGGGAGGGGGGGGCTTGGGCGCCCATTTAATGGGCGCCCAAGCCCAGTTCAGGATTCTGAATCGAATTCTGAACTTTCAGCTGAATTGTTGCCTTGAATTTGACGACTGGAGATTAATTTCGAGCAAATTCAGTATGTAATGGCACGACTGGAGATGCCCTAAAGATTGGTTTCAATATAGGTTGGTTTATATTATATATTATTTGTTCCTTCCACTTTGATTTCAGAAAGATACAATTAGAAATATTAGTTTGTTTCTTGTTATCGTAATTTAATGACCTGTCATTTTCGGTTTTCGAAGTTTGAAAGTTGGTTCGGAAATCAAATCTAAGAGTCAAAAAAGAAAGTTTGTTACATTTGGTATCAGAGCAATACTTGTCCTTAAGTTAATGATTAGGATATATTAAGAGTGCATATTTGTACTTCCATAAGTGTATGTATATTATATAAGAATTGTGTACATATGCATACATTGTTTTCTATTCCATTTGAATTATCTATATGTTGAGAAGCTGCTAATGAATCTTATTTGCAAATAAGAGAAAATGAGTAGCTTAGTCGAGATTGGAATAGATTCTAACAGTGGTGGTGTAGAGACAAGAGCCAAAACTAGTACTAAATTTAATATTTTAGATATCTCTTGGGTGAATGGGTCATATTATTGACCATGCCAATTTAAATCCCACACAATCCGTACCTACCACCCAAGGAGTGGTTTCCATCCAACCATCACTCATAGTAGATTTCCCAAAGCTATATATGGACTTTTCCAACCTAAGTAGGAACCCATATGTAGGACTTCTACCTTATTTAGTGATATAGGTATGGCTTTGCACTTGTGAGAAAATATTCAGCTGTTAGGTTTGAGTGATATCACAAGGAGATAGCTGGCTTCCTAGCACCTTCAAGGAAAAGTAGCTAATTGATGGGAGATAGTAATTTCTGATGTCGATGAGGAAAATACAACTTGGCAGATTTTAAAATGAAATTCATAGTGAAGTTCTACTTTGGAGCAGAGAAAGGGTTATAGTTGGAGAAATTCATCTTGTAGGAAGAGTTATCAGTTGGAGAGTATGTTGATCAATTTAATGAACTAGCAAGGTTTAGATTTGACTTGATCAATACACTGGATAAGAATGCTCTAAAGTTTGCAAAAAAGTTGAACTCACCATTAAAGAAATTAGCAGTTAACCAAATACAATATGGGAGCCATGTTTGAAAGCCTGGTTGAATCTGTTGAACTCACTTAATGGAAAACTGGTTAAGGAGGAGGATCCTAAGGAAGAGGTTAATCAACATCAAGGCAAACGAAAAGGGAATGTATCCCAAGGAGGTCAAAAGAAGAAACTGTCAATCACATATAGGAGTACGATGAAAGGTCATATCTCCCAGGATTGTAGAGTGAACATATCAAAGATTAAGTGTTATAATTGCGATCAATATGGCTACATAAAGAACGATTGCTCAAGAATGTTAGAGCGAGGCCAAATACTGAAAGCCTATGCACTAAAAGCGGTCCTAAGTGCAAGTTTACCATTGATTGCTTAGAAAGAAAGTGAGCAAACCGTGATTGGAGGAGAGTAATTACATTTGATATTGGGTGTTATGTTAGATAAATTATATGGAAAAATCTCACATAGTTCATGAATCTATATTTGTGTCGAGTCCGTCCACTGGATCGATCCACTATTTATGATATTCTATGACATGAATTTGGGTTGCAGTGTAAAGTCCGTTAGTGACACGTGTGTACTAAGTCTTTTGGGTTTTATATTTGTTTTGAGTACAAATTGGATGATTTTAATAGGAGTAATAGACTGGTCATGATCTTGTTGTGGGTTATGAAAGAGCAATTGGATCGTGTTATAACTAGTTTAAATTAATATCAGAGATATGCAGTAGAAAATATAAATAAGAGTGACAAAATAAAAGTGCACATTAGAATTTTATACTGGTTTACAACTCTCCTCCTATGTTCAGTACAAAGCTCCCCTTCAGCATTCTACAAACTCAAGAACCCTCTCTTGACCTAGAGCAACAAGTGTATACAGCAGAAAGATACCGACAAGAGCTGTGTTCTTTTTGACACTGATTTTCCCTTTTAGTACACCCTTTCCATAGGAGGTATATGTGTTGTGATTAAGGAGCATGATGATCACAAAAGTGAAATAAACTTGAACCCTTGCGCAATCGCTGAGAGTATGTAAGTTGAAAGCTTTTATAGAGCAAATGATCAAGAGTACAGATAGTATGGGAGATAGAAAATGTTAAATTCAAAGTGAAATGCAAATCTTTATTTATATATGTAAAAGGATACGTTAAATAGATTTAATTTTTCATAGAGAAGCAATATTTTTTTACCAGAAGAGATGCAACCTTTCAGGGAGAAGATCAAGAGACACCTTTTTTTAGAAAACACAGTTTGAACAAAGTTTCCATTGCAAGTTTCCACTCACATGGAATTTTAGGAGTCGAGTGGTAAAACTGCTAAACTTAAACATAAAAATTTCCCAATTTCTAGTTGATTGAAATAAGATCCACTCGATTGGTCTTATTTTCCAACCGGCTGTAGGGTGAATTTTCAGCAATTGCATAATTTTACTTTCTTCAGAAATCATGTGTTTGTTTTAACATGTGAAATACTTTGTTTAAATGATGTGTGTATGTGTGAACCACTTTCTGAAAGATAGTACATAGAAAAATGCTTATGACTCACCCATTGACTCTTTTCGATAGCTCTTGTAGCTTTATCTTTTAGGAAAGTTTCTGCAAAAAATATCATGGAATACTATTATGTATTTGTCAATATCAATTCAAAGAAAGTTCTGTCATTCCTCACCTTTTTGTTGATGACGACTATACAATGTAAATATTTTCAATTACTCCACCTGACTATATGCTCTCTAACTATCAATAAGGTTATCCTTTTTTCCTCCCTTTTGATATCAACAAAAAGGAACAAAAACAAAGGCAACAAAGAAAAGTTTATAACTCAGTATGAGATGCGTAAACATCACATAAACAAAGTGCATAACATAATATTACAATCATGTCATACAAATATCATAACATGTCATATGAACATCACACTGTCTTAAACAAGCATCACAAATAGCTTGACACAAGATTGTAGCAAACATGAATATGAACAAATAAACTACCAAAGAGACCTAGAACATAAATCTTGCCCTACAACTCAATTCTCTTCTTCCATGTAGCTTTGAGAAGATGGAGATAATGAACTGATTAGAGATGGTTACTTTGAAGTCTCTTTGATTTTTTTACAAATTTTGCCTAAAATTCCCATCGTTCCATCTATAGTTTCTTCCATTCTCTTCGTTCTTTTGCTCACACTTATTTGATTTTTGAAGAGAATTTCTTGATTTTACAACATAGCAGCCTTAGCGGTAATGCTCCTAGAAGGTCGAACATTGTATGTTTTCATCACTATTAATGAATTGTTCTTTCTCTTGATTATGTTCCTCATGGATCTTTTGTTCTTATTGTTGTTGATGTGAAGATTGACCAACTATTCATTGAACATAGTGACCACATGCTCATAGTGTAACGACCTAGGGTGTTGGTCACTTAAAATAGGCAATTTTATATTTTATATAGCCAATAAATGAATTGTTATAGATAAATAAACTCGTTTTAATCAATTAATAATAATGGTAAAGTCGCTTCCAATTTTTTTACCAATTTAAATAACTCGTAAAAAATAGAAAATGTGACCGAAGAACGTTTTTCGGATTTTCGACCTTTTGACACCGGAAAGTTGTCGGAAATGTTGTTCGTCTTTGTGCACTATATATATACATATATAAGTGTTAAATAAATAGGTAATAATATACATAAGAATATTATCTTATAATTAATTTTAATTTAACAAGTGATGCGACAACACATAATAATTATAATTATACGTGCATATATATATATATATATATATATATATATATATATTTATAAAGAGATAGATGTGACTAGACATAATAATTATATATATTTATTTATATATTTATAAAAAGAGCGATGTGACAGCACATAATAATTATATATATAAAGAGACTGATATGACAACACATAATAATTATATAGAAATATATATATATATTTATAAAAGAAATGATGTGACTAGACAAGATTATTATAAATTATTACATACATACATACATACATACACACACACACACACACACACACACATATATATATATATATAAGTTAATGTGATGCGATAATTTTTGCTCATAAATAGCCATAGGTTTTCTCATTTTTTTAACCTTCTTCCACCAACCACTTCACTCTCATTTCAACTCAAATGGAATTCTTATTTTTTAAAACGGCGCGAAATTTCAGTGGCTTCAACTTTCCCATAGACTAGTTTTTTCGATTTTGAACATAGCTAGGCTAAAATTTCAACTCTTTACAAAGTGTTTTTCAACCCTGAGTTTTATACTTGAAAATGGTCCATCTTCTTTAGATCATAACTTCCTTAAAATTTAAACTTTTTACGTAATTCTTTTTCTAAAATGGTAGAGAAGAAAATTTCTAAAACTTTCTTAGATCATTTTTTTAAAATCTGGGAGCATAGGGTTCAACAATCTGTGGGAAAGTGATCTATTTTCGAGCTCAGTTCTAGGGATTGAGTGGAATTTTGTAGAGATTTAAGGTGAGTAAATTCCTAATTTATATGTTATGTTGTCACATATGATTAAATCTTGGTATGATTGAAATATGTTGATTAGTGCTAATGTATGGGTTAGCATTAGCACTCAAATGAATATGTTTAAATGATGATCGATATAGGCTGGGATTTGGTTATGTTATTGAATCGGGTTGTTGTGTATGTGACTTTGGATATGTGATTGTAAGAATATAGAAGGTAGTATCTTGAAAGTGAAGTGGACTTGAGATTCGGTTGTAGATCAAATCGTTTACTTGTTCTTTTAGTAATGATTTGATTTGTTTTTCTTAAATTTGTTTTCAAACTTTACTAAAGTTTTAAAGTTTCTTCCTTTAGTAAATAAGAGTGAAAATTTTGAGTTTTGGAATAATAACTTAGAAATGAATCCTAGGTTATTGCACCCACATCGATAGTCGCTATGGATTCAGTTAATATTTTTCAAATTTTCGAGTTCTAAGTTTTCTTTTAAAAATGTTTTGGAAATCCTTTTCAAAATAAGCTAGGAATACTTAAGTTTATTTTTAACTTAATTAAGAAGGTTTATTAATAAAAATTGATTGGTTAAGTAATTAGTATTAATTAATATTAATATTAATTAAGTTAATCATTTACTAATTAAGAAGTTTTAATTAATGACTTACTTAGGTTAAAAGGGTAATTAATTTTATTTAATCAATTTTGATTATGTTATTTATTATTTAATTAATTATTATTTAATTAAAGGTTAGTTATTTACCAAATCATTACTTAATGAAGGATTAATTTTAAATAAATGTTTATTTGGTTAAAGTTTAATTATTAATTAATTAAGGTTTAATTAAAAATTATTTTACTATTATTATTTTATTAAATAATTAAGATTGATTAATATTTAATTATTAATGAAGGTTAGTTAATTATGTAATAGTTAGTAAATTATTAATTTAGGTTAAATTAATAATTAATTAGGGGTAAATTAATTATTTAAAGGTTTAATTATTTCTTAATTATTAATTAAGTTAAATTATGACCAATAAAGAGGTTAACTTGAATTTAATTATTTTAAAAGGAAGTTTTAAGTTTTAAATCCTCGTTTTTTAAGAATCAAATCGTTTAAAGGGAAACTCTACTCCAAGGATAGTTTTGAATACAAGAATTCAAGTTGATACCATGGTGTAGATAAATAACTATGAATGAGTTATAGTGTTGATTGACGTATTGTTTGGATATCTAATAGTAGAATAAATCACCGTTTTGCAATACGGTAAGTGTTTGACTGTTGTGGGTATAGAATAATAGAATAAATTCCCATTCTGTTATAAATTGATTATTGATTGTGTGGACATATGTTAGTAGAATAAATCACCATTCTACTATATGTAATGATTTTGTTTGGACATCTATATAGCAGGACAAATCACCATCCTATTATTATGATTTGGACATGTATACGTTAGTTAGTTCATATTGACATTATATTTCCTTCATTTAGATATGAGTTGTATTTACATATATCTTGATCTATGCAAATAACTGTGAAGTAAATTGGAATTGAAATTGAATGGTAACTTAAGTTAGTACCATTGGCAGTTCTAAGCCTCTTTTTGAAATTATAAAGCCTGATTTTGAATTTATTTTAATTCTTTAATCAATTTAAAGTTAAGGGTTTATTAATGGTTTTGCAAGTTATATATTTATTTTATCAAGATATTCATAAATGATAACTTGTCTATAGAAAGTAGTTTACCTAAACAAAAGGTTTATTTAAAGGTGATTACAAATGATGTTTTATAAAGGATATTTTATAAAGAATTTCTTTAAGAAGATTTATTTGAAGTTTATAAATAGGAAGAAAATTTATAAACCATTTCAAAGATTTGGAAAGAGGCTTTATAAATTAACTTAAAGGTTTATAAAAGTGGGCTATAACTTTATTTTAAAAGTTATAAGTTAACTGAAATATGAGATTAGATTTTGAAAAGGAAACTTGTTTGGTTATTTAATATGGGATTTGAAAAGAAGAAAACTTTGTAAATTTTGTGAATATACTTATACTATTGAGATAAGTATATTCATGTTTTCCCAGTATAAAGGAAATGCAAGATGTTTGTTAGTGTTTTGAAAGGATCTTTTGATCAAGTTTTATAAAGTGGTTTATTAATTAAGGATTAATAAATAAAGGCTTAGTGGATCCCATATGAAAATTAAACCATGATTGGATGTTTGTTATGTGATAGTAACCGACTATTGAATCGGGACCCAAAACATAACTTTGGAAACATCTAGGTGAAACGCAGGAATTATATGCTACAATTATCATCGGTGGTGTTGTACTGTATGTATAAACTCATTTCGTTCTCCTAGGATAAATGATAAGGAAACTCGTTCATTCAAACAGTTAGGAGGTGAACTCTGCACTTATTTGTTTGTTTGTTTGTTCCTTAAAGAACCGGTGTTGAGTTTACAGGAAACAATCGAAGTTGTTTCGAAGAGATCGGAATCGGATATGTTATCCGAAAACCACTTCGATCCAACTCAACGTTTCATTATGAAGACATCCAAAGAGCATGGAATTGAAGACAGAGTTTAAAGTGCAACAGATATTCTCTATTAATCCTTAAAAGGGATTCCCCATAATGGACGTAATAGGAGTAGTGTTTTTGGTTTCGTTCAGTCCCAGAACGAACTTGTATGGATGAATGCTAGCATTGCATTGAAGCCAGGAGGGCAGCGTTAGCATTTCAAGAAGGAAGTGATATATGTGAAAGGAAAAATGTAGCCTCATGCCTCATCAACCGAAAATGACTAAAACCGAGAAGATGCAGCAGTGCTAGGTGTGGGTAGCTCCCACAAAGGGTATGTTATCACCTTTCTAGATGACCATTCATATTTTCAGATTCAGTTGTGCATGAGGGAGCTCCATAAAGGTTGGGAACAACCAGGGTGATGACATATTCGATACTGTCCAACAAGAGGTAGGCCGATCCTTTGTTGGTAGGGGTCGTTAGGTACAATCTTGGTACATTGTTCTAAAGGTGTACTGTGATGGACGATACCCTAGTAGCACAGTCATTAGTTGGAATCCATTCTCCAATACGAGCTTTACGGTTTTAGTTGTATACCAAATATGTTGGAACATGAGATGCAAGCATTGCAGCTATTTTACTTCAAGCTGTTAGACATTATTATAATATCACTTGATTTTTATACAAAAAAGTTTTGGTTATCGTAAGGTAAGAACTCATTAGTGTTTATGTGCGATGTGGTCTTACGAGATACCTTTGATTTCAAAAAGAGTTTTTAACTTAAAATTTTAGTTGCTTGAGTTTACTCACACCGACCTATGTCTAACCCGGACTTTTATTTTCTTTCCTTAAAACTCTTTGATGCTCAAATTTTTATGGGCAGCCAAGTAGTTCAGGTTCTTATGGATGCATTAAGGAGGAGATTGGAGTAGAAGGCTTCATCGATAGCTAGTTATTATTTGGTTTTTGCTATATCATATGTATGTTATATCTGTTATGTAAGGATAGGTTGTTATAACTGTCCTAGGATAGAATGTATTGGTATTATTCTGATGTATTAATTTGAAATGACCTTGTAAGGAATTATTTGATTAATATTTGTTATTCCGTTGCGTTGTGAGATTCTCTGTTTGTTCAATTTTTCTATCTTCTACCTTCTTCTTTTACCCTAGCAGATTGGTATTTCTAGCACTTGAATGTTCGACATGTAATACAATGGACGTATTAGTGTAGATTTTCAAGGGTCGTAAAACCGGTTTGTTACATTTGGTATCAGAGCTTAGGTTGAGCGAACACCTAGGATATGGTAGGGTAAACTCATTAGAGACAGATTTAGTAATACCCTAAAATGATTTTGAGTGTATATTATATAAGAGTGCGTATTTGTTAGTGCTATAAAAAGGTTTTATACCGTGTTGTTTGAAATATTAAGTGGCTTATGAATTCTAGTTGATGCGTCTGGCTAACGTTATCGATATGATTTCCTAAACACTTGAACAAGTTTAATCGAAATAGTATTGTTTCAAACTAGGTAAATGAAATAATTTTTCCCATGATATATTTTATATGAAAGTATGGTTTTCAAAATAGTGTTGTATGTATAATTAATTGAAGTATTGTAGTTACTAGACAATAATATTCTATTATTATCGTTTAGGGTTTGTTTAGTCATACTCGTCCAATTAAGCCTCGAGTATTCTTAGTATGTATAGGTAGCTTCCTTATTGAGATTTGAGTTGGGTAGATAGAAACTGGGAAGCATTGAAAATAAACAGCTTGTGAATTAAGTTTCACAATTTGACTATAAGGCATTCATTTTTAATGTTGAGGTAGAATTTGATTTCAAAGTTAAAATATTTTGGGATAAATATTTAAAAATGGTTTAATAGATATGATTTATAAAATGGGTTTATAAAAATATACCATTTAAGTTGGATAGAATTTAGGTTGAAAAATTGAGAACCTAAATCCCGATGCTTTTGAAAAATGATTTTCAAGGTTTAGAGAAAATAATAATAACATTTGAAACCAATTTGGTTTAAGTATAAATTTTTAGGAATAAAAGTGCAAGTAAGAAGTGTTATCTTTGGGTTGGATAGGGCGAACGAGTCTTGATTATTTTGTGATAATCAGAATAATCTTCTAAGTGACGATCAGATGTTTGCCTAGGCGAACATTGTGAGATACTTTAGTAAATTATCCTCTTTATCATTGTACAATTAAAACAAGTTCACCCGACCGAACCCAAAGCAAAATGGTGATAAATGTTTTGCTGAAATATGTGAAGTATTGTTTCAAAAATGGGATTTCGGAATAAATAGAATATTTTTAAGTTAACTAGTTCGAGTGGATCGAAAATAACTTAAATTTGGGAAAGTGATATGTTTAGATGGTAAATACTTCTCTTGATTATTACCCTTCTTGGTAAGGAAATGTATGATACTGTTTGGTAACACCAGTCCCTTAGTATCATTTTGGACTTACTCGGGCTATAGATATATATTTTCAATAATTAAAATACAGAGTTTCATTTCAAAAAGTTTTTGAAATAAAAGCTGGTATTTGGATCTTGAGTTTTCTTAAGAAAATAAATGCAAAATGGAATAATTGAATCTAACAATAGTATATAGTCTCAAGATGTAGTGAAGAATTGTATAAGTTGAACATAAGTTAGTTTTATGAAAGGTTTTCGTAAATAGCTTTTGTGGAAATAGAATTAGTATTAGGGAGAACCAATTAACTTAGTGCGTAGGATGGGTGTAGATCATTTCTCTTTCTAATGTAGTTTTGATCTGAGATTCGAGTATATGACTTTGAGGTGTTTTACACCCTTCTGAATAAAGATCTATTACTCGATTTTTGAAGGCAAGCATTTGATAGGGATTTTTGTAGGGGACCAAAGTTTTCTATCACAGTATCTGACTACGGAAGAAGAATAAAGGTTCCAAATCAAGGAACCTGATGAGTGTCCACACTAGTGAATCGAGTAAGTGATACTAGTTCGGAGGTGAAGTTATGTATTCGGTGGTGATCGAATCAGATTTTGTTATGAATAATCTATAAACATCAAGATGACTTATGGATAGTACTACGACGTTCTTGAGGTGTAATTTCGGGGATGAAATTCTTTTAAGGATGGTAGAATGTAAGGACCCAGGGTTTTGGTCACTTAAACTAGGCAATTTTATATTTTATATAGTTAATAAATGAAGATAAATAAACTCGTTTTAATCAATTAACAATAATGTAATGTCATTTTCAAAATTTGCTTACCAATTAGTTCGTAGAAAAATAGAAAATATTACCGAAGAACGTTTTCTAGAATTTCGACTTTTCGACACCTTAAAGTTGTCGAAAACGTTGTTCATCTTTGTGCTATATGTATGCATATATATAAAAGTTAATTAACTAGATAATAATATACTTAAGAATATATCTTATAATTAATTTTAATTTAACAAGTGATGTGACAACACATAATAATTATAATTATATATATATATAAAGAGATAGATGTGATTATACATAATAATCATAATTATATATATTTATATATATACATATAAATATTTTTAAAGAGACTGATGTGACTAGACATAATAATTATATATATATATATATATATATATATTTATAAAGAGACGGATGTGACAACACATAATTGTATATATATTTATTTATAAAAAAAGTGTTGTGAAAACACATAATAATTATATATAAATATATGTTTATAGAATAAGTGATGTGACAAGACAAGATTATTATAAAATATTATATATATAAATAAGTTGATGTGATGGGAGATTTTTTTTGCTTACAAATAGCTATAGGTTTTCTCATTTTTTCACCTTCTTCCATCAACCACTTCTCCATCATTTCAAACTCAAATGGACTTCTTCTTTTCTTAAAACGGTGTTAAATTTTTGTGGTTTCAACTTTCTAATAGACTACTTTTTCTGATTTTGAGCATAACTAGGCCTAAATTTCGACTCTTTACATAGTGTTTTTCAACCCTGAATTTAATCCCCAAAAATGGTCCATCTTCTTTAGATCACAACTTCCTTAAAATTTAACTTTTTAAGTAATTTTTATTTTGAAACGGTAGAGAAGAAAATTTTCTAAAACTATCCTTCAGATCACTTTTTAAATATTTGAGAGGAAGGGGTTCAAAATCCATGGGAAAGTGACCTATTTTCGAGCTCAGTTCTAGGGTTCGAGTGGAATTTTGTGGAGCTTTAAGTCGAGTAAATTCCAAATTTATGTGGAAAGAAATTTATCTTATATGTTATGTAGATTTTAAAGCTATATGTATATCACATATGATTGAATCTTAGTATGTTTGAAATATGTTGATTAGTGTAAATGTATGGGTTAGAATTAGTACTCAAATGGATATGTTTAAATGATGATCGATATAGGCTGGGATTTGGTTATGTTATTGAATCATGTTATTGTGTATGTGACTTTGGATATGCAATTGCATTAATATAGAAGGTAGTATCTTGAAAGTGAAGTGTACTTGAGATCCGGTTGCAAATCAAATCATTTACTTGTTGTTTTAGTAAAGATTTGATTTGTTTTTCTTAAATTTGTTTTCAAACTTTACTAAAGTTTTAAAATTTCTTCCTTTGGTAAATAAGAGTGAAAGTTTGAGTTTTGGGATAATAACTTAGAAATGAATCCTAGGTTATTGCACCCACAGCGATGGTCGCTATGGATGCAGTTCAGATTTTTCAAAGTTTCAAGTTCTACTTTTTCTTTTAAAAATGTTTTGGAAATCCTTTCCAAAATTAGTTAGCGATACTTAAGTTATTTTTAACTTAATTAAGAAGGTTTATTAATTAAAATTGATTGGTTAATTAAGAAAATTATTTATTAATTAATTAAGTTCAAGTTAAGTAATTAGTATTAATTAATATTAATATTAATATTAATTAAATTAATCATTTATTAATTAAGAAGTTTTAATTAATGACTTACTTAGGTTAAAAAGGGTAATTAATTTTATTTAATTTTTTTATTTAATTATAGTTTAAATTTTTTAATTAATTATTATTTAATTCACTACAACAAATATACCATATTACAACGCCATTTTTACAACGGGCATTTGCTACCCGTTGTAATAGAAGGCTATTACAACTGTCCATTCAGGACCGCTGTAATAGATGCTTATACAACACCCTTTTTACAACAGGCAATGGCTACCCGTTGTAATAGAATGCTATTACAATGGTCCTTTCATGCTCGTTGTAATAGATTCCAATTTTACAACGTTCACGAAATGACCGTTGTAATAGATACCCATTTTACAACAGTCATATAATGCCCGTTGTAAGAGGTTCGAGTAGCATTTTAATAGACTTTTTACTTTCCAGTTATTATAGAATCACCTGGTTCAAAGTGAATATTCGTTTTTTCATGAAATAATGGCGACTGGCGGCCCGTCCTCATCAAATCCCTAATTCAAATCGCTTTCGTTCGTCGTCCTCCTCAAATCCCTAATTTCTAATTGCCTTCGTTCGGCCTCCTCCGCCTCTTCACCTCACCCCTTGTGTCACTTGTCGCCCTTCCTTGTAATCTACGCATGTTAACGTGAAATGAAACCGGGCTTTTTCAACCCAATAGAGACCGCCTCCAAAACCACATCCAGCAAGATTCGAGTGCCGCCTTGTCAGTCGAAGCCTAATTGAAATGTAAACAATATATAAGTACATTTTGAGAGTTACAAAGCAGCCATCCATTTCTCTTGTTTATTGGTACGTCATTAACAATCTTTACCAACTCATATAGTTTTTAGTATATCAGAAAATTCATGGAATTATCGAAAATTTCCTATTGATTTTGATGGTATGATGAATTCTGCTTAAATTTGATGGATACTTGATATGTTAAGGTTTATAGTAAAACAATTTTCAATTTATCAGTTTAATTTTATATTTCACCATGTATGATAATATTCAACTGATAAGTTTAAGTTCATTGTTATCATGTCACAGTTCAAAAAAGTAAAATTCAGCTCTTCTTCAAAAATTGTAATAGAGATTAGAGGAGGCAGGAATTGCAATTAATTTTCTGTATTCACTTCAGTTTTGTGAAATATTTCTCATGCAGAGTAACTAACCATAAAGGAAGAAGAAAGAGGAAAGAAAAGATGATACACACAAAGTCGAAATCGAATGTAACAAGCCTGGCCCATCATCACCATCCCCATCACCAAAACGGGCCCTATACTTTGTGCAACGCCCATCAAGGGACTCCCACGATGGGGACAAGGCATCGTCAATGCAGGCCACTTCGGTGTTGAACAGCCTAATGGAGTTGCCCTCGCACCCCTCGTCATTTGGCCGCCACTCCAGGGATTCCTCTGCCAGCCGCTTTTCAGGCACTTTCGGGCGTAAGTGCACCAGGAAGAGACTCAATGACAAAGGGTGGCCTGAGTGCAATGTCATTATGGAAGAAGGGGGATATGATGACACTGAGGATGATGGCATTTCTAGGAAGTGTCAGGTTGCCATTGCCATGCTGGCTTTTGTTCTCCTCTTTACGGCCTTTTGTCTTATTATTTGGGGGGCCAATAAGCCCTATAAGCCCCAGGTTGTTGTCAAGGTAACTTTCTATTCAAACATGAAGCTTTGGTAAAGCTCAGTGATGTATGTCTGTCCTGGCATAATTTGACTAACTTTTTTTTAATCCATAATTAAAACTTTGCACCTTTCAATTTTCAACTTATAGCGTCACCCAAGGATATTAATTTGTTGCATATGTTGTAGTTTGGTGTTTGAACCTCTAAATATATTGTGTGGTGTAGGGGCTGATCCAGGATTTTTATTCAGGCCGGGCAAAAATAGCGTATCAATAAAATGTAAACAAAGTCTAATTGAAAAGCAAATGTGATTGTTGATGATACAAAATATAATTGTTTATTGCTCTAGTGTTAGTATGTGATTAGAAGTTTGTGCTCATTTGGTGTTTTTAAGTCATAATAAGAATTACAATGGTCAATAAACAAAAGGAAATGTTTTAACACTTATTAGTTCTAATTTATATCAAAACACATGCTATATGTGTTTACAAATTTCTATTAAGCATTAAATATCTTTATACTTCGAACGAACATGCATGTTACAGTGATCAAGATAGTTTTAAAAGTCGTGATAACCTTTATAATTTTGCACACTAAATTGACATGATGCAAATTCAATCATGCAATAAATGGTAGATTGCATATTAATGTTAATGCATTTGAGAAAATCTTAATCGAATTCAAAAGTGTGGAGTAATAAATATTCGAAGAAATTACTATACAAATGTAGCAACGTGCAATTAGATTCAATAATTGCTTCATAAGCACTAAAACTGTAAAAAGTATTTATTTAGCCTATTTTTTACAATATCAAACTTCATTGTTATATTATTGTTAGTTTATTTTTTTACACTTCCAATGCTACATTTTGAAGCCATTAATGTTGTCAGCATGTCCTTGGTGGGCATAGGTTAACATTATCATAGTTGTAATGATACTACTGTAATGTTTTTGTTTGCTCATAAAGTGTTTCTAATATTCGAATGCGATCACAACTCGCTAGTTTGAATTTCAATCATGGAAGAAATAAATCTTTATTTATGTTTTGAAAAATATGAACTTCTTACTCTATTTTTACATAAACGTACATTTGACACCCAAAGTTTCATCAGAATGTGGGCTGCAAATTATTGTCTGATAAAAAGCAGCTGGAAATTTTATAATGTAGCTATATCCAAACCCTTTTGTACTTCAGGATTCTGCATAATCTTTTAGCTGTATCCAACATAGGCTTGTATATATGGCTATTAGAATGGATCTTCCATATACCATATATTATGCAGACTTTAGAAATATGGATTGGCCATTCTAGATGGTTGTTTTATGTTATAGGAATGCATGTGCCATATACCATATGTTATGTAATGTATTATGGAAATCTGGGTATAAGTTGAATATTTTAGGTTGTCTTATGTTCAAGTGAATGAAGATAAAAAATGTGCAATAGCTTATTTCACTTTGAATATCGATCGAAATTGTATGTTTACACTATAAATTGTATGAATGGTGATTTTTGCAGAACGTATTTTTTTGCTAATTGAGATATCACTATCTTTAGACTATTAAATAATACTAATACTATGATATTGTTTCAGTTGAAATAATTAGTGGATTTTGTTTTTAATGTAGAATTTACTATATAATGTGAAATCTCGGTTTTTGTTTTCAAATGCATGTTATCTCATATACCTTATCTTAGTTTCTAACTCTAGAATTAAGTTTGTTTGATTCATATTTTTGAACCAATGCGGCACAGAAGGCAATCAGTTAGGGCTTCATAATCATCATCATAAAATCAGAAGAAGAAAAATATAGGTAAATACAAAGCCAGATTAATGTTTGCTTGCGATGGATGCGGTGTGTATAGAAGCTATGCTAAAAAGACCGAGGATTCTGAAAAAACAGAGAAGAAAATAGCAAGATAGAGAGAGTGTTATAGTTACGCTGGTAAGTTAAGCGAGTATGAGAAAGTATTGTTGCTGGCATGTATAAGGCATGTGCGAAGCCCAGAGACTGAGAGAATTTACCTGCTATAAAATGGAATGGTAATCAATAACCATCGTTAAGCATATCTTTCCTTTTCTTTTTGTTGCTGCACATTATTTATGCATGACATGATGAGGTGTGTTTTTAAATTATCTCATTTTGTACTGAGACTATTCAACGAGAATGATACATAAACTAACATTTGAATCATATTTTTTCACAAAAAATGCTACCAATACGATATATTTTATTCAATAGATTGGTATCATAAAATTTGAATGGTTAAGGAGCATTTGGGAAGCAGATACATAAAATTGCCTAGTTTTATAGACGTTTAAATGTTGGTACTGGGAAGAAATTTTCCAACAATTTTTTTGACATGAACTTATCTGGTGCATGCCCTGACGCTTCCTCTAGATTAGCGATGCTAAAACCGAATACTATAGAAATCATACATATATATAAATAAAACTAAACACATGACAAACAACACTAGCCACCCATCAAGATGGAAAATCAAATCATACATAAGTTATTCTTCTGTCACAATAAATAAGTAAAATCACCCAATATTAAAATACCAGAAATATTTAACAAAAGCAAAAATCAATTGAAAAGGAATCCATAGGCGAGTGCAGCAGTAGAAACTAGAACGGCAACAGAGCCACCAACAGCAGAGGCTCCTGATGCAGGTGAAGGTGCATGAGCATCCACTGCTACAGCTTTTTCCACCATGGAAGAAGCTATGATAGCTGCAAACGCAAGAGCCGCAACAAATCAAAATTCTATGTATACTTGCTTGATTCGTATAACAGGACTCACTTGGAGGAAATAACAGAACTGTTATGATAGGTACTATAAATTGTTTTTCTCTAGGACATTAGTAACTGATTTATCGAAAATTTAATGATTCTCCTTTGTTTCTTAAAAGTAACAGCACAAAAATTACTATGATTTTTTACTTTTATTACTTAGTAGCTAAAACAAGTTAAAATGTCATGATTTTTGTGATTGAAATGTTTTTGAAAACATTTAACAGATGCCAATATTTGAATATTGTTTCAGCTTGCACTAGACTTGCAAATATAAATGCAAATGAAACACTTAACACTCTTATGTATGCCAACTGTGCTCACAACATTCGAAATAAACACATTGTATGTTTTTAGTACTATGTTAAATTTCTATGTAAATTTATTGCAAGAATTTTACAAACTATTTTTCTTTTGTTTAGATCCACAGAAATCCAATGTCTGCAGAGATGCAAAGAATGAGAGAGCAACTAAATATCTATAGGCATAGCTTAGCGCAAGGTGGCGGAAATCATGGAAATGAAGTCCAGGTATTTCATCAATATATGTAAATTAAATTTGTTTGTTCACATGTTTATAAAATACCTAAGAGGAGGAAAATCATAGAAACTAGTGCTAGTGCCCCCGTCATTCAACCCTAGTCTTCAGTTTGCCTTTGTAATCTGTACCGTTTGTTCCATTATCTACTCGAAATGACATTCAGAATACGCAAATCTCAGTGTCAAATATGCAGGGAATTTAAAGCAACCGCAAAGTTTTGTACCTAAGTAAAATAAAGAACATGATGTAAAGCTATATGTTGATATGGAACAAACACCAAAATAGGAAGCTTGGCTATATTATAGTTGACATAAAAAAGGTCTGGTTGAGTATATTATATTTTTACTTGTTTATTTACAACAGCGATTTTCATTTTAGTACCGGTATCTAGTGTTAAGCAATTTAAGGTCAATACTGTACAAGTGGCAATTTTGGGCAATGAACAAGGTCAAAAAAGCAGGAGAGTTTTAGACCAAATCTTATACCTTGAAAATAAATATTTTGAGAAAGTCATCATAAAAATATAACACTATATGCTTCAAACTAATCTGCAATCATTTTATCAACAGACCCTTTTCACATTTAGCTTTATTACTTTGGTAGTGTGAGGCAATTTTAAACCACTTCAGTATACCGTGTTAGAAAAAAAAATGTTACATTTTACATAGTTTAAATAAAACTCCATTAGAATTTAGATTTAGCATACTGCTAATGCTAAATAAACATAATACTACAGCGATAAATGAAATATATGATGGCATAGTGGTAGTTGCAGTAAGGGTGAAGAAGGCCATAGTAAATAACAATAATAACAATTCAAAACACGTTGGCGTTTTAGGGGTTGCGCTGAAAACTGGTGGTAGTATTTCGATTTGGGGTTCGAAGTGGTCGTGATGATTGTCGAGGCGAAGATGAGGCCAAGTTGTTGTAGTTTTATGTAATTGCTGTCAGTAGATGTCACGAGTTGGGTTATCGCTAATTGGGTTGATTGGTGGTCGAATTGCAGATGAGGCAATGGAACCAGGGTGATGATTGCTGTCAGTTAGTGGAAGTGGGATGGGTGCAAAGGAGATGGTTGGTTTGGACTGGAGGAGTTGGTAAATAGAGCAGATGGTTGCAGTTTGTAGATTAGACAATGGCGGTGGTTGATGGTAGTTTGAGGATGAGCTTGCTCAATTGCCAGGTAATGGATGTAAAGTCTATAGGTGGTAGATGATGACAGTGTGGCTCTATTGCAGTTTTTTGGAATCAGTGTGTAGGTTGTTGAGGTAGTAGAATTTTGCAGTTGTGATTCTGATTCTGATTCGTAGTGGATGTCAAAGCTAGCGGTTGGAGGAAGTGCAGTTTAATTCGGTTAGTAGTTCAGGAGATTTCTGTTGAGGTTTGGGAAATTTTTTTTGATGGTGGTCTGTTGTAAGGCTGTTGGCGATAATAGGAGCAGTGAGTTTGTGTGAGCAATTGGTGAGTGTAGTCTTGTGTTCGGTAGTCTGAAAGATGGTCAGTGATGGTTTGATGGCCACTGTTTGAATAGTATTGGGTTAATGGAGACTGGTGGTGACAGTAAGTTGGTGAGGTAGAGATGAATGTTGTAGGCAGTTTAGTGTGTTGTCAGGTTTGGTAATGTGATGATCTCTATAGAAGATGTAGGAGAAATTTGAGGCAGAGGAAGTAAGAAAGGAGTAGTGGTTAGATGAAGTGATAATGGCTGCAGGCGGGATGGGTTTGTTTGGTGGCTGTCTTGAGTGAAACAAGTGGTGATGGCCTTGGCAAGGGTAGTGATTGATGGTCAGTAAGGGGTTTCAGGGTGTTGAAGTACAGAGCAAGTTTGATGATCAGTAAGTGTTGATGAGAAGAGTTGTTTGATGCAGTGGGGTTTGAATAGGGGTGTGATTGTGTGTAACGTGTTTGAGGAAGCATTGATAGCAGACTACTGTTGAATGTTGAAGTGGTTCTTTGATGTGCAATGGTATGAAAATGCAATGTAAACACAATGGTATGCAGAGAAAGAATGTAAATTGAAATGCAAGTTTATACAATAGAAAATGCAATGCAATGTAATTTTGGAGAAATGTTTCTGAAGTTTTTTTTGTTTTTTTTGTGTTGTCTAAAGAAACAAAAGTATGCAGATGCAAACCAGTACAGAGCAAATGCTTGGAAAGTATGGGTTGATGTAGCGGTAGAACCAGAAGCCTTTTTATTTAGGTCAAATTAAGAGATGCAGACTATCAAAGAGGCCGTCGGATCAACCGTCGCGTGGCATAAAGACTTCATCTCTGTGGTATAGTATGATTGTACTTAGAACATGATATTTATAGTGGACTGTTATGTGTAAATGCTTTCTGTATTTGGCATGTAAACTTATCTAACCTTTTGGAGTGTTATAATTCTATGACTCTAGCTTTTAGTCTTTTCATATGTGATTTTAATTATTTTACGACAATATTTAGTATTAGTATGGATGTATTGCATGGGTGCTGCTGTAATTTTTTTTTGAATTTGCATTTATTTTGCAACGGGCAATGTGCGTTGTTATATGAGCTTCTTACAACGGTCACTGCACGTTGTTATATAGGATTTTTTCAACGGTCAACACACGTTATTAAATAGGTATTTTACAACGGTCAATACATGTTGTGAAATAGGCTAGTATGGTTAGTCTATTGTAACGGGTTATGGCCATTGTATTATAGTCTATTACAACGGTCATAACCAGTTGTAAAAAGGTATACTGCAACAGTTTTTACAACGTACTGTGCCTGTTGTAAAATGTGGTGGATCTATTACAACGAGACCTATTACAACGGGCACATGCCCGTTGCGAAAACCATATTACAACGGGCATTGCTCGTTGTAAAAAGACTATTTTGTTGTAGTGATATTAAATGATAATTATTTACTAAATTAAGGATTAATTTTAAGTAAATGTTTATTTGGTTAAAATTTAATTATTAATTAACTATTAATTAATTAAGGTTTATTTTATTATTAAAGTTTTGATTAACAATTATTTTACAATTATTATTTTATTAAATAGTTAAGATTAATTAAGTTTAATTATTAATGAAGGTTAATTAATTATTTAATAGTTAGTAAATTATTAATTTGGGTTTAATTAATAGTTAATTAAGGGTTAATTAATTTTTAAAGGTTTAATTATTTCTTAATTATTAATTAAGTTAAATTAAAATTCAATTAATTTTAATTATTATTCAATAAAGAGTTTAACTTGAATTTGATTATTTTAAAAGGGAGTTTAAAGTTGTAAATCCTAGTTTTCTAAGAATCAAATCGTTTAAAGGGAACTTCTATTCCAAGGATAGTTTTGAATAGAAGAATTCAGGTGTTGGTACCATGACGTAGACAAATAACTATGAATGAGATATAGTGTAGATTGATTGTATTGTTTGGATATCTAATAGCAGAATAAATCACCGTTCTGCTATATGGTAAGTGTTTAATTGTTGTGGATATAGAATAACAAAATAAATTCCCATTCTGTTATAAATTGATTGTTGATTGTGCGGACATATGCTAGTAAAATAAATGACCATTCTACTATATGTAATGGTTTTGTTTGGACATCTATATAGTAGGACAATTCACAGTCCTGCTATTATGATTTGGACATGTATATGTTAGTTAGTTTATATCGACATGATAATTCCTAGATTTGGATATAAGTTGTATTTATATATATCTTGATCTATGTAAATAACTATGAAGTAAATTGGAATTGAAATTGAATAGTAACTTAAATTAGTAGCATTGGGAGTTCTAAACCTCGTTTTGAAATTATAAAGCATGATTTTGAATTTGTTTTAATTCATTGATCAATTTGAGGTCAAGGGTTTATTAATGGTTTTGAAAGTTATTTAACTATTTTATCATGATGTTCATAAATGATAACTTGTCTATGAAAAGAAGTTCACCTAAACAAAAGTTTTATTTAAAGGTGATTACAAATGATGCTTTATAAAGGATATTTTATAAAGAATTTTTTTAAGAAGATTTATAATAAGTTTATAAATAGGAAGAAAAATTATAACCATTTGAGAGATTTGGAAAGAGGCTTTATAAATTAACTTAAAGGTTTATAAAAGTGGGCTATAACTTTATTTTGGAAGTTAAGTTAAATGAAATACGAGATGAACTTTTAAAAAGGAAACTTATTTGGTTATTTAATATGGGATTTGAAAATAAGAAAACTTTGTAAAGTTTGTAAACATACTTATACCATTGAGATAAGTATATGAATATTTTCCAAGTATAAAGGTAGTGCAAGATATTTGGGAATAGTGTTTTAAAAGGTTCTTTTGATCAAGTTTTATAAAGTGGTTTATTAATCAAAGATTAATAAATAAAGGCTTAGTGGATCCCATTTTGAAATTAAACTATGATTGGATGTTTGTTATGTGATAGTTAAATAACCGACTATTAAATCTGGATCGAAAATGTAACTTTGAAAACATCTAGGAGAAACGTGGGAATTATATGGTACAGTTTCCATCGGTGGTGCTATACTGTACGTATAAACTTATTTCGTTCTCCTAGGACAAATGATAAGGAAATCCTTCATTCAAATAGTTAGGAGGTGAACTCCGTACTTATTTGTTTGTTTGTTTATTTTCTAAAGAATTGGGGTTGAGTTTACTGGAAACTATCAAAGTTGTTTCGAAGAGACCGATATCAGATATGTTATCCGAAAATCACTTCGATCCAACTCAACCTTTCATGATGATGACATCTGAAGAGCATGGAATCAAAGATGGTGTTTAAAGTGCAAGGGATATTCTCTATTAATCCTTGGAAGGGATTCACTGTAATGGTCGTAATAGGAGTAGTGCCTTCGGTTTTGTTCGGTCCCATAACGAACTTGTATGGATGAATGCTAGCATTGCAATGATGCCAGGAGAGCAGTGTTACCATTCCGAAAAGGAAGTGCTATATGTGAAATGTAATACGTAGTCTCAAGCCTCATCAAACGCACTAAAACAGGGGAGATGCAACATGGCTAGGTGTGGGTAGCTGCCATAAAGGGTATGTTATCACCTTTCTAGATGACCGTTCATATTTTCAGATTCATTTGTGCATGAGGGAGCTCCATAAAGGTTGGGAACAACCAGGGTAATGACATATTCGGTACTATCCAGCAAGGGGTAGGCTGGTACTGTGTCGGCAATGGTCATTAGGTACGATCTCGGTACATTGTTCTAGAGGTGTACTGTGACGGGCGGTACCCCAGTAGCCAAGTCATTAGTTGGAATCCATTCTCCAATATGAGATTTACGGTTTTAGCTGTATACCAAATATGTTGGAACGTGAGGTTCAATTATTCCAGCTATTTTAATATTTTACTTCGAGCCATTAGACATTATTATAATATCACTTGATTTTTATATAAAAATGTTTTGGTTATCGTAAGGTAAAAACTCATCCGTGTTTATGTGCGTGGTCTTACTAGATACCTTTGATTTCAAAAAGAGTTTTTAACTTAATAATTTAGTTGCTTGAGTTTACTCATCACAAACCCATGTCTCACTCGGAGTTTTATTTTCTTTCACTAAAACTCTTGGGTGCTCAAATTTTTATAGGCAGCCAAGTAGTTCAGGTTCTTACGGATGCATTAAGGAGGAGATTGGAGCAGAAGGCTTCATCGATAGCTAGTTATTATCTAGTTTCCACCATATCGTATGTATGTTTTATCTGTTATGTAAGAACATGTTGTTATAACTGTCCTAGGATAGAATGTATTGGTATTACTCTGATGTATTATTTTGAAATGATCTTGTAAAGAATTATTTAATTAATATACGTTATTCTGTTGCTTTGTGAGATTCTCTGTTTGTTCAGTTTTTTCTATCTTCTACCTTCTTCTTTTACCCTAATAGATCAGTGTTTCTGGCACTTGAACCTTCGGCACGTAATATAATGGATGTATTAGTGTCAATTTTCGAGGGTCGAAAAGCCCGGTTCGTTACATATAGTAAGAAGGATAAGGTTCAATTCCTCTTAGTATATGCATTAAGCTTATAGCTATTTGGTCCGCGCATTTACTTCCATTATTTCATTGAAGTTTGTCAGATTAGTCCCTATGTGTTGAAATAGATAAATGAGCTCCATAGAATATCATATTACTTTTCGTTTGACCAAATTTTTTCGTTTCTTCTAGAATAATTTTGATAATTAATTTTATATTCCTATAAATTGCACATAATGCTTTATAATTAAATTTATAAATTTCATCATAGTTACACAATCATGCTAGAATTCTATGAATTAACATCATATTAATGATATGATTTTGATGTTGAAGATTGATTGCTTCAAGGTCATTTAAATCCTTTTTTAGGAATTTGAAACTAAGAGCATTTTTACTATAGTTATCTATCAATATTTTTTAACTTCTCTTCTGTACTAGAGCATATTAAAATTTCCATTATTGTTGAATAGTTAATTTAATCTTAATTCCCATTATACCACTCCGTAAAATGTTTTATCATTTTAAGGGGGAAAGAACTTTCCACAAATATTTACATAAAATAATTAGACTAAAAGGGATAATTTTATACTTTGTTGTTGTATTCTACCACATAGAAGAATTCGACTTCTCTTGCTATTTTGTGCTTCAAAAAGCAACTAAGTCTTGAGTGTAGTAAAAAGTTTCTTGGAAAATTCTCATTTTTTTGTTGCCGTTGAACCTTTTGAAACTACCCCATCATTTTAAAGCTATTCTTTGATTTGGTAATTTGAAGCAAATTCCAGAGGAGTAGTTTAAGAAGAAGGTTTAGATACCTTTTTTTTTGGAGTCATTGTTTGAAAGCTGGAGATTTTCAAATTTAGGTTTTTTGAGTGAAAATGAAGGAGAAATAGTTTTGAACCGATGCATTTTCTCTTTAAAAAATTACTCGGTAGACTACTAGTTGACGGGAAATATTTTCAACCGACCGGTTTCAACTAGATTCTAACATATAAACAAAGAGTTATGTAGCAATCGACTGATAATGTTTTAGTGGAATATTTAGAATCTAGTTTTCAACTTGAAAGCATAGGATATTTAATGGTCGATTATAAAATTTACCAATTGATTGGTATTGCTAAAATTTAAATGATTTAGTTTTTAGTTAACTAGAAAAACAGAATACGTTTTGTTTGTAATTTATTTATAGGTGTTTGTCAAAATAAACCTGTGTAGCTCAAATGGAAAGATTATCAAAATCTAGCTATCTGTAACTTTTACAATTTTTATTTTGTATTTATTATTCTTTAGCAACATGTTTAGATGGCTAAATTTAGTAAATGTAATTTTTTTTATTAAATGATGTTGAAGAATATATAATTAACTTTGAAATTTTCATACATTTTTATACAGTGATTTGATTTAATTCATTTAATGCACAAATAACTAATTCTCTTTTGAATTTTAGAAACGTATTCACACATAAAGGTTTAGCGAAAATATCTATAGTATGGTTTTTGTACTTAAAAATTCTAGAGAAATGGATTCTTTTTCTACATTATCTCTTAGAAAATGATGCATTATGTCAATATACTATGTTCTACAATGGTTTATGGGATCTTAAATTAATTAATTGCACCTGTATTATCACAATAAAGAGGGGATCTGCTTAAATTTACTCCAAAATCTCATAATATTTGTTACGTGTAGATTACCTAAGAACATGCCAAAGTAGCAGAAATGTATTCTACCGTACAAATCAACAGTGATACATAATTTTTTTTCGAAAGGTAAGTCTGTTTTTTAAGTGGCTTATCCAATTTTACTAATATCAAAATAGGATTTTGATAGGAGTTAAAGCAGCTACAATTCATATGATACATAACATGACCTAGAACTCTAAATATCACAGTGACTACTACCAAGTCCAAGCAATGCATGGAAAAAACTCAAAATATCAAAGTACTTATTGCATAGTGAAAGGAAATAATTGCAAAGACCTAGGAAGGAAAAAGGTTAGCAATACCGAATTTAATTCCTTCATCAAGATCATCAAGTTGATGCAGTGTCAAATTAGATGCCTTGCTAGAATTGGGCATGCAAAGGATGGACGAGAAGGAGTAGGCATCACAACATCGATGGACTTTTCCAAAGGAAGTTTACTGTTGTCAAGGTTGCCTAAATAGAATGCAGAGATGAGAAAGCATCAAACTTAGCAAGATCAGTAGGGTTGGGAGGGCTAGGTAGGGAAGCATGTGCTTAAGTTGTAGTATCAAAACTAAGGATAATTGACTCTTTCACTCTCCATTGCCGTAGCCATGGCTTCTACAATGGAACTTATTCTAGGATTTGGTAGGAGGAGCAATAATGTCTGAATCAGAGGTAACTAGAATTGAATGTAGTAGGATACAATATGATCAAAAGAGTGCAGCGGGAGTAGATCGAGGGGTGCCTTAAGCAAGAAACCAAAATGTGCACTTTCCTGGACTTAGGAACAACAACAGATAACTTTGTTAATAAAGGCCAATTTGTGGTGATCTCAATAAGAGCTCTGGAAAAATACAGGCGGTCCCTACACTCATTGTTCTCATCAAAGCAAATTAGCTTACCTATATTACTAGCCAAACAATCAAAACTTTCAATGGATTGAAGCGAGGAGGGGACACAGCTAAACTTAGCCCAAACTAGAATGGACATGATTTGTCTCGAGTAGTGCAACCTGTGGGACTCCAGTGGGTGATAATAAAGAATTTACCGTCTATTATATAAGGACTGATTTTAATACCATACGATGTTCATCTTAATTTTCAAAATAAAAAAATACATATACTTATCAAATATCACTTTCAAGAATCCTTTTACCTTTATATGATTCGAAAGTTGCCTTTAAAAATAAAGTATGGAGTCCATCATCTAAAATGAATCCAACAAGAGAATTTTCCTAAAAATTCTTACCCGCATCAACTACTCCTTTCGAGGGGATGAATATTTCATCAGCCTTACTAGATAATTTGAAAATGCTTAAAAATATACCTACCTGCATTTTTGGGCTTGCTAGAGAAGATAATTGTCCATTTGAGAATATTGGATTACTAAGAACCATTAGTAATACTCTAATCTTAACTGGCCCATGCATGAATATCAGTAACAACACCAAGTAGAGCCTCATCCACAACATGCATAGATGTAGCCACAATAGGTGGCAGGTAGTCAGGGAAATGTTGCAAAAGTGTTATATGCTAATATAGGGATGTTAAAGTTGCATTTGGGTCGGAATGGGAACCTTTCCTCTTGGTTGCAGACTTGTCAAGGAGGATCAACATTAGAGAGGAGCGACGGTTTGTATAGATGACCATATTTGGTGGTCAGAAGATTGGAGCATGCCATAGACTTGATGCTGACGAAATAACGATCAGCGCTAAAAAAAACCTCTATTTCTTTTTCGGCACACCATAGTGAAGAGAGTGGGTGAGGAGGAAGTAGTTAAGATGAGACTGGAGATGGAACACGAAAGCTGGAGAAGATTGGACGAAATTTCTACAGGGAGGTAGATGCTTGCGGTGCTGCCCTAGATAACAATTTTATTTCTTACTAAACCAAGATACTAAGGATTGACCAATAGAGCGACAAGTACCACCCATACTTTTCTGATCCGATTTGCAGTTTTTAGCATAAACATCGCTATAAGATACTAATTTAAAAGGGCGACCTTTTGGATAGAAAAATATGTAATTCTTAGTATTAGTTAAGTAACACAAAATTCATTTCACTGCTCATTAATGTGATTCTTTGAGATTTGTTTGAAATCTTGCACATAAACAAACACTCATCGTATTATCAGGTCGATTAGCTATTATATAAAGTAAGGATCCTATATTGCTTCTAAATAACTTTTGATCCATGTCCTGACCATTATCATCTTTATCTAAGTGTAGGCTAATCCATGCCAAAACATTTAAGTAAACCATTACAATATTTTTCTTGACGAATAAAAATACCATTTTTAAATTGTTTGTTCTGTAAACCTAAGAAACAAGTTCATTCATATGTGATAGTTCAAATTCTTTTGTCATTTATATTAGAAAATTCAACACAAGTTTTATTATTTAAATCAAATATTATATCATTTAAATAAATTTGAATTATTAAATATAATTATTATCCTTTTTAATAAAAAATGTAGGGTCAACTTTACCAATTTTAAAATTAGAACTTAAGAGATAATTTTCTAATCTTTCATACCAAGCATGTGGTGCTTGTTTATGACCATAAAGCGTTTTCTTAGGTTTAAAAACATGGTCAGGAAGGTTTTCATGTACAAAAGTCGTGGTTGTACAACATAATCATTTTCATGTACCAAAAGTGGTGGTTATACAACATAATCATTTTCTTTGATGTAACCGTTTAAAAATATACTTTTGACATCCATTTGATATAATTTAAAGTTATGGTGACATGAAAATACTAATAAGATTCTAATTGCTTTTGAAGGAGCTACAAGGGAAAATGTTCCACCATGATCTATTTCCTTTTCTTGATTACATCCTTGTGCCACCAATCTTGGTTTATTTCAAATGGCATCCATATTTTCATCAACTTTTTTTATAAACCATTTTGTGCCCATTACCGATTGATTTCAGGTCTTGGTACTAATTTTCATGCATTGTCTCTTTCAAATTGGTTTAGTTCCTCTTACGTTGCTAAAATCAAAAAATCATCTTTAGCAGCTTTTTTATATAGTTTTTAGGTCCAATGTTAGACGTAGAAGAAACATATACCATTTGATTTAATTGCCTTCTAGTGGTAACTTAAGTGTTTAAATTACCTATTGTATTATCTATTTGGTGATTATGATCCTATAGGGTGATTTTAGATCATCCTTTTTTTTGTTTATTATTTTCATTTAATGCTTCATGTAAAGTTCGATTGATTCATTTGAACCTTATTTATGCCTAGAACATCTTCTTGATTATCTTTGTTCTTAAAGTTTTCATCAAAGAAGAGATGAAAAGTTTCTTTGACTATATATTTATTTTACTAAAAATCCTATAGGCCTTGCTTTATTCTAAATAACTACCAAATATCCCTTCATCGGGTTTTGGATCAAATTTACCTAGAGGATCTTTAGTATTAAGGATAAAACACTTTGAACTAAATACTATAAACAAGAAACCATATGTTTTTTACCGTGAAAAGGATCATAAGGAGTATTTTTAGTCAAAGGTCTTAATGTTACTCTATTTAAAATATAACATAGCAACTTCTTTGGCCCAAAAATTCTTTGGTAAGGTGCTACAACGTAACAAAGTTCTTATTCATTCTTGTAAAGTTCGTTTTTTCCTTTCTATAGCACCATTTTGTTGTAGTGTTCTAGCAAAGAAAAATTTGACTTATACGTTTTTATTAAAAAATTCTTGAAATAAATCATTTTCAAATTCTCCT
This sequence comes from Allium cepa, assembly GCA_030765085.1. Lineage (NCBI taxonomy): Eukaryota > Viridiplantae > Streptophyta > Magnoliopsida > Asparagales > Amaryllidaceae > Allium > Allium cepa. Next base: position 623,974,602 of record CM060941.1, read on the forward strand.
CCATGATCACTTTTAATATTTTTAGTAGTTAAATCTTTCGAGTTTTGAATTCTTTTTGCAAATTTTTTAGATGTTTCAATAGTATCACTCTTGCGTTTAAGAAAAGTGTCCATGTATATCTTTAAAAACCATATACTATAACAAAATACATATTTTCTATGATTTATTGATCTTACTTGCATATGAGCAAATAAGTCACGATGTAAAAGCTCTGAAGGTTGTTTAGTTGAAATTTCATTTGTACCTTTAAACGCTGATATCTTGAGTTTGCCAAATTCACGTGCATCATATAAATTCTTTGTTTTAAAGCTTATTTTTGGTAAACCTCTTACAATTTCATATTTAGTGAGTTTATGATTTTTTTTTAACTTATGTGATGAAAACACTTGTGCCATAATCACCGATCATTCATATTAGCAACTTGACACATCACTTTTATGGTTTATTTTCATGTTTGAAATATATTTCCTTTTCTTACTCCTTCAAAAAATAATTTTTCATTTTGATCAAAAATACTACACTTATCTTTTTCAAAAGAAATATCGAAACCTTTATCGCAAAGTTGGCACATACTAAAATATTATGCTTAAGATTTTCAACTAATAATACATTATTAATAGTAGGAAAACTAGATGCACTAACATGTATGACATCTCCATTTCCAATTATGTATCTTTTGGAGTTATCTCTAAAAGTGGTGGTTCCTCATTCCATATATGGAATGTTGGTAAGCATATTCAAATTTCTCGTCATATGCTTGGAGAATTCATTTTTAAGAATCAAATTTTCTATTTCATTTTTGGGTATTTGTAAAAAAATGAACAAAAATATATTGGTACCCCGCTTTCCGCATTAGGGTCCTGAGTGTTGGGTTAACGATAACTATACCTAGGCATGTTTTGATAGATCTTTTAAAAACATAATCAATGTTATTATGAACATATTTTAAGAAATTTTTTATATACTTTTTCTTAATCGGCTTATTATTAGTTTTATAAACCCATACACTAATTATTTTATTCTTGGTTTGATGTGATACATTAGTATTTTTAGTTTTTCTACAATCAATGTATAAATTATTGTATTTCTTAGGACTACATTTGGTCCTTTTGTTTTCTTTTGAAATCCTATGCCATTTTTTGTACTTTGAAGTTTTTGACGCATTTATCAAATTTGATAGATTTTCCTTACCCATGTTAAATCTAAGTACATATATTTTATTATATATAAAACCGAATAATAGACTATTTGTATTCTCTTCTCTTATACATTCTCATTTCAAACCATACCCTCTCATTGATTTAAGGAAAACTATTTCACTCATCCCCTAAAATATTTTGATAATATTATCCAACAATCTCCTTATTTCTAACCTAAGTTTAACTTCTTTTATCCCCAATAGTCACGTATCCATTTTTATAATTGACTTTTTACATTAAGATCTTCTCTGTCTTTTAGTTCACTATATAGATATAAATTAGGTTGTATTTCCTCTAATTCATATTTACTTTTCCTAACTATTCTATTATTATTATATTTAAAAAAATGCAGGGACCCTTTTTAGTGTATTATTATTATTATATATATAAAAGAGAGAATAAAGGACCATCATTTCTCTTTTTTAATATTAAGTTTTACATGAAATTTTTAATTCTCAATAAGAAACCCTAATAATCAAAGCATGTTGTTTCACCTTCTCAATTCTAATTAATTATCATTCTATTAATTGATGGACCATCCATTACTTCTTTTCATTTCTACCCTAATTCTACTAGTTATTGTCACACATATGTTACTTCACGTTTGCAATCCCAACTAAAATCTGATTGTACTATTAATGGTAGAATTCGAGGGCTAGATAAAATTGCCATGTTTGCCTCCAATTCAACCCATACAAAGACATCTTCCTTCACTTGGCTTTTTCCATTATCATTATTCCATTGGCTTGCATTTAGGTAATTTTAATCTTTGATTTTCATTCATTTCTTTAATTATTTAGATTCATTTAATTTTGCACATTATCTGTGCTAATCATTGCTTTTCATTCATTAGTCTTCACTATCACCTACATGCGCAATTTAAATCCCTCATCGTTCTTCTGTCTCTGAATTCAAATAGGTTCCAAGTATTAATTCAATTTATTAACATTTTTTCATGCTATGCCGTTTGATTATGGTTGATCAAGAATAAATAATTTTTGAATTTAGTGGATGAATTGTACTTTGCCTTTATCTCATCATGGTTGATGAATAGCTAATTTTTAACTTAAAGGATGAACTTTATTTCTACTTTTCCCCTCTAAATTTGAAGTTTATTCTTGATTTAGATGCGTTGTTTATTACATTCAAACCCCGACGATTTCGAAGCTTTTTATTAACTCAAGCGACCTAATTTGTTTTGCGATGTATCAAAACCATTTTATTATAGTTTAATGTTCCATTAGCTCATATCTTTATTTACGCTTGATGTATTTACTCTTTTATTTAGAAAAATGTGAATTATGAATGTTGTAATACACAAATATGCATAAATGGATTTTTTTTATTATCTTGTAATACATTTTATTCCCATCAGATTTACTTTGTAATTTTAGGAATTTATTGGATTTACTTTTTAGATTTTGTACTGAAATTTGTGTGCCATGCATTTCTTTCATGTTATAACAAACTACATATTTAGACGTAAAATTCAACTACTATTAGAATATAAATATAAGGAATTCAATGGAATGAGAAAATTAGCATAAGATCTATAAACTCATTCTATAACATTTATTTCTAACTTAAAAATGACTAATTTTCTACTCTAATAGTGATCTTCCTATTGTTTTTTAATTCCAAGATGTTATTTACATCGAAATCTTATTCCTTTTTTATGCCATTGCCATTGCTCTATGTGACAGTTTTTGTAGGTGATATGTAAATATTTGTAAAATATATCTAAAAAAAATTAAACTCTACTTTATTGACTTTGCAATGTGAGGCGGTCTTTGTATGTAATATTTAAGTATGCATAAAACATGGCTAAATGTTTTGAAATATCTACAAGTGTAGAAACCAACTAAACTAAATGGACCCCAATAGTCACGTATTCATTTTTACAATTAGTCGCTTACATTAATTTCTTCTCTCTTTCAGTTCACTATTCAAATATAATTTCATTTGCATCTCCTCTAATTCCTATTTACCCCTTCCTATCTATTCTATTATTATTATCAATATCTATAAAAGAGATAGTAAGGATGCTTTTAATTCTATTATTATTATCATCTATAAAAGAGAGAATAATGGATCCTTATTTCTCATTTTTACTATTGAGTTTCACCTGAAATTCTTAATTCTCATATCTTTTCAAGAAAAATTTCACTCCAACCATCCATATAAATTTATTTTCACAAATATAATGTATATTATATTCTCACTTCCCCTTTCCAATTCTCAAATATAAATCCTAATAACCCCCGCTTGTTGTTTCACCTTCTCAATTCTATTTATCTCTCATTCTACCAATTGATGGACTACCCCTTACTTCTTCTTTTCATTTCTACCCTAATTCTACTAATAACTGTCACGTATGTTACTTCACCTTTACATTTCTAAATATACCCTAAGCATGCTAATTAATGGCAGAATTTGAGGCTAGAGAAAATTGCCACGTTCACATCCAATTCAACCCGTATATACTAAGATATCTTCCTTTACTTGGCTTCTTCCATTATAGTTATTCTGTTGGCTTGCATTTTAGAACCTTTGATTTTCATTCACTTCTTTTAATTATTTAAATTCATTTTATTTTGCACGTTATCTATGCTAATCATTACTTTTCATTCATTAGTCTACATTATCACCTGCATCTACGATTTAAATTCTTTATCGTTGCTCCTGTCTATAAATTCAAATAGGTTTCAAGTTTTAATTCTATTTATTGATATTTTTTCATGCCATGCCAATTGATTATGGTTGATCATGAAAGGATCATTTATAAATTTAGTGGACAAGTTTACTTTGACTTTATCTTATCATGGTTGATGAATAACTAATTTTTAACTTAATGGATAAACTTCATTTTTGCTATGCCCCTCTAAATTTGAAACTTATTATGTGATTTAATTGTGCCTACTGTTTATTATATTCAAACCCAAACTATTGCACATTCCAACCTCATACACTTTGTCGGCTTATAAACAAACTCCTCCACCGTGGCATGTTTCCCACTGTCGATCGCTTAGCAAATTTCATTCTAGGGTGCACCCCATTATAAAATTCATCAAGGAGAATATTTCATCCATGTTCTGAATTCCAACAGCTACGACAATAAATCAAGATAGGCACTCCCATAGCGACTCACCTTCTCTTTCCTTCACATCAGATAATGAGTATCCATCTTTCGATTCTTTGATATGTACTTGGAATTGGCTAACAAACTTCTTCTTTAACATCCCACAATAATGATTTGATCCTAGGGTAAACCGCAAAACCACATAATGGCTAAGTTTGGCAAGAAAAAAGGAAAGTACCTACATTAGGCTTCCTATGTAGCTTCGCTTACCAACATGTGTTGGGTACACCATTGTAAATGTACTATAGGATTAGTAAGTCTTTGGACATTGTTCCATAGTAGGCATCCTAAAACCTTTGGGGTCCTTGGTAGTCCTATCTTTAGGGAGAAGGTATTGTTATGCTTTAATTCCTCATTCCACTTGTTCACGTTTGCACAAATTGTCTAATGATTCAAGCCATCATATCCTCCGGTTTGGGTTACTGGCAATGATTGCTTGACCTTTCCATTCAAAGAATAACCGAAGACCAAGTCATTGTGAGGAAGAAGAAAGAAATGATTTCTTTCTTCTTCCTCACAATGACTTGGTCTTCAGTTACGGGTGTGGTTTTGGCTCTTAGATTGGTCCTAGTGATTATTTTCTCCTCCATTAACTGTCGTTTCAATGAGGGAATGAGAAGAGTTTGCTACAGATACCCCCCGTTTGACATCATTATGTCTGGTTCGGTATCGAACCACTTTCTAGGTCTAACTTCGCGCTGAACTCTTGCTTGTTTCATCCCTTCAACTTTCCTACTTCTAGCTCTTGGACTTTCTTAGTTGGAATCTTTGTCATCATGTGAACCCCTTCGTCTTCTAGATCCACTAGACTGGGTTTGCCCTTGTATTCAAGTATTTGGACTAATAGTTTGTAGCTACCCCAAGCGTATCATAAGTTGGTCCACCAATACTTGCTATCGGGCAGCGAAACATTTGTTTAGCTTGGCCACAACTCTATCAGGGTTTCCATTGCTAATTACATCTATTAGCACCGAAGTGCTTGCTGAGAGATTATCATGATTAGTAGCTATCTTAGGTGGTTGGTGTTCCCTGCATTCCTTCTAGTAGCACTAACCTTGTTCTTTGACCTCGAAGCCATTTTGAGAATCGGCTCTCAATTAAAGCGTCAAAAAAATTTGCACAAAAATTGGACAAACACCTCTAATCTATTTATTGTAGATTTGTGAATACGGGGTGTATAACGCAACCATTATATTTGTATTATGATTGATTTTCAAAGAGCAAATCACATATTGGTTATGCAGAAGGTAAATTGCAGTAAAGTCAAGAACACAAAAATTTATAGTGGTTTGACCAGAATATGCCGACATACACCATTCATTTTTATTATCTCTCATATAGATATTTTGTATAATGCTTGGAGTACAAAATACGATGATACATTGCTTAATAAAAATAAGAAATAGATCCAAAGAAGCATGTTTGGCTATTCCTACTTGGCTATTCTAGTTCGTTTATGCCTTCTTTCCTATTCCTATTTGGTTGTTCTTGTTGGCTTATCCTTATTTGGTTATCCCTACTTGGAGTTCTTGCCAGGTTGTTCTTGTTAGGTTATTACTGAATAGGCTATTCATGCTGGGCAATTCTTGCTTGGTTGTTCCCGTTAGGCTATCCTTGTTAAGCCATTCCCGTTAGCCTATTCCTAGCTATCTATAACTTGTTCACCATTACTATTGTAAACCATCTCTATAGAATTCTCTCATTGTTGTTGGAAGATTTGTTATTTGTAGAAGTAAAGGTATAAGGAGGCAAGGTTGATAAGATAGGCAGCTTTCATGTATAACATGCTTGATTCGGTTATTTCCTTGTATAAAAGATACGCTCAAGAACTTCTACATATTCAAGATTGCCTCTCCATATATGCTCTATCCAGTCCGGTGATAGTTGTTTTGAGGGTAGTTGGCTTGGTGGTTATGTCATGGTTCGGCAATGCTTGGCTTCGACGGTTGGCTACTGAATAGGAAGTTATGATCGGTAGGTGGTGTTCAACGATTCTTGGTTCGACGATGCCTTGGTTCATTAGGTAGCTGGTTCAACAGTAGTTCTGGTTTGATAGTAATGGGACAGTTTGGTGGTTGCTTCTTTAGTACGTGGACCTTGTTGCATTCATGGTTATGTCTAGGTCCTTCTCTCCTTGTTTTGGTAATTCCTTAATCCGAACTAATATTCCTGTCTGTTTGTTTAAATACTAGACAAGAGTTCATGTTCGATGTTCCTACTACCGAACACGATTCTCTGTTTGGCGGTTGGCTATTGGATAGGAAGTACTATTTGGTAGCTTGACTACCAAACATGTGAGTTGGGGAAGTATTTCTTTGCCTACTTCTTACACTTCTACTCGCACCACAATAGGAGCTTTGCTATAGGAACTTTTTTCTAGCTTCTTACCTCCTTGTTGGGGTACTTTGGCCAAGTGATGATGCTCCGTTCATTGATTTATACAACGCTTATTGGATCTCTTTGGATTGGTTACAACAATTGTGGTTAGCTAGACCCATGATTGGAAAAGCACCAACACTATAAATCTTAGGTTGGTTTGGTTTGGTTGATGCTAGATGGTGGGCGGGATATTTGAAGGTGATTGGATAAGGCTGAAATGATTCCTTGATATTTGGAAGTTCTCCAAAGATTCTGTTAGTCAGCCTCCAAAGCTCCATGCTTGCCTACCATTGTTGCTCATCCACCTTTCTTTGGCGTCTATGAGGTATTTATAGGTGTGAGGTTAGGTAGAGACATGTTAGGTAGTAAATAATAGTAGTATATAGTTAGGTTCCCTACCGGATAATTTCTCATGTTCCATAAAAATAATGTGCTTATTGGGAATTGAGTTCCTGAACCTTCCCTTGGAAGTTTGACACTCAACCACTTGAGCTACATGCGTTTATATGCTATAACTCCTTTATTTTAAGTCGGAGTTGAATGAAAATTTGTAACGCCTTGTAAAATTAGCAATAATTAATAAATAATTAATAAAGATCCAAAAAAGAATTTGACAAATGAAGGAATTTGGCAATGAAACTTGCTCCATTGCATTCGTGGTGATTTTCTATGCAACTTTCATATTTGGGGTTTCGCGATCGGAGCTCAAATGAAAACATTATTAGCATTTTAAGTTTTCGAAGGGAAACTAAATAAAAATGAAAATAAGAAATAAATTATAATAAATGCAGGTCCCCAGGTCAACCCCTTTACTTAGGTCGGTTGACCGCTAGCAGTCGATCGCCTATAGAGGATGATCGATTGGTCGTGGTGTAGCGGTTAGGGTTTGGACCATGGCCAAACGACATGGATTTATTTATTTGAATCTAACGGTAACGGTTGATTCGAGTGCCTATAAATACATTCGAGTGCCTATAAATACAGGGCTAACCCCTAACTTCTCTTCTCATATTTTCTGATCAGAGCAGCGAAGCTCTTCCATTTTCCTTTTTCCTCTATTTCCAAAAATTATAAAATTGTACACATATATAATTGGAGAAGGGCATAAAATAAAAGGGAAAAAATGAAGAAGCAAATCCATACTGCAAAAAGGTAAATTTCTATAGTTATAAATCTATATTCCCCTTAATCTGAATTTTTCTCAAATCTGTAATTCTAATAGTATGCATATACCTCCTTATACATATTCTTTTGAATTAGAATGGAAAAGGGGTAAAGTAAATGAATAAATTCATATTTGGGTGATTTTGAAAGCTAGAAAGGTGAGAAGGAAATTATATTTGTAGCATTGAAATTTATATCGTTGAATTCTATCTATTTTTTATGCATGTATAAGATCTGATGAGTTGTAGGCCTAAAACAAACATATAGGATTATCACCTACATATTTTATAAAATAGGTAGTTGGAATAGGAATAGTATGTACAGCCAAATCTAAAAATTTGAAATCAGTCCTAAGTAGTAATTATTGAAGAATGTTTATAGAGTTGTAAAGTTTAATCCAGATCTATAGTTAGGTTGTAAAGTAGGTTGCCTAGCTAACTTAGAATGTGAATTTCTATATTTTAATTTATTTGGAGTGAGGTGTAATTTAATTATATCTATTTCTATGTAATTTTCATAAATTATCCAATTCGAAAAACGTGTACAAATATACATCATTTGAATTAACAAGGAATATACCAAAAAAGAAAGAGATGTGTGAAGTATGGATGTTATTCTTCGTAGTTTACACTGCCTACTTTAACAAAAGAAAGGAAATAATTGCTTGTAATTTCAAACGAATCATGGCCTCACTTTTGGTTAATTTGTGGAAAGTTATAACAATAATTCTTTTTGGAAGAATGGATCCGATAAATTAAAATGGGGCAATAAATGTTCTAGTTTAGGAATTAATAGTTAGAAATAGGAAAATATATATACGTATAGCCGCACCTATGATTAATAATAAAAATATGTACATAGAGCGTAATTTACGACTATATTCATATTAGTTATTAATAATGTAATACTTATTGGACTAGGAGGTTAAAAAGGGAAGGAATAGTAATTCCAAAATTTTTGGACAATAACTGTAAATTTAACAGTCAATAAATTGTAGTTAATAAAGAGTTAAAGAATTGAATAAGGATTAATTAAAGAGTTTAATATGACATTTACAGAAAAATTAAATAGGCATAATAGTGGATTTTGAAATGGATAAATAAATATAATTAGTGATTGTCCAATTTTGACATTACTAACCAATTATTACAGACAATTAACATTTACTAGACATAAGAAGAAAATGAGGAAACCAAAGCCTTAGCCAATAAAATATGAATAATTACATGGCAAACAAATAAGTATTAACACCATTAAATACAAGTAGAAGGTAATATAATTTTCATAATAGGAAATTATATAGCTTCAATTATAGATCTAGAACGAGCGTGGATTAGTGGGCCTAACCTAACACTTAGGCTTCAAGTGTTTGGTTTGGTTTAGTGGGTTAGGATGCAAGGTCAGTAGTAGAAGTCCACCCTTCACCTAGAGGCTGCCAGTAGTTGTGTATACTTACTACTAATGTGAGACATCTCTAACTGTAGGACTTGTGGGAAAAGGGATGTGTGTTCTGAACAGGTAGGGGAAAATATACAAGGGTTTGCCTCGAATTTGAAGTATTAAATGGCCCAGTACATTTAATAAAATAGGGCCTGCTTTAATTTTAGTAAGAGTTATTAAGTAATTGAATGAGGGTTTTTTATTAACTTACATAGGTTAGCCTAAACGGGTCAGCTGTAGAAGGTAGGCGAGCTATATCAGTATTTTTGGACCGGTCTTTAGTAGTAGTTCTGGCATATAGGCTATGACCACCTGCGGTCTCGAGCGAGCGATAGCAAAGACTTGGTTATACCTTGATAGATTTCACTTCCTACTAGTGTAGAATTCGTATGGGAGATACACATATCTCAATGTCAAAGGTTAGACGAAATTTGTTTATCGGAGTTGGACTAGTTAACCCTTATATGAGTCTTTGAGATGCGTTAGTTGTACGACAATTATATTATAAATTATAAAGCCGTAAATAAGTGTCATCAGTCTCTATAGCTATAGCTGATTCACTAGCATTTACATTGTGGTGGGCCTGCTTCGAGGATTGATGTATTAAATGGCCGTTGGGTTTGTCTTAACCCTAAGTGGTCGGGGATTTTGGATAGTGAAATGGTTATATATATATATATATATATATATATGCAGGTTAGCATATACATATATAATTATACCTCGGAGGAGATTAGATATATTGTACACACATATGAATTAAGGCATTAGCCGCAAGTAATAGACATAACACTTAAATGGAAATCGATGGACATAAATTAACGGTACAGGTAAAGTATGTAGTTTTCCAATCACTAGAACACTGTTCTGACCCTTATTCTCATTATAGCCCACATGATAGATTTAGAAGGACAAACTGCCAAAGCAAGACAGGAATGGTTGATGAAGAAGTATTCTTATTCATGCTCGTCGTTGGCAAGGTAATTAGACGTTTGTGAAATAACTTTGGTTCTAAGGTAGTAGTCTTAGTTAGTAGTATGTTCTATTATATTTTTCAATTCCGTTGTGAGTTTATATTGATCGCTCTCTGATATGCTTGTGTTTATTACAAGTTACCAAAACCAACAATGTATACCCTAAGGGACTTGGGTTTCAATTTAGTCGAAATTCGAGCCCACTAAGATGCGAGTTATTGCATTTGGTATCAGTGCTTAGGTTAGTTGATCATAGGAATTAGAATACATTGAAATAACATATTTATATTTTTTTGCCTATAATCATATATATATATTATACGCCAAACTCAATAAATCCCAACTATAGAAGTAGTTGCAACCATATTCCGAAAGGATGGACGAGGCAACTATGAGTCGGGCTAATAAATAGAGTAAATTACATACACCTACACCGATTACCCCATGGTTTGTAGGCCATACCGAAGGCGTTGATCAAGAAGAACATGAACACAACATATAGAAGAATCCTAATGGCTGGATAGTACTTGACTCCTTTTTTGGTCCTAGGCTTCCTTATGATTGTGGATTTCGATGGATTGCAATTGAAGATGCACATTTCATCCAAATAAATGGTAAGTAAGAAACTATATGTTGCAAGCATCCAAAATTAAGTATAATAGTCGCGGGGAAAGATCCTACAAGAAGATGTATATTAATCACACTAGAAGATAGCCTTGACGAAGAAGAGTTAAGGAGTAGGAGTTCCAAAAGAAAGGACGATTAAAGTCCATTTCTATGTCAAACCCCATGTGAAAGAATTTGACAAAAAGATTTTTGAAAAATTCTTAGAAACGTTTTTAATGGGTTTTTCAAAGGACTTATTGTGAATTTGTCAAGTCAAATATTTTTGGTTTAAAGGTTTTTGATGAAGATATTTTTCATTTTTAAAATGGAAAACAAAGCATAAGTTTTGCTCGATGATTTTTCCTATTTTGTAAGTTTAAAGATTTCTAAAATTCTTCCTCTAAGGGGTGGATAAATGGAATGGTACTTCATTAAAATAGGGTAAAAGGAAAAACAGGAAACAATACCTGATAACTAAGATAGGAGGAATATATTACTAAAGAAGTGTAAGCAAATTGAAGGCAATTTATGTACGAGAAATTTTAATAGTAGTATTAGAAATTTAAATTGAAATAGCATTAGGAATTTATATAAAATAGGATTAATAATCTAGATAGAAATAATATAGGAGAGGAGCAATAAGAATAAGGTAGGAAGAATGAATAAATTCCATGGATATGTTATAATTACGCATATATTTAAGATATATGCTTAGATAGATGCACTAATTGTACGTATCTTTTAGAAGTCCCCCTCATATGCTATTAGAATCTCCGTTAAAGATGGAGCAGTGATAGCATAAGTAATAGAAAAATAATAGGATGGATATATCTTTATCTGCTCCACTTTTCATTATTTAAACTTATAGAAGATGCTTTTTAAAAATTGGTTTGGTATGAATACAATAATTGAGTTTTGAATGTTTAAAAAAAAATATTACTTCTAAAAATAAGTAAAATTTTGTTGTAGAAAGTTCTTGAAATTGTAAAGTTTGTTATTAAAAGGGAAATATTTCATGGTTCCTTTTCGGGAATCAAGCAATTTTTGAATCGATAAAAATGTTTCAAACTTTATGTTTTTTAAAAATAAAGGTTTTTGGTCAAGTACTTCATGACTGTGATGTTTTATTTTTAAAAGACTTGTGGAAAACCAAACCAATTTTCGATATGGTGTAGATAGGGATGACTGCTAGGTAAGACTGGGTAGAGGATTAGGTTAGTAATAAATAACTATGGATACTCATAGATAGCAACAAAAATCCCCATTGAATATAAGGAATGTTGGTATGAACCTCATAATAATTTATTAGAGATGTGTGGAAGACATGAGAAGAAATCTCAAAGGAACAAGTCATGGTACCAAAGTACAATTTTTTAAGTCCTAGGGTATAACTGCATGAAGGATCAAGGATATAGAGGAAATAAATACCTAAGTTCGAGGATACTGTCTAGAGATTGCGATTTAGAGAAGATAATATTATGGTTGGAGAAGAGGGCGATAAGATAGCAAACCTACATAAAGGATGTTGGTTGACTCAAGGTTAGAGATGGCAAGGTAGATGGTATGAAAGTTTTTCCATCGAGCTAATTTTCTGAAGAGTTACTCTAAATGTGCATAATTTATATTTCCTACTTACTACGGTGTGGTAACGCAAAATTTATACCATAATTGAGTGTCATAATTGAAATAATGGATGTATCTTATTTATTAGAAGCAATGATGCAAGTGAAGGCATGTGGGTGATAGTATAATGACATAACAGAAATATCCATCTTAATTTAATAAGAAGGTTAGGGTCATAATATTATTAATATCGGTTGATGATGAATGGCAAATTCCAGCAAAATTTTCTTTAGGGTTTTTGGGTTGTAATCACTAGTTGTCTCCTATAGCAACCCGGAAATTCAGATACTTCGTCTTCGAATATCGAAACATTTTGAAATGTCATTAAGTGAATATGATTTTATAACCTTGTTAGACAAGATTTAACTAATGAATAATGATAAGAAACTTACTTTGGAAAATTGTTTACAAAAATATACCATTTGAAGAAAAATCGATAATGTGGCTGGAAATCGGTTTATCGGTAAACAACTTTTTGATCGATATAAGTTGCCGAACTCTTTTGCACTTGTCTAATAATCAAGTGAATATATTATCAACTAATTAACACACACTTTTCTTCATAAAGCAATTTAAAGTTCTAGAAGCTTCAAAATGGATAAGAGATATTATCTATCATGTTAAGGATATAAGTGTAATTTGCTAAAGGAGAAGTGATGGGAGGTGAGCCATCCATGGCATGGTGGAGGATTAAAGCAATGCTAAATAGTATCATTCTTGAGCCTATATAAGGAGAGGCATACCATAGATAATAAATCACAAATTCACAAAGCTAAAACAAGCTTATTTCCATATCTTCTTTACTTATGGTCTAAATGAATTTTTTGTATATCTTAACCAACTAAACTCATATTAGGAGTGAAGCCTTAGGGATATATTACAACACATCCTACCTAATTAGAAGTTGAAGAAACAAAGCCATAATCACCCACTCTTGAAGGCCGTAAGCAAAGTGTGGGAAGAAGAGGCTAGCATCAAGTGGAAAGCAAGGAAGGTAGGAAGGAAGGAAGAAGAAGGTGGTTGCAAGGAAGGGGTTGGACTTAGGTTTCTTAGATCTTAGTTGTAGTTAGGTTAAAGGTGAGCTAACACACTACTTTGAATGAAAATATAATCCATATTTGTTTGGGTCTGGGTTTGATTGTGTTTAAGTTGTTGAATTGTTATTGACATTGTTGAAAACATTGGTTTGATTGCTATTTGAAAACAAGAAGTATATGCGATCCATGTTTATGGACTTGGAATGGACTTAATTGGTCTTGTATGACTTGTGAAAATACCATGAAACAAATCACATAGGTTACAGATGGACTTTGGTTTAGACTGGACTCGAATTTGAAAGTTCACTTATAGTGATAATCGTTGTGGATGCACTTAGGAATTGCCTTGTTTTGAGATATTTCTATTGAACTTTATAGAGAGAATCTTATAGGTTTCTCATTATATTTATTATTTTCTGTATGTTTTCTTACTTTCATAAAAACTTTGGATCGTAAAAAGTTAAGTAGCGTTTTGAAAAGTGGCCAAAACCTCACTTGTGTAATACTGCCCTGTTTAGCCTTGATTTTTGGACTTTAAAGGTTTGAAAAGATATTATTTCATTCTTTTTACACATGCTTAATAATCCATATTAGAATATCTCAAAAGTAGTTTGGGATATTTATGAATTTTTAAGAATTAATTGTGAATTTGTAAAGAAGAGGATTTATAATAAAAACTTGTTTTACCACGTTTATATGAAAATTATAAAATTGCTATTTTCAAGTAATATTTTGAGTAAATGTTCTAAAACTTATTATAAGTATTATAAAGTATTTTAAAATCATTTTAAGTATATATGGTTTAAAGAAACTATGTTGGTTATTTTATATCTTATGTAAAATATCTTCTAAAAATGGTTTATTTAGGGATCTCTCATCTCCAAAAAATCACCTCTGGAGTGTCACTGGACCTCTACCCCTAGAGTATATATGTAATAAATATCTTCTTGGTCATAATATCCTAGATTGTGTGGCCTCAACCCAGGAGGTTGTCTCTCACTGCCGTTGGACCTCTACCCTTGGAGTGCCTTTGACACTAGATTTTTCCTATGCTTTTGACTCTGTTAGTTGGCATTCATCCTTGAATTGGTGTCCCACCATGGCTTTTCTATCTGTTAGATTGATTGGATTCATCACATTCTTACCTCCAATATGTCCTCCATCTCTGTCAATGGGGTGAGTGGAGATCTCATCAAATCTGCCCGAGGCCAGCGACAAGGAGACCCCCTCTCGCCTTTGCTTTTTGTCCTTGTTGCTGATGTCTTTAATCATATGAGAAAATTGACTGTCCCTTACAATCTATTTTCTAGGATCAGTCCTACAAACTCGAGTGTTTCCTTTTTCAATATTCAATTCGCTGATGACACGATTCTATTCTCCTCGCCTGCCCCTAGTCATATCCACTGCCTTAAGGTTTTGTTTTATGTTTTTGGATTTATTTCGGGCCTTTCCATTAACTTCTTTAAGAGCAGAATCACTATGCTTGGGGGGAGGGCTGACCATCTTGCGCCCCTTGTGGCCAACACTCTCAACTGTGGTATCGACTACTTCCCATCTCTTACCTAGGGATCCCTATCCATCCAACGAAATTGATTCGCTCTGATTGGCTTCTACTCTTATCCAAAGTCTCCTCGCATTTAGCTAGCTGGAAAACCTCTTCCCTCTCCATGGTAAGTAATTTAATTTCGATAAATATGTCCTTTCTACTATCCCCGCCTATTGGATTTCATTTCACTGAATTCGTAGATGGTTTATTTCAGCTACTGACGAGCTGCGTCGGTCCTTCCTATGGCATGGGACGCGTGTTAAGAATTTAGTTAGTTGGTCTATTATTTGTAAAGATGTGTCGCAAGGTGGTATGGGTATTTCCAATTGTTCTTCTTCAACCTGTCGCTTCTTTCCGAATGGATTTGGCGTTGTCTCTCATCTCATACTCCTCTCTGGATGTCCTAGATCTTGGCTAAGCATTATGACTCCAATCCTTTTTGTATCCTCCTCTCCGCTCCCACCAACCACCCTTCTCCTTTTTGAGCTAGCATCCTTTATTCCATCCTGTGGGTTTTCCGCTTTTTCCAAGTCCAAATTAGGAATGGACATTCTTGCTCTCTTTGGCAGGACTCTTGGTTTAATGACCCCTTGTCCAATTCATCCCTGACCTCTTCTCGGTAGTATCCAAAAAAAAATCCACATCTATTGCCGAAGCCATCTCCCTTGATATTCACTGCTTCTCCTCTGACCTCGTTATCTCTGGCTCCTCCCTCTCACAACTCCTCTAAATTCAGCGCATCCTTCAGTCCAACCGCATCTTCCCTTGATAGCTTCTACTGGGGTCCGACCTCTGCAAAATCCTTCTCGGTTTCATCACGCTGTCTTGCGCTTACCAATTCAGATAGATTATTCTCTTAACCTAGACTTGGAAATGCAAAATCCTCCCTCATGCTTGTTTCTTCTTGTGGATTCTTACTCTTGACAAAGCTAACATTAAAGATACGCTCATTCGCAAGGGCATTATGATTAATCCTCTGTGTGTCCTTTGCTCCACTAATAATGGGTCAATCTAGCACCTCTTCTTCGACTGTGGCTTCTCCTACTATGTTTAGGCGACTTCGAGCTTGCACCTACTTGTCTATATCCCTTCTATCTCCTCCTATTGCGACCATTGGCAATATTCTACCCCCTGTCTGGACTTGGATTGCTTCATTGCTGCCTTTAACTGGGCTATATGGCAGGAGAGGAATTTGCGCTGTTTCAAGAATGCTTTACAATCCAAATTAAGAATTTGCCATAAGATTACTTATTTTTTCTACTCTTGGACAGGTGGAAGAGCTTTGTCTCCTTTGCATCTATGCATTGCCCCTATGAATTAAGACATTGAATCTGTAGGAAGTTTGGAGATTCCAAATAGTGGTACGGCTGGCCACTCCTCCCATCGTGTCTTTAATCATCCATGGTGAAGCCCTTATTTTGGCTTTTGTCAACTTAGCTAAGCATCTTATTTTGGTTTCTGTGGTTGAAGTTGTTGTATGCATGGGGTTTGGGTTGTGATGTTTTATTTTGCTACTTCTTCCTACCTTTTATTTTAAGTTTGTCGATGTTGCATTAAATTTATTTCTACTTTTCCTAGTTAAACACTCCATGTTGGCTACATGTTGGCTAGAATTATATTATAACTATTTTATTATCTAATCGATCGTGTACTCTCGCATTACATAATCGTCTTCTTAAAAAAATAACGATACATATATATAACATTTTAGAAAGGATTTTAAAGAGTATAAACCAAAGGTTTAAAAGGGGTTAGAATTGCTTAATGGCGAAATGGTTAATTGTTTAAATTACTTGCTAAAAAGTAATTAACTATGCTTGACACTAAAAGCCGACGAAGTAGGTTTATCTATTTGTGAGAGTTAAGATTGATGTTCAAGTAGGGATGAAACAATAGGCTTTAACCTACTGGCTTCCCTCTTGACCAAGGAATAGTTAAGTTGGTGATGTCAAAAATGTTTTAATCTTTTTATTTACTTACTTATTTGAAAATAAAATTAACTATACTCAATGCTAAAATCCGATGAAGTGGTTTAACTATTTGTGAGAGTTAAGATTGATGTTTGAGTATGGTGAAGTAATAGAGCTTTAACCTATCGACTTCCCTCTTGGCCGAGGAATAGTTTGTCAAAAATGCCAAAAATGTATTAATTATGTTGACTTCTTACTTATTTATGGAAATTATTAATACTATACTTAACACTAAAAGCGATAAGGTAGACTTATCTATTTGTGAGATTCATGAATGAAGTGTCCAGTCAAGGCTTTGACATGCAACCGGTGCTCTAACTTATCTAGCTTCACTGTTGAACGAGGAATAGTTAAGTTGGAATGTCGGAAACAAGTTAAGCATACAAATATTGATTTGTATAAGCAATTGTTTTTGTCTATATAATTGATTAGTCGATTATCGAACTTGACCTAATATTAACTTAGGAAGTATCTAAAAGATTCATGATTTCATACCAATGATAACCCCCAGGACGGAGCAATGGTACAAAATGCCTCTAGCTTTCACTTACTTCTAAAAGAACCGAAATTGAGTTTATCAACAATTCATCAAATTGGTTTTGAAGATACAGGGATCAATAATTGTTTTACTTACTGACTACCAGTTCAAAACTAGTATATGTTTTCTATGTTTTTGGAGCGGTTATGAAGTGGAAAGTGCTAGAGTTGAACTGTCAATCCTAAGGTTGTCTAAGGGAGAGGTCGGCATTAAAGTTTAAAATGATGCAGTCGTGTTAGATAATTTATCTTGAGGAGAATTCCAAGAGAGTGGACATCATTAGCATTTGTCATAAGACTTATGTAGGAATTTAAGTGAAGATTCGAGATTTGATCGAGATGCCTGAATCCGTGTAGTGATTCGTGATCTGTTCAAGATTTGGAAATCCGTTTGGGGATTCCTGATCTGTTCTAGTAATGAAGATTTATGTGAATGATGCAGAACGTAACCTCGATATCGGAAGTGACAGAAAACAGAGTAGGATGCACTACCTGGGGCTTAGCCAACCCGTATTAGGATGTTATCGACTCCATATCTAGAGATACTTATTGATTATTTGTTGGCTGGAGTTATTTGGTTCATGTTGTTCATGTTTATGTTCGGACCTTGGGCCGCTTGCGCTTACATTAATAGTATATTTTATATAGAGCTATACGATACTCGAAAGGTACTTTCTGACCCTTGTGCATGGCGCTTGGATTCGGCTTCTCCAAGGAAGTCTCCGTAAAAACATCCAATTTGCGAATGCACCTCAGCAGTTTTGAATGTAACCTACATGTTGTGGTGTGAACAATCTAAGCATCACAGCTATTTGATATGATTTATAATCTACACCCTAGACATTATCTATCATATCACTATATTAAACCTAATGAATGGTTGATTACTTTAAGGGAAAAACCGTTATGGTAATCTGTATGATATAAAAAGGTGTTATTATATGTCACAATTATTTCTTGAGTTTCTCACGCTCGTTTACAAGACTGAACCGGGTGTTATTTTCTTATAATGCTCGGGCCACCCCGGGTTATTTCCAGATTTAGCTATGGACACTTTGGAGCTTATGGAGAAGAGCTGGATGAATACTTATCATGGCATTCTTATTTCCACTGTATTACTATATTGCATATATCAATATTGTGAGGACATGCAGCTATAGATGTTCATGTTAGTACCTAAGTTTAGTTACTTTGAAAATTTTGTATTCGAAGTAACCCTTTGTACTGTTCCTTTGATATTATATATTATCTTCTAATGTAGTGTTTTTGCTTTCTTGTTCTATTCTTTTTTATTTTACCCTAACTTTCTATCTTTCCTACACTTAGGAATCCGGCACATAAGAAACAGCTATTTATCTTTTCGATGATAATTTTTTTTGTACATGACATGAGAGAAACTTGTCTCTTTATATTTTAAATTGACCAAAATACCATGGACGTATTTAGTATTGACATTCGAGGGTCGAAAAGTCAGGTCATCGCCTTTGGTGTCGAGTCTTAAGGTTGAACGAACACCTTGAGTTTGGTTAGGCATGGATCATTGGAGATTTGGTAAGAGACACTTTAGAATGAGTCGAGTGTATCATACATATGAGAGCATATTTATATTTTGAAAAGTAGACTTTTAAAATTATTCCATAGGAATTTCTCTTCCTTAATAACTCTTTCTGTGAAATAACACTATTCTTTTGTGTTCTAAAAAAGTTTTGCTTTAATAAGATAGTAAGAGCCATGGCTGATGCTGTGGGAAATATAGTAGAAGAAGTGGTGCAGGTCGACCATGGAAAGACTTTGCTTCGTTATGGCGCAAGTTTGATGTGTTGGGCAGAAAGAGGTTCAATGACACTAAGGCTATCATCGATGTCCAGGCTTGGATTAGTTTTTTTGACATTGTATGTAAGGACATGGCATGTCATATCTAAGGAACATTCAAGGATATAATAAGTACAACTTTTGGTTTGAGGGCTCAGCTCCAAAGCCGTCTGTATTAACATTAATCGGGAATAAAAAGTGAAAATTTCAATCGTCAAAGAATAGGTCCAACTTCATTTGCTACAAGCGTGGGAAGGAGGGCCACTTTGCAAGTAAGTGTAGATCAGGAAAAGGAAGGTCAGTGGCTGGAGTGCAGATAGTTAGAGCACCTATCTTAGAAGCACCGAAGCTTAATGCATAGTTTGCACTAAGGAATTGCTATAGTTGCCATCAGCATGGTCATTTTATTATAGATTACCCGATGTTCAAGAAAGGACGATAGTTTAGGGTCTTTGTTATTTCTATAGCCGAGAAGGGAAAGCAGATTCTTGAGGTTATACTATATGTTTTTAAGTTACCTATTCGATTTGATATTAGCGCTTCTCATAGTTTTATATCCCGTAAACTTGATTGTTTAGTTAAACTTGGCATGTTGGGAACATCGACAATTCTTTGTTTGTGCTTAATCAGTTTGTAAGTAGTTTCAGCTTTCTACATCATGGGTTGGGTAGACAGTAATTGTAGGTACATTAAAATGAACACCTTGTGAATTAAGTTTCACGGTTTGACTATAAGACATTCAGTGATAATGTTGGGCTAGAAGTTAAAATTTAGTGAAAGATGTTTACTATAATCAAAAGAAATGATAAAATGTTATAGATATAAATATTTTCAAAAAGATTTATATAAGAAAGCTATTTATATAATTATTGTTTATAAAATATGATTTATAAACAAAAAGAGTTTAAATTGGTAAGTCGAGAACTAAAATTCCAGTATCTTTGAAATGCTTTTCAAGATTACGGTGAAAATAATAATAAAATTATTTGAAAGTAAATATTTGGGAAATCGATTTAGGAAATTGAGATCATGATACTTAGTATTATTATACAAAGTATTTGATACCTCTTTTTAATGATTTTGGTTAAGTATTAAAGGTACGGTTTGGATGTACTGAACTTACTTCTATCACTTAAAGATAATTTCAATGATGACTATAGTATTATCGATATTCATTTTTGGGTTTCTAAGTAGGGGACGCTACAGAGTTGTTTTTGTAAAATGGATTTTGATTTAAATCCCAAAAGAATGATTCGATATACAAAACTTATATATATTCTTTCAAAATTGTTTGAAGAAAACCTGGATGTTTAGTTCTAAAGTTTTTCTTTGGAAAGAAATTTGGTATGAACTTTTTAATGTAGAAAATTTTATATGTATAGTATGTAAGGTTCTCAAGTGGTAGTGGAGTAGCCCAAAATACATGTTGGATCTTTTCATTTTTTTTTTCCTTTTTAGGTTATATTTGTTAAATAAATTATTGACACCGATTTAAGTTATTTTATGGACACATGTAGCATTAGGACGGTTTGGTTTATGCATCATATATGATATGTTGTTTGATAGTTTTCATTGGTTAAATAAAATAGAAATTTTCAGCAATTTTGGACAAGTGATAACTTTCATATCATTATAGAATTTAAAGCAAAATGTTTTTGTGTGAAAGTATAAAAGTTGATTTTTTATAACACTTGAATTGAGAAAGTAGCAAGTTACAAGCAAATTTTGAATTTGTGAAACGTGCTTGTTAAGTAAAATGAATTTGACGTTTTGTATATACTCTTAGGATATTATGTAGTATTATACAAGTTAGAACTTAAGTTATAAAATGTTTATGAACTTGAAGTTATGAGATGATTCATAAATGATTTTAGTATTGAATGAAATACTATTTGGATAAATGAATGTGATTAAAAAGGAATTGGTGTAATTAAGAAACCAATAGGATAAATACGCAAGTTGTACGTAGATCATTTTATTTGTATAACTCTACTTGATCCAGTATTCGAGTACATGTTTTCGAGGTAGTTTACACTAATTCAAACAAGGATTTTTCACTCGATTTTTGACGATGAACACTTGATATGGATTCATGATACGTTCCCAATGTTTTCTATCGTACTGTACTACGTAAGAAGCATGGAAGTATCTAATCAAGGAGCCAAATCAGAGTTCACACTAAAGAGGTCAAGTGATATATACTAGTTTAGAAGTGAAATTATGTGATCTTGTAAGTGATCAGAGCAGATATTGCATGCGGAAGGTTTATGTGCATCGCACGGGCTTTAATACATTTGTATGATGTGTTATGTTGGCTTATGAAAATTTTGGGGAATGATGCTTTCATTTGTTGTGAGGTAGCATGAATGAATCGTCTAAGTAATAAACTAAGGCTATTGAACGTAAGGCATGCTTAGTAGATTGTTTATCTTCCTTAGGCGATGAGAGAGTTTTGAACCTGAGAAAACCATGAGCATTGATTGCTAGTGATTAAGAATGCAGTTTGAGCATTTATGTGCTTATTACTTTGTTAAGGTTAGAAATTATCATGGAGCGAGGATGCCCGGGATGGTACAAGGAAAACAGAGGACAGTTTGAAGGAGTTTCATCCAGAATTGCTTATAGACTAAGGGTTCCTTCTTATCTTAGTATTGCATATCATTCGTAGTGTACCAACCACTAGAGGTGGAGTCGCTTAGTATGCATTTTTATTTGCAGTTTAGTTTGTATATAGCTTTAGTAGTACTATAAATATGTATCTAGTTTCCTCTATCTCCTTTGATTATCATTCTTGTTTGAATTTCGAGGATGAAATTTTCTAAGTGAGGGAGAATGTAGCGACCTGGAAATTCAAACACTTCATCTTCGAATATCGAAACATTTTTAAATATAATTAAGTGTTATAAGTATGATTTTGCAACCTTGTTAGCCATCATTTAGTTAATGAATAATGGTAAGAAACTTATTTTTGAATTTTTTTTACAGTTTATATTCTTCAAAGAAAAATCTATAATGTGACAGGAAATCGGTTTATCGGTAAACAACTTTTTTTATTGATATAAGTTGTTCCAACTCTTTTGCACTTGTCTAATGATCAAATGAATACAATATCAACTAATTAATACACATTCCTCTTCATAAAGCAATGGAAGGTTCTAGAAGCTTCCAAATGGATAAGAGATATTATCATGTTGAGGGTATAAGTGTAATTTGCTAAAGGAGAAATGATGGGAGGTGAGCCTTCCATGGCATGGAGGGGGAGGGGTGAGAGCTTGGCTACAGAGCACCATTCTTGAGCCTATATAAGGAGAGGCTTACCATAGATAACAAATTACAAATTCACAAAGTTAAAACAAGTATACTTCCATGCCTTCTTCTTCTCTTATGTTCTAAATAATTTTTTTGCAAATCTTATCCAAATTAACTCAAATTTGGAGTGAAGCCTTGGGAAAATATTACAACACATCATACTTAGTTAGAAGCTGAAGAAACAAATCCATACTCACCCCACTGTTGAAGGCCGTGAGAAAAATGAGGGAGGAAGAGGTTAGAATCAAGTGGAAAACAAGGAAAGAAGAAAGAAGAAGGTGGTTGCAAGGAAGGGGTTGTAGTTGAGTTAAAGGTGAGTTAGCACACCACTTTGAATGAACATATAACACATTTTTTTGGGTTTGATTGTGTTTAAGTTGTTGAATTGTTAGTGACATTATTGAAAATATTGGTATGATTCTTGTTTTGAAACAAGAAGCATGTGCATGTCCATGGACATGGAATGGACTTGAATGGACTTGTATGACTTGTGGCAAGACCTTGAAACAAAGCACATAGTTTGTAGATGTACTTTCGTCTAGGCTGGACACAGATTTGAAAATGCGCTTATAGCGATAGTCGCTGTGGATGCACTTAGGAATTGCCTTGTTTTTGGCTATATCTATGCAACTTTGCAGAGCGATCCTTATTTGTTTCTCACCATATTTATTATGTTTCATATGTGTGATTACTTCCATAATATTTTTGGATGTGTAAAAATTTAAGTAACATTTCGAAAAGTGGCATAAACTTCACTTGTGCAAAACCGCCCCGTTTAGCCTTCATTTTTGGAGTTTAAAGGTTTGAAATGATATTTAAATTTAAGTATTTTATTTCATTCCTTTTACAAGTATTTACCAATTCATATTAGAGTATTTTAATAGTGGTTTTAGGTATATATGAATTTTTAAGAATTAATTATGAATTTTTAAAGAAGAGGATTTTATAATAATAACTTGTTTTTTCATGTTTTTAAGTAAATTATAGAGTTGTTATTTCAACTAATATTTTGAGTAAATGTTTTAAACCTATTATAAGTATTGCAAATTATTTTAAACACATTTTAAACACCTATGGTTTTTAGAAAATATATTGGACTATTTTTTATCTTATCTAAAAAATATAAATATCTTCTAAAAATAGTATGTTTAATATATAGTTTTATAATAAATTACTTTATATATATCATTTCAAAAAGGATTTTAAAGAGTATAACAAGAGGTTTAGAAAGGGGTTCGAATTTCTTAATGCCCAAATGGTTAATTGTTTGAATTACTTGTGGAAAAGTAATTAACTAAAAGTAATTAACTATGCTTAACACTAAAAGCCGACGAAGTAGGCTTATCAATTTGTGAGAGTTAAGATTGATGTTTGAGTATGGATAAAGAAATCGAGCTTTAACCTATGGGCTTCCCTCTTGACCAAGGAAGAGTTAATTCAGGAATTTCAAAAAACTGTTAAGCTTGTTATTTACATACTTGTTTGGAAAGATAATTAAATATGCTTAATGCTAAAAGACAACGAAGTGGGTTTCTATTTGTGAGAGTTAAGATTAACGTTCGAGTATGGATGAAACAATTGAGCTTTAACCTACTGGCTTTCCTTTTACCCGAAGAATAGTTAAGTCGGAAATTTCAGAAATGTGTTAATCGTGTTAATTTCTTATTTGTTTATGGAAATCATTAATACTATACTTGACACTAAAAGCCAACGAGGTAGACTTATCTATTTGTGAGATTTAAGAATGAAGTGCCTAATCAAGACTTTGATATGCAATCCCTGCTTTAACTTATCTGGCTTCACTCTTGGATGAGGAATAGTTAAGTTGAAATATTAGAAACAAGTTACGTATATAAATATTGATTTGCATAAGCAATTTTTTTGACTATTTGTTGAATATCGAACTTGACCTAATATTAACTTATGAAGTATCTAAAAGCTTCATGATTTCATACCAATGAGAACCTCTGGGAAGGAGCATTAGTACGAAACATCTCTAACTTTCACTTACTTTTGAAAGAACTGGAATTGAGTTTATCATTAACTAATTGAATTGGTATGAAGAGACCGGGACCGATAAGTGTTTTACTTATCGAATACCACTTCAAAACTAGTATACGAATTCTATGTTTTGGGAGCGGTTGTGAAGTGAAATATTATAGAGTTAAACTGTCGGTCCTAAAGTTAAGTCCAAGGGAGAGGTCAACATTAACATTTTAAGCGATGCTATCTTGTGAAACTGTATATCTTGACGAGTAATACAAGAGAGAGGACAGCTTTAGCATTCGTTATAAGACATATGCGGGAATCTATGTGGATATTCGAGATCTAGTCGGGATGCTCGAATCCATATAGTGATTCATGATCTATTCGAGATTTGGGAATCCATTTGGGGATTTGTGTTCTGTTCGAGTAATGAAGATTCGTGTGAAAGATGCCAAACATAACCTCGACATTGAAAATGATAGAAAACAGAGTAGGATGCACAACCTGGGGTTTAGCTAACCCGTGTCTGGATGTTATCAACTCCATATTTAGAGATACTTATTGATTATTTGTTGGCTGGAGTTGATGATATTTGGTTCATGTTGTTCATGTTTATGTTCGGATGTTGGGCCACTTGTGTTTACCTTAATAGTATATTTTATACAGAGATATACGATACTTGAAAGGTACTTTCTGACCCTTGTGCATGGCGCTTGGATTCGGCTTCTCCAAGGAAGTCTCCGTAGAAAAATCAATATGAAAATGCACCTAAGCAGTTTTGAATGTAACCAAAATATGTTTGTGGTGTGACCAATGCAAACATCATAGTTATTTGATATGATTTATATTCTACACTCTAGACATTATTTATCTTATCACTATATTAAACCTAACGAATAGTTGATTGCTTTGAATGAAAAACCATTACGGTAATCTGCATGGTCTCAAATGGTTTTATTATATAGCACACTTATTTCTTGAGTTTCTCACACTAGTTTACCAAACTGATCTGGGTGTTATTTTCTTATAGTACTAGCGTTAGCTTCATGTATATTTCTAAGTTTAGCTATGGTTGCTTTGGAGCATATGGAGAAGAGCTAGATGATTACTTAACACAATATTCTTATTGCTACTTCATTATTATATTGCATATATCAGCATTGTGATTATATACAGTTATAACTGTCCAAGCTGATGATAAACTTAAATTTGATAACTTTGAAATTTCTATATTCAGAGTAACTCTTTGTACCGTTTCTTTGATATTATATATTATCATTCGTTGTGAGATTCTGATATTTTATTATTACTTTCTTTTTCCATTCTTTTTTTAATTCAACCCAAACTTTCCATCTTTTCGGCACTTGGGTGTACGACACACGAATATTGTGGATGTATTTAGTGTCGACATTCGAGGGTCGATATAACATCCTGGAAAATATAAATAATTTACCTTCAAATATATAGATTATGAAAATATTTTAATTGTGAACTAAATATTAATTAAATGGATTTAATAGCCTTATTTAACTCCTTTTAATTAATAAATAATAGTGGTGAACTCATTTTGTAAATTTATTTACAATAATAAGTAGTTCAAATAAATAATTAAAAAATCAATTGCTAATAAAAAGGTCGACTTATCTTTTGGGATAATTAATGTTGTTTCAAATTTATAAAAGGATTATAAATTTGTTTTATTTTCCTTGGGATAACTAATGCGGTTTTAATTTATAAAAAGGAGCTATAAATTTGATTAATTATCTTTTGGGATATTAATATTATTTTAAATTTATAAAAAGATTATAAATTTGATTTATTTTCCTTTGGGATAATTAATGTTGCTATAAATTTATAAAAAGGATTATAAATTTGGTTAACTAATTATCTTTCGAGATAATTAATTTGTTTTAAATTTATAAGAAGGATTATAAATTTGATTAATTATATTTCGGGATAATTAATGTTGTTTTAAATTTATAAAAGGAGTTATAAATTCAGTTAATTATCTTTCAGGATAACTTATGTTGTTTATACAAAGGTTATAAATTTGACTTATTTTCCTATGGGATAATTACCGTTATTTTAAATTTATAAATAGGATTATAAATTTGATTAATAATCTTCCAAGATAATTAATGTTGTTTAAAATTTATAGAAAGAATCAAATTTTGATTAATTATCTTCTAAGATATTATTGTTGTTAAATTTATAAAAGAGTTATATCAATAATCTTTGAGGATGATTAACATTGTTTTAAATTTACAAAGATATTTTAAATTGATTTATTATCTTTTGAGACAATAAATGTTTTTTTAAAGTTATAAATGATAGTTTATAGTTAAGAAAATATAAAAAATGGAATATTTAAAAAAGGTAAGTGTAAAATTGTTTTGAGTTTACAGTAAATAATGTTTTAATGACATTTATTTCTGACCCTTCTTTTTAATACACTTAGAAATGTAATTTGATCTTTAAAAAGAATATTTTAAAGGTTGTTTTTTCCAAGTGCTTTTACAATTTGTGATATGACAATCAAGCATAAGTGTGAATCAAATGTCTTAAGAGATTTAATTTCCATATACGATCATTTTTGTTATCCCCGATAGTTGATTTCTTAACTATAGATTTTGATTCCGCGGTCATTTTGTGTTTCGTCAATCTAAGAGGACTTGTTGCTCATTTGAGCGTTGATATCCTTTTTCGAAAATGACTGAAACAAAAGAGCGTGTGACGTTGCTCTCATTAGGGTATTATCACATCAAATCGGATTCTTAGTAAAGTTGGAGGGGTCTGGCTTGGAGGTTTTCGAGAGCGTCACAGAGTATATGACCCTCTCGTGTATATTTTCTAGAGGTATACTTTCGGTAAGGGGAGTGTACTCTCCTAGTCATTGTGGGAAAATTTTCAATCTCCTTGTTTGATTCAAATCTTTGAATCATTTTCTTAATTACATCGAGAAGTGCCTAGTGCTCTTCTCGATATTTAATTATTTATGTTCTTCTTTAAGTTTGGATTTTAATTTTATTTATGCCCATTCTTCGAATTTTGGGTTTTGTTCTAATTTGTTTTCTTTAATTCGTGTATGGATGGTGTTCCTATGAGGAAAAACATGCAATGACCCTGAATTCACTGCTTTGATTTTGAATATTTAATTAATTTAAATACTCAAATAATAGGTTTTATAATGAAAATTAAATTCTTTCTAATAATAAATAGTGATGGTGAAATAGTTTTCAAATTTGGTTTACAAAAATATTTAGTTTGAAGAAAAAATGAAAATGTGACCAAAAACCATTTTCCAAATTTTCGACCTTTCGTCGGCTAAAAGTTATCAAAAATATTGTGAACCCTTTAGTATAAATATAAAAGTTCAATTTGAAAATAAGTTAGGATATGTATGTATTCATGTATGTATGTATTAGATAAGTATATGTACACGTGTGTGTGTGTGTGTCTATATATACTTAAGGTAATATGATATAAAATTTAGTAAAAGTAAACATCACATCAATGAAACATGTTCAAACATTAAGTACCAAAGGTTTAAATGCATATTGGATTTTATTTGATCGGAGGATGGCTTGGTTTGGGCAGAAATTGATGAGGTGGAGGAGAGAGTGTGACGATGCATGCATGTGTGGATGTAGAGTACATGAGGGTAAAATGGTAATTTGTTTCTTCTATTTCATATAAAACTAATTTTTCATCATTTCTTCTCATTTTATTTTAATTTCTTATTCTCTCATCTTCTTAAAAGCTTCATAAAACCTTTTAATGGCTTTCATTCATAGTTTAAAGTTTTTAAAAATCTAAGTTTAAACTTTTAAATGATTTTAAACTTTTTTAATCTACTCTTTTTCATTTTAAAAACTTCTCCATTTTCTTCCTAATTCATTTGACCATAAATTCCTCCATACTAAACAAAATCAAGATTTCTTTCTTTCTAACCATATAAAACTCCACTAAGCTACAACTTTTATATATAAAACTTTTTCAAATTTTGAATATTTTTGGGTCAAAATTGCATTCTTTCTGACTCATTTTCGTACCCATATTTTCAAGCCCGAAAATAGCTCTCCTTTTTTTGACCATAACTCCATTGAAACAAATCGAAATTGAGTAATACTATTTTAAAATTTTACAAAAATTAATTTTATTAAAATTTTCTTTGTGCCACTTGTCTAAATTTCCAAAGTAAGATGGCTAAAAATCGAGGAGAAAGTGACCCATTTTCGAGTGATTTTTTGTGTGGTTTTCCAAGCTTTACAATTTCTAAAGCATTTCAAGTTTCAAAGATTTATTATGAGTAAACTTCTAGTTTTATAAAAGTTGTCTCCTTTTCTTATATGTTGGTACTTATATTTGATGTTAACGTTTGGTTTATGATATGGTTTCGATGTATATGTATGTGGTAGTTTGTGTTTAGACATTAGATTTGAATTGATAGATTAAAGTGATGTGTTTGGTTTTAAAGTTGTGATCTTGTTTATGTGGTAGTTGTGAAAAAATAGTTTGTGTTATAAACATGTTTATATGGTGTATTCTAGATATGATCTTGTTTGTGAAGGTGATACAGAATTTCTTATGGAAATAGTAAATAGTTTGAAATCAAAAGCCTATGTTTCCAAACTTTTTTCTTCTTATGTTTGAAAAAAAGTTAGTAAACTTTAAGGTGAATTTTCAAAAGAAAAGATAAAACAAGTTGAGATTACGGGTATCCATAGCGATAGTCGCTATGGACACAGTTTTGTTTAAGAACCCGACTTTTGAAAAATTTGGTTTTATTAACTTAAAGTGTTTTGAAAATGTTTTATAAGCTTAATAATGATGTTTTATAAAGTTAATTAAGTTTCTAATGATTAAATTTTTGTTATTTAATCTTTAGTAATAATTATGATTAAACAGGGTTTATTAATTATAATTAAGAAAGATTAATTATTAATTAATTATCTTTTAAAGATAAGATTATTTCTATTAAGTATTAATTAAGTAAAATTAATTTTAATTAAATATAATTTAAGTATATGATTTATTTTAATTAATTACTAGTTAAGTATAAGGTCAATTATATATAAAAATCAATTTTTAATTGTTTTTAACTATTAGTTAATTATGGCTTTAATTTAAAATAAATTATTTATTTAAGGTTTAAGTTATTAATTAATTTTTAGTTAAATGCTATTTTATTAATTAAATGTAATTAATTAATATTTAATCACTAATGAAGGTTTAAATTAATATTTAGTAATAAATAAAGGATTAATTAGGGTTAAATTATCTGTATGATAGTTAATTATTGTTTAATTAGTTACTAAAGGTTTAATTATTTTTTAATTTAAAGTTAAGACTTAATTAAGATTGATTATGATTTAAATAAGGGTTTAACTTGTAAATAATTATTTTAAAAAAGATTTCTAAGTTTTAAATTCTTTTTTTTCAAGAATCAAATTATTTTAAAGGTACTTCTTTTTCAAAGATGGTTTTGAACTCAATGAATTCAAATGTTGGTACTATTAAGTTGACAAATGACAGAGGATGAATTATGTTGTGATTTGTCAAGGCCCGTTTTTTTCGTACCCTTTAAGTTGACAATAAACCACACATCTCTAACTCAAATTGAATGAAAAGACGGATCATGAAGGGTAAAAAGAAAAATAAGACAGAACGAAATCTCACACGAATGGAATAATATATAACATTGAACAAGTATCTTTACAGCGGGAAACTTTTAAAATACATATATCAGAGTCTAATCTAAATTCAGCTTGGACAGTTATAAACATCTGTCCTTACAATTGCTGACAAGCATTGAATAAAGACAAACAGACAACATTAGATAATAGAATCGTCTATACGTAGATGAATTTCTCCAGCTTTCTTTAGAAACTTCAACCGTATTTGACTAAACTTGAAATTACTCAGATCTGACATGAGTATTGAAAACACCCGGATTAGGCTTGATAGACCAACGTTAGAAAAACTCAATAGTAAATGACAGTGTGATATATCAGCCTTAAAGAAAGTGTATCTCATAAGACCACGCCCACACATAAACACGAACGGTTTTTACCTTATGATAACTAAAAACTTTTATATCAAAATATTTGATATTATTTCTAATGA
The DNA here is from genome assembly GCA_030765085.1 of Allium cepa. Lineage (NCBI taxonomy): Eukaryota > Viridiplantae > Streptophyta > Magnoliopsida > Asparagales > Amaryllidaceae > Allium > Allium cepa. Next base: position 624,005,449 of record CM060941.1, read on the forward strand.
CACCTCTTTGAAAACACATTTGCAAATAAACTTATAAATCTTAGCCGAAAATGTTACCATTATTAAATTCTAGCATACTAGGCTCTACAAATAAAACCGTAGGTTTTTATTGGAGAATGGATTTCCATACAAATGACCAGGTGAAGAGACTACCTTCCGTTGGGTACACCTCTAGACAGACGTCCCGAAGACTATCACAAAGGATCCTCTACCAACACAAGACCGGCCTATCTCTGTCACTAGATAGTACTGAATATATCATCCTCCGATCGTTACCGACCTTTAATTAAGCGCTCTTTTTCCATACACCACATTAATTTACATCCCAAACGTCATAGCCGGAAGAAATATATCTAGAAGGGGATGATCATACCCTAATTGAGAATGGCCCACTTAGCCTTACGGCATCTAATCCTGTTTCGGTCATTTCCAGTTGATGAGGCTTGAGGCAACGATTACCATTTCACACAGCATATCTTCTTACACTTTGAATGCCACACTACCATTCCACATTTACATGACTGATTTCTATAAACGTATAACATCCTGAGCTCATATGTCCGAGGAAAGGTTGTTAAGCTAAGAGAAGGTGTCTTCTTCGCCATCGACTGATATACTTTTATAGAGATCACTCATTATGATTTGGAATGCAAGAAGACATTCTTCCATACAAGTTTGTTCTGGGACCCAACGAAACCGAAGGTACTTTCCTCGCCCGTTACTAGGCGAGAAGTCCTTATAGTTTGGAGGTTTCTCATAATAAAGAGACCACTACTACAACATAGTGAACCGGAAGTTGTGTAGTTAATGCCCCGCTATTACCCCGCTACAACCCTGCTATATCTCATAGCGGATTTCTACCGCTACGATTTTTCCATATAGCCCCAGAATATAGCCGCTTTAATCCCCGCTATTTCCGCTATATCCCGTTATTTCCGCTATATTCCGCTATTCCCGGTATATCTTTTTTAATAAAATGAATTGAAAAATTGCATTTATACATTATAAAATTATGAAACTAATTTATTTGATTTAATTTTTAATATATTTCCAGAAATGAAAATACTCTAATATTCTACCAAATTCAATTATGTTATACAACAGTTTTTCGTTTATTTACAGTATATTCGCACATGTTTTTATTTAAAATTATTTTTGTATTATTTTTAATTCAATTGAATGATAATTTGTCATTTAGTTACCGTTTATATATCTGTAAAAACATTAAGTACGAGTTTTATATGCTATTTTAGAGCCCGCTACATCCCGCTATATCCTCGCTATATCTCCGCTATGAACTTTTGCACCTCCACCGTTTTGAATCTATCGAGCGCATTAACTGCACAGACCGGAAGTTTATCTCCAATTAATCAACAAGTAGTCCCTCGTTATTATTCGTCTCAATATCTTCATCTTCTGACATCTTCATTTTTCGAACGCGTAAACTGATTCGAAGTGGTTTTCATATAGGAATCACTCAAATCCGACCTGGTTCTTTCAAAATCCAATTATCGATAAAAAGTGAATATGAGTATACAAGATCATTAAGTCTCTTTTCACTTAATTATTTTCGGATGATTTCAAAATATCTTCCTTTTGTCTTAGAGTAATTCTGAGTTAATTCATTCTTTCGCTTTGGATAATATTTAAAATTTCTTTACTTAACACTTGATCCAAATTTCTTAACTTTTAGGTGGGTCAAAAACAATGTTATTTAAGAGATCTTTACTTTAAACCCAAAAATCCATCTTAGCAAACATTATTGAGTAAATATGATCACATAAATCATTCTAATTTTACTCAATATTAATTTTCGGATTCAACAAGTGCTATAGGCGGAATAACGGTGACATCATCCTTTAAATTCCATGAATAGGACGAGTTCTCTTTTTGAATTTAAATAACAAATACAAGGAGATTACCTCTATGCAATCCAAGTCATAGTTTATTCAATTCGAAGATTGCTTAAATTTTGGATAATACCAATCTTCTTTTATTTTAGAAACTTAATACTATCTATTTAGAGCACCCGGGCTTTCCTCTCGATCTGTTCCACCCCTCGCATAAGAAGAGAAAACAGAGGCCAGGTAAGTTCAGGGAATTGTTTTCTCCATCTCTAACCTTAGTTAAACGCCTAATTTTATCCTCCTAGATCTCGTAAGCGGGACAAATGTACTAGTTGTTTCCGCATACTCGGTTATGAACTTTATTTCGGAATTGATTATAAAGAATCCAGATTATATTTTAAACACTTAATTTTCCTTTTAAAACATTCATAATAGAACCTAGGAAATTTTTTACATTTAAACTCATATTCCAAAAGTTATAGAATTCGCAGCAAAAAAATACTACGGAAAGTGCTATTTAAGCTTATTTGATTTAAACAACTTTTTTAATATTTAAAAATTCATATTTTCCACTTCAAATCTCTTATAAACTATTTAAATGGATTTATCAAATTTATTCCATATTTTTCTATAACTAAAAACGTTTATATAAATGTATTTCCTGTTATGGTCATTTAATTGCACTAGCGTGATTTTTCTAGAAAATTGATTTAGACTTAATTCAAAATCTACTCAACAAAATTTTGATTTTCTTTCTTCGTGTAGAAGATATGGATACTATAGTCCGGAATTTTCATATCTCGAAGTATTCCGAGCCATATTCCACTTTATACACACATTTGAACTTTTCGGCGTGAAATCGCGAACTACCGCCGCGACGCACATAGTCTTAACTTATTTTTCAATATTTGAAATAATCTATTAAAATTGAATTTTATTACTTATAAAACTATTACAAGTCATTTTAAATCAATATTTTCACTTTCTAAAGTATATAAAATGTATTTTAAATATTTCCATATTATAATATTATTTTATTCCTATTATTTTAATATTTAATTTTAAATTCCAATTTCAATTTAATTAAATTCTAACTTCAAATTAAACACAATTAAAACTTAGATTTCAACATTAATCTCACTTTCAATTTTCAAATCGATTTCAGTTTCACTATTCATCTCAATTTCAATTCCAATTTAACTATCCTTTTTAAATTCTGTTTCCCTTCAAATTTCAAATTCTCCTTTATTTCTACTTTCAATTTCAACTAAAAAGAGATATATTTTTCCTAAGTATATCATATCACCAAAATTGCTCTTATTTAACAAAGGGGATACTTAATCAAATAGCATAACCAAGTTTAACATTTATCACAAACATAATTATGGTCCATACATAAACTAATATGATAAATAATCACACCATAAACACGTGCAACTATTCAAACATAACACAAACATATCCGAACATCCATTACGACATTTCAAAGGTGTGTATACTTGCATATGTAATATGATGATTATTACAACAAAATCAAAATACGATATTTTAAAAGCGATGAGAATTTTCCCACCTTCATTTCCGCTCCGTCAATCATTTATGTAAGATATGCGCCTCTCGAACTAATGTGTTATTTTCGAACATCTCGAATTATTTTCTTTCCTTTCCTAACTGCTTTCTTTTTCCTCTTTCTCTCTTTCTCTCTCTCTCTCTATATAAAGGGTGCACGAGCTATAGGGGAGGGGGTATGTGCGTGTATAGGCTTAGGTAGGTGGGTATATGGTGGGCATGGCCTTGGAGTGGGGTATGGTGCAGGGTGTGCGAGGTTGAAGCTTGGGTAGGTTGTGTGGGAAGCTTGGAGAAGGCGGGCAGATGGTGTAGGTGGGTATTTGGCTCGGTTGTGGGGTTTCTGATGAGGCAGGAGGCATGTTGCAGTATCGATTTCACCCTAGAAGGGGGTTGAATAGGGCGATGTTATTAATTATAAAAATTACTGTGGAAGTTTATAAAATATTTTCAACACAGATATATCAAAATAGCAGCACAAATAATAACAGAATAATAAATGTAGAAATAGAACGACACAGAATTTACCCAGCTTCGGCAAAACCCTACGTACGTGCTGCTCCTAAGGTTTCTACTAGAGATTAAGCAGTCAGACGCTTACACACGTAAACTTGCGACACCCGCTATCGACTAGCCTTAACTCTACGCTCAAAATCCTGTTACAACTCAGCCACTGAGTTGCGAATTCTCAAACTATGCCACGTAGTTTGTCCACTAGTCACACGACTAGTAAATACACAATTTTCGAAAGAATAATACAATTTAAAAACAAATAAAATGAAACCCTAATTTAAAAGGTTAAGCCCAAATATAGCAATAAAAGCCGGCCCCTTTTCTTATATTCCTTTGTCGGCCTGGTTCCTCTTTTATTTGCTATGTTCCTTTCTTTTGTGAAAATGGCGGCCGTTCCTTGTTCGTTCTTCTTCAATCTGTAATTAGGGCTTTGAAATGCCGACTTTAAATTGATCGATTAAGTGGTTATTCGCGTGTAGCTTTGATCGATCGTTTCCTCGTTGCTCACTTCGGCTGCTTTGACGAGTTCAATTCATAAATCTGGTATGTGATCTTTGCTTTTGCTTCCTCTGATTTGCTTGCTTGAACTCGATTGATGATTCGAGTTGAATGATTACTGTTCTCTGTTTTGCTCGAACTCGGATGATAAAATTTGCCGATGACGTTAATGTTTATATAAGGTTAGAATCCCTATTTTCTCGTTCGTATATTTTTTTTGAATTTGTCAATTGATTTGCGTTGGCCATTGATCTTCGTTTGGATGCTTGAGATGATTACTGACTTTTTCATTTTACTTGAATAACACAGTGTTGATTTTTGACTTGGTTCGATTTCTTGGCCACCACGATTTTCTGGCCTTTGAGTCAATTGCTCACGGCCTCGACATGAATTTTCATTTACCTATACACTTGTTGTTGCTTGATATTGTGCTGTTGAGCTTCGTTTGAACTTGTACCCTGGTTATTTTGATTTTCTGACATTTTGAATTTGATTCTGTTTTGAAATCACCTATGGCCTTATTTTTGGTTCGAAACTTCGGCTTCTCTGTTTACAACCTCTGGTCATTGCATATGGCATTGAGTTGACTTTGCATTTTCTTTGTGTACTTTCTTTGGCCATTATGTCTCTGTCCTGTTCATTGTCACCTGACTTTGACTTTGGTAAAAACTGTTAATTTCTCTATTGTATTTTTTAACCTGATGCTTGAATGCAGTTTATCACCATGTTGTCTCCATGCATTCACATTTAACTTACTGATGTGCCATGATTTCAGCATTGTTTGTGTTCATCATGGTTTGCACTTTTTTATATTTTTCTTGGCATAGCTTCGGTTGCTCTGCTTGATCACAGTCACTTGTTTACTTTGTTTCATGTATGCACTGCGTGTACGTAGTTTGCACTGTGCATTCAAACTTGAATTCGTAACCTTAATCATGTATACACATGCATATGTATGTGTGAGTATATGCTTGTGTTGGTTTATTGAGTTCTGGTAGCACTCGAGTCTTGTCCCAGTTGCAGTAATACTGCTTGCATTCTGGTCTGTTGGCACTGGTTCGTGTATATGCGCAGTTTCACTTTGTTTGCAGTTGAACTATTCTGGTTTCATGAAATCGGGTTGTAGTTGAGTTTGAGCCATTTGTTTCAGCTACCATGTGTATACATACATCTGTGATCATACGTAAATATATGTATGTTGTTGCACCATTGTTGTTTCACTGTTTCACTTGTTGCTATTCACTTGGTGCAGTTTCATGTTGCCACCTCTGTTTGCTTTCACTACTTTGCACTGTGGTTTCTCTGACCAATCTGGGTTGAACATTTTGATTTGTGATTGAAAACTTGTCTGGTTGTTGTTTGATTTCGTTGTTCAATTTTAGCCTTGACCACTTTGGCTCTGACTTGATGCTAAACTTTGGCATGATTGTTCTGTATCGTCACTGCATACATGTTCATCATGTAGTTCACTGTATTGGTTCGTATATGCAGTTTGTAGTTGTTGTGCACTGAGCATTGCTTCGAGTCAGGTTGCAATGTGTATGCACACATGTATATAGATATGTGTTAGATTTGGGTTTCATGTACATTGTCACTGCTTGACTCGAGGTCTGGTTCAAATCTTCATTTGGTATGTTGGTCTGGGTTTGCACTTTGTTCATTTGAGTCGTTTTCATGTGTGACTTGAACTTTAGTCACGACTGCATATACGTGTTGAGTTGGTACATGTTTGTGATGAGTTTCACTGAGTCACTACTTGTATCAACCCATATCATATATCATTGTGCATATGTATGTTACATCGCTGTTGCATATTCAAGTGATTGTGTTCATTGTATAGCCTGGTTTTTCTCTTGTTTGGTTTGTGGTGCACTTGCTTCTTTGACATGTTCTTGGCCGCCTCCACCATCACCACCTCTAGACAATAGCTCCTTCAGCCCATCCGCATGCAATAGCCGTGCCCCTTGATGATGTAGATCTACCTAAAAATGCACAAACACCACCTATATCCAACATAGCCTAGCTACAATTGTTCCATCATCTCACACACCCCTTGGCCGCCGCCACCACCACCACCAGCAAATTCCTGACCTGAACCCACTACCACGCCATCCTCCAGCCCTCTGCAGACCTGGCCGTGCCCATAATGCCTTGGCCGAGCCCGTATGTTGCTTAGAAATCATGTTGTTTTACCATGTAGTGTTAGTTCATGCTTATATATTTCGTACACCATTTTTGCTATGCTAGGCTAACCCATTTCAAACCCAAACCAGATCCAAATACATGTTTTGGTCATGCATTTCAGATCTGTGGCTGAAGCATAAGTGGTAGGAAGCAAGTGCAAAAGCTTTGGTTTTGTTTTATGCATTTATTCCAAGCATTGTTTAGGTATATTAGAGTTTGAAACTTATGTTATATATATTTGTTTTGTTTGAATGTATCCAAGGCTATTAATCTTTGGCTCTCCACTCTCAAATCATATTCATGCTTTCGTGCCATCGAAGATCTTTGTTATGTGTAGTTGTTTATCATCTCCAGCTAATACAATTGAGTTATTCTCACCTGACAATGTATACATATATAACCAGTAAATTGACCACTTGTGTATCTGTAAAATGCATTATCATGTTACACCTGCTATATTATGATTATATGATATTCACCCATGCTTAAACACCTGTTATATCATATGTTAGTATTATATTATGCTGTTTTGTTATTTTTATCAGTTTATCACACTGCAAGTTCCCTTTAGATTAGAATCACTATTGGTTGAAATGATACATACTCGAACGGACTTTAGAATAGGGAAAATCATTATGGGCTGAAATAATAGGTCTGAACGATTTTCAAACTATTTCATTTACTTGGGACTGTGGGTTTGAAATGATAAAACCCGGGTTTTCTTTGTAAATTACGGGTTGAAATGATATATTACCCGTATCACTTGACCTAGCGTAGAAAATTATATACAGACCCGTAGTTAAAATATGTTTTCTAAAATTTTTAAAATATTTTAGAAATGTAAATATTATAATATTTTGATCTAAACTTAATTAAAAATGATTTTAGTAAAGTATTATTGATTTTCTGAAAATTTATAAGTGAAATAAGTAAATGGTAAAGTAAGAAAATATGAAATGTAAGTTATTTTGGGAAATTTTAATTTGGTGATAATTGGAATTTAAACTAAATATGAAATTATGATAATTTGGATTAAAATGAATTTAAAAGTGATTTTATAATATATTAATGATTTTGATTAAAGTTGAAATGTTAAATGAATGAATATTTAAGTTGGAATTTTGAAATATAACTAAATTTGGAAATTTGTGAATTTGGCTTAAAAGTGAATTTTAAGTTAAGTAAATAAAAATGAAATTAAGTTATATTTGAGAATTTAAACTTAAGTGTTAAGTTGAAATTTAATTTAATGAATTTAAAATTTAGTATTGGAATTTAATAAGTGAATTGTTATTAAATCTTGATTTTGGATGGAAATTTAACTTTATAAAATCATAAATTTAAGGAAAATTAAAGGATGATTATAAAAGTGAATATTATTATTTTATAAGTCAAAAATGATTTAAATAAAAATATAATTGTTTGTGAAATTATATTGAACATTTGAATTTTTAATAACAGCATTTTTGAAATGCTATTAATTCTAATGTAAACGATAATATAACATTTGTAAATGCTGTAGTTGATAATAATGAACCAAATGGCTTAATTTAATCAAAGGCTATTATAGCATTTTGTAAGTGCTATAATTGTTTAATTAAACTAAGTTTCTTTAAAACTAATGTAAACTTATTACAACATTCGTAAATGCTATCTTTTATTAAATTGAACTGTTTTGAGTGTGACTTTCCGTAGCATTTTCTAAATGCTACGAAAGGTGGATTTTCACTGTTTTGACAAAATTAAGTGAATGAATGAACTTTGAAAAGTTTCAATTTTGGAAAATTTAATAATATAATTATTAAATATAATAACTTCATTTTTTCAATGATTTAAAAATAAAGTAATTTGTTTTGAAATATAAACTATTTTGAATTGTGAGTTGAAATGGTATTTTAAATAAAAATGAATGTGGTTTTGAAAAGATACGATATTTTGATATTTTGAAATGGATTATTGAATGATATTGAAATGATATTTGATTTCGAAGTATAAATTACTATCTGGAAATTTAACCATGGGATGTATTTAATTTATAGTTTAACCGATCCTTAAAGGATGGGCGACCCCAAGCATCCTTTAAGTTATTGTGCATTTCTACTACAGTTCACTTGAGTTGGTTTACATTATATAAGTATATATGTCCTGACTCGAGTGTTTTGTGTTTTACTTTACGCTCGGGTCAGCCTGAGTATTCACAGTTTTGGATTCTCTTTCTGGAACTGGTCTTTGCTGGAGTTTCTGCTTATCTTCATTTATATCTACTTCTGTTTCAGCTATTCTATTTTTTCTCATGTATTAGTGAACTACTATGTATTTAGGATTTCTATTATGTTGTTTTCAGACTGTATTATGTATTTGGTTTGAGACTCTGTTATAGTAGCTTCATGAACTACTATGGTATTTTAAATTTCCGCTGCGAGCTATTCTGATATTTCCGTGTCTGTGATTCTGTGATTTGTATTTCATTTGCGCCAAATTTATTTACAATGCGGCATTTTGAACGATTCAAGTCCGACATGTGTGTCTGCTATTGCACTTGGAGGGTGCAGCATGAAATGGGGTTCTCGCTTCCTGGTTTGGTAGCGAACAGTTGACTCTTACTCCTACATGTCCCCATGGGGTTGGTGGTGCTGTCGAGAGGCTGGCCGCAAAGGCAGAACACAGGTACAATGTATGCTACGGTGGGCGTTACCCCACTGGCTCGGCCCGTTACAGTTGGTATCAGAGCTTTGGTTTTAGGCAAACCATAGCCTGTGGAGCAAAAACTCATTAGAGATAGGGTAGAAATACCCTAGAATGAGTGAAATCAATCCCAGAATCCTTTCTTTGTGAGAGAACGTATTTTCAAAGTATAAAATGATTTCCAAATGATTTTTAAAGTATTTTCAAAGATTATTTTGGTATAAAGTGTTCTTACTTTGAAATGAAGATTTTCTAAACTTCATTCCTTCTGTATGCACCGTGTTAGAAATCTTTTGGTTAGGATTCTTATCGGTTTGGATTCCTTGAACTTTGGAACGCTTCCAATTGTTCTGAAATCCAGTTTTGTCTTCCGTATTTATATTCCTTTGATTTTTGGAGCATTCCATAACTCCACTTTGGAATGACCTCTATGAAGATTGGTGATTTCGCAAGTCTTTGAATGATTTGTAAAGGGGTGAAACTCCTTTACAATTTGGAATTGATTCACCGGAGATTTCTATATTCTCGGTTTACGATGCTATCTCCTGCTCTATCTGTATGCTATCTCTGGCGATCGAATGTCGATTTGCCTTAGATTTCCGAATTGATTATATTCATGAAGTCACAATTGACCAGTTAAGGTCACTCGCGATGTATAAAGGCTTATCCACATTCTATTTGGTAACTAAATTATCTTATCTTCATTCGAGTTTATCTTCGAACCAGAATTCTATTTGATTAGAGTTCCTCTAAAATTGAATATCTGTTTGTTGGAAATTCATCCTTGAATCATTCTTTGGAAATTTGTCTTTGGTTGTATTTTGAAATTTTGCAAACATCGAAATTATTATTTTGATAAGGATGACCCTATTTTGTATATAAAAGTGAAATGTTTCTGATAAGGATTATATACCTTTGAAAATGAAATTTTGAAATTTTTGAAGATTTTAAAATTTGAAAAATTTATAAGAATTTGATTTATATAAAAATAATGTATAACTAAAGGGTTTTGAATTTGAATTTCGAGGAATCGAACTCCGGTGTTTTGAAATCGGTTTTAAGATTTTGGAAAATATATAATAGTAATATGATTTAAAGATATTTTTTTTGAAAAAAAATGTTTCAAATGTATTCGAATGAATTCCAATGATTTCGAAGAGATTTCAAAGAAGTTTCAAGAAAATAAAAGTCCAGAACCCACTTATGTCGCTGGAAAATAATTTCGGTGATGAATGCATGCATCATCGACATTGATTTTCAAGTTTCTGAGTGAGGAGAGGCCACTATAGTAGCTTTGCTATGCAAGTGATTTATTGTGACGGCCCACCTCTATACCCATGCTAGCCAAGGACACTACAGGGTAATGCCGTTAACTAACACGGAGAATAAGGCTGGTTAGGTGCGACCATCTATAGCCTTGCTCTAATTATCTATTGAATACATCGACAATAGACATACTAAGCAGGTTGACATACCCAATGAATACTTAAAACAAAACCATAGGTGGTTGGAGAATCTATCAGAACAGAATATAACAACTCAAATGTAATATACATCACAAAACAGTAGTTCATCATATACGCATATATTGATACATAACAGATTATGCAAAATAATACATGTCAAGTGGTATGGAAAACCACTATACACAAACGATTCCAGAATAATACATATATCAGAGTTATAACAAAAAGGAACAAGCTGGATAGTCCATGCGGAAGCAAAATAGGCTAAGTCCAAATGCACCTTACCTGAAACATCTCGGTCTGACCCGAGTATAAATACACGGGTCAGTCAAGCTAAACAAATCAGTTAGATAAACTGAACAACAATAACCTGCAAGGTCACAAAGTATAACAAATATCTCTAAAAGAGATAACACAATCATCTAACAGACGATGAATCATATCATAACAAGCCTCATATCATCGGCAACATAGAGAAACAAAGGATAGGAATATCCCAAAACAAACCATAAAGGCAAATAACAAATACCAATGAAGGTAACACAAGTTCCACAAGGCAATCGCTATACATCATGCGGCTCAAAAAGACCAACACCGAAGGGCGATACCTAGGGAATATACATATCAATGAAACATAAGATTGCTCGAGCTCAGTACTGTATAAACAAGGATCCATTAGCCCGAAGACTCCAAACCCAAATATCACTCGAGCGGCTCATAAAGACCTAACTCCGAAAGCGACATTATTAGGGCAACAAACCCGAAGGCACAAACCCGAAGGTACAAACCCGAAGGCAACATACCCGAAGGCAACATACCGGAAGGCAACAAACCTGAAGGAGAGTCCGAAGACACTATTCTAAAGGAAACAAACCGTAGTGGTGAAGGTCCGAAGGCCTAGTACTGGACACCACCAACTGGCAGAATGTGTCACAACTCTCGAAAAGGAATCCGAAAAGTGGTAACGTGAGTCCCATAACCACTCGTTCGGACTAAACGGTTTACTATCCGTTAGTTAATTTCACACTCAAAGCAGTGCAAAGTTTACCTCATCTCATTGGTAAACCAGACCAAAAGGTCAAAACAATCAATCGAATAGGTCGGGGATTAATCGGAAAGATAAACGCACGGATTCATGGTCCATGTTTTACTTAACCATTTAATCTCCTTTCCACTCCGCTTGAAGTGCGAAATTGTGTGTGTGCGTTTAAATAGAATTTACAAATTAAAGAAGCAAGCTTTTAATACAACTTAAAAGATTATTTTATAAAAACCAGTGGATTAAAATTAAAAATAATAATCATCAAAGTCAAAATAAATGATAACAACAAATAGGATCATCACGAATCGATTCAAATTGGAAATTCAATCCCAAAAGGCAAAGTGGGCTGAAATAGCAAATTCAGTTGACTAAACAGAGAATTCAGTTGACTAAGCAGCAAATTCAGTTGACTGAACATAGATTTTCAGTTGACTAAATTCTGCGTGGAAACTTTCTGTTTCCAGGTTCAGTCGACTGAACAGAGAATTCAGTCGACTAAACCATGCCTGGGAACTTTCTGTTTTCAGGTTCATTCGACTGAACAGAGAATTCAGTCGACTAAACCATGCCTGTAAACTTTCGGGTCCCAGATTCAGTCGACTGAACAGAGAATTCAGTCGACTAAACCATGCCTGGGCTTTTTTCCAGCCTATTCAAATGAAAAGCAAACTCTTCCAAAACGCAACCGGTCGAGCAATGGACCTAAGGAGCCTTAACCAATCGACACCCCAGCTCCATTGGCTCTCCGATTCGCCACCAAAAACATGTTCAAACATTAAAGTTAGGATCTTTAAAGAATTGAACCCAAAACACTAAAAATTTGGATATTCACCAGTTCAATCCAAACCAAAAGCAAGTGCATATGAACAAGTGCTAGGAATTCATACCCAACATCAATGAAATCAAGAGAAGTAGATGTGAGTTCAAAACTCACCTTTTATCTCAAAACAAAGAAGAAGAAGAAGAAGCTCAAACACAAGAAAGAGACTAACTACTCTTCACTTCACTCTACAAGTTTCAATCTAAGAATAAAACACGTATTTTCCAAATTAGGTTTAGGAAACTTTCTGAAATTGAAGGAGAATGAGTTGAGAAGATGAAGAGGAGGCTTACCAATGGCTTCTCTTTGATTTTGGAGCAAGATTTCAAGTTGCAAGAAGAAACTAGGGCTTGGAATTTCTAATTCCCATTCTCTTCCCCCATTTTCAGTTTTTAGCTTAAGTTTTATGAAATGAAATAAGTGAGCGGAGAGGAGAGGGACTGAGTTAGGGTTAATTAGTTAGTTAGTGGGCTGAACCCAACCCAAAGCCCAACTAGAAAAAGTTGCAAAATTCAACTTACTCCAAACATATCAAAGCTTATACTTAAAAAGATCGCAAATGACATTTTGAACTCAATGGAAGTGGTTTCGAGTTCCAATTCGGCCGTTTGCAAAAAGTAACATTTCGGATAAAAAAAATCCGACTAACGACGCTATATTTAAATAAAACATTCAAATATAAAATCGTTAAATATGCGGGTTGTTACAGATCTCCCCTCCTTACAAAATTGCGTCCCTGCAATTCCTAGAGACGATATTTGCAACAACTAAATACAAACAACAACCAAAAGAAAAGGAAATAAGCTTGCGATGAAAAGATATTCTCACCGTTGCCAAGCAAAGATAGAAAACCCGGATAAGATCGCTCGATATACTCTCTGGTTTCCCAAGTACAGTCATTGGGGTTAGCGGACCATTGAACTTTAACGAGCGGGACGTCCTTGTTTTCGAAGGTGTCGCACCTCCATGTCAAGTACGCGAATAGGTTGCTGTACAATAGATAAGTCCGGTGAGACCTCAAGCTCTTGCAAATCAGGAGAAGTAATAACAGAATCCGACTTTCGAAGACACTTCCGAAGTTGAGAGACGTGAAACACGTCATGAATGCCAGATAAATGAGCAGGAAGTGATACTCTATAAGCCACAGGGCCAATACGTTCAATAATAGAAAATGGTCCTATAAAGCGAGGAGCCAACTTCCCAGTCGTACTGAAACGCATCACCCCTTTCAAAGGAGAAACACGAATAAAGACAAGATCACCAATCGAGAATTCGAGAGGCTTCCTACGGTTGTTCGCATAGGATTTCTGGCGGCTTTGTGCCTCTTTCATTCTCAACCGGATAAGATCAATCTTCTCGGAAGAATCACGAACAAAATCTGGACCAAGAATAAGCTTCTCCCCAGATTCCAACCAACAAGAAGGTGATCGACATGGCCTTCCAAATAAAGCTTCGAAAGGAGCCATACCGATACTAGACTGAAAACTATTGTTGTAGGAGAACTCTACAAGAGGTAGATGGTCCTCCCAACTGCCATCAAAATCAAAAATACGAATACGGAGAAGATCTTCCAAGATACGATTCACCCGTTCAGTCTGTCCGTCAAACTGCGGATGATAAGCTGAACTAAAATTAAGCTTTGTTCCCAAAGCTTGCTAAAGACTCTGCCAAAATTGACTCGTGAATAAAGGATCACGGTCACTCACAATAGAACTAGGAACACCGTGAAGTCTCACGATTTCCTTGATATATAATTTAGCCAAATGCGAAGCAGTCCTGTTAGACTTAATAGGAACAAAATGAGCAGATTTGGTGAGGCGATCGACAATAACCCAAATACTAGAATGGCCTGATCTCGGACGAGGTAGGCCGTCAATGAAATTCATAGAAATCTGATCCCATTTCCACAATGGAATCTCTAGAGGCTGAAGAAGACCCCAAGGACGCTGATGTTCGGCCTTAATACGCTGACAAGTTATGCAATTACTCACATAACTTGCCACATCGCGTTTCATGCCTTCTCAATAATAAAGACGATGCATATCGGCATACATCTTACTACTACAAGGATGAATGGTATACTTAGAACGGTGATAATCATCAAGAATGTCATGCCTAAGCGCAAAATCAGAAGGCACAAAAAGACGGTTCTTCTTGCGAAGACACCCACAAGAATCAATGCTGAAATCCCGCAACGCCTCATCACAGGATCCAGACTCACAAAGCTGAATAAGATGCAACAAATCAGGATCACGCCGTTGGGCATCGGCAATACGATCCAATAAAAGGGGTCGAGCTCCCAAACTAAGTAATAGAATAGGAGAATTAGAAGATGAACCTTGATCACGAATTTCACAAAAAGATAGAGTCTCAAGAATATCCCACTCGGCAAGCATCATAGAAACAACAGCCGAATGTTTGCACTAAGCGCATCAGCAACACGATTACCCTTTCCAGGGGTATACCGGATATCAAAGTCATAGGAAGCAAGAAACTCGAGCCAACGCTGTTGTCTCATATTGAGTTCCTTCTGAGTGAACAAATACTTCAAGGATTTATGATCGGTATAGAGAATGAAGCGCTCGCCCAATAAATAGTGTCGCCAAATCTTCAAACCAAAGACAATGGCGGCTAACCCAAGATCATGAGTGGCATAGCGAACTTCATTCGGACGCAGTTTTCTGGAATCATAAGCAACTACCCGATCCTTCTGCATAAGAACAGCACCGAGACCACTACTACAAGCATCGGTGTAAACAACAAGATCATGATTCCCCTCAGGAACCACCAAAATAGGAGCATTAGTGAGAAGTTCCTTTAATGTCAGAAAGGAAGCTTCACACTTATCAGACCAAATAAATCGAATGCCTTTCCGAGTAAGGCTGGTGAGAGGAAGCACAACACGGGAAAAGCCCTTAATGAACCGACGGTAATAACCCGCCAATCCAAGGAAACTACGAATCTCATGCACATTCTCAGGCCTCTTCCAATTCTGGATGGCTTCGATCTTTGAGGGATCGACTGAAATGCCATTGGAAGATACAACATGGCCTAAGAACTTAACCTTATTCTCCCAAAAATGTCACTTGGAGAATTTGGCTCTAAGCTGATGATGACGGAGAGTACTCAAGACAATTCTCAAGTGATTAGCATGCTCAGCTTCAGACTTAGAATAAATAAGGATATCATCAATGAATACAAGGACGAACTTATCGAGATATTCCTGGAATACTCGATTCATGAGATCAACGAAGAAAGCAGGAGCGTTCGTCAACCCGAACGGCATAACGAGCCACTCAAAGGAACCATAACAAGTGCAGAAAGCGGTAAGAGGTATGCTATCCTCCGCGACTCGTAACCGATGAAAACCCGTGGCAAGGTCGAGCTGAGAAAAGACCTTAGCACCACTCAATAGATCGAACATATCATCGATCCTAGGCAATGGATACCTATTCCTGATGGTTAACTCGTT